>CM052541.1:113294455-113510584 GCA_028533065.1 Trachops cirrhosus | reverse complement strand
ATGGGAACTCCTTTGTAGGTAACTGTCTCCTTTTCTCTTGCTGCTTTGAAGATTCTCTCCTTATCTTTAATCTCGAGTAATGTAATTATCATGTGTCTTCATGTGTTTCTCCTTGGGTCCAATTTCTTTGGGACTCTGAGCTTCCTGGACTTCCTGGAAGTCTATTTCTTTTTCCAGATTGGGGAAGTTTTCCTTCATTATTTGTTCAAATAAGTTTTCAATTTATTGTTCTTCCTCTTCTTCTGGCACCCCTATGATTCAGATGTTAAAAATGTTTCCAGTTGTCCCAGAGATTCCTAAGCCTCTCCTCATTTTTTTTGAATTCTTGTTTCTTCTTTCTGTTGTGGTTGAATGTTTACTTCTTCCTTCTGGTCCAAATTATTGATTTGAGTTCTGGTTTCCTTCCCTTTACTGTTGGTTCCCTGTATATTTTTTCTTTATTTCACTTTGCATAGCCTTCACTTTTTCTTCTATTTTGTGACCATACTCAACCATTTCTGTGAGTATCCTGATTACCAGTGTTTTGAACTCTGCACCTGATAGGTTGGCTATCTCCTTGTCATTTAGTTCTTTTTCTGGAGTTTTGATCTGTCCTTTTATTTGGGCCACATTTCTTTGTCTTGGTACACCTGTTACATTGTAAGGGGGGGAGCATTAGGTATTCACCAGGGTGGGGCAACCCATGTCTCTGCATTGTGGCACCGTATGTTGGGGTGGGGTCCAAGAGGGAACAATTCTGCTTGCTCAGCTCTCGGCCAGCTTTCAGTCACTTTCCCTGCTACCTATAAGCATTTGGGCCCCTCTGGTGCTGATTCTTGGGTGACAGAACAAACTGTTGATAAGTATTTGCCCATTAGGACTCAGCCACTGGAAATGCTGCTTTTACCCTGTAAGAGTCCCAGGGTGTACCGCTGAAGAGGTTACAGGGAGAAGAACCATACTTCCTAGCCAACAGTGGTTGCTAAACACTGTCTTGTACTGTCCATCCTCAGCTGAGCCACCGGATGACTGTAGCTACATGAGTGACCCTAGGTAAAACAGATCATCAGAAGAACCACCCAACTAAGCCAAGCCCAGTGTACAGAACTGTGAGCATATAAATGATTGTTTCAAGTCCCTATGTTTTGGGTTGGTTAGTTACTTACAATAGATAACTGATATATTCAGTTATCTGGTAGGAAAAACCTTTTATACTTCGGATATTGAAATCAATAAATAATAACTTGGAATGACAGATCATATAAGATAAAAACATGTACCACTCACAGAAAAATGAGTAAAATACCAAATGCACAAAACATAATAGAAAATAATTTAAAAATAGAATAGTAAACAAAATTATCATTTTGAACACATTTTCTGCATTGGATTACTACTTTGTGCTGTACAAACAAAAACAAGAATATATGTATTATATGTAACTTACTGAATATGTATGACTTACTGAAACATGATCTTCTATGAAGCATATGCTGGAAAATCTTGCACAAATGTTCTTCACTTTGTGTAATGGACCTACAGGTGCACTGCACTTGAAGGACTGTCCCAAGGGTACCAATGTAAGCTGCTTTGCAGTCATCACTTCCTGAGCAAGTGAGGTCCTCCTTGCCCAACATACTGATGCAAGTCTCATCTTCATGGCACTTTGCAGTCACACGCTGCCAGCATTTGGACTGAAATGTTCTATAGCGCCCCCTAGAAGGAGTCAAGAAATGGAATTAGTCTCTGAATAATACTATTTCACATTAATATGAGGTGCTTCCTCACCTAATGAAAGGCTGACATAAAACAAAATGCCTCCTAGACGCCAGTACATAGCTGAAACCTAAGTTCATACATTTAAACATTGCAATAGAGTGTGGAACACAATGCAGAGAAACCTTGTGAATTACGTTCTTCTTGTGATGAAAGACAGAGGCTAAGTTTATGATTCCCTGGATGAATTTTCCTTCATTACTAATTTTGTTTCAATGGCTGATGATTTGCAGTTTGAACTACTTGGAAGATTTATTAGCAGTATTTTTTGAAGCAGAATGTGGTTTTGGTTGACTAGCAGTTGGCCATTGTTTCACACCAAGTGATTTTAGATAAGGCTCTTGACCTTTTGAGTCAGTTTTCCCACAGGATGGGAGGTACTATACTCTTTCTTAACATTTCTAAGCAGACTAGTTAGAATTTTAAAAATGCTTTGAGATTCTTTGGCAGCAAGAGCTAATAAAGCAAAAATTTATGAGTTTATTTAATTGCCAAAATAATCCATTAGAATCACATCCATTCATAACTTTTCTGACCATGTATTTGATTAGTGCTGTTCTAGCTCTGAATAAGTCTCAATAATGTACAATAATTTCATTCTTGAAACTTTCACAGTAACAAGATATTCCTCTCCATGGAACCAAGGATATTAATCTTCCTACTTAATATTTATCACCTAAAATTACTTTTCACCCTTTCTTGAACAGGTTTCCATGAAACCTACATTGAAACCCTCTGCACACGTGACACTTGTCATGAGCCTCTTTGTGCACATGGCTCTACTCTGCTTAACTCCACACACTACATTATTTTTTAATGATCCCATATTTTAAATCCTCTTAAAGGAATCAGCTTTTTAATACATTGGCAAAATTAATTTATACTTAAGGAAATACAAATTTTTTCAGCTTATAATTCTGGGGCCAGAAGAACAAATAGGTTCCTTTAATGCAATTATGGGTTATATGTAAGATGTTATATAAGTTTAAGCCTTAACAGTTTTGATGGTCATTTATGAGTTGTGTGAGAATAAATTTGTACGTAGGTGCCATTTTTTAAAAATATGTGTTTTACTAAGTTTAAGTTGCATGAAGCCCTGAAGTTCAGTTGGTTAAAGTAAAGCAGCAAGCGTTCCTGTATGCCCAGGTTGTGGGTTCAATCGCCGGTCAGAGCGCATGAATAGGTGGAGCAACAAATTTGTACTTCTCTTGCTCTCCCTCACTCTAAAATCAGTTTTTTTAAAAAAGCTTTAAGTTGAGTCCTTTATCTATCATGGCAGTTATTTACTCAGAAAACTAGCTGTAAAATTTTGCAAAAATAATAAATTAATTGATATTTAATTGAATATTAAAAATCATATAAATACTTTGGTATGCTAGTACCTAAATCATTTGAAAGGAATTTTTAAATATGGCAAAAAATTATACTATAGAAATTTTGTTTTGGGTTTGAAATGTTTAGGTATATGATGATTCATAGTCTTATTTTCTTGGTATTCCACAATTTTGTATTTTGGTTTGTTGTTCAAAAAATTAAGTGATTAAAAGTAATGTCTTAGATGTAGTTGATTGTTTTGTTTTTATTTTTGCTATTGACTTGCAGTTACATTGTAAAATGTAAGAGAATGTGGTGTGTATAAATTCTGCACACAGAATGTATTACATTTGCCTTTGTGACCTTATAGCCAAATTTTATAAATGTTTAATGACACTTAAAATAAATGTGTATATTGTAATACTTTGCTTTTAAAAACTAACTAGTTTTTTCTAAGCAAATGCTTTTTTCACTACTTTTGTGAGTTTATAAACATAAAAATATATTATAATTTTAATATGTTCCTAAACAATTATAATAGGCAAAACATAATCTCACCTCCCAATGTATATCTGTATTGGACACAATTAATTGAAAAATGGTCTTTGTATTGCCCTTTTTGACCTTTTCAAATAAATGAAGGAGTTTCAAAACCTATTATGTATTAAAGAATCTGAAATAGGGACAGAAGTTGTATTTTCAAAACCAAGTACTCTCTTTTGCCCCATGTGCAGACTCTTCGGTCCCAAAAGGAAGTGATAAAGGGCTTAACAACCTCACTGAAGAAATGGGTTTGTTTTTTAGCTTTTTTTCTCTACCTGAATCACATTAACAATAATTTAATATATGAGGGGGCACCCCTAAAACTTCAACTATCTTCTGGAGGGCAAGCCTCTTATAGTACAGGCTTCCCCCACAAGGTGAGTGTTTAGGAACCCATCTGTATCAGTGTACCAGTTGGTGTTGTTGTGAGAGGCTGCACTGAGCTTCAGTGAATTTTTTGGGAAGACTCTTTCAACATCTTTGCCCATTTCATAATGGAAAAAAGGTGACTGGTTCTTCCACTGTGACAACACACCTGTCCATACTGAACTGAGTGTTCAGCAGTTTTTGACCAAAAATGGCATGACCCCTCTGTCCCACCCTTCCTATTTACCTGATGTGGCCCCAAGAGCTTTTTTTGTTTGTTTGTTTCCCAAATGAAAAAATGCCTAAAAGGAAACATTTTGCCAATGTGGAAGAGGTGAAACAAAATACAGAAGAAGCAAAAAGTCATCAAAATCAACCAGTTCAAAAACGTTTTTTAGCAGTGGAAATAGTGTCTCAAGGACTTCCAGTCAAGATGGTGGGATAGGCAGACATGGCTCACCTCTTCCCACAATCACATCAAAATTACAACTAAAATACAGGACAATAATCACTCAGAATCATCAGAAATCTAGTTGAATGGAAGTCTGACAACTACAGAATTAAAGAAACCACATCCATCCAGACTGGTAGGAGGGCTGCAGACACAGAACAGGCTGTTCTTTAACCCATGTGTGGTCGATAAAAATTCGGGAGGGATATCTTAGGAGCAAGCAGGCCCATCCTCACAACAGGCCCCCCAGCCCAGGGTTCCAGTGCCAGGAAGATAAGCCCCCACAATTTATGGCTGCAAAAACCGGTGGGGATTGAGTCAGTGGAAGAAACTGCTAGAGCCCCAAGCAGTTCCTCTTAAAGAATCAGCACATGGACTCAGACTCACTCCCTCTGAGCTCCAGAGCTGGGGTGGCATGAGTGGCATACTGGGAGAGGCTGAAGTGTGTGACATCTGGGTGGCCAGAGGCCGTTTTCCCTTTTCTGAGCCCTCACCTCACAGAGACACAGAGTGGGCAGACTGGTGCCATATCTGAGACTCCATCAACCTGGCTAATACTGTTTGACCCACCTTGAAGATCCCCAGAGACTCTGCCCCACTCACCCAGGCTGCTTTTCCATATGAATGGCCTTGCCTCATGCTTCACAACTTCCTAAATCCTATCAAACAAGCAACAGCCGGCCTCAGTGAGCTCCAGGCTGGGTACTAGCAACAGCCAGATTAGTTCCACAACTTGGCTTCACCTGGGGATCTCTAAGCCCAGCACAAGTAGCAGCCTTCTCAGATTGCTTTATAGCTTAGGAAGGGTGGCCTGGGCAAAACACAGGTGGGAGCTAAACTTGGCCTGCATCACCTGGGACCCCCAGGGCTAGCGCATCCAATGGACACAGCTACAGAGCACTATGGAGCACTGCCTCCCTGCCTCTGCACAGCTCCTCCACAGAAGGTGGAGGTTGGTAGTAAGTGGTCACAGCCAGTCCTTGCAGCTGACTGACCTGGTAAATCCCTCCGACTGATCTACCAACAGCAACAAGGCTCATCTACAAGACATGGAGTCAAAGCAGCACTACCTAGTATATAGAAACAAACACAGGGAGGCTGCCAAAATAAGGAGACAATGAAACATGGACCAAATGAAAGAACAGATCAAAACTCCATTAAAAGAGCTAAACAAAATGGAAATAGGCAATCTATCAGATGTAGAGTTCAAAACACCAGTTATAAGAATGCTCAAGGAGCTTAGTGAGGACCTCAACAGCATAAAAAAGATTCAGTAAGAAATGAAAGATTCATGATTGAAATAAAGAATAATTTACAAGGAAACAAAAACAGATGAAGCCAAGAATCGAATCAATGATTTGGAACAAAAGGGAGATTAAAAACAACCAATCAGAATAACAAGAAGAAATAAGAATCCAAAAAGTGAGCACAGTATAAGCAGCCTCTGGGACAACTTGAAGAGGTCCAATATTCACATCATAGGGGTATAAGATGAAGAAGAGAAATAGCAAGGAATTGGAAATCTATTTGGAAAAATAATGAAAGAAAACTTCCCTGATTTGGTGAAGGAAATAGACATATAATTCCAGGAAGCACAGAGAGTCTCAAACAAAAGGGACCCAAAGAATACCACACCAAGACACATCAAAGTTAAAATGCCAAGGGTTAACGATTAAGAGAAAATCTTAAAAGCAGCAAAAGAAAAGCAGAGAGTTACCTACAAAGGAGTTCCCAGGAGACCATTAGCTGATTTCTTATAAACTTTGCAGGCTAGAATGAACTGGCAAGAAGTATTCAAAGTGATGAAAAGCAAGGACCTACAACCAAGATTACTTTATCCAGCAAAGGTATCATGTCGAATAGAAGGGCAGATAAAGTGCTTCCCAAACAAGGTAAAGCTAAAGGCCATTAGTACATCACCAAACCATTATTACATTAAATGTTAAAGAGTTATTTAAGAAAAAGAAAATCAAAGCTATTAACATTTAAATCAAAACCAACTAACAACTACCAACAACGGAATCTAAAAAATAAAAACAAAAACAAACTAAGCAAACAATCAGAATAGGAACAGAATCATAGGTATAAGGTTCATTTGGAGGGTTATCAGCTGGGAGGGGAATGGGAGAGAAAGGGAGAAATGGTGCAGGGATCAAGAAGCATAATTAGTAGGAACAAAATAGACAGGGTGAGGTTAAGAATAGTATAGGAAAGGAGGAAGCCTAAGAACTTAGATGCATGACCCATGGACATGAACTAAGGTGGGGGGGTAATTGGAGGGAAGGGGAGTACTGAATGGAAGGGGACAAAGGGAAAGAATTGGGACAATTGTAACAGCATAATCAATAAAATATACATTAAAAAGTATCAATAGGTGTATTTCATCAAGTGGAGATGACTTTGAAGATGATTGAAGTTTAAACAGGTAAGAATAAATACACATTTTTTATTAAATAAAAATTGGGGTATTTCCTCATAAATACTGGAAATCTCCCTAAGGCAAGATTTGCATGAGAAAATGACAGGATTCATCTTTTCACCTTGGCTACTAATATTGTATAATATTTGCATTACTTCCATAAAGTATTCATTCAGGGACTATTTGCACTTGGTGGAATGACATTGAAGACACAAGTCCTTACTCTAATCTATGAAAGTTAGAAATTACATAAGAGGAGATGTGTATATGTACATCAACAAATTATAAAAATTAAGTGCAAGGCATTCAAAAATGGAGGAAAACATATGACAATTTTTGAGTCCTCTTGTGTTCCAGATCCTGCACCAAGCACTTCAGAGAGGTGGTTAAGCCCAGGAGTCCTCATGGAACAAAATTATCAAAAATTGTACCAGTCAATCCGAGAAGGTGTTGGTGACAAGACAAATGTATTTCAAGAGCATGTGCTTCAGCACCATCACTTGCCATTACAATATTTAATATGATGGGGAAGCTTAGGTGTATCATGCTTTGAAGGTTGAATGCAAATATTTTAGGATAATGAGGTAGCATATTTAGGGCCCTCTCAGTGGTATCAGCCAAAGCTGGATGCCCATCCATGCAGACATTGGGTATTTTTATAGGAATTGATTTTTTAAAAAGTGTCCTCTGGATAGTTAAAATGTTATCTCATTGTTGGTATAGATAGGTAATAGATAGTTGGTAAAATTCTATTTGTAATATGTAAAAAAGTATACTCAAACATTTTTATCATTCATTGATTTTAGGAGATATCATTTTATTATAATTAAAATCACTTGTTTGAAGTTAAAGTATTGTTATTCAATTTAATAAATGTTTTGTTGTCATTGAGCTTAAGACACATCCCAAATATGTTAGAGATATTAAAATGTATAAAACATAAAACCTTACATTTTAAATTTGTTGCTGTCCTTCTTTTGGTTGTGTGAGGAGGCAAAGTGTATCTACCCATGCCTCCATCTTTGATGTAAGACCAGAAAATTGAACTGCATGGAAGTCCAACAACCACAAAGTTAAAGAAGAAATAGTTATCCAGACTGATATGAGAGGCAGAGATTGGCAGCCAGGGTGGAGAGCACTCACAGCAAGGTGGCTGGCAGATTGGGCAGTCCCACATTTATGTGTGGATAAACCGGGAGCACCAACTGGGATGTCAGACAGTGCAACCCAGGGTTCCAGTGTGGGGAAAAAAAGCCTCAAAACCTCTGACTGAAAAAACCTATGAGGGTTGAGGTGGCAAGAGAAACTCCCAGCCTTACAGGAGAGTTCATTCAAGAGACCCACAGGGTTCTAGAACATACACAAACCCACCCACCTGGGAATCAACACCAGAAGGGTCCAATTTGCTTGTGGATAGTGGGGGAAGTGACTGAAAGCTGACTGAGAGCTGAGCAAGCAGCACCGTTCCCTCTTGAACCCCTCAAAACAGCATCAAAACACAGCGACGTGGGTTGCCTTGCCCTGGTGAACACCTAAGGTTTCACCCCTTACTATGTAACAGACACTCTGAGACAAAAAATATGGCCCTAATGAAGGACAGATCAAAGCTCCAGAAAAAATACAACAAAACCATGAAGGGACAGCCAACCCATCAGATGCAGAGATCAAAACACTGGTAATCAGGATGTTCACAGAAATGATTGAGTATGGTTACAAAATAGAAGAAAAAGTGAAGGCTATGCAAAGTGAAATAAAGAAAAAATATACAGGGAACCAACAGTAAAGGGAAGGAAACCAGAACTCAAATCAATAATTTGGACCAGAAGGAAGAAGTAAACATTCAACCACAACAGAAAGAAGAAACAAGAATTCAAAAAAAATGAGGAGAGGCTTAGGAACCTCTGGGACAACTTGAAATGTTTTAACATCTGAATCATAGGGGTGCCAGAAGGAGAAGAGGAAGAACAATAAATTGAAAACTTATTTGAACAAATAATGAAGGAAAACTTCCCCAATCTGGAAAAAGAAATAGACTTCCAGGAAGCCCAGGAAGCTCAGAGAGTCCCAAAGAAGTTGGACCCAAGGAGGAACATACCAAGGCACATGATAATTACATTACTCGAGATTAAAGATAAGGAGAGAATCTTCAAAGCAGCAAGACAAAAGGAAATAGTTACCTACAAAGGAGTTCCCATAAGACTATCAGCTTATTTCTCAAAAGAAACCTTGTAGGCAAGAAGGGGCTGGAAAGAAGTATGCCAAGTCATGAAAGGTAAGGACCTCCATCTAAGATTACTGTATCCAACCAAGCTATCATTTAGAATGGAAGGGCAGATGAAGTGCTTCCCAGATAAAGTCAAGTTAAAGGAGTTCATCATCACCAAGCCCTTATTAATGTTAAAGAGACTTCTCTAAGAAAAAGAGGAAGATCAAAAATATAAACAATAAAATGAAAACAAACTCACAACAATCAACAACTGAACCTAAAAAAAAAAACAAACTAAACAAACAACTGGAATAGGAACAGATTCACAGAAATAGAGATTGCATGGAGGGTTATCAGTGAGGAGGGGGAAAGAGGGGGGAAAGGTACAGGGAATAAGAAGCACAAATTGTAGGTACAAAATAGACAGGGGGAGGTTAAGAATAGTACAGGAAATGGAGAATCCAAAGGACTTATATGTATGACACATGGACATAAACTAAGGGCGGTGAATGGTGGTGGGAGAGGGGGTACAAAGCAGAGGGGAATAAAGGGGAGAAAAAATATGGGACAACTGTAATAGCATAATAAATAAAATATATTTATAAAATTACATTTTAGAATTAATGGAATACAGTATTTCACCAAAATGAACTTTAGGGATATCAACGAATTTAACAAATCTAAATTGCATTATATAATATTTTTTATAATTAATATTATTTTTAACTCAAGAGAAGGGATTAATAAACCTTAAAGTAACTGATAAACATTTACATGACAGAATCCTCAAATACACCTTTCTTAAGGTCTTTGGCCTTTACATGATTAGTTGAAGCAAAAAAATATGCCAATATCCCCTCATTCTGCTTAGATCTTTACCCTTTATCTTATTGAATGTGCATTATAAGGAAGCAGCTGTCTTTTTTGACAAGTGTTTACAAGATCTGGAGCTACGTTTTCAAGTAAGAATGACTGAGATTAAAGGAGGGAAGAGAATTGACAGTTATCTTTTGACAAAGCCAAAGGAAAACCATTTACCAAGAATCAGTGTCTTCAGAAAGTTTTCATTAAACCTTTTAGTTTATTTGCCAGTGGTTGAAGCAAGGTGACAAATGTGACAGGTTGAGCTATCACATGTTCTGAGCTATCACACACTGAGCTACTACTCCTTCTTGCTAAATGTTTATTTTGATCTTTAAATGAATTTGCTGTATATGGAGTTTTATTCATTTAAATAAAATTAAATAAAATGACCCCTGGTAGAAGATACCAGGCAAATGAATGAATATGAAGAATTAGTCAAAAAAGAAGGAAAAGAAAAATTCAAAAATTATACAATTTAATGCTGGTTATTACATGAAGCTCCTTCAACATTAACATCAATGTTACAAATAGTTTGACTCATGAAATTTATTTAGTATTCTCATTTTTTCCTCCATTTTCTTACTCTTGTCCAAAGAGGTCCACTCGACTGCATTTTTTTACCACACAAAACATAAATTCATCTTGAATATACAAGGAAATGAATTAATGACCATAGTGAGGAAAAGAAATACCCACAGTGTTGGATCAGAGTTGTGGTTCCCAGAAGTAGTTACCTGCAAAAGTACAGTCTAGTAGTCTCTACTACCAGCTAAAGCTGATGTTTTAACAGGCAAGCCAGATCATCCATACCTCTGCTCAAAATCAGATACCTCTGGTACTTCTCCTTTTGACTAGGAGTCAAAACCCAAGTTGTTGGTGTCCCTCAAGGCCCAGTGTGATCTAGGCCCCAGTCCCCCTGCAGTTAAATGGGAGAAGCTCTAACCACTTCTCCCATTGCTCTTTCCCTTGCACTCGCTGCCTTGTTGCTTCTTTAACAAGCCACAGGCCTTTGTTACTCCACAATGGCTGGTCTGTTTGGTATCTCTTCTTCTGGTTATCTCCTAAGAGAGGCTCATTACTTCCCTCACATCCTCAACTCTGATAAATGCTCTCTGCTGGGACCACCCCATTTACATTGCTACTCTTTCTGCCCACTCACAACTCCCCAGTTAGTCTGTTTTGCTATTGTTGCTGTTTCTAATCTCCAGATCACTCATTATCTCACAATATTATATTCATTTTTTTATCTATTATCTGTCTCCTCCATTAGAATGTAAGTTCTACAGAGTAGGTATTTTTGTTTCTTGTACTCTGCTAAAAAATTTTTTAATAAACAAATAAATGACTAACATTACCCCCTTAGGCTCAAGAATATAAAGCTAGGAAGAGGAGACTAGGCATTTCTGACATCATGGTGTAGATGTACGCTGGGGATATCCAAACTGCAGTCAGGATACTTCTCCTTCCTCATTGTCAGTGTAAGGCAGAAAGATTTATTTTGAAGTTTGAAGAGTCACCTTGTCAAAATTCTGTGACATTTAACAACCTTATATGATAATACCAAAAAGCAAATTAAAAAAATGACATACAAGATATGTTTATTAACCAAATTCCTTATCCATTAGTCTAATTTGAAGACAAAATTTCAATAATGCTATTTCATGGTGACCGAATCCTGACATACCGATTTTTTTTATTCCAAACATGTTCTGCACTTGAATTTCAAAAAGGACACTACATATGTACCACAGATTCAAAAATATGAATTGTCTGGCTTTGTTTACATCATGTTGGATAATGGTGGGAACTCCAGCTAATGTAATGAGATCAAGTGTTAGGACTGGACTGTAACAAATAAGGTGCAGAAATAAGAAAGTAAGGTATGCGTGTTTTTACTCACCTGCATAATTCATCATTTCGGCAGCTGTGAATTACATTGAGGCAAGTCGGGGGTGGAACTATGTTCACTGCACATGGCTTGCTGTGAAGAGCTTCTTTGGACTGCTGACAAGGTATATCAGATGGAGCACAGTCACAAAAAGTCAACATCTGGGCAATATTAAAAGGCATATTTTGATAGAAGAACCGTATGGCGGCTTGGCAGTGTTTCACATCACACAGATTTCCATTTGCTGAGCAAGCTTTAAGGTAAGGGGCCAACTGTGCATTACAGACCACATCCCCTACACACATCTCTGCCACTTCCAAACAGGACCGGATCCCTTTCATTTCTGAAAGCAATGACATGCCCAGGTCGTGAAAATGTAAATATAAAGCTGTCCTTACAGAATCTGCAAAACACTGTGAGATGTCAAGGAGCAACATACAACTTTGTAGTAACGTCCTATTTTGGACAAACATTACTTTTCTTTCTTTTTTAGAGTTAATATGAATTTACTGAGACCTGAATAGTGGACTATTTGAATCATCTTTCATCTCTACTGGATACAACGTATTATGATCCAGAAGAGATGGGAAGTGTGTAGGGCCAAAACTGAGCCAAAGGAAAAATCCTTGGGTCCAAGTTTCTCAAATGTAAACAATAAATCTTCAGAAATTTTATTTGAGCTATATAGCTTATGATGAGTTCATTGGCTCATATCAAAATGATTCTTATTCTGTTGCACTTTTTATTTGGGGGATGGAAATCTTGAGTAAAGGCTCCACATAGTCGTTTACATTCTAGAAAACACAGGCACACGTGAATGACAAACACCCACAAACATAATGCAGAAACAGCTGGTCTGGAGCAACTTAATTTATATGGTCAAAATATCCATACAATTTAACCAAGATCTAGTCTTTGGTTTTAATTGTAAAGTATTCCTCAGCACAACATAAATTGATGACAAATGGGCAAATCGGTTGCTTTGATACTTTAGTGGAAGAAATGCAATGATTTTTTTTGTATTTTGTAATATTCAAACTGTTTAAGAGCTGCACAATTTATTTTGCAGTGAAATATTTTTAAGAACTCTAGTAACTACATTTTAAATTATATTGTCCAATATTTACAATGCTGATCAAAATTATGAGAAACATTACCATGGTAGGGAAGAGTAGTTAGATTCCACTTGAATTTATTATCCTCTCTCATGTTATCTAGAAGGAAAACAAAGACTTCATTAGTGAACCATTTTCTAAATTTAACAGGAGAATGTGGACTACATCTATAAGTGAGTAATTAAGCAAAAATACATAGAGGCTCATATAATACTTGTTTAACCCTTGATACTCAAAGTTAGTGAGGTACAGATGAAGAAAAATAAACCCCAGAAATATCATTCGAGTGAGTTAAACAGCCCTGCTGTGAGGGAGGATTCAGTTACTTGGAGGTTTAAACAAATGCTAACGACTAGGCCTTGTGCACTGAAGTAAACAAAGAATCTGTCTGGGGAGAAAAAACAGAAGGAATGATGTCTGACAAAAAAAAAGACAACTCTTCCCAGTAGGGTCTTAGATTGAAATGCAGTTTGAAGACTAATTTCCACCTCTGATTATTTTAGCTTCTCAGAGTTCTTAGGAATTAAAATTATAGAATTGGAGAATCTTACTGATGGAAGTGAAGTTGGTAGCCATGTAATTCTAAAATCTTTCATTCAAGAAGCATTGATATCAGGTGCCATATTGAAGACACAAATCTGTAGTCCCTGCCGCGGAGCCTCCAAAGGCTGGCAGGGAATACAGACATATATAATATGTCTGTACACACGCACATGCACACACACATGTATGTATATGCAAATAATGTCTTATATGTCATATATGTATATATGTCATATGTATATATGTGTATAGACATATTTATATATATACAAAGAAAGACATAAAACCAAAGTGATAGGGGAATAATATCAGATTTTTATTTTTAAATACAAATTCAATTTTCTCTTCTGTTATTGATTAACATGTTGACCTTTGTTATGGCATAAATATCCCTTGTGATACAATTTGTCCGTATTTGAGCTGTCTGTCCAAACTCCCTGGCTGTCCATCTACTGCACATACATGATGGTACAATCACAAGAAAATTCTTTTTACACCCTAGTGTGTCACAGCCTTTACAGACTCCTTGCTTTATTCCATCTGTTTGCACTATACGGGTTTCTCCTTTCTCTACTTACTAAGTCTTGGCTCAGAGACCACTGAGCTGAGGCTTAATCTCTTCTAGAGTTCACTCTTCCTTGGCCTCCAAGGAAGCCTGGAATGTTCCTTCTTCTCTGCTACTATCCCACATTGCATAAATCCCAATGGGCAAATCCCAAAAAGTCATATCACTTTTGTGACAGACACAAAAGTCTAGGCAGGAACTTCTCTTACAGACTAATGCCTCTGCTTTGGAACTGATTAGTATGGCTGTGCCACTGAATAAAACATATTCAGGAAACTATTGTTGAAACATAAATAAGTATTGAATTTACTGAGTGTTACGGACTGAATGTTTGTGGCTCTCCAAATTTCATGTGTTGAAGTCCTAACGCCCAGTTGGCTGACGTGGAGATGATATTTCTAAGGAAGTAACTGAGGTTAAATGAAGTCACAAGCATGGGGATCTGACCTGAGAGATTGGTGTCCTAATAAGAAGGAACATTAGGGATCTTATTCACTCTCCCCCATCCTTGCACACACAACATGGAATGTCGTGGGAGGCCATAATAAGAAGCCAGGAGGTGACAAGTCAGCAAGAGAGCTCTCACCAGAAACCAACCCTGATGGAGCTAGACCAGGAACCTCCAAAATTTTTAGAAAATAAATTTTTGTTGTTTAGGCTAGCAGCCTGTGGTATTTTGTTACAGCAACCCAATCAGAGTAATACATTCACTATATGTGTAATTAGTACAAACACAGCAAAACAATTATTTTTAGCGTGGGAAAATTAAGTCTATCTTAGCATTATTTTCTATGCTATGAGTAATGTATTATATAAATTCTCTGCACATTAAATTATGATGTCATATGGTACATACATATGTATATACACATGTATTTTTCCCAGAGGACATTTTAAACAGTAGCTTAATTGCTGAAGAGGAGCTAAAGGGCAATACGTCATGGGCATAAATAGAATCATGCAACAACCAGACTTAAATCTGAGTTATAAGATCATATGCATAAGAAAAAATACAGTTTCCTCTTTTTGATCTACTAATAACAAAATGTATGCAAAGTCAGCTATCTTCTCACCCTGCTACCACTCTGGTTCAGGACACCATACATTTTTTCTACTGATGTCTTCTAGTCCCATGGTCTTATTTGTCATCTGTAAATAAATAACCCTCCCAATTTATAGGTACTGTATAAATCTCACTTCTACATGTCATGCATGGGATTTAGAAATCAATTCCATCTATAATACTGACTTCTCATTATCTTCACTTCAATAACTACTAAACATTTCACACTCAACACATCCAAAACTCACTTCTGACCTCTCCTCTGTCCCCCAACCAAAGCTTCTTTTTCCTGTAGTTGTTCTTGTTTTAGTAAATAAAAATAATGGTAACCACATCCTTCTCATACAAAATCCTTCTCAGTGCAAAACCTTTGGTGTCCACTTTGATTTCTTTTTTTTCCCTTGCATTCCCATATGATCCACTAATACTAAAATATACTCAGATCTGACAACTTCCCATATGGGTTCATCATTCATTATCTTTTTTACTATGTTATTTTAAAAGCTCCTACCTAGTCTTCTCACTTGGGCCATTCTTCCTTTTCAGTCAGTTTTCAACAAATAAAAAAAAAAAAAAGAATCATCCTGCTAAACATATATTTTAGACCATGACCCTATCCTGACCAAAATCCTTCAGTGGTTTCCTATATCATTCAGAGTATAGTCAACAGTTTTGAAATGATCTACAACATGCTTCATGATCTTGTCCCATTCTGTATCAGATCTTACCTCCTACACTTCTCTCCCTCAGTCTCTCAACTTTAGCTGGTGGCCTCTGCTTTTCTTCAAATCTCTGGACAACTTATATTCCCAGCTCAGGACCTTTAACTAGATGTTTCTTTTGCCTTAAATGTTCTTTCCCTAGGTATTTGTAGGACTCAGCCCTTGCCATTTTCAATCTACTTAAAATTAATTTTTTTCAGAGCAACTTTCTGGCCATCCTATTAAAATTACAAAGCCCACTCAGACTTCTTTTCTTTTTTTTACCCCTTACCTATATTTAGTTTTCTCCTTAGCACCTATATTATTTAAAGTATAAATCTTCAAGTCATTTATCCTGTTAATTTCCTCTTTGTCCCCATATTGGATGCTGTTTCTTACTACTAAGATACCCTCTTTGATGATCTGGATATAAATTTCCTCAGTTGCTGGGAGTATTTTGGGTAGTGGATCACATTGGTCCTTTTCCTGGCACTGCCCTCATCCAAAGAAAGTTGCCATGCCCAAGGTTACAGATGTTCCCAGGGCAAAGCTCATATCTAAGCACTAGACCATTTGAGGGGTTCAAAGATCAGCTTCCTTGCCTCAATAGGTATGATACCTCTGAAAAGCCATTCTGGGTCCACGCGTCCTGTAGAATCAACTAAGTTTGCTGTGAAGACTGTACTGCATTTCAACTTCCTCAACCTAAGCTTGTTGTCCTCGCCTCCTTCTTTCTTTTCTTCCTGAGACCTAAGCCCAGTACATTACCTGTGTGCAAGCCTCTGTCTCAATTTAGAATGGAAGCTCCTAGACAGCAGTGATTTTTGGTTGTTTTGTTTACTGCTTTATCCCATCTTAGAACATGCCTAGGGGAAGGTAGGCACTCAAAGGAAATATTTATTAATTTATTTAATTTTTAGACAGAGGGAGAGTGAGGGACAAAGGGAGGGAGAGAAACATCAATGTGTAGTTGCCTTTCATGCACCCCCTAATGGCGACCTGTCCTGCAACCCAGGCATGTACCCTAGACTGGGAACTGAACCAGCAACCCTTTTGTTTGCAGGCCAGTGCTCAATCCACTAAGCCACAACAGCCAGGACAAGAAATATTTTTTAAATAAGTAAATAATCATCGCTTACCACTTTTATTTCTATCTTTAATTTTTTAAATTCCCTAAAAACCAATGATTTTCCCTGATGAGGGACAGGGAGTTTCTATTTTGTTTTGTTTTGTTTTGTTTTTGTCCTGCTGCACAGGACCTAGCACATTGTACATGGCTCCTAAGTATTTGTTCAATGAATGAATAAATTTAACATTATGCTCCAACTTTTTAGCATTTGCCTCTTTCTTTATGTGGAGAGCAGAATCAATAAAATGGCATTGTTCCAATTAAGATATCATAGAGTATATAAAACAAAGTAGAGTCACTTATGTCAACCAAAATGGCCGTCAGTCAGCCATGACACTTTGGTTCAAGAGAAAATTACCTAAGTCAGAGTAAACATATCTGACATGGAGACATGTCTGCCCACGTGGTCAGAGCAGACATGTCTGGCAAGGAGACACACTTGCACATGTGGTCAGAGCAGCCGTGTCTGCAGAGTGGGACCACCCACAGATAGGCTCCTGGGGAAATTCTACACTTGCCAGAAGGATGTCAAGCAGAACAGCCATGTATCACCCATAGGCTTCTGAGAAAATTCCACACTTTGCATCAGGGGTGTCAAGACATTTATCAAAAAGACCCAGAAGGGTGGAGTACACCATTTTGAAGGCAGTACGGAGGCAGGTTCCAGACCACTGCTGAGAGAGCCAAGCTCCACACACCATGATACTGCTCCATGCCACACCGATCTCCCTTGGTATTAACCACTGGAGGCTCTGCCCTGCCAGACTGAGGACTTCGTCTGCCCTGCTGCCCACCTGGCTCCAGAGATCCTTCCTTTCAAGACCCTGACAACTCCCTTGCCCACTGTGCTGTCTCCTGGACCTGCTGACTGAGACTCTGGGTCTCGGGTTTGTTATCTCCTATTGATTGCTGTGTGTGTGTTATATTCCTCTTTGATTATTAGAGTATGAGTAGGATATTAATGTATGTTGATGTTCTACTTTGAGTGAACCTGAATTCAATAAAAGCTGAGCAAATAGCATAGTTACTGTGTGTGACTCTTGCCTATTCCTTGGTGCCGGGCTGCTCAGCAGGCAGCTAGCTGAGCAGTTGTTTGGCTAACCTAATAGGAAAGGCTATATGACAAACAGACATTTGTGACACTTTATAATCAGTTTTGGACACAGTCATAGAATTAAGGTTTTAAATTTAAATTCCTAGGAGAAACACAGACATAAATGACAGAGCTGGAAAGAGAAATAATGATTCTTCAATTAACTTATATTTGTGGTTATCATTAATGCTCCCAAATTCTTTTGAATACCCACCAGAAACAATGTCCTGGTTGAATCCATCTCCATAGTCTTCACTGAAGGCTGGAACTTGATTCATCTGAGCATGCTGTATGCAATTGTCTTCAAACAAACTTCTCCAAATTTCAATGCACTCTACTTTTGAAGGGTCATTGCATTGACAATTCCACAAAATCGTTTCCTGCAGACCTTCTGTTAATGCTGCACACAGGTGGCTTCCATCAAGGGTCTTGCATTGTTCTGATTCCCTCCCACAGGTTTTCTTAACATTCTCATACAACAGAGTGCAATGTTCTGATTCCTGGCAGATGCGTGCTGCTACAACACAGTCACTCGTTTTTCCCACCATTAGTGATGTATCATTCTGATGGAGCCTTTGTGAGATATTTGATTCTAAAGTCAAATCTGATGACAGTGCCGATACTTCTATTAATAAAGTAAAATAAATGAAAAAAATTAATTCATTTACTTATGACCTTTTAATAAGTTTTCTGAAAAGAATATAGGTACATCTTTAATAAATATGTCAATACCTATAATCTTTCAAATACCATTAAAATTATTTCCAGAGTGCTATGACAAATAATCTTTAATTGTTAAAAATTGATATATAAAACAATTTTTTATAGTTTGTGCAACTACATAATGGTAATTTAAAAAATATTTATCCTCATCATTTACTTTTTTTCATTTTATTTTGATGATGATTGGTAAAAATCATGTGTAATTTAAAATATTTATAAGATACCATTATTCCTCTTATATAATTTTTATAAATCTCTTTTTTCTCCTAGAAATGTACTTATACTAACATGTTTCTAAACTTTTTCATTTTTTCCCCTAACCTTTGTTAGAGAGTTTTTCCATAATTCCTCTACTTTCTCATGAAAATTTAATTATACAAATATACTGTATAATCTGTTTAGGGACTATATATGTGCATGTGTTTATATATATATATATGTGCATATCTGTGCTTGTTACATAATAATTTAAATGGGCAACACTTTGAAGGGACACTTTAGAGATATTATATAAAGATGGCACATAAACACATGATAATAGGCTCAATGTTATTATTTAAGTACAACAAAAACCATAGTGTGGGACCACTAGATATGTAATAGAATGAAAAAAATCAAGTGATCTGAGATGTGGAGTGACTAGAACTTTTATATATTGGTAGTTATCTCAAATTTGAAATATTCTATGGAAGATTTTTTTATAAAGTTAATATTAAACTTTATCTATGACCCAATAATTGTTTTACCCAAGAGAAGCAACAACTTGCATGTGTACAAATCTTGTCTGTGAATATATATAGCAGCTTTATTTATAATCTCTAAAAACCTGGAAACAATGCACGTGACTTTCAGTGGTTAACCAAGCTGTGGTCTAGCCGTACACTGGAATACTACTCCTCAAAAGAGGGAACAAACTTAACATGAAATAATGATGAATCTCAACTGCGTTATGTTAAATATAAGGATAAGGAACCAGTCTCAAAAGGCTACATGTTGTATAATTCCCTTCATATGAAATTCTGGAAAAGGAAAAATTATGGAACAGAAAATTGTTTAATGAGATCACAATGCATGATTGGAGGAGCTGGACAGTGGGACCACTCAAGATTGATAAGGGGAGAATCTGTCTCATAAGGTGGGAGAAAGTTGATTGTGAAAAAAGTGATCTCTATGAGATTCATTCCCAAACTTACCACTTTTCAGTGACAGTAAAAAGGGACAATGAGGATCTTGAAATTGTCATAGGACTTTGATTTTACATATCCCTTGGTAAATCTGTATGTACCCTCATGGACATAGGCAGCCTAGTTTGATTACTGCTGCTTCAGTGTTAGCTTGGCACCTTGAAGAGGCAATAAATAAATGCATATTAAATAATTAAATGCTCCTAGTCAAAGGCAAGTGTAATTCTATAAAAGTGGTTATATTTTGGTCTTTCTTGGGAGACTCTGAGTTTCTTAATAGAAATAATACCTTATTTGTCTTCTATCATTTAGTCTTGTGAAAAGCTATAGTGAGCCCCACAGATATATGGTTTGAATGAGTGAATCTATAATTCTAATGAATTATAATTGAATAAAGCTTGAAGTTGTGATTAGCAATTACAGAAATATGTTATGTGTATACTGAGATCTACAACTCAAAGAATCTTAAATTATATGGAGAATTAATCAAATTACCATTTTTAAATATTTTATTTATTTTTAGAGAGAGGGGAAGGGAGGGAGAAAGAGAGGGAGAGAAACATCAATGTGAGAGAAAAACATTGATCAATTGCCTCTTGCAAGTGCCCTGACTGGGGACCGAAATGGTGACCTTTCGCCTTGCAGAATGATGCTCAACCAGCTGAGCCACATCAGTCAGGGCTCAAATTATTAAAAAGTTAATAAAATTACATAGATGTGATTAAATTTTCTTTTTTATGACTTTAAATGTGTCATCTACCAATGCATTACCTGGTTCATTGATGCATTTTTTTCCAAGCAGTTTATTAACAGTGCAATAGAGGTCATCAGTGCAGAGACAAGCTTGAAATTGGAAATTGCTTTCCACTAAGGATTGGATGCCCAGGTTACAGCTTGATGAATCCTTCATCTTGCAGGGGTTATCTGAAGTTCACAGTCAAACATATAACACTCTAGCTATTAATTTGAATATAATTTTACCCAAAGTACTTTTAACATATTAACCTGAATAATTCATTATTATAGTAAGATTTTCTGGGGTTGCTGCAGGATGTTCATATAAGTAACTTCTAAGCAAAAATATGTCTTTACTGTGCTTTTCCTCTACTATTTACTTTTTAAAATATATTTAAATTTTTAATATTTTCAAATAGCCTTAGAAAACAGAAAAAAGAAAAATAATAACAGAATAGCTCTGTCCCCACTTAGAATGTGAATTTTTGCTGTTCATTAATAAGCAAGGCTGCCCTTATATGAAGTGACCAGACTGCTCTGTAATCTTAGTTCTGCTGTCACTTTAGCTACTTCATTAGCTATTTTGTCTTAACCTGCTATTTTATTTTGCACGTCATACTGATTATAACAAGAGATGTACAGGTGAGGTAGCTCTAAAATTAGCATGGGAACTGAAGTAATCCTGACACTTAGAAAACACTCAATAAATATTATTAAGTATGAGTCTTTCATAATTACCAATAATGCATTTTCTTTTTAATTTAAAAAGCTACATTTATCTACCTCAAAATTTTCTTTTTTGCAATTTTATGAGTAAAACTACTTGAAATAATTTCATTTGTATATTTAAGAACATTTCTAGGTCTGCTTCATGCATGGGATAACTAAGCAAATATTGCAATTCGCTGCTATTTGTATAATGAAATAAATAAATATAAGCTAATTCACGACACAATGAATGTGATGTTTTAAATTGCTGTGTAAAATGTAACAAGGAGCTTCATAATCAAAACAAATGACAGATTGTTTTTTGTCACTATTCCCTATTCTTACTTAAAAATACTGTGTCACTTTCAGCACATTATGCCTTTGAAAATCTTTTCCTTAACAGTAATAAGAATGTTTGGATTAGAGAGCTATAACTTTCTTCACTTCTGTAAATTTACTTTAAAAAGATAAAATATAGGATTATTTAAGGAAGAGTTTAATTATTATAAATATCTACTATTCTAAACACTGCAAAAAAAATAAAACAAAAAAGCAGGAGAAAATAAAATTTTAATACATGCACACGGAGAATTCCAAAGCATGAAAATTCCAAAGACATTGAGCTAAAATGAGGTATCTACATCATTTTGGTTTTTCTCCCACTTTCTTGTACTATGCACTTTATTTTTTTAAATGTAATCTTTATTAAGAATGTTTGGATTAGAGAGCTATAAATTTCTTTGGAAAATGAACAGTCCATGTACTTCCTTCATGGGCAGGGAAGAGAAAGAAATCTTTCTCCATTCCGCAGCCTGTGTGATTCCTGGAGCTCTGCTGGCAGGGATGGTAAACATCGGCATTGTCGGGACCACAGGTTGCTGCCTCTTAACCCTACACGCTCCATCTTTTGGGAGACAGAAGAAGCATATGCCAATAGGCAAGAGTTATTGACTGTACAGAATGGGCTTTTCATGAAATGAATGGAGAAATAAAGTGAGTCATAGAGAATATATTTCTATTTTCCCTTTTGGATTTCTTTTATTAAATATTCCAACAAGTTGATCAGGTTATATTATATTATAGTATTTGATATACAGGATGAAAAATCATCATTATGTTAGAATATGATTTTTTTGAAAAGCTTTGTCATAATACTATTAGGACATTGTCCCATTATATAATCAATCAGTTCATCTACTTCTAGTAAATAGTCTTCCTATAATGCCCTCATTCAATATTCATTCAGCTACTTGATGAATTTAGAATGTATTTTTTTCCTTTTAAATAACTAACAGTGACTCTGTAATCTTTACATTCTCTACACTGTGGGCCTCCCCTCAAATGTTTGGAATGTAGAACAAGCTAAAAATAATAATATATTTTAACTTGTTCTTGACACAGTTGGAATGCAAAATAGTGTACAGTATATATTGTGAGAATATAGAATACGTATGATATAAATTCAAATAAATAATAATGCCTTTGATCATCACAACGTTTATTTTTCCTATTTTATCATTAACATATTAACATATAAGCAAAAGAACATTTTATTTGAAAAATTGTGCTCATGCTTCTGAGAAGTATATATAGAATTGTAACATTATACATAATGAGATAAGTAAAAAGGCAGGCTGAAATCTTGCATAGAGCTGCCCACATTGTCAATGCATTAGGGCCCTTGAGTAGTTAAAGAATACCATTTTGTAACTGTAATTCCCTAGTAAGCAACTGCAAGTGCATCACTCAAATATCACATTTGAGTATTTAGTGCAAGACTAACTTAGATCTTCAGAAAATGAAAGAAAATATTGAATGCTATTCTTATCTCAGTAAAAGGAAATCATTTAAATGTATTTTAAACAATGTGTTTTACCTGAAACATGGCAGGCATCTTCCATTCTTCTCCATGCGTGTTTACATCCATTCTCACCACTCAGGCATCGCTCTCTTAAATATGTGCAGTCAGTGGTCTGGGAAGCAGATTCATTTTCTGAGCACAGCCCCATAGCTTGAATAGCAACAATAACAGAACAACAAATACAGATTTGCTGTGTTACAGTATGACAATTATTTACCTCAGATCTAAGTCATTAATAATAAAGAGCACAATTACAGAAAATAAAATGTGACAAGACCATTACAAGACTGGAATGATCTTAACCTCCCCTGTAGCTTTAGATCTATATTATCTCTCCATAAGATTCTTAAAGAATAATCTGCATTTGTTCTCTCTTTCTTACTGCCTATTTATTTCTCAACTTATAATTTATTTTTATGACTATTACTCCATTGAAACTGCTATTTAAACTACCCTAATCATTTTTATAACATCAAATTTACTAGTTTTAAGACTTTACCTTGCCTACTTTTGTCATTGCGCATTTTGTTGTCATTTTGTTCTTCAAACTCCCCTTCCCTTTGGTAACAGTCTCCTCTAGTTCTTTTGATACTTACTGATTTGACATATTCTGACCACTCAGAGTTTTCCCCAGGATCCTCTTATTCTTCTGTTAATGCATATTTTTAGCTTAGGTCCTGTCCTCACACCTTTCCCAATCTCATTGTACTCATTCCCTGTGGATAATTCCACGTACTCTCATGGTTCAACTAACACCTCTAGACTGATGATTCTCAAATGTATAATTCATTGCCTTATTTTCTAGTATTCCAGTTATAGATGCTAACTGTTATCCCCATGTAAATGTTCCCAACACACTTCCAGACTCTAATATCTTTAATATTGTCCTCATAGATACACTCCCTGATGGACCACCCTACTTCCTCAGCAATTCCACCATTCACATAGGTGCCCAAATTAGAAAACTTGCATTTGTGATAGACTCCTTTTTATCCTGAACTTCACTCCTCCGTATCCATTCTTATATATTTCATTGACATTCATTCAGAATATTTGACCAACTCATTAGTTAATCAGTCTGCCTCCAGTTTTATCTATTCAGAAAGATTCTTTACATGCCCTAAACTGTCTAACGCAATGTTCAGGTGCTGTCATTTCTCTGCTTTATCCTTTGGATAGTCCCTCATACATGACTCACAGGCTTCATCATGTGCAATCTGGAGGTCCTCAAGCATTTGTGGTTTCCAAATGCTCCAGGCTATCTTGTACCTCTGAACTATTTGCTGTATAGTCTTTGGCAGGCTCTCTTCCCCACCCACCTCTGGAATAACCCTTTTTGTCCGTTAATATTCAACAAAATAATTACCTCTGTTATGGAATCTTTCCCTTAATTCAATACCCCTTTTTCCGACATCCAAATTGAAGTCAACACCCTCCATTTGTTTCACTACAATCTTGGGAGTTTCCAGTTATGGCATTTATTGTTCTGTAATAAACGGGTACATTTTTGTGCTTGTCTCCATGACTGGGTTTTAGAGTTTTACTGGGCAGGCATTAGGGGTAATTAATAATTGTATCTTCCTCATTAAACACAAGATGCATTATATTGGGTTGGCCAAAATTTCGTTTAGTTTTTTTCCCATAAAATTAAAGACACACTTTTTATTTTCACCAATAATTTTATTGACTTAAATGTTTTGTGTATGTTGACTATCTCTCACATGGTATAATGTTGATTGTTCTTATTTAATGTCTCAATTTGATCACTATCAACTTCAACTGGTCTGCCCAACCATGGAGAATCATCCAGCAAGAAATCTCCAACATGAAAATTTGCAAACCACTTTTGACCCATTTGATCACTCACAGCACCTTCTCCATACACTGCACAAATCTTTTTATGTGTTTCAGTTACATTTTTACCTTTCTTGAACTAATAAAGCATAATATGCCAAAATGTTGTACATTTTCTTCCATCTTCAATATTAAAATAGCTACACAAAAATTCACAGATTTTGATAAGTTTTTTATTAATGCAGGCTGATATGACAGCTGTCACAATATCATTCAACAAAATTGTTTTCAATGAAGTTTAAGATAACTAAGTGCTACTAGAGCCATCTTATGGGGGAAAAAAACAAACAATATTTTTGTTTGCCAACCCAATAGATACCTAATAAATGAATGTTAACTTACACTAACTAGAATAGTTGTTTATAGATGAGTTATATGTAAAATAACTGATAACATTCAAATAAAATAACACCTTCCAGATATCTGCAAGTTATTTTGGGTAGAAAAGGAAAGGTTCCAGCAAGTTTTCCAAAAATATCAAGAAAGTAGCAATGTTACTTTAGTATATTGTAAAATTACTCAAATTGATTCTGTAAGCATGCAATCTGACACTTGCTTAAATAATCCATAGAAAAATATGAAATTTTACAAAGACTTGTAGAGATAATATATTAATCAAGAGATACTTGGCTATATCTTAACCAGATCCAAATTTCTCTAATTTTTAAAAAGGTGGTATTATCAATCCTCTGTGACAACAGAGTTATAGGCTTCAAGTAAACCCTTAAAATCTTTTCTTTATCTTATACCTCTTTCCAAACCTCTTCTCATAAAGAGAATTCAAGACAACTGGTTAGATCATATGTATTACTTGCTGGGTCACCACATTTGAAGGTTAGGGCCATGGACATTGCTCAGTTTCATTTTTCTGATTGAGGGCTGAAGCAGAAATGGACATACCAGCTTTTTGTTTAATGTGTTCATTGATAACCTCATCTAGCCAAGCCTCTGTCCTAGGTTAGAAAGCTTAGAGGAAAATAAAGTGAGCCCCTTGGATTCTGGCTCAAAGTTACTTGTTTAAATCCAGCTTGCCAACACCCTGAAGCAGGAATTTTATGTCAAATTCAATTTATTAAAAAAAATTGAATTTTATTTGCTATTGATCTTTATATCATGTTAGCTTCCTCAATGACTTATAGGTGATGGTCTCCTAGATAAACAATCAAAAGCTCATCAGTACTTCAGTGTAATAATCATTAATGAATTCTACCTATTAACCTCCTATAATCTCATATTTAAATTGTTAGGTTGAACAATTTACTTGATTGTTTATTTTACATGATTTTTCATACATTCCACTCAGATGAAATACTGAACTAACTAGAAAAACCCTCTCAGTGTTTTGGGCCAAATGACTCTATCTTCAGCATTCTACAATCTCATTTATTACTAACCATAATTCATGAATATGTATTTAATACAGGAGTTTTCAAGGATTCTCTTGAAATGCTGAGTGAAAAACAGGTTCCATTTTAAAATAAATAAGATGGATGAGACTGAAGATGGCAGCTTATGCCCCCAGAATGCATTTTTGGCTGATCTTCTGAAAAGTGACCTGAACAATCAATGCAATCTCAGCTGATTGGAATTTTTGAAGCCAAGGAGTCTGGAGGATGCTTTGCACTATCCAGTAAGATATTTTATAAGTTGTGGGGAAATACACTATGAGAGGTGCCTGCAGACAAGGAGAGATTGGTCACAAAACAGCTGAGAAGTTCCTGCCCCTCCTGGAGTGGGGGTTCCCAGTCCAATACAGGGAAATATGCAACCCTAATCAGGAGAGACTTGGAAGAATATACACAGTCTGGGAGACTAAGGCCACACACACAGCGAGCAGCACATACATAGCTACAGCATCAACCAGGAGAGTTCCAGAGAGAAACTCCATCTCCTAAAACTGTTGGAGGTAGTGGCAGGCTGTGATGAGCCCTGGCCAAGAAAGACTTTGTGTTTTTGAGGGAGGCGGAGCATGTAGATAACTGGCCCAGGGTTTGGTGATGCTGTGAGGGGGCCACATAGAGACTCTTTTAAAAAAGAGCTAGGGTGAGACTCAAGACTCACCAGGAACCTGGTGCTCATAGTGGTACAAGTGCCATTGGCTCTGGCAACAAAGAAACAAGAGTGAAAGTGCAGTTTGGCCCCACCTAGTCCTGCTGCACTGGAAGAGGAGAAAGTGTCATGCTGAATGAAGGAACTATGGGACCCAACCCAGTATGACTGGTGAGCAGAGGTCAGCGTAATATAAAAAGTTAGGCCTGAGTCTCCTACAAGAGCAGCAGTCTGGGGTCTGGATGGCCAGGAGCTGAATCCCTGAGATTCATCACAGCCAGGCAGGTCCCCTCAAAGGCAGGCGTGCCCAACCCGACCTGTGGGATTGCCAGCTCTGCACATCAGTGAAGTTAGGTCCCAGTTCAGCGCATATCTACAGGGGAAAGAAGGAGAAGCTCTGAAAGGTCCCTTTTTGAACTTTTATGAGACACTGCGCACTACACAGGTTCCTCAGGCCCTGATCCACTGAAACTAGCAGAGTGGAGACATTAGATGCAACAAAGTGTGTTCAGGGCCCCACCCAGCCTCAGCTCTTAGAGTTGCCATCAGAGCCAAACAGAAAACGGCTGGCCCTTTTACACAGATTGGCCCCTCACAGGAAGCAGCTAATTCACCAGAAGCTATACATCATTGGCAATAATCTGGGACAGACCAAGATGTGTGGTGAGTGGATGGGGAAATACTCCCACAATCTCCCCTGAAGACTAAACAGAGGTCCTTGGGAGTGACCCAGAGTTTCCACCCTCCCAGTAGCACCAGAGGTCCCCTTTGGAGTCAGGGGGAGATGGTACTGGCAGTGCTCTCAGACATTAGATGAACTACTTCTGGGTCTTATGCTGATGAAAAGCCATCAGGGCAGAACAGTGGGGACCAGTTAAGCCTGAAGGAGACAGCCACAGACTATGGATTGCTTGTAGTCTCAAACAGCCTGCCCATCTGACATTACCAGAGGCGGATCCAGAAAGAGAAGACAGTAGGAAACACTAGACTCTGTTTTGACAAATTCCACCACAGTCGTCATTATTTGCATTATTTTTTCTCCTGCATAGCTCTTAAAAATTTTAACTTTTTCTTCTGTTTTGTTTCTATTATTTCACTGTTTTTTTATTTTAGCTTATTTTAAATCTCATATTTTACCACTCCCTTCTCTTACTCTATCTTGCATTCTTTCTTCCTCTTCTTATTTTTGTTTTAAATTCTATTTTTTCTCTTTCTACATCTTGTTTCTATTCCTCACTCTTATTATTTCTCCTCCCTCCAGCCTATAAAATCTATTTTTCTTGTTATTAGTCATCTCATATTCTTTTTCCTGTTCTTATAATATTCTAATTCTCTCTTGACATTTGACATTTGTTAATCTTTGCTTGTTGGTTGTTGATATGGTGGTTGTTGTATTTCTTTGATTTTATTCCTAGGTGGTTACTTTTTTTGTATTTCAAATTTCAAATTTTACTGTTTCCCTTTCCTACTCCATTTTGCCTTCCTCTTGCCCGTTCTTTTTTTCCCTCTGTCTCTCTTCTTTATTGCTGTTCAAGGACAGTTGTCTCCAACTTTCCCCCACTACTTCCCCCCTTCCCAAGCATCCCCACCTCCCACTTTAGATCCTGCCCTTTATTTTTTTTATTTTAAAGTTTACTTTTTCCCTCTGTTAGCCCAGTTTTCATCCCTCACTCTTATTATTTCTTCTCCCTCTATCCTCTCAAAATCATTTTTCTTTCCTTTAGACATCTTACAACTTTTTTCTTTCTTTTTTTCCTTCTTATTCCCTTTCCACCTTATTAATCTTTGCCAATTTGTTGTTGATATTGCTGTGGTGGATGTTCTTCTTCAATTTTGTTCCTATTTTTTCACTATTTAAAAAATCTTTTTAAACTGCATAATATACTCTTCCCATTTCTTATTCCATTTTGCCCACTTCCATCCTTATTAAATTTATAATGTAAATTTTCTTTTCTTTCTTTCTTTACTTGTTACTATTCCCTAATTTATTTCTCTACCCTCTCAAAATCACTTTTCTTTCTGTTAGTCATCTCATATTTATTTTTTCTTTCTTAATATAGTATTAATCTCTTTCTACCTTTATTCATATTTGCTTATTTGTTGTTGATAGTGTGGTTGTGGGTAGGGGATACTTTTATGGGCATGAGTTTTATTTCCTCAGTTGTCTTGTTTTGCTTTATTCTGGCAACACCTGTACAACAGCATACAACATAGGGTAGGTGAGATGACTCTTAGCCAGACAGGCGAAGGAAGAACCCACCAAAGAATGACCCAATGACAACCAAAACTTAATTACAATAAGAGAGCCCACATGAATAGTATGAAGGGCATATCAAGAACATCCAGCTCAGGAGATCAAGGAGACTGCACCACTGAGTCCCACAGGTCTCCTACCACAGACAGCAACTATGCAAAGACAGAGAGTAAAAGTAGATCAGTCTAATGTGCAGAAACAAACAAGAAGAGTCACCTAAAATGGGGAGACAAAGAAACAACCCCCAAACAAAAGGAGGAATCCTCAGA
Source organism: Trachops cirrhosus (assembly GCA_028533065.1). Lineage (NCBI taxonomy): Eukaryota > Metazoa > Chordata > Mammalia > Chiroptera > Phyllostomidae > Trachops > Trachops cirrhosus. Next base: position 113,480,932 of record CM052541.1, on the reverse strand, counting down.
AAGAGTTCTAAATGAAATGAAGGCAAGCAAACCTATCAGACACATTGTTCAAAATAATGGTTATAAGAATGTTCAGGAGCTCAGTGAGAACTACAAAAAACTCTATGGAAGCTACAAGTAACTTATTGGGAACTATATCAGCATGAAAAATGACATAGAAACCATGAATAAGAACCAGGAGGAAGTGAAGAATACAGTATCTGAAATAAAGAATTAGAAGAATTAACACTAGAAGAAATTAAAAGTAGGCTAAATGAACTAGAGGATTGAATCAGTGAGTTGGAGGACAAAGTAGGAAAAAAAACTCAGACAGAGCAACGAAATGAAAAAAAGACTCAGAAAGAACAAAGATGGTTTAAGGGAGTTGCAGAACAACATGAAACATAATATTCATATAATAGGGATACCAGAGGAGAAGAAAAGGAGCAAGGGATAGAAAACCTATTTGAAAAAGTAATGAGAGAAAAATTCCCTAACTTGGTAAGGGAAAAAGTTACACAAATCCAGGAAGCATAGATGGTGACAATTAAGATGAATCCATAGAGGCTTACTCCAGGACACATCATAATTAAACTGGCAAAATTCAAAGACAAAGAAAGAATCTTAAAAGCAGCAAGGGAGAAAACACTAACAACATACTAGGGGGTTCCAATAAGGCTATCAGCTAATTTCTCAACAGAAACACTACAGGCCAGAAGGGAATGGCACAAAATAGTCCAAGTAATGAAAAGCAAAGGCCTGCAACCAAGACTACTCTATCCAGCAAGGCTCTCAGTTAAAAGGGAAGATGAAATAAGGAGTTTCCCTCACAAAAAAGAGGCTAAATGAATATCTCCAGCATTGCAAGAGACATTAAAAGGACTGCTTTAAGAAGATGAAGGATGAGAGAGAGGAACACAGGTACAAAGTTAAAAACTGGCAATGAATAAGTACCTATCAATTATAACCTTAAATATAAGTGGAATAAATGCTCCAATCAAAAGGCATAGGTAGCTGAGTAGATAAGAAAAAATGACCTGCACCTATGCTGCCTACAAGAGACCCATCTCAACAAAAGAGATCTACACAGTCTGAAAGTGAAGGGATTGGAGAAAAATATTCCAAGCAAATGGATGTGAAAAAAAATCTGGGGTAGCAATATTTATATCAGACAAAAATAGACTTCAAAACAAAGGCCATGTCAAGAGAAAAAGAAGGTCACTGCATAATACTTAAGGGAGTAGCCCAGGAGGACATAACCCTTGTAAATATATCTGCACCCAAGATAGGAGTACCTAAATACATCAGGAAAATCTTGGAGGACTTCAAGAAAAATATCAACAGCAACACAGTCATCATAGGGGATTTTAAATCCCCACTGTCAACAGTGGATAGACCTTCCAAGCAAAAAATCAAAAAGAATATTGTGGCATTGAAAGACACTCTAGATCAAATGGATTTAATTGATACATATATAACATTTCACCCCAAAGAGGCAAAATACACATTCTTTTCAAACATACTTGGAACATTTTAAAAGATAGACCACATGATAGGACACAAAACAAGCCTCAACAAATTAGAGAGAATTGAAATCATATCAGGCATCTTCTCAAATCACAATGGCTTGTAACTAGAAACCATCCTCAAGGAAAAAACTCAAAAATTTTCAAATACATGGAGACTGAATAACATGCTATTAAACAATGAATGGGTTAACAATGGGATCAAAGAAGAAATAAAAAAAGGATCTAGTAACAAATGAAAATGAACACGCAACAACCAAAAACCTTTGGGACACAGTGAAGGCAGTTCTGAGAGGGAAGTTCATAGCAATACATGCCTACCTAAAGAAGATAGAAAAATCTCAAATAAATAACCTATCCATATGTAATGAGAACTAGAAGAACAACAACAATCAAAGCCCAGAGAAAGTAGAAGGAAGGAAATAATCAAGATCAGAGCAAAAATAAATGACATAGAAACTAAAAAAAAAATCAAAAGATCAATGAATCTAGGAGTGGTTCTTTGAAAAGATAAATAAAATTGACAAACCTTTAACTAGACTCATCAAGAAAAAAGAGACAAGACTCAAATAAATAAAATCAGAAACAAAAGGGGAGCAGTTACAATAGAATACCACAGAAATACAAAGGATTTTAAGAAATTTCTATGAACAACTATATACAGAGAAATTAGACAACCTGGGAAAAACAAATTTTTAGAAACATACAATCTTCCAAAACTGAATCATGAAGAAGCAGAAGGCCTGAACACACCAATAACAACTACTGAAATTGAAGCAGTAATAAAAAAACACATGGCACACAAAAGTCCTGGATTGGATGGCTTCACAGGCCAATTTTATCAAACATTCTGAGAAGAACTAACTACTATTCCTACTATTTCCAAAAGTTATAGAAGAGGGTGGACTCCCAAACTTTATTTACAAGGCCAGTATAGTCTTAACTCCAAAGCCAGGTAAAGACACAACAAAAAAAGAAAACTACTGGTCAATATCTCTGATGAACATAGATGCTAAAATCCTCAACAAAATATTGACACTCTGGATCCACCACTACATTAAAAACATCATATACCATGATCAAGTGGGATGCATCACAGGGGTGCAAGGATGGTCCAATATTCACAAATCAATAAACATAGATGCTGGAAAAGCATTTGACAAGATCCAACAACCATTCATGATAAAAACTCTCAGCAAAGTGGGAATAGAGGAAGAATACTTCAACATAATAAAGGCCATATATAAGAAACCTACAGCCAATATCCTACTTAATGGTCAAAATCTAAAAGCTTCCCCTTAAGATCAGGAACAAGACAAGGATGTCTGCTTTCATTACTCTTATTCAACCTAGTATTGGAAGTTCTAGTCACAGCAATTAGATCATAAAAAGAAATAAAATGCATCAAAATTGGAAAAGAGGAAGCAAAACTGTCACTATTTGCATATAATATGATAGTGTACATAGAAAATCCTATAGTCTCCACCAAAAAACTACTCAGCCTCATAAGTGAATTTGGGAAAATAGAGGAATACAAAGTCAATATTCAGAAACTGAAGACATTTTTGTACACAAACAATGAAATATCAGAAACAAGAACTAGGAAATAAACTCCCAATTTGCTATAGCAACAAGAAAATATAGTACCTGGAAATAAACTTAACCAAGGAGGTAAAAGAACTATACTTGGGAAACTATAGAACACTGAAGAAAGAAATTAAGGAAGATACAAATAAATGGAAGCATGTACCATGTTCATGGATTAGAAGAATTAACATCATGAAAATGTCCATACTAGCCAAAACAATCTATAGATTCAATGCAGTTCCTATTAAAATACCAGTGGCATGTTTCACAGATTTAGAACAAATATTTCAAAAATTTATATGGCACTGCAAAAGACCCAAAATAGCCTCAGCAATCTTGAGGAAGAACAAAATAGGAGGGATCACAATTTCTGATATCAAGCTATATTACAAGGCCACTGTAATCAAAGCAGTCTGGTACTGGTATAAGAACAGACACATAGATCAATGGAATAGAATAGAAAGCAAAGAAATAAACCCATGTCTCTATGGTCAATTAATACTTGACAAAGAGGGCAGAGTCATAAAATAGAGTAAAAATAGTCTCTTCAACAAATGGCGTTGGGAGATCTGGACAGCTACACACACACACACACACAAAAAATGAAACTAGATCACCAAGATACACTATACATCAGAGTAAACTCAAAATTAACAAAAAACTTGACTATAAGTCATGACACCATAAGAGCCCTAGAGGAAAACATAGGCAGTAAAATTTCAGATATTCCAAGTAGCAATATTTTTGTCAAAGTAACTCCTAGGACAAGGAAAATAAAGGAAAAAATAAACAAATGGAATTACATGAAATTAAAATTTTTCTGCATAGCTAAAGTAACTATCACCAAAATGAAAAGGGAACTGACTGTATGGGAGAACATATTTGCCAATAATATATTGGATAAGGGTTTGATCTTCAAAATATATAAATAACTTATTCAACTCAACATCAGGAAGACCAACAATCCAAATAAAACATGGCCAAAGGACCTGAATAGACAATTCTCCAAGGAGGACATACAAATATCTCATAGACATATGAAAAGATGCACATCACTAGCCATCAGAGAGATGCAAATTAAAATCACAAAGAGATACCACCTCACACCTCTCAGAATGGCCATCATTAATAAATCAACAAACAACAGGTGCTGGTGAGGATGTGGAGAAAAGGAAACCCTAGTGCACTGTTATTAGGAACACAGATGGTGCATTCAATGTAGAAAACAGTATGGAGTTTCCTTAAAAAATTAAAAATAGAACAGCCTCTTGACCCACGAATTCCACTGCTGGGAATATACCCTAAGAATTCTGAAATGCCAATTCAATAGAACTTGTGCACCCCTATATATACATAGCAGGGCTATTTTCAATAACCAAGTACTAAAAACAGCCTGAGTGCCCATAAGCAAATGAGTGGATCAAAAAACTGTGATATATTTACACAATGGAACGCTACACAGCACAAAGAAAGAAAGATGTCCTACTTTTCACAATAGCATGGATTAAACTGGAGAATATTCTGCTAAGTGAAATAACCAGTGGGTAAAAGACAAATACTCTATGATGTTACCTACAAGAGGAACCTAATGAACAAAAATAAACTAATGAGCAAAGTAGAACCAGAGACATGGAAACATGGAACAGACTGACAGTGATGAGAGGGGAGGGAGGGTGGGGATAATGGAAAGGGAAGGGGCTATTCAAAGAATATGTGTGAAGGACCTGAGGACATGGACAATGGTGAGGGGATTGACTCTAGGAGTGGGAGCTGGCTGGGCAGAAGAGGGCTAATGGGGAAAATGGGACAACTATAATAGAATGACAATAAATAATTTTTTAAATAAAATACATAAGATGGAGAATGTTGCACATTATATTCACTCTCTTAAAATGTCAAAGGCTCATGAGGACATTAACTACTCTCCTGGTAATTCACTCTGTCTCCCGTTTCTTTGGACTTTCCCCACATCTGGAGGCCCATTTAGAGAATGTTAAAAAAGTATTTTGAAGAATGAACTATGGTAAGTATTGGTTAAAATGATCAAATAGTACACTTTTGACCCTATGATTTTGGAGATGATTTCTCTCCTTCATGCAAACCAGTGTCAAGGTTAATCTAGAAGTAAAAGTCGAAAACAAGAGGCCATCATTGCCTTTTCAACTGGGGCCGTAATGAGATTGTAATATATTTTGGGTGTTCTGCTAAATTGCTGCCTACAATATAACAGATATACAAAAGTTAAACTCTCCTATATTTCCCTTTATAATAAGAAGTATAAATAATACATTATTATCATTAGAGATAAATACAAGAAGCAAAATATTGGAACATTGAATAATCATTATTTAAACCAAAGAAAAAGTAAAAAATATATATAAATTCCTTTCCTTTTTTGCCTTAATTTCTTTCATTTGATTTATTTTAATTGTCCTTTTGTGTTCAAAATAATTTGAAATAACCTTTGTTTTCTTGCCCACAATTATGTCCTTATTCACCAATATTTATTAACATACAGTAAGCAGAAAATATACTTGCTTTGGTTTAATGAGTAGATTATTAATATTCAGCTATAATCATAAATATCCCTTTATTTTCTAAGTTCAATTTACAGATTCTACTAAATGCTAAAGAAAATATAATAGCTTCTCCAGTAACACATATGTCAAGTAGATCTCATGAATTCTATCTGAGTTGGAATTCTTTTTTACCAGCATCTTACAGTATATTTACAACTCCCCAGTATAAGAGGAATACATCCACACTTTATCTCCAGGTCACAGAAACTGACCAAAATGTGAAGTATGTGCTTTGCTGTTGTTTTATTCTACTGACTGACTCCTACCTTTTAAATATTAACACCATAAAATTAGGAGAACTGAATGGTTTAAATTAATCTCATTTTTATTTACCTTTAAATAAAAATAGATAATAATTTGACATTTGACATGTTATAACTTATAAATAGATACTGGAAGCTTTCATTTCTAAAATGGTTGGAGTATATATGAGTTCCATAAATCCTAATAAATAACTTAATCAGATTATTCTATCTGATCAAACAGAGGCAACCCAAGTCATAAATGTAATTCTTACATTATGCACTTTCTGTAGTTATAAATAAATAAAAATAAGCATACACTTTTGCAAAAGTAATAAACCATGCTAAATATAAAATTGTAATTAATACTTCATATTATAATCCCCTATTAGCTAATTGACAGTTCAGCTGGACAGAAAGCATTATGAAGAATTGGTGTTGTGCATTCAGGGAAACCTGAAGCACAATTCACTTACCCAGGAAAATGAAGACTATCATGCTGTATGACTTGGGCTGTTCTCCTGAAAGAAAGGCAGCTGTATTTTCTCCAACCACCTTCACAGTAATTGCGCAGAATAAGTCCTCAGCTTCTGCCCTTGCTTCCTAAAAGCATTACTGATTCAAGTCATCTTCCTATGTCACCATTTCCTCACCAATCTTTTTTGAGCTGCGAACTTTCCTAATTATGTCCAAATTCAATTATTTTGTTCTGTGTGTACTGACCTCAGATATTACATTTCTAAGAAAGCCCACAAGCTAGATACTAAAAGTGATACATACCCTGCACTTTCATGGAAAAGTCTCTTCCCCCCACAATATAAAAGACTGCCAATGATAATCCAAAATTTTCCTAGACACTTGAGCTAGCTTAGTTTCCACTTTATTATTTAGCCTCAATAAGGCAATTTTATGTCATTTGAGGATATGAAAAAGAGACAAGGCATCAAAGCATCCCAAGAAAATGTATTGGGAATTCCAGACCTACTAGTTTGAAACTAGTGTACTTTATCTTGTCAAGTTAGAGATGCTTTCAACATGTGCCACAAACCCCAGGGTGCCTAAGAGGTGTGCTGCTCCAGCTACCGTTCCTCAAAGCCTCCAAACACAGTGAGCATGATGTGGAAATTCTCTGTTTCACTGGGAATGTAATCCTCCACATGTGCTCATCATTTGACAACTATTTTTCTCCTAGCTTCAATGAGAGGCATCACTATTGTCTGGAAGAACATTTATGTCCACCTAAAATTCATATGTTGAAATCCTAAACTCAAAAGGTGACAGTATGAGTAGACAGCAAGTTTGGGAGATGCTCAAGTTGTGAGTATGAAACCCTCATGAATTGGATTAGTGCCTTGAAAAGTGGCTCCAGAGAGATCCCTTGTTCCTTCCTTCCACCTTGTGAGGACACAGCGAGAAGGTGCCAGCTGTGAACCTGAAAGAGCGCCCTCATGAGAACATGACTGTGCAGGTGCCATGATATTGAACTTCAGTTTCCAGAACTGTGAGAACTAAATTTCCATTGATTTATATGTCTCCCAGTCTGTAATATATTGTTATAGCAAATATGTGATGCCTGGGCTAGGTAGGAATTATTTATCTCATCCTTTGATTGTGTTCTTCTCACAAGAACCCAGAACACATCATCCCCTGTGGGGTGTCATGAGACTTTCACTTTTAACCTCCGTGACACCTTTCTGTAATGGATGCTTAGAAATATTAAAATGCTGCTTGGACAAGAAATCAGGAAAAAAATAGATGTAGATAACCAGCTATTGAGATGGGAGGAAGCATTTGTGTATATACAGTTATACAGTGAAAGAGTCGTTTGCAATTGTCCATGTTTATTTTATACTAGGAGATAAGTTATATTTTGTCTTCAGAATGCATGATGAATAAACACAGTCTCTGGAGCCCCCAAAACTGAAATTGTAACACTGTTTTTCTCTACAAATGTAGGTAAATGACCTTACATAGGAAGTTACATTGAAGCTTACTCCTCTGTAAGAATGAGCTAATTGTATTCACGGTTACTATAAATATTAACTACGTAGATAGGATTTATATCACAGAGAGCAGCAATTGCCAGTTATATTGTGCCCAATCACTTATTTAACAAAATAATTATAATGTCACAAAATTAATCAGTTGTTTCCTTTTATAAGCACTGAGTCACTAAACTTTTACTAAGATAATTGTTCTTTTCTATATAAGCCAACTAAAAACAGCTTAAGCCAGAGAGGGTTTTGGTGGCTCTGTTGCTTCATGAACTGGCCCCCAACATGGATGGCAAGGAGAGACCTAAAGGAAGCAGGCCGCTCCAGGCTGGTAGGTGAGAGATTTAATATGCGAGGGAACTTACCTGTGATGACGCTTGTCTTGGGCGACTGAAAGATTAGTAGGTCTCTGCATCCGCCTGCCAGAATCGTCAAAGTATATATAAAGGCCTTTACTGGGTTCAGGCACATATTCAGTCCAGATGGTCTCAACAATGCGTTATTCTCTCATGGTTATGTCCTTGAAATAGCTTCATCTGTGGGAACTGTGAACAGAACTCGCATTCCAGGGACAGGGGAAGGACTGAGGAGCTGCAGTTGCCAAGTCCAGCCTGAGGGTCAACAGGGAGTCACGTCCTCTTCCTGACCTCCTCCAACAGGCTCCCATAGTAGAAGAGTCCAGGTGTAGAACTGATTTCAGGCATGTTTTAAACCTTATCTTTTGGGCCTGAGCTCATTTTCCCCCTCCTGTCTCTGAGCTGCTTTCTCCTTCATTAACTTCATTCTCAGGAAGCTTCTTTCCTTCAGGGGGAAGATAGTTTTCAAGTCTTGGGGATGCATTCTTTTCTCTTAGAAGCCAGAGTTGGAAGTGTGACTCTTTCCTTATTAAAATTCCAGAATTGAATCACCTGAGTTCTACATGTGTCTTGTGCCCATCATTTTCACCAATCGAAACTGATCCCACTTGCTGCCCAGCATCACAGGTGTAGGTGGAGTTGGCTCTATTCCAGCCACAGGTGCTTGTGTTGGGAGAGGAGTACATCACCAAGGATAATCACTGTATTAAAAGAAGTCTGTGAAAGGATCCTGGGAAGGAGAAAAAGCAAACATACTCAGCAAAGCATCTGAAGGGTGAATTTATGTAGAGCTACCACAAGCTAAATAAACTGATGAAACAAAGGAAAAGAATACCAACCAAAATACAATGTCCTGTTCAACGGAGGGGATATAACTATGACTTTCTAGAGTGATACCCAGGCCTGAACATATGACCCTGGGTGCGTGAGGATGATCGCCATACAGGTACAGCTGCTGAGGTCTATCACGCAGGTGTAGAAAGCACCTGTGGTCATATATCTGCTTATCCCAAGATAATTATCAACTGTGTCACCGTCTAAATCAGGGGATTTTTAGCATCTCAGTGTGCTAGCAGCACCTTTTCTCCATATTGCCATGACCGTTTTAAAGGTACAATTTTAAAAGGATTGCAAAGGGCATTAACCATATTGAAATATATTTATCAAAATATTTTTAAAAACAAATTTGTGAGAAAGTAATATATATGCTATTTTACTACAGGTGGAAATGTCAAGATCTAAATGGGTCTAAATAATACTGTAATTTCAGTGTGGTGATGACAAAAATGCTAATTTGGAATAATTTCCATAAATGTAGTGTCATATAAAAACATCTGTAATTTCTATTGGTGACAATGATAGCACAAGAAGTAGTGAATTTCAATTAGAGTTAAGTAAAACAGTACATAATTTTGCCCCAGGAAAATCTGCAGAAACCTCAAATTAATAAACCTTATTCTAAGGTCAACAAAACCAGTACTTTTAACTCAATTACTCAAATGAAAATGAGCCAGTGAATCAGAACATTTTAGAGGTGAAAGGTAATAAAAAAATCATCAGTTTCAATAGTTTACAATGATAATCGGTATGAGATTTAAATATATGTTTTGAATAGCATGATAGTAATGAATAAATAAAACAGGAGAAAGTAGAGTTGATTTGGTTGAAATCTGGGTGGGAAGCCCAGCCTCTGTTGAGTAGCCTTTGCCATCGCCATTCACAGCTGCCAGGCAGCATCCAAAGTTCCTTGGACTCCTGTTCAAACCCACTGAGCTCTTTTAATTGTTCTAATTTTCCCCATAAAGAATCCATTCTTATAACAGATAAGTGAAATGCATAGGACCTCATACTTTATCACTGGGTAAAACACACTAGGGTTTTTATTCAGCACATATTTACTAAAAAGGCTACTATATCCAACCAAGCCTTCATGCAAAAACAAAAAAAGGGAATGGTCCCTTGTTTCACAGATCAGATACAACGGGGTGCCAATAAAAATTATGTATAAGAAAAGAAAAAATTGTTGAAAAACAAAAATGATAGTAAATCAGTGAAACATCTATACATTAGAATACATTTTCTTTTGGAATGAAAACAAGGAAACTACTTTGCATTTAATAATATTTGACTTCATCTAAAACCACCCCTGCATTTATACTATATTTGTCTGCTTAACATGTCATAAGACATTCATCTGGAGGAGAGAAATAAAATCTAATCAGCCTCTGATTTAGAGTCAACCTAAAATTTATAGGAAAGAATGAATGTGTGTGTGTATATATACATACATACAGAGAGAGTTATTCTAAGACACTTAATAGTAAAGGAAGACATTATACAGTATTTTAGAGGGAAATAAGAGATTCTTATTATTTTTACTGGAGGCCTCTCTAGAAAAGAAAATAGAGTTAAACATAATGGTGTATGTAGTCACCTTACTATGAATTGCCTGCTGGTATCCTCCCTAAAATTCTGATGTGAGGTAGCCATGAATGAGGGGACAGGACAGCCAGGATTGGGAGAAACTGAGAAACACCATAGAAACAGGACCCTGAGGTCTGTTTCTGGGACTTCAGAAGGACTAAATTTGCTGAAACGATGGGTGGGGGGGGGAGATAAATAACTGTATTATGGGCAGAATTTTATGCCTTACCAAGAAGAATAGCTAAAGTCTATCCACAAAGAAAAGGGAATGTATTAGTGAGTTTTCAAAAGGAAGCAATCAGGTTTGTGTATTGAAAAACTGCTTGAGCAATAAATACTATGGAAGATGGTTTGGAAACAAAGATAATTACCAGTAATGATGCTATTTCAGTAGTTTCATAGACCCATTGGAATGATTGAACTAAGTAGTAGTGATAATGGTGAGGGGTTGGTAGATCCTCTCCACTGTAGAAGATATTTATGGGATCTGATGAGCATTTCAGGTGGAGGTGGGATGGAGGAATCCAGGGCATGTCCTTATTTCTGGTTTGTGTAACTTGGTGTTCATTGTTGTCATTTATTGAGATGCCTGACTCAAAATTTAATACTCTATATACAATATAAAGCTATCCATTGAAAAACTTAAAATTACAGTGAGACAGCAGTTTCCATGGTCCATGTGTCACTAGGAAGGATAGGTTGGTTATTTCCAAAAGGATCAGAACAGTTTCACAAGACGACATCATTGTAGGTTGTTATTGTGGTACAAGGTCTGGTTCTCACTCTAATAGGGTCAAGGATGGATTTGCCTTGTAGGACTTTACTAACATGAAAAAAGATTATCGAAATGGAAATGTTAATTAGATTGCCAATTTATTTATTCACAAAAAGAATTTCAATTACTAGATAGTATATTTACTTTATGCAGGCATGCCTACAGGGGAAAGCTGGTAGATGAAAGATTTAGATTGAGGAGGATTTGTTCTATAGTTAATTCTATACAACCTGAATACTTAATGGCATCAGGTTAGAATGGTCTCAGATATCATTCTTTATGATAATGAGGTAAATGTCACATTTTTACTTTCTTTGGGTAAATTAATGTACTGAAACAGAGCAGCCCAAGATGCTCTTCCAGCTATTAAACATCTCTCTTTGTGATTGTGTTTTATTGATTTTATAGTTTAAATTTTGGTACATAATCTTTCTTCCAAGCTCTTGAGAAATATTGAAACCCTAACATACTAATAATATCCTTTGCTTTGACACTGATAATTTCAAATTTTTATACTAAAACATCATTTACAATTGGGCCAATTGTAAGAGTGAGATGTACGACATAGACAGTGTTTGTAAAGCCGCTCCTATTCCCAGCAGAACACAGCAGTCCTGTAGAACTGCTTTGACTTTTCCAGGAAAATCTATTAGTCGGGTCTAATTTTGAAGAATTTATGACACCACTAAAAACAAAATCAAGACCAACTGCTGAAAAAATATTTTTTAAAAGATTTTATTTATTTATCTTTAGACAGAGGGGAAGGAAGGAAGAAAAGGGAGGGAGAGAAACATCAATGTGCGGTTGCCTCTTGTGCGCCCCCTACTGGGGACCTGGCCTGCAACCCAGGCATGTGCCCTGACTGGAAATCAAACCAGCAAGCCTTTGGTTCTCAGGCCGCTGGCACTCTATCCACTGTGCCACACCAGCCAGGGCTAAAAAATATTTTTAATGCCTTTAAATTTTGTTTGCCTAACTCTGTGCTCTCTGCTTCTCATTTCATGTTAATATTAGAGTCTACTGCATACTCTGATCATCACGTTGGTAGGTTGTTATGTGTCTGCTGATTTGACCATTTTATTATTAAATAGAGGAAAAACGAGTTATTACCAGATAACCTCAAATCACCATATATTTATATTTAAATTTAATATACCTTCTTCCTTTTGTTATCAAATAGAGTAGCCTTTGAAATCAGGTCATCCACGCATGGTGCAGGCATTGTCCTCCAGAGAAATAAATGATTGGAGGTAGAGAAAACTTCCTGTTAACTTACAGATTGAACAATTTTTGTAAGATCAGTTTTCTCTGGGAAGTATCGGAAAAAGGGTTTGTATATCCCACATGACAATAACACCCAGGAACACGCTATTGTTAATATTGCTAAGGCTACTGGAAACAGATTATACTGTTTAAATTGCCTTCTTTTCCTTTTCAAGGCACATTTTGTTTCCATTTCAAAATATTTGGTACTTAAGTATAGCATTTGAAAAACAACTAAAAATGTTTATATTTAAATCACTAAGAGATAGCCATTATTTACCTTTTGGTATATTTTCATTATTTTAAACTTCTTTTTCAGATTTTATTTATTAATCTTTTAGAGAGAGAGAAGGGAGGGAGAAAGAGAAAGAGAGAAACATTAATGTGTGGTTGCCTCTCACACACCCCCTAGTAGGAAACTGGCCTGCAACCCAGGCCTGTGCCCTGACTGGGAATGGAACGTGTGACCCCTTGCTTCGTAGGCTGGCACTCAATCCACTGAGACACACAAGTCAGGGCTGGTGTATTTTCTTTAAATTGTTTCACTTTGTATTTATTAATTACTTTTAAAGCATCATTATCATATTGTATACACATTTGTACAAAAATGTTAAAACCATCCTTTTTTCTGATTGCAAGTGTGAAAAAAAATCACAATAATCCTATGACTTATGAGTAACTAATGTAAATATTCATTTTTCTAGGTTTTTTCGTACCTATGTACAAACATATGTACACTATAAACCATTTCAAAGCATTGAGAGCACAGTATTACTCATAAGTTATAGATGGAAATAACATGAAAAAAGAGGGTGAAAGTTAGTACCTACTAGGAATTTTCAGCTACTTCCATTAAAATGCTACATTTACTTCTTGAATTTAAGATATTATTATTATTTAATCAGGTTTCTAAATCCTAAATGTTAAAACAGGAATAGAAATTCCATGAGTAGCACATAAAATAAACATTTGTTCACTTAATGCCTTTTTTTCTGTATGTGGAAATTAGTTAGTTGTCTTTCATAAATGTAAAAATAAACCTAAAATTACTGTTAAAATTTTGGAAAATACAGAAAATTATAAATAAGGAAATAAAAATATTTTGTAATTTTACTCCCTGAGACACATCATGCTAAGCTTGAATGTACAACTTTCAAAATTTTCTAGATATATTTATACATATATACCATAAATATTTTAACATTATACTCCACATGCTGCTCTATAATTTGTTCAAGGTGCCCATGAACACCTTTCCATATACATATGTTAATATTAAAATTGTCATATTTATTTCCACCTAGTATTCTATTATGGTGATATTTTAAGCTTTATTTAGTCTAATATTTATTTATTTATTCAACAAATATTTATTGAGCACCTACTACATTCCAGGCACAACTCTTATTTGGGAGAAGGGTAATAAAAGAGACATAGCTCTTGCCTTTATATATTCTAGTTGGGCTGTACAAGTTAAAAGAAAATAAAAACTAAATACCATTTATACCAGATATCTATAACTCTAAGAAGGAAAATTAGGAAGAGTAAATGAGATATGAAATGCCCAAGTTGTGTGCTGAAGAATTACTATTTTCTATAGAATAAGTAAGTAAATGGACAAGACATGCCTAGAACAAGTGGGGAGGGATTTCAGGCAGGGAAGGAACAAGTGCAATACTTTGAAATGGGTAAGTGCTGGGTATGTTCACAGATGAGCTATTAGGCCCCTGTGGCTGGGGTGGAGTGAGCGAAGGGGAGTGATAGGACATGGGGTCAGAGCAGCTATGGAGCCAGATCATATGTGCAGGCTTACAGTTAGAATGTTGGTTTTTTTTACTTGAGTAAAAGAGGAAGCTATTAGAAAGTATTGAGATCAGTAGTAACAGGGTTTGATTTACTTTTTTAAGAAAGGATTACAATTCTGGCTGTGTGGAGAATGGAATAAAGGGAGTTAAGGTAGAAGCAGGAAGCCTTGTTGGGAGGCTCCTTGTTGGGAGTTCACTGCCTTGTAATGCACTGAAATACAAGGTCAGGAAGATGACAAGAAACTAGGAAGAAATGGCCAATGAAGTCAAAGGCACACCATGATAACAGGGCATCCTAGAAGCCAAGTAGAAGAGTTTCAAGGAGAAGGGAATAATCAACTAGTAATAACTCAAGTACAATAAGAACAGAGTATTGAGTTAGCAATGTGGAGATCATTGGTGATGATAATAAAAATATTTGAAAACTTTAAGTGCTAAATTTGGAGTGGACTCAGGATAAAATGGAAGTGGAAGAATTTCTGATGATAGGTATTTCCTCTTTCAAGGAAATTTGCTGTAGTGAAACAGAGATTTGGGGAAATATCTGGGGAGGGATGTGAGGTCAAGGGAAAGATATTGGGGATATTAAATTATACTTGTTCTACACCTAAAGCATTTTTCCTGACTGCAAATAAAATTGAAATGAGTTTTTGAGTCACAGCTATAACTTAACTTTGGCCCTTTCCTATAGCCATTCTGTTCCCAAATTAGAAGTTCTCATCTGAGGTTAGCTTTCTCCTCCTCCATTGTGGTGTCATTTCTAGTTTTTCTTTTTTCTCCATCATCCATATTCTACATCTGTCTGCTGCTTTATGGGAACTATTAATGTGTTATATCACTTTAAACAGATCATCATATTTTTACTCCACTTTAATTCCTTCCTGGAAGAAACTTTTGTCTCTTTAATGGAATTATCATAAAAAAATCTTTTCCAAAAGCTTTGGTTTTTCCTATTCTGTTATAGATTTCTAAATAAATTAAACATATCTGTTGATGTGATGTTCATTTCCAAATCATATTTTCCTAATAGTTCAGTTACTACAAATAGAGCCTGGGAATAATGGTACGTGGACCTGAAGCTGTGCATGTAATCTGACCCTTCATTCATTACGATGCTTAGAACAAACTTTTCCTTTTGAAAGCTTTTTTCTGCAGAGTACTGTATTATTTTCCCTTCTTTTATTTCCCCCTATTTTCTCTTACTTTGCATTTTTATCTATGTTTCAGCTCATCAGGTTTTTTTCTACTGCAATGTAAAAATCACCCCAAAACTTAGTGTCTTAAAACAATAATAACAATTTACTATAGCTTACTCTTTCTGTAGATCTGGAATTTAAGAGTGGTTTGGCTGCTTGGTTCTGACTCAGGTCTCCATTGATGTTAAAGAGAGATATTTAGGAGGAATGATCTTGAAAGCCTCTTCACCATGTGTCTGGTGCCCGAATTGTGAAGCCCTGAACAGCTAGTACTTCTTGAACATAGTCTTTTTTTCTTTATGTAGTTTCTTCACATAGTCTCTCCGGCACAGTAACTTCAGGGTGCTGAGATTCTTACATGTCAGTTCAAGGCTCCCATGGTGTGTGTCCCAAGAGAAAATCAGATGGAAGCCAGTGTTGCCGTTTGTGAGTTAGCCTCTGAAACATTGTGACCAGACTTCCACTATATTCTTTTGGTCCAGAGAATGACACAATCCTGCTTAGTTTCAAGGGAAAGGGACATGCCCCCTCACCTCCTAACAGAGGAACGTCATGGTAGCATTGTAAAAGCAGCACATGGAACTTGATATATATTGGTCCAGCCATCTTAGAAACATTATAGTCTGCCACACCTCCCAAGCACACCAATTTCTTTCCTTTTCAAATCTTTTTTCCTTATAATTATGTTCTTATACTTCAACATAATCTCCAGTTCTGTAAGATCTTCTTATTCTCTTATTACTCTCTTAACTTCACTGTCTCGCCTCCCATTCTGAAGCCTGTGGTAAGAAATTCCTTTACAGTCTTCACTATCATCAGATGTCTTCTACTTGTGATCCTTAAATACACTAAATATGTTAATTTGCAAATCAAATGAACTCTGCCTCTGCACTGCTGAATTATAACAGAAAATTCCATTACTGCTTGTTGACATTATTATTATTAGTAGTAGTAATTTCTATCCTTAAACAGAGTACGTGATACTACTAAGCAGTGTTCTTTGTCAACGAATTAGAAACAAGTAAAATATAACAAAAGACACTGAAATAGAGGACAGGTAGTCAGTGACCAGAGGGGAGAGGGGAGGGAATTTCAGGGGAGAAGGGAAGGGTTTACAGGAACAAATATAGAGGACACATGGACAAAACTAGGGGGGTTGGGAAGGGGAGGGAGGAGGGGAGGAATGGGTGGGCAGGCTGGAATGGGAATAAAGGATAGAAACTGTACTGAATAAACGAAAACAAAAAAAAATTTAAAAAAGAAATATTCCCCATTCTCTGAATTTTTATACATCAATAATGAGCTATCAGAAAAGAAACTAAGAAAACAATGCCATTTACAATTGCATAAAAAAACCCTAGAAATAAATTCAACCAAGGAGGTAAAAGATCTGTATTCAAAAATTATAAGACATTGAAAAACAGAAATTAAAGATGATACAAATAAATGGAAGCATATACCATGCTTATGGATGTGAAGAATTAACATCATTAAAATGTCCATACTACCCAAAGCAATCTATAGATTCAATGCAACTTCTATCAAAATACCAATGATGTTTTTCACAGAATTAGAACAAATAATCCAAAAATGTATATGGAACCACAAAAGGCCTTAAATAGCCAAAGTAATCTTGAGAAAGAAGAATAAAGCTGAATGTTTCATTAATGCTTGATATTAAACTATACTACAAGGCTATAGTAATCACAACAGCATGGTACTGGCATAGAAACCGACGTGTCGAATAATGGAATAGAATACAGAGCCCATAAATAAACCCACATCTACATGGTCAATTAAAATTTGACACAGGAGGCAAGAATATATATATGATGGGTTACAGGCAGTCTATTCAATAAAGGGTGTTGGGAATATGGATAGGTACATGCCAAAAAAATGAAACTAGACCTCTTATACCACATACAAGAATTAACTAAAATGGAATAAAGACTTAAATGTGAGACTCAAACCCAAAAATCTCCTAAAACAAAACATAGGCAGTAAACTCTCTGACATTTCTCTTAGCAATATTTATTCTGATATATCTCCTTGGGCAAGAAAACAAAAGCAAAAATAAACAAATGGGACTACATCAAACTGAACTCTCTTATGCACAGCAAAGGAAACCACCACCAACAAAAAAGAAACATACAACTTATTTCATGGGGGAATATATTTGTCAATGATACATTCCAAAATTTATAAAGAACTCATACAACTCAAGACCAGAGAAACAAACAATGCAATTAAAAAATGGGCAGAGGATCTGAATAGACACTTTTCCAAAGGGGATGTACAGATAGCCAATAAATTTAGGAAAAGATACTCAATACCACTAATCATCAGAGAAATGTAAATTAAAACCACAGTGAAATATCACCTCACACCTGTCAGAATGGCCATCATCAATAAAACAACAAACAGCAAGTGTTGGTGAAAATGAAGTGGAAAGGGAATCCTCATGCATGTTGGTGTCAGTGCAGATTGGTGTAGGCACTGTGGAAAGCAGCATGGAGCTACCTCAGAAAAATGAAGTTAGCAATGTGGAGATCATTGGTGATGATAATAAAAATATTTGAAAACTTTAAGTGCTAAATTTGGAGTGGACTCAGGATAAAATGGAAGTGGAAGAATTTCTGATGATAGGTATTTCCTCTTTCAAGGAAATTTGCTGTAGTGAAACAGAGATTTGGGGAAATATCTGGGGAGGGATGTGAGGGATGCCTTGTGATCCAGCAATTCTATTTTTAGGTATATATCAGAAGAAACCTAAGACAGTAATTTGAACATGTACCCCTATGTTCATTGCAGCATTATTTACAACAGTTAATATATGGAAGCAACCCGAGTGCCCATAGAAGAGTGGATAAAAAGGTAGTGGTACATATATACAATGGAATATTGTTCAGCCATATAAAGAATGAAATCTTACCATTTGCAACAGCATGGATGGACCTAAAGGGTAACAGGCAAAGTGACATAAGTAAGTCAGAGAAAGACAAATATCACGCGGGTTCACTTACATGTGGAATCTAAAGAACAAAACACATGAACAAACAAAACAGAAACAGACACACAGATACAGAGAACAAACTGATGATTGCCTGAGGGAGAGAGTTTGGGGCGCTGTGTAAAAAAGTTAAAGGATTAAGAAGTACAAATTTGTAGTTACAAAATGGTCATGAGAATGTACAGCTTGCAGAATATAGTCAATAATACAGTAATAATTATGTATGGTGCTAGGTGAGTACTTGAAATATTGAGGGAATCATTTTGTAAAGTACATGATTGTCTTGCTATTGTGTTGTACACATAAAACTAATAAATGATTTTGAGTGTCAACTGCAATTAAAATATAAAATAAAAAATTAAAATAACTTTATTTAAACTAAAATATATGTATATATTCCCCACTCTCAAATATGGCTTTTGCAAACATTTACCACTTATCTAAAATTTATGTTTTCACAACTCTCCCCTATCAACAAAAATGTTGGTCTTCTTTTAACAGAAATTAGCATAATAAATACATTTTAGTGTAATTGAACAATAAAATAATTTAAAAAAAGAAATAATACTCTAATGTTTTCTTTTTATAGAGAGTTATTTTTGTGCATTGCTTTTGAACTGTTCTTTTCAATTTTTGAATTGATATAATCTAAATTTTAATTTTATTCTAAATCAAATATTATTTAAAAGCACAATTCCTAACTTTTTAAACTAACATGCATTTAGCACACATGGTATGCCCAAAATGGTTCTAAGTGCTTTATTTTTTTTTTGTTTTTCACATTTTTTATTATTGTTAAAGTAGAGTTGTCTCCATTTCTCTCCCCACTCACCCCCAACCCCACAGCCATCCCCACTTCCCACCCTGGATCCTACCCCCTTTTGGTTTTGTCCATGGGTCCTTTATACATGTTCCTGACAACCCTCCCTCCTTTCCCCCCATTTTCTCCTCCCACATCCCCTCTGCTTATTGTCGGTTTGTTCTTAATTTCAATGTTTCTGTTTATATTTTGCTTGCTTGTTTGTTTTGTTGATTAGTTTCCCCTTATAGGTGACATCATGTGGTATTTGTCTTTCACTGTCTGGCTTATTTCACTTAGTATAATGCTCACTAGATCCATCCATGCTGTTGCAAAGGGTAGGAGCTCCTTCTTTCTTTCTGCTGTGTAGTATTCCATCATGTAAATGGACCATAGTTTTTTTATCAGTTTTTTACTGATGGGCACTTAGGTTGTTTCCAGCACTTGGCTATTGTAAATTGTGCTGTTATAAACATTGGGGTGCATAGGTTCTTTTGAATCAGTGTTTCAGGATTCTTAGGGTATAATCCCAGCAGTGGTATTGCCGGGTCAAAAGGCAGTCAGTCATTTGATAATCAAAAGAGCCCTGTGTTACAGAAACTAATATTACTATGCTATGTTAATTAAACTGAGGTAGAGACAAGATATATAACTTTTCAAGTTTTCCATCAGAAAACTAGGCTAACTATACAGTTTTTGTTCACAACTATATCACACTGCTTCCATTTATACCTAATGCTATTAGATTATTATTAAATTGGCCGATATCTCTACCTTTCTAGATTTATTAAGGTTTTCTGAG
The DNA here is from genome assembly GCA_028533065.1 of Trachops cirrhosus. NCBI lineage: Eukaryota > Metazoa > Chordata > Mammalia > Chiroptera > Phyllostomidae > Trachops > Trachops cirrhosus. Next base: position 113,460,595 of record CM052541.1, on the reverse strand, counting down.
CAACCAAAAATTACCAATTTAAATATTCCAGCTTCTTAAAAAGTAATTTATATTCTTATTTTGAACAGTGTAATGTGTATTTTAAATACATACATAAAAATATTTTCATTTGATATATTACTTTTTGCAATGAACACATTAGTGTTGCCTGATAATTTGAATTGTATCATTTCTTATTTTATACTATATTTTGCTAATACTTTTTAGTGGATATAATTGACATATAACATTGTACAAGTTTAATACGTGCCCTGTGCTCATTGGATATATATTCTAATACTATTATCATCATAGTATTAACTAATACCTCTATATGTCACATAATTATTATTTCTTTTTTTGTGTGAGAATATTTAAGGTCTAGTCTCTTAGGAAACTTAAAGTATGTAATACAGTATTGTTTATTATAATCACTTTGCTGTGCATCATATTTTCAGAACTTATTTATCTTCTACTTGCAAGTGTGTACACTTTGACCATTATTTCCCCAAACTTTCACCCACCTAGTCCCTGGTTACCACCAACACATTCTGTTTCTCTGAGAGTGGCTTATTTAGATTCCTCACATAAGTGATTTCATACAGTATTTGTCTTTTTCTCTCTGACTTACTTCACTTAGCATAATGCCCTTAAGGTCCATTCATACTGTTGCAAATGCCAGCATGTCCTTGTTTCTCATGGATGAACAACATTCCACTGTGTATATGTATACACATGTTCTTTATCCACTCATTCTCTGGTGGACATTTAGATTGTTTCCATATTTTTGTTATTTTAAGTAATGCTACAGTGATCATAAGAGTACAGATATCCATCTGATATCCTGTTTTAATTTCCTTTGGCCTATCCAGAAAGTATCTAGCCATGTACTATGAGAAATAGAGACATTTATTGAAGAAGATACAAGATACAAGAAACATTGTATCTAGGACAATGATGCCTCAGCCCCACCAAAGTAGGCACCTTGGGACCTCACACAGTTCTCCCAATTGCATCAGATGCCCTGTCATATTTTCCTGAATATCATCAAAAGGCTGAAATTTCTTCCCTTTCAAAGGTGATTTTAGATTTGGGAAAGGACAGAAGTCACAAGGTGTCAAATCTGGGCTGTAATGGAGCTGAGTCCCCTGGGTGATTTGATGCTCTGGAAAAAATTCTGCACAAGACATGATACATGAGCCAGCATGTTGTGATAAAGCTGCTGATCACCAGCTGTCCATAGATGTGGCCACCTGAATCATCAGAATATTTTCCACAGAAGAATGTTCAAGCTTAATGCACAATTTAATGCGGATTCATTGCTCTACTCACTTAGTCATTTTGAATGTGATGGCCACAGAGTACACATGCTCACTCAACAGTGTCTACCATCCCCACTGACTAGTACAGTGAAGTTGTCATTGTGAAGTTGTCATTGTTTTCACATGAATATTTCAGTCCACTCTCCTTGGCTGCCAGGTTACACAGATGTCACTGAAACCTTTCCCTTTGTATTGACAATGGCTGGACTTTACAGACAGACCCCATATACCTAGAAGTAGTTTGCTGGATCATATGGTAGTTCCAGTTTAGTTTTCTGAGGAATCTTTATACTATTTTCCATAGTTGCTGCACCATTTACATTTCCACCAACAGTGTGCAAGAAATTCTCTTTTCTTCACATCCTCACCAACGCTTGTTATCTCGTGTTTCCTTGATGAAAGTGTATTTTTAATAGCTGTAAGGTTATATCTCATAATGGTTTTGATTTGTATTTCCCTGATGACTAGTGATGTTGAACATCTTTCCGTGCATCTGCTGGCTGTTTGGATGTCTTCTTTTGAAAAGTGGGCATTCAGTTCCTCCGCCCATTTAAATCAGATTGTTTATTTTTTAGCTATTGACATGTATGAGTTCTTTACATAGTTTGTATATTATTCTCCTATCCAACACATGTTTTGCAAATATTATCTCTCATTCTATAGGTTGCTTTCTCATTTCTTGTTATTTCTTTTGTTTTTTAGAATCTTTTACATTGATACAACCCACTTGTTTATTTTTTTGCTTTTGTTGCTTGTGTTTTTAGTATCACATCCAAAAAATCATTGCCAAGATTGATGTCAGACACCTTGTTTCCTTGTTTTCTTCTTGGAGTTTCATGGTATCAGGCCTTACATTTAAATATTCAATTCATTTGAGATAATTTTTATAAGTTATGTAGCACAGGAGTCTAATTTTACTTTTCTAGATGTGGTTATTCAGTTTTCCCAATACTATTTTTTGAGGAGACTATCTCCTCCCCACTGTGTATTCTTCGATCCCTTGTCAAATATTAGTTGACTGTATAAGTATACATTTATCAGTGGGTTCTTTGTTTTGTTCCAATTATCTATGTCTGTTTTTATACTATTATACTACTATCTTGATTACTACAGCAATGTAATATAGTTTGATATCAGGAATTTTGATGCCTCTGGCTTCTCATTGTTTCTCAAGATTCCTTTGGGTATTCATGATCTTTTGAAGTTTCATACAAATTTTAGGATTTTTTCCTTCTTCTATGAAAACTGACAATGGAAGTTTGATATTGGTCACATTGAATCTATTGATGGTTTTGGGTAGTATGGACATTTTAACAATAACAATTCTGATCCATGGACACAATATGTCTTTGCATATTTTTTTGTGTCTTCAGTTTCTTTCATCAAAGTCTCATAATTTTCATGGTATAGATCTTTAACTTTCTTGGTTAAATTTAATTTTAATATTTTATTATTTTTATGCTATTGTAAATGGGATAGTTTTCTTTACTATTTCTTTTTAGATGTTTCATTGTTAACACATAGAAACCCAACTGATTTCTGTATGTTGATTTTATATCCTGCACTTTACAGAATTCATTGATTAGTTCCAACAGTTTTTTTTGTGTTGATCTGTAGGATATTTCAAATATAAGGTCATACCATCTGCAAATAAAAACAATTTTACTTCTTTCTTTTTAATTTGGATGCCTTTTATTTCTTTGTCTTACCTGATTGCTCTGGCTAGGACTTCCAGTCCTATGTTGAATGGGAGTAGTAAGAGGGAACACCTTTATCTGGTTCTTGATCATAGCGGAAAAGCTTTCAACCTTTCACCAATAAGCATGATATTAGTTGATTTCTGCTCCTGCCTAGCCACATAATTCTATCACATCTAAGAGACTACAGGCTTGGGGCACTGAAATGGAATTTTAAATTTTAATTGACAAAAGGGTGGCCCCTTGAGAAATAGCAGCCCAAGTTTAAATTGTCCCATTAAAGAGCTTGTAAGACTTGGACTTGAGAACGATTTTGATGTGAAACACATGAGCAGAAAACTTGGACTACTCTTTTTTATATATTCATTAGACATACCCACACTCTCAAATATATACCCACAAACACACACTGGAAGAGAGGGGGAGAGAAGAGAACCCTCAGTGGGCATGCTTATATACACCAAGACCACCTTAAGCAGGGCAGCAGCTAGCAGAACAGGCTGGTCAAGGTTGGTGGCAGATTTTTGGCTCTAAGAGTGGCACATCGGCAGCAGTTTTGTGGTACCTGAGGCAACATATTGCAGAATGATGAGGGTCATTTGTTCAGAGTAAAAGAGAAAAAGGACAACTCACAGAGTGAACATCTACCTAACTTTGCCTCACTCATGAATACACACAATCAGAACAGAGCATGTTGCCAAGGAAGGAGGGCAGATTTAAAAAAGCATTTTAATCATCTCAGCTACTAGAAGAGCATTACCTCTGTTAACATGGTTGGTGGTTTGGACTCATGGTAAAAAAGAATTAAACATTAATGTGACTCCTCTTATTTCCCAAACCTTTATCTATATATTAAATCTAATGTTTCTTTTCCAGCCCCATTGCCACTGCCTTGGTTTAGATACAACTATTATTCTTGAAGATGAATAATTCCATAAAAACCTACCGGATATCTGAAATTTCAATATCCCACTCTCAAATTCGCAGCTACAAGGCTATTAATATATTCTCCAGAAACAAAATCTAATCATATGACTTCTCTCAATAGAATTCCTAAATTGTTCCCTATTATATAACACAAGTTTCAAATTTCCTTGAACATTATGAAAAGCTTTATACTATCTACCTCTTCTTACCCATTTAATGCCATTTCCTGTCATGGTCCCCCACTTTCCCTTTAAAGTATGTGTCTTTCCTGAAAGAGTCATACTGTCACGCACACCTTTCCCATTGTGGATCTGTCCCTTCAGCCCAAAATGCCATCCTCATTTGTGCTTTGAAATTCCAGCAAAGCTTTTTTCTTCCAAATCTACTTTCCTCTAGGAAAGTCAAAAGTTATATCCTGTGTAACATCTAATATCTAAAATTGATTTTTAAAATTTCTGTTTATATTCTTCCTCACCAAAGAATTAGCTTAATGTTGGCAAAGATTTGGTTCTTTTCATCTGTATCCCCCTCTTGTTGCAGTGTTTAGGTAAGTAGTAAACACACAATATTTTATTTTTCTTTATGAAAAATGTCCATAGTGATCCTAACTCCTCATTATTTAGTGGTATAAAGCACAATGTTGGACAGATGTTCTTCATTTATTGATTTAGTCAACAAGGATTCATCAAGTGCCTGCATCTTAGAAGACACTGTGCTAGTCCCAGAGGTCGACACACAAATCTTATGAATATAAGCCCTGCCTTAAAAGCTAATAGGGAAGAAAATAATTAAATAAAAAGACCTAAACTACAATTTATTGAGAAGATAAGTGGTACTGCAGGATTCTGAAGGATATTTAGTAAATTACTGGTTGTTTATACTTTCTAAAACATGTTTACCTTTTTAGTCTTAAGAAAATCATAGATCTGAAACTATGAAACTCCTAGAAGAAAACATAGGCATTAAACTCTTTGACATCACTCTTCACAATATCTTTTTGGATCTATCTCCTTGAGCAAGAGAAACAGGAAAAAAAAACAAAACAAATGGAGTTATATCAGACTAAAAAGTTTTTGCACAATGAATGAAATAATCAACAAAATAAAAAGATAATGTACTAAATGAGAAAATATTTATAAATGATATATTCAATAAGGGATTAACATCCAAATTTTATAAAGAATTCATATAACTCAACACACACAAAAAATCTAATTAAAAAATGGACAGTGTTAGATCTAGGCAGGCCTAGGAGGAATGAAAATCACCAGGTGAGAAAATGACACCATGGTAAACTGCCTGCAGTCTCTACCCAGGAATATTAGGGTCTGGAGTCGGCCTATCAGGCATAACAGGATGCAGCTTTCACCCAGCAACCAGCTCTAGCCAATCAGACTCTAATGCCCCAACCACAGGTTTTTGCATTTAAAAACCCGATCTAAGAACAACCTCCCTTGGGTGGCTCCCCAACCTCTGTTGGTTGGCTCTACTTTCCCTCTTATTCCCTGCTAATAAACCCTGCTCTCCTTAGCTCACTATGTCCATTCGGTTTCTTGAGAGACTCTGACTTAACACAGACGACCTGAATAGACATTTCTTTAAAGGAGACATATAGATGGCCAACAGACATATGAAAATATGCTTAACATCACTTGTCATCAGAGAAATGCAAATTAAAACCACAATGAGATATGACCTCACAATTATCAGAATGGCTATCATCAATAAATAAATGAACACGTGTTGGCGAGAATGTGGAGAAAAGGAAATCCTCTTGCACTGTTAGTAGGAATGCAGATTGGTACAACCACTGTGGAAAACAGTATGGAGTTTCCTCAAAAAAATAAAAATAAAGCTGTCACATGACCCAATGTTTCCACTTCTAATTTGAGAAGTGAAATAAAAATAAAATACTAATAAAACACTAATTTGAGATGATATATTCACCTCTATGTTTATGGTAGCATTAGTAATAATAGCCAATAGATGAATGGGTAAAGAAGAAGTGGTATTTGTGTGTGTATATATACATATGTATATATGTATATGTATATGTGCAAGAAATATTATTCAGCAATAAAAAATGAAATCTTGGCATTTATGACAATATACATGGACCTAGGGAATGTTATGCTAAGTGAAATAAGTCAGAGAAAGGCAAATACCATATGATCTCATTTACATGTGCAATCTGAAAGAACAAAATAAATGAGTAAGCAAAACAAAACAGAAACAGACCCATAGGTATAGAGAATAATCTGATGGTTTCCAAAGGGGAGAGGGTGGGGGATAGGAAAAAAAAGAAAATGTAAATATTAAGTCTAATATATACTTACTGGCCAAGAAGTCAATTTGGGGAGGAAATTTTTCTGAAGTGAAAAAAATTTAGATTTACTGTATAGTGCTGTGAAAAAAATCATAACTGAGATGTCCATCAGGATTTGAAACCTATTAATAATCGGGAAAGCACTTAAATGAATTTGACATTTCAAAAATCCTTTCTGATAGATATTTGTAGATAAAATGATTACAAAGACTCCTTGTGGTATAGAGGGTTACCAAATTCCACCTTGTGGGGGCGGGGCCTGAGATATGTAAAGCAGGGATGCTCACTCTTCAGCTGTTACATGAGCAGAGACAATGTTGAGCCAGTACAATGTCTTCCACAGAAGCCACAGGCAGAGAGACTGGGGACCAAAATCTGCATTTATACCTTATTTATAGTTTTTGTAAGTTCGTGTCCTCCCTCTCCGTTATAGGTTATTAATTTTTAAAAAATCATTTGCTGAAGTGTACAAATGTATATGTAGTTCTATAGCTAATTTTAGTTTTGCTTAACGTTAATCTCTTTAAATTTTTCTAGGTATATTTGTCTTTTGTGCTTTCAAACAGATGTATTTGTTTCAAAAATAATTTAGGTTCAATACAAATATAAAATGCAGGGAATGGTGGCGAATCGGAAAGAATGGAGGTAAAAAAATGTGAAACTACACATTGATTAGCCCATACAATGTTGGCCATGACCTTCTGTATACTTGTTTAGGTGTGAGTGGGTAAGCAACAGATTTGCCTCTCATACTTCTGACAGGCAATTTGAAAAGTGAGTACAGTATTTAAAATAGCAAATTGTGCAATGTTCTTAAAATGAAAGCAAGTGTTCATGGACTAAGTTTAGGCAGAAAATTTTCTTTTCTTTTAAAGATTTTATTTATTTATAGGCAGAGGGGAAGGGAACGAGAAAGAGAGGGATGGAAACAGTGATGCATGGTTACCTTTCACACACCCCTACTGGAGACCTGGCCCACAACCCAGGCATGTGCCCTGACTGGGAATCGAACCTGCAACCCTTTGATTTGCAGGCTGGTGCTCAATCCACTGAGCCACACCAACCAGGGCAGAAAATTTTCTTTATATTCTCCTTGATCATATTCCTTGGAATGCTATGGACGAGCTCTCCACACTGTTAAGTAAACATAGTGACATGTTCTTAGTGCTCTTCCTTGCAATGCTTCTCAGTGAGGGGTGCTATCTTCATACCAAAGTATGGTAAGACATACAAAGTCTATGCATGTGTCTATGTTTACTGTACTAAGAAAGAATAAGAGGACACAGTTCCACTTGGGAATAATTTAAGGATCACTTTCAAAGTAACTGGAGGAGAAAAAAAAGACTGTATATCCTACAGAAAATTCTCCAAGGGTATTGTTTCCTGTCTTCAGTTTTAATATGCAAAGGACAATAGTGTGCTCTATAAGCTCTTCTAATTATCTCCAGTTAGTTTCTGAAAGGCCATTTGGAAGTCTATTTATAGTCACGTCCAAAGCGATACCATCTGGTGGTGATAGAATTTTGCTTTGGCTTACAACTTTTTTGTTATCAAATATTGTTAGTTGAAAATGTGTAACTGGAAGGACACCCATGAATCTTGACAAGAGCCTGAAATACTTGTGTTAACCAGAAAAGAGCAGAGTCATATAACACGGCTCTCATGAAACTGGCATTAGGCTGGTATTTTCTGAAAACAAGAAAGCAAACAAGAGCAATGGCTTAAATGAAATGCTGCCTATTCCAGTCCAAAGTGGGCAGAGAGGCCCATGACTACAGATATTCTCCTAAAGATATGATGGAGCTGTTTCTAAAACAGAAAAGTGAGCAACTGACCTCCTAGAGTCCCAGGGAATACATCAGTGGCCAAATGCCAGCCTGGATTGGCTAAGTCAGAATCCCTGAGTTTCACCACAGACCAGCTAATGCAGGGAATTGGGGTGGTGTTGGGGGATCTGCATTTTTAACAATACTCTCGGGGGATTCTGAAGCAGACATGGGTCAGTTGTCCCTGCCATGAGAGCCTGGCCACCATAATTTTAGTTATGAAATAAAGTATAATCAAACACCGCAGCCATTCTATAATGGCCTAGTAAATCATTCACTGAGTGCCAGTGTTAAACATCATTATGCTGATATATCCTCCAATTATATAAATACACTTCATGGTTGAAAAACAAGCACAAACTTAATTGGATAAGGTGTCTTGTTGTATGGGTGACCATGATTTCCACTAGCTAGAATCTTAGGTCAGGAGCATCAGATTGTACGACTCTTTGCTGGTGGCATTATTGGGGCACACTTATACAATATAATGATGTGTATTTAAAATGTTTTATTTAAAGCTCCTCTTGATGGTAGTAATTAGAAAGCTGTTTCAGTTGTCCATTTTGGATACTCTTATCAGCAATGTGATTTTGTTATATGTGTATAAAATATTGACTATCATTCTATGCTATGTAACAGGGGAAGAGATTATATATTCACGAGACTCAAACATTGTATTAAACCAAATGTTTCAAATATTTTGAGGGGAAGCACTCTCTAATGTGTCGTCCCATTGGAAAAGCTTGTCAGGGGAACATCTTGACACATCCTGACTCTTGAGAAATAGTTTGCTTCAGAACCAGTCCAACATCACCAGCAGGGCTTACCTGAACTCTGAAGAGGAGATAGGGGGATGCTTTTGGTTTCTGGAACAAGTCACACTCAGGACTGACTCTCACCTTCATGTAAGTTGTTGATGAGTGATAAGCCTGAAAGAGCCTATCACAAGAATATGTAGAATGTTATTGACTTTTGAACCCCAGCTTCCTGCCAATGGGACGAGGGGAATATTGTGTCTTTCCTAATCATCTGAACTACACGATCTCACTCCATTCCAGGAATGTGCAAAATAAATCACTGTATGACCACAATTTATGGTTAAGGAAGTAAAGAGAAGTCCCCTTTCAGCAACAGGAGTGTAAAAACCATGGAGTATCATTTAAAATTAAATGATTCTATTGGTAAAACAAAACAAACAAAAACACAGTTTACAGATGCGTCCTTATAATAATACACCCTAAAAGCCTAGACTAGATTTTCACGTGAGGAAAGTGGGCCCTTAGTATTGGTAGAATATAGATGCAAAGAAAGAGACATAGTTTGTAAAGAGAGAGTTTTCTAATAAGTATTTTAATAAATTAAATCAATTCTTAAAAGCCAAAATGTTTGATGGGGCACATGGAGAACTGTACTTGTGGAGCAGGAAAATGCAATATTATTAGCTTTATAATGAAGTGAATGGAGCCCTGCCATCCTTTTGTGATGGCCAAGGATGGGAAGGTGAGTCCTACTATTACAACAGCTCTCAAAAGAAGGAGTAAAGCCGCAGGGTGTATAAAGTAAAAGAGTCCTGGCTGCAGATGGATCTGAAATGGATACTTTACTATTTAAAAAAAAGGTGAATACATAAGGAAATTATTAATAGTTAAGAAAAAAATGAGGTCACTTACTCCTGCTCCCACACACGGTTAAAAGCCAACGTAAGACAATAAGAAGAGTTTTAAAGTGGCAAAATCAAATTAGGTAAAGTTATATGGTTTTAAAGAGAATTTGTAAATAATGACATTATTTTCAGAACAGCTTCTGGCACTGGAGAAAGAATAATAAGGGCCGACAATAGCAGAGCCGGGGTAAAGAAAGGGCCGTAATTAGTGCCACAGCAGACTTCCCACCAGGAGCTGTGAGTCTCTGGAGTGCAATCCCATGTAAAAGAAGAGTGGCTGGCCTGGCATTGAATTCAGTTAAGGCTTTTACGCTTTGCTTGATGCATTGATGTTTAACACTCCAGGACAGAAGGCTCTAGGTTGTATGAGAATTGTCAGGATCTTTATCAGGGTGACAAGATTTTTTTTAAAGTGAATCATGCTTGGGAACATGTGCAATGCTATCTGATGTTCTTGTTTGTCTCTGGGTGGGGAAGAAGGTAAATCCAGGATGAGATTAGTGAACTGGGATTAAATAAAATGGAAAAAAAAATCCAGGACTCCCATTAGGGTTCAGAAGGAAAGTTGTAGTGGGAACATGAGTGTGACATTCAAGGATGGATAAGCAATCATTGGCTCAGAATAGACTATTAGGGTTTGCATTTCAGAGAAGGATCTGTTGTCTTAAGTGATAGATATATGGTGCATCCTATGAGCTATATTACGTAAAACCATGACAATGGTTTAATGAAAAACACTGGAAGTCAAAGACCAAGGAAATATAAAGCTGGATTCTGGGTGCATCATCTACATGGATCCAGGGCTGGAGAATCAGACTTCAAGTCAGGCACTGATGTATGTGAGTGAAGGGAAGAGAGATCAAGAGACTGGCAGACCAGCAACAGGAAGAGGTCAATAATGGTCAAGTTCCTCAAAAGGGCCGACTTCTGCTTATGAATGGAAGAGTAGTCATATGGGTTTAGGATTGGTGAGGAGGAGAGCTCTGGAGCGTGGTTGGAGAATGGTAATCGGCATTCTCAACATATGGCTTAATTTTGGTACAGGAAAAAAAGTATGAGTGATGTAGACTCTTAGAATATGAGATGTTTTGCTCTCAGTGGAAAGGACGTTCCAGAAGGCACATGGAAAGAATTTGGAGAAAATGGAACAAAAGAACCCAACCAGGGAAAATGTCATGTGTAGATTATCGATTCATTAATTCAAGAGATATTTATCCAGTAACTTCTATCTGGAATGAAGGAAGGGAGAGATAAAGGGAGGGAGGGAGGAGGGGAGGGAGGAAGGAAGTCGTGTTAGGGAAAAGTCTTTTCAGAACGGCAGAAATATGGAACCTAGGTATTTGTAAACATTGAGGAAAACTAGCCACCAAAATAAAAGTTATGATTTAAGAGAGGGAGTAAACTAGATGAAAAAGGGGACTCTTTAAAAGGCCAGGATATAAACTTAATATACATTGTGGGATACTCTCAAAGTAAATAACTAGGTGATATCCATCTACATATCTATCTATCTATTGATCTATCCATTGAGGGATCTCAGTCAGTTACCTATAACTCAGTTATACACACAAATCCATACACTCATGTACATGTTGATAATATTCTAAAACAATTCTATTTTCATTCTTTAATGGCTTTTCTACATGATCTAGACACAGCTTTATATACAAGTTCCCCACCTCATGGACCTGAACTTATATCTAAGGAGAGCTCCTACATCTATGCACCTGTGCAAGGGAACATCACTTCTTTTTTGAGATGCTCATGTTAATAGATCTGCAGTAAATTAAGCTTCATGTTGCCATATACTGTTAGGGATTTTCCAGTCCCACAAACATTATGTTTGTATCATCCTCCCTTTGGAAATTATCATATTAACTCAAATGCTATGAAACTAATTAGAAAATGCATAACAAGCAACAGTTTGTATTTTTAAAATTGAGTATTATCTTTCTGTTATTGCCTAGAGGCTGAGCCTATGAACAGGAATGGATGGAATAGATGTTTGTTCCCAAAAGTGGCACAAGCAGTACCTCCTTAGGCATATGGCCCTAGGACCTGCTGTGACCTTGGCCTAAGAATCTCAAAATGGGGATCCCTTCTAGGTTGAGGCAACAAGTTTAGCTGGAGCTTGGAAAGGGAGCTGACACAGACCCAGAAGGCCACTAACAAATGCAAATATTCCAGGAAGAAAATAGACTAGTTTTTCAAAGATGTGAAATTGTAAATTTTTGACTATAAAAATGTATTTTTTTCCTTTTTCCTTGAGCTCTGCTTCATTTTGTTCTTAAATTAACCACTTGCCATCAGTTTACCACAGGAGACAACGAGGACCTAAGACAATAAGTCATACTTATTAGCTGGGGTGGGGCTGACAGAAGGCCAGGGAGCTCTGTAGGCCAACGGTGGCCTGTGGCAGGCTGTGGAGACAGGTCAGCTCATGCTTAGTTTGGAGGTAGGACTAGGGGCAGGAACAGCAGCTGGAGAGGGAGAAACAGTGAAAGCAGAGCAAGGCCAGAGAGGTGCTTCCAGAAACTTTTCTTTGCTACCTTACTTCCCATTCATGACCACTGATCTAGGTGAAAGTGAAGATGGCTGTCCTCTCTCCAGGGCTGATTGAGGAGGAGGAGTGGTGAGTCTCTAGTCTGTGATAATGGATCACTCAAAGCAAAGCATCCTCCACTGAAATAGCTAGTGTACCTTGGGATTTTTACTTAGAGCTTCACTGTCTTTAGAAAATACCCCATCCTCAACTCATAGTTTCTAGGAGTCAAATTAAATTAATTCAAGGTTAATTCAGTTTCATTTTTGATACAAGTCAAAATAAACAGTGCTGCCCTGGCTGGTGTGGCTCAGTGGATTGAGCACTGGCCTGCAAACCAGAGGGTTGCAGGTTCGATTCCCAGTCAGGGCACATGCCTGGGTTACAGGCCAGGTCCCCGGTAGAGGGCATGCAAGTGGCAACCACACATTGATGTTTCTCTCCTTCTCTTTCTCCCTCCCTTCCCCTTGCTCTAAAAATAAATAAAATATTAAAAAATAAAAATAAACAGTGCTGAATAAAAATGAATTTTAAATCAAAATCCTTGGTAGTTGATTCTGTCATTTCTCAGAATCATTTAGGTAAACTAAAAGTAGAAAATACACAATTTTTAAATTTATCATTAAACTTAAAATAGTGCTAAAAGTTTTACATATAATCACTCCCCAAAAACTGCTTACTTATGTAAATGCTATAGTTACTAGTCCACTAAATTGAAAATCACAAGTCATCATTTTCTTTAAGTCTTTTGACTCAGATAAAAGCTCCAAAATGTAGTGCTCTATGTACATGTGGTTTTACATAATTTTATGAAATATTTCTGTATTAATCTTAATCCTCTTTATTATAGTCCCTGTTCTTAAAACAACATTAAAATCCTTGTATATCATGATTATCCTTAGTTATATAAACTTATTGGAAAAATATTTTGGTTATTAAGAACTGTACCACAGGGCTTAATTCAATCCTTAACTGCAACGATTTGACACTAATTATGAGCGAATATCCAACTTATCTAATCAACAACAACAAGATTTTTCATATAATACAGAGGACAAAGTGGATGTGATTATTGAATTCTGAGTGTTTTTTACTTAAAAAACTACACAATGAGCATCCTTCACAGTTGTGGGGGTACTATCACGTTGAATGTGATGAAACATTTTTCATGAAGACACAGTAAGTCAGGCAGAAAGAACTTGAAGTATGTAAGGTAAGGGTTCAACAAGTGGCATCGTGCTACACACACGGCATACAGCAATTGTATAAATACATTTCATGAAACACTTAAAGACACTCTAACTCCAAAGTTGATCAAGAAAATATACGATAATAGAAATACGTGGCAACTGGGAGAGAGCTTTTTGCCTCTTCTTTAATTTCAATAGTCTCTAGAAAACAATCTCCTTAGAATTTGGGGAGATAACAGCATTTTTCATGCCTTTGCAGTTCATTTTTTTGTGGTACATAAGGTAATAGAATAGACTTATATTAACAGTATTTTCTGTTTACATATCTGCTCTAAAAAATTCTATTATTTTGCTTCATGCCATTTGAAACCTAGTTGCACATGACCTAATAAAATTGTTTCTTTTCTTTGACTCATAACCTATAGGAAGTAGAAAAGTCACCTGTTGTAAAATTAACTAGAATTGAAAAGCTTCCTAAATAATGACTACCCAGATTTTTTTGAAATGCAAGTGAGTACGATTATGATTTTATCAAGTAAAACATTCTACTATTACACTAGTAATAAAATAATAATAGCCCCTCTCACCATTTGTTTCCCTAAGTGTCTTCAGGATTTGTCATTTTGATATTCCAGGTTTATGTACATTCAAACTATATTTTATGGGCATTTTGACCTGTATCTTCATTAAAACAGTATACTTTGGAAATAAAATTTAATATTATTGTGCCTAACACTTTTGAAATTAACCCATAAATGATTCGTAACAGTTGTTTAATATCCAAGAAAAGCTCCAAGCCCTGGAGAATTTAGAAGTCATTTTCCTCAGAAACTACAGTCATATTTTGCCAAGAATAAATAAATTCAACTATGGCATTTTTCATGGGTTTGTAGTTCAAAAATAATGAAATGCAAGTGGATTCTATATTAGATAGAATTATTATCTCATACCATTAATAACAAATTTCAGTGACATTAATGACATTTTACATTAAATCTTTGAAATATATAAAAATAACACATTCTTTGTATAGAATAAAACAGTCAGAACACATTCTTTTTATAAGAAGTCTTCTCATTTGTGTTATTAGCACATAATGAGGTAAGTAGTTGACCCTTTGTTCCATGGATTGGCAGGTTTGGAAAACACCAATTTCTTTACCGTTTCCCATCAAGAGGATTTCGATCTAAACCTCTGAGAAGGATTCCGGCTTGAACGTATGGAGAGCAATATGCATATTCTATTATTCCTCCACTCCCTCAGTTTCTCATAAGAACTGGTGTTTGTTTGCTTTTCCTCCCAGTTAATATTCCCTCTTAGAAACTGCTTCCTCAAACTTAGCCTTAGTAAGTGCAAATAAAATTGGAAATTGGAAAGTTTTTTGTTAGAAATTCGAGTCATCCAGATAGCCATATAGCACATGTGGGCCTTAAAATTAGTTGCCTTTCACATTGCACTTGTAACTCAGGGACAATGTTTCACAAACCATCATCTCTTTGACTGAGGTGACACTGAGTGACATTCAGCACTGATACTCAGCCTCTTCTTCCAGACCTCCAACCAGGCTGACAGTAGGGATGACTGATCCCCGTTGTCGATGCTTGTGAGGTAAAATACTTTATATCACATGGCCTAATAAACAGGTGCCAGGTGGTAGTATTTGGAGCAGTGGTTCTCAAATTTAAAGTTGCATCAGAATCACTTGTAGGGCTTGTTAACGCACAGATTCCTGAAGACCACCCCCAAAGTTTCTGATTCAGCAGATCTGAGATAGGGTGGATATTCACATGTCTAATAAAATGTCACGTGATGCTCATGGTTCGGGAATCACACTTTGGGGGTCATGGATTTAGAGCAAAGGAATTCTGACTTCTGAATCTGAACTTAGTACACAATCACACAGCCCCTGCCTCTCTCTCCTCTCTCCGTCCTGTTCTCTCTCCTTCTTTCAATTTCTCTCATTCTTACGTGATAAAGAACTAGATATATTAGGGTCTAAAGGAGTTAGCTCTTACTCTGAGATATTACTTAACTATTAAGGCATATTATCAATATTATCTGAAGATATCTTGAAACTATTTAAAGTGCTAGCTTCCATCACAACCTGAAAATTTCAACTCTCCTTTCATGTAGTATAAATGAGAAAAAAGTTCTCAAACGTACGAAGGGGGTAGAGAAGAGAGTTACAATGCTTTGTGTTCATTGCCATTATTTTGCTAACTAGCAATATAATTTTAATAAACCTCATATGCGAGGCTAGTTTTTGTTTTGAGTAGTAAAAAGCACAAGGTAATCCCCAATTCTAAAATATAAAAACAACTAGTGGATCATTTGTTTGTTATGACTTCTTTCTGAAAGTGATGAGTTGGGTGAAAGCAAAAAAAGAACAAGATAATTTTTATCTTCTGTGAAAATCTGTCTTAAATATTGTTCTCCAGATCTTGTTTCAGTTAAAATAAGAACACCTGCTACTATCATATGAGAGCAAGTTTTCATGAAAATATCTTTTACTTTCAAGTTAACTTTGAAGTGAATATTTGAATCAGAAAAAAAAATTGCAGAAAAACAAATTTGAACTATTCAGTGCTTTGAACCCCAGAATTTACATTTGTACAAAATATACTGCACTCCTACTCATTCGTGTGGAGGCTAAGGACAAGCCCCTCCATTAGCCTAATCACCTGGCTTCCAGCCACAAGCCCAGGTGGAATTCGCGGACATCAGCATTGTCACTATAATTAAATAGAAACAAAAAACGCCACCCCCGCTCCCGTGTGAGGAACAGCACCTCCGCTTGCATCGCTGCTCTGTGGGTGTGGGAACCGTCCCCCACAATGCTTTGCTGCCCTGCTGGCTCTGTCTCCTCATCTCCCTCAGCAGACCTGAGCTCTGTTAAAGGCACAGTTACATCCACCCCCACCTCATTTCCTAGCACCTAGCACAGCTGGTGCTTTTTGATAGGTGTTTGATAAATGTTTATAGAATTTAAATAAGTGAAAATATTTACCATCAAATCTCCATGGCAATAACCTGTCCAGAGGGTGCTTTCTGGTACGTCTTTGATACATGTGTATGGGATTTCAGTAAATGCAAATATTTACCATCAAATCTCCATGGCATTAACCTGTGCAATACGGGGCGGAAACCAGCTGTGATTTGATAGTCCACTACTCTTTTTCTTTGTAAATCACACTTTTTAACTTAATCCACCAAGGCTAACTACATCATTTTCACTGGTTAGAAGAGTATAATAATGTGATTTTATCTTACGTAAATGTTGGAGTCTTAGAGATGAAAATTATTATGTATTTGTAAGTTACTCCAAAAATTGTATTTTAATACTGTGTCTTACTGGCCATATGTTGAGATGAGAAATGGTAAAATTACAAACCTGAGAAAATCGTGTTACTGAGTGATAAAATTCATGGAAAATAAAGTTTAATAGCATTTATTTTTATATAGATTTGAAAGGTAGCTTTTGAGTTATCTAATATAGTATGCTATTTTGTATATAAATATTCTCTGAGATACACATCATAATGACAGTCTTTTGTGATTTTTTAAAACTATAACTTCAACTATCATGTTTTGTTAATTCAGAGTTAGTAATTGCTACTTCTTTCAGTTGCCAAAAGATTATTGGAGAACTTTTGTTAATTTTATCAACCAATTTGAATGTGAGATTGAAATAATTAGAATATGAAATACTTAAACATTTAATTGACACAAATCATAATACAAGAAACTAAAAGTGAAATAGCCTGAAATAAATTCAGTTGAAGGTTAAATTTCTAAGATATTTAAATCAAAAATTGAGAAATTAGTTTAAACTGACTTTTATTTCCAAAGAGCAATAGGTTTTTCTTTTTCAAAAATGGGTCCACAAAGTAATTTTAGCTTCAGATCATTCAGATAATAAAATTTCTGTGTACAGAGATTTTTTTAAAAAAAAGAATAGTTTTACTCAGGTATCCTTGTCATGTGAATAAATATTCTACCAGTTTTGAAGCAGCCCTGCTCCATTGGCTGCTGGGAGTGTGCTTATACTGGTGAGCACGACTTGCTCCGAGAGTTTGGATATGTTATCCAAGTTGCTGATCTGGGTGGTCAGAGACTTTCTGCTCTCCGTGCTCGTGCGTCCCCTGGCAAGCCGATCCTCCTGGCGATGGTGCACTCCAAGGCAACAGCAAGAAAATGCAGCTTTAAATTCCTCTCGAAATTTTCCTGGCAAACCAGGGAAATGAAAGGAAAAAGAACTGTGCGTAAATATGTTTTAACAAATCATGAGTAGGGTACAACCGAGTTGCTCCCTTGAGCCAAACTAACAATGAGGTGTCACATTTTGCAAAGATGGGGAAATTAGGAAAAGGAAATTGCGTTAGTGGAAGCATGGTAGACTCTTGAAACGATGAGGTATTTTCATAAAATAACGAGACTGCTTCTCATGTGTGATATTTGCAGTGTGTTTCTTTCCTTTCTAGTTAAACCTTATATGTTTGTGAAGGTGGGTTATTTTTAAGTAGTTACCTATAATAAAAATGATCAGCAGTAGAAGAATACCTAGAAATATTTAATAATTTCAAAATGATAAAACATGCTTACACAGCCCAAACTATACAGACATTACCCATTTTACTCTGAAAAAAAAAAAACTGTTCTACCAAACCAATCAATTGTCAAAATATCTAGAAAATGTCTTAAAATATCTACAAAGTCTCTAAAGTTTCATAATCTGCATAGGCAGCACAACAAACTGGAAAAAATTAAGAAATTATTCCTTGTCTTTAAATTACTGACATGAAGTCAGAGAGGTATGAAAATGAAACATTTACCTTTTTAAGGGTAAATGGCAGTGTTGGAAATCATAAATTCATTTTCTTCCAGTTTCAATGAGCAAACTGGGTTATTGAAAGATCAAATGAGAAGAGCAAGGTTAAGGGCCAAGACAATAGCAGGGACCTAAGTCCTCAGTGATTATCAACTGCCTTCCCTAACTCACTCTTAACCACAAACTAGCACTTTGACTTTGGTACTGGGCGTCTGTTTCAAACACTTAGTGCAAAGCCCAGAGCTTTAGTCAAACCTAACCTCTTGGCAATTGCTTCTCTACTGCTTTCCAAGCTACAGCTCCACAAGGCCCTTGTCCCTTCAAACACCACACGAGCGGTCCAATCTGGTTGTCTCAGACGGAATGTAGTCTGTTTCGGAGACTGGAATTGGGTGTGGCAGAGGAAGGCAAGAAAAGAGGCAACTGAATACAAAACAAACTTCACACAAACACCACCTGATTTTCTGAAAGGTGGAATAAAAATAAACATATAGGATATATGCAATGTTTGAAAAGTTATTTTAAAAATATCTAATTGACTGGTTGTCTTTTTTATTTTTATAACCCAGAAGGCCAAATGGAGAGTTACAAAATATACACGCTTTATTAAATATGCAATAAAATAAATTGCTTATTTTACCATATACTTATCATATTATATTTGTAGATAGAAATGAAAAAGAAATAGCCAACCCCTTTGAGTATAAGACAATGTAAAGATGTAGTTAATTAAAACACAATTCTAAAAGTCAATCAGGCAAATTGTATATAAAACAAATAATTAAATGATTTTTATCATTGTATTTATTCATAAACAAGTTAAAAAACTTATAATGTGTGTATGTTTGTCATTTGGCCTAGGTGTTATTCAGGAGGAATAGCTTTTTATTTATTTATTTTTTTATGGTCAGTGAGAAATCTTGAAAAAAACCTAAGAGATGTTAGCCACAATACTCATGTAAATAGAAAAGTACAAGAAGTGGAAAGTTTCCAGTTCAATCTCAATTAGGCTACAAATATTGGCCAAGGAAACATTACAGCAAAGCTGTTTTATTTTCAGATAAAGTTATTTTACATTTTCATAAATTAAAGTTTAATGTATGACAAGCAAGATATTGTGTTATTCAGCTCTCACAATTTCTACTTTCCTCCTATTTCAAAATTTCTTCTAAATTTTATTGGGAAAAAAATCCCTTCAATAATTTTATTGGATGTCTTAAGTAATGTGTTCTGCTCATGAGGGAAAAACCTCAAGACAAATCAGATCAGGGAAATTTTTTTATTGTACAGCATTTAAGCTCTTCATCCAGTTCAAGGATATTCAAAACTTCTGGTTGTTGGTCCCTCACCCTTGGATAGAACTGTGGTTTATATAGAAGAAATAGTTGAAAACTTACCACTGAGAAAATTATAAATAATTGGGTTCGCAGCACTATTGGCGTATACAAGCCAGTGTGAAAATGTAAACCAGGCATATACAGTCTCCCTGTCTTCCGTATGGGTAAACATTCCAAATACTCTGCAAGAAAAATAACGATAACAGGAAATCTAGTCTGTTTCTGGAGAATACATTTTCAATAATTAAACTCAAAGGTGAATACAACACTTGATAGAAGCTGCCTGACCCCTGTCTTCCCTGCTGCATTGACCACTGATAGGTTTATGGCACTACAGTCAGTGGGTGTAGAAAAACTTCAGCACATGAACGGAAACTCTACGGCACCATCAGTAAATCAAATGTCGAATCAGGTTAGAGAAAGCTTCTCTCTCCTCTAAACAGCAAATGCAATAATAGCTCTTATAGTAAAGACTGTAAGAACGTATAGTTAAACATATTTCTGTTTCCCTTTTTTCATTTTGTCTCTCAATACAATAGGGCAGGTTTGTGAATATTCCATTGTGTGTGCGATATTTAAAAAGCAGTCCTGGATGGCAGTCTGTAAGAAGGTCTTCCTACTTTAATTTGTGCATTGATCAAAGTATTAAATTTCTTCAACCCCAATATTTCCGGGCATGTTGAAATTTGCTTCTGGGACTTTTTTATACACAGGGAAGAACTGGTTTTCAGTAGGCAAAATTCTGGTAATTTCTTAAAATTCATGGTTTTAATGCTTTTATTATTTTTAACTCTAAAAAGTATCTCATTATGATATTATTGATGAAATCTTAAACATTTGTTCCATATTTAGAAATACCCCATCTATCTAATTCTATTCACTATCCAATAGCAGGTAACTTGCAATTACTCCATATATTTATAGACTGAAGATTATAAGGCATTTCCTGCCAGAATTCTATCATTAACTGTGTAATTTGTGTCCCTGATAGAAATGCATTTCCAGAATAAAGTGATGCTCTGTGGGGTGGAACATGAACAAATGGAATTAGCAATGATATGCCTCTCTACCGCAGCCTAACTTTGGAATCCTAGTCAAATCAGAGCTGCTTTAAAAAGGTTGGTTTGAATTATTCAGGCAAACATTTAAGTTTCTAGAAAAGGAACTGAGAAATTTATTTGAGGAAGAAGATAAGTATAATAGTTAAGGGCAAACAAAGAGATACACATGTAAAGAAAATATGCATGGTAAAGAGAAAAATTATTTTGAGGTTATTAATTTATTTTTTTAGTTTGTGGAAAAGAGCAGGATGCTCAAAAATTTCAAATAGTTTAAATTAAACATGTACTTTCTCCTTAGAAAGCAATTTCCTTTTACTGGAAAGGAAGGCATTTAAGTTGAAAGAATAAGAGAAATATTATAGACAAGTAGGTATTTGGAAATAGCTGAAGGAAAGTACAAGTGCTGAGATGCAGGAAATCCAAATGAACAATCCAGAGAGCAGTAAATCTAATTTTCATTGAATTTAGACTAAAATAAAAGTACAAAAAAGAAAAAAAAGGAAAGTCCAACTAGTTTCACAGCATATTTACAAAGTTTTTAAGGGCAGAACCTGTCATCTAGCAAAAGACCACAATAAATTTGTATACGATGACTGTGGACAAGCAAAATTAAGAAGGAAAGAAATCATGAAAAGATATGGGGAGTAAAGTCACTCCTTTTCTCGTGAGTCATTATATGTCTCAAGGACTCAAGTGGTTGACATCATTTACCCTTAAGACTGACTGCATCTATAGTAAATAATACTTACTAAACAAAAGAGCATTTTTTGCTTTTTCTCCACAGAAAAAGGCACGAAGCAATCAATAAAAGGGCCGAAGAGAATGAGAAATCTTTGCAGCTGAGTCTACCACTTTTTGTCTGTTAGACTCCAGCCAAAAATTCTCTCGAGTCCCCAGCTGTGAGGAACATGATACTGATTCTGAATCACGGAAAAGTGAGAGCAACGATCCTAGTTTTAGTTCTAAGTCTATTATAAACAGAATTAATATTACCTTGGGATCAGCCTGTGTGCAACATTTCTGATGATTCTCAATAAAGTTGGCTGGCCAAGAAGTTCAAGTGTACCATTGCCCCTGCATCAGCTGTGCTGCGTTGGTTAATTGTGTTAACTTAATAGTGTGTCTGCAGTGTAACACATAACACACTTTTCCTGGCTGAAAAATTTTGCACTGATTTTTTATTACTATTCACCCTGAGCTTGATTCATTGACTTTAGGAAATGTATTTTCTTTCTGTTTAAACATTCAAAACAGAGTATGTGTTGTGGTTTCATTTTTTGTGCATTTGCTCACAAATGCACATTCAAGTATAATTAGAATGCTAACAAAACATTCTTATCTCTTTTTAATCATTTAGATAAAATTCTGTCCCAATTCCCCAAATCTTTGAAAGCAACGTTTTGGAAAACCCATTTGTTCTGATCAAAAGAGAACTCCAAGCTGTAAATGAGGGTTTTTTTTTTTCATTAGAACTTTTTTCTGCAATTAGCTTGAAGAGATCAGGGGAACATCTGTTCTGTGTCTGCCATTCAACAAAGAATTTACATGAACAAGAGCATTTACAGTCTGAACATCTAAAAGGATGTTTGCCTTACCTGTCGGTAACAACACCACCAAGTTATCAAGCCTGACAAGCTATCTAGACAAAGGATTTAGGTTTTTCTGTGGCTTAAAAAGAATTCATAAGAAGCAAGAAATGACAGATCACTTCATTTTCAAATAATAGGTGAACTTTACCTCTTTAGCACATTGAGGATGCTAATTGGTAAATAGCAAATTGCAAACACCAAAAGCACAACCATCAGCATCCGGGCTGTTTTTCGTCTGGCTCGGATCTGCTTTATTTCAGCAGCCACGGCGCTAATCCTGGACTTGGTCTGCTGTCCTGGCCCTCGAGGCTGTGGAACAGGCTGCAGAGGCTTCCATTTTCTCTGAACTACAGAAGACGTTCCAGGGATCTGAAAGAAGCAGAGACCCTTTATTGCTATCTGACTAGGAAAGTTCCACTTTGGAGAAGTAATTAAGACACAATGAGGAGAGCATCCCAGACGCCATGGTCTGAGGGGTTGGAGGGCTTTGAGGGCCTATTTCCTGAACATTTGCTGAATGGAGCATGTTCTTAATACATTCAAGTGCCAAATAGGAGTTTGAATGGAAAAATGTGGAAACATCAAAATATTGTCAAGGTCTAAAGAGAGCTACAAATGGAAAAGATATCTCTTTATAAAAAGAAAAGCTGTATATCCAGACAATGGAATATTATTCAGTGCTATAAAGAAATAAGCTATCAAACCATAAAAAAGAGGAACCTTGAATGCATAAAACTAAGTAAAAGAAGCCAATCTAAAAATACTACATGGGATATGATTCCAACTAGATTACATCCTGGAAAAAATAAAACTATGAACACACTAAAATGATCAGTGATGCTGAAGTGGGAAGGGATGAATAGGCAAAGTACAGAGGATTTTTAGGACAGTGAAAATACTCTGTATAACCCATAATGATGGGTACATGACATTAGATATTATACAAAGTATTTGGATACAGTGTCTAAACCCACAGAATGTACAACATCAAGTGTGAACCATGAGGTAAACTAGAGACTTTGGGTGATTACGATGTGTCTGTGTAAGTTCCTCAAGTGCAGCCACTTTTCTGGGGGATAATGATGATGGGGACACTGTGCATAGGTGGAGCTAGGGCAAGTAGGAATTCTCTGGTACCTTCTACTCAATTTTGCTGTGAACCAAAACTGCTCTAAACAAAACAAATAAAAAACAAAGACAAACTCTTAATTTTAAAAAGAGAGAGAGGCATAAAAACTGGCTTAGAACAGTAAAGGGATGACAACCATACCATCTTCTTAGGAATCCTGGTTCAGCTCAGATTCCTAAGTTTGAAAGAAGGAAAACCTAGCAGGTAATTGCAAGTCACCTGAATGGATTTTTCATGTTTCACTACTGCCATCTACTGCCACGTGGAAAAATAGGACTTAACTACCTTTTGCTTTTTGTTAGGTTTTCTGCCTCTCAAGTTTGGCCAATGCAAACTTTTGAATGAAGGGAATAAAAAATAAAAAAATAAATCTCTGTTGCTTACTATGTATTGCTATGAAGTTGCCTGAGACTAGTATTATGATCTGGTACTTTAACATGCTCACACACGAAACACCTCTGTGGCCTTACGTTAACATTTCGAACACCTGAAACATGTTAAAACAGTTACACAGCTTGTACTCTTCCATTTCTTTTCAAAGTTATTTGATAAAATGAGGGAGTCCCTCCAAGTATAATACTTTCTTAATTACAAGGTCATAGAGATTGATAGGGTTTAGTGAGGAAAACAATAAAATTCAGCATGTATAATTTTTTAAAAAGGAAACTGTGCCAGCAAGCGCATCATATGGCTGTCTTAGCTCTATTAAGATCATGCAGCTCTTGTTCTTCTGTCTGTGCTGCACACCCGGACAGATCAGCGTGTCCCGGTGGCCTCTCTGAGTGGATGTTGGACAGATTCTGTTGCTTTAACCATCATGAGATCCAAGTCTGTTAGATAATCTTTAATTTGAGCACAGAATTTTACTTTGACTTTCACACAGGTGAATTAACATTATGCTCCTTTTGGCCATAACTATTTTCTCTTGAAAAGGAGCAAATACAGTTAATGAAAATCTTCCCTTAAACAGAACAAATTAGAAAATGATAGCTCTTCCAAACCCGTCTGTCCTGTCCTGTAGACTGATCTTTTCAGGCTGATAGCCCCCCTCAGCCTTCTTACCACTGGTTGGCAGGAGACAGGTGCTGAGAATCTTTCCTGCTCTGTGAGTCACTTTTTAAACTGCTATTTTAAAAAAAATGAGGAGAAGCTGCAATGGAAAGTTCCAGAACTTTAGAATGAATAACCATATAAATGTCTGCTAAATGGCCTTGATCTGTCTTATAAATGATCTCTGAGTGATCATTTAAACTTTAGCAATTGTATTATTGAGTGCTCCCCTGAAGGAGAGATTCAACCATCTGCACCTGATGGCTTCTGGAACCGTCAGCAACAGTTCCCATAGAGCAGGGGCGTCACACTCATTTTCACCAGGGGTCACATCAGCCTCACGGTTGCCTTCAAAGGGCCAAATATAATTTCAGGACTGTATGAATGTAACTACTCCTTAACTAGGGGCAAGAAGCTTGGCACTGCCGTCAGGTAGAAACAAGGTGCCAGGCCTGATAAAATAAGGTAGAGGGCTGGATTCAGCCCACCGGCCTTGTGTTTGCCACCTGTGCCTTAAAGAGAATCTGTCACAGGGAGCATGGCTCTAGTCCTGCAACCAGGAAAAAAAGAGTAGTGGTAACATCCTTTTAGATGATGATCTAAGTAAGGGTAGGAGACATTTAATCTGTACTTATTTGAGGAGACGTACAAATGACGCCATTGGTCAGTTGTCTATGCCTAGAGAAAGCATTATATATACAAAAATCACCAATATTAACTGAGGACCAGGAATTATGCATAATCTTGAGTAATCATTAATGCCTTTCTAACGGTAGATTATTATAAATTTTACTGTAGAGGTAATCAAGTTGGCACTGAGAAGGATTAAATAAAGTAAGTATTAAATACATTAAATAAAATACCAAGTCTATATCTGTAATAATTAACAAGACAGAATTTGCACTCAGGTCTGTCTGACTGCAAAACTCATGTTTTCCCATCAGGGTGCAAGGTTTTCATTTACAAACTTCATCACATGTGATATACGAGGTCTGTCCAGAAAAAAGTCCAGCCATTATTAACATAACAAGAACGGTTTGGGCAACATCCATGTAACCTAGAAGCCAAGGAGAGTGGACTGGAATGCTCATGCATGAAAAATGACAACTTCGCTGTACTAGTCAGTGGGGGCAGTAGATGCCATTGAGTGAGCATGTGTACCGTGTGGCTGTTGCATTCAAAACGACTGAGCAAGCAGAGTAATGAATCTGCTCAAATTTTGCTGCCTCTGCAGAAACTATTTGGGTGATTCAGAAAGCTGCAGCTATAGGCAACTGGTGATTGGCAGCTTCATCACGACAGTGTGCTCATTCATGCATCACATCTTGTGCACAGTTTTTTGGCAAAACATCAAATCACCCAGGTCCCTCAGCCCCGCTACAACCCAAATTTGGCACTCTGTGACTTCTGGCTTTTCTGAAAATTGAAATTGCCTTTGAAAGGGAAGAGATTTCAGACCACCGATGAGATTCAGGAAAATATGACAGGGAAGCTGATAGCAATTGGGAAACTGTATGAGGTCTCAAGGTGCATACTTTGAAGGGGACTGAGGTGTCATTGTCCTATGTACAATGTTTCTTGTATCCTGTATCTTCTTCAATAAATGTCTCTATTTTTCATTACATGGGTGGATACTTTCTGGACAGACCTTGTATTTAGTTCTTCACTGGCTACTTTAGGGAGTGCTGTTTCGGTGTAGTGATGGAACTTGAATCAGAATGAAGTGGGCTGAGAAATCAGTGGAGGTGGAAGGTGTTGAGAAAAAGGAGTCAACAAGTAGAAATGTCAGAATTTTAGCTAGAAGGAGGGGGGAAAAGAGTTAAGTTGGCAGCTGGAAAGGTATGCTAGTTTGGTGGATGCTTTTTCTTAGTTTTTGCCAAATGCCTGCTGCAGGAGGACAGGACATTGTATTACTTCTATTTTTTAATTCATCACCCACTTTATTGTAATAGAGTGAAACTGACACTTGCAGCGCTGTCTCATATGAAATTATAACCTCTTTACATTGCTCTGTCTGGCAGGCACAATGGGGCTAGTTTCTTGTTTCTTACACTGGGTACCATTTGAGGATGATTGTGTTAGAAAACTCTGATATTTTCCAACGACTTTTTGACTTTTTTTTTTTACTTCTGTTAGTTGAGATGCACATGCCAACTTCTACTATGAAGATCGTAAGTCCTTTCTTTGTCCCACCATTTGTCAACAAGACTATAACGTTCCTCGTTGACTTGTGTTGGCACCCTTGTAAAATCCTTTGACAATAAATGTAAGGGTTTATTTGCAGACTTTGAATTCTATTTTATTGACCTATATGATCACAGATATGTACATACTGCACTATCTTGGTTTCTCTAGCTTTAGAATAAGATTTAAGAAGTGAGTTCTCCCAATTTGTCCTTTTTTTTGTTTTGAAGATTATTTTGGCTCTTTTCTGTCTCTTGCATTTCCATGTTAATTTTAGTATCACCTTGCCAGTTTATACAAAAAAAGACAACTGGGATTTTTGTAGGTATTGTGTTTAAATAAATTTGGGGAATTTTTTTATCTTAATAATATTAAGTTTTACAATCCATGAACATGGACTATTATTTAGTCCTTCTTTAACTAAAAGTTATAATATTTTTATGATATTTTTTAGTTTTAAGTTTAGAAGATGCATATTTCTTTTATTAAATTTATTTCTAAGTAATCTACATTTTTGGCTTTTAAATCAAATTGTTTTGTTAATTTTAGTCTTTGGTTTTTCTTTACTAGTGTATAGAAATAAAACTGATTTTTGTCTATTGGTCTTTTATCCTAGTAACTTACTAAACTTGTTTATTAGTTCTAATATATTTTTTGCATGTGGATTTTTAAATAATTTTCTATATATGAGATCATATAATCTACAAAAAATGATAGTTTGCTTTTTACTGTACAATATTATGCCTTTTATATTTATTATTATTAATATTATTTCTAGACTAGTTGACCTGGATAAAATCTCTAGTTTTATTCAATATTGAATAGAATTGGTAAGAGTAGACATCCTTGTCTTGTTCCTGATCTCAGAGAAATAGCCTTTCACCATTAAGTGTCAAGTTAACTGTGAGGTTTTTTAGATGTTCTTTGTCAAATTGAGGAAGTCTCTTTTATTCCTAGTTGCTTAGTGCCTTTATCTTAAAAAAAGATTTTATTTATTTCTTAGAGAGGGGGAAATAGGGAGAGATAGACAGAGAGGGACATCGATGTTCAAGAGCAACATTGATAAGTTGCCTGTCACAGGCCCCCAACTGGGGACCTGGTCCACAACCCAGGCGTGTGTTCTGACCGGGAATCCAACTGGCGACCACCAGCCAGGACTGTGCTTTCATCTTTAGAGTGTTATATTTTGTCAAATGTTTTTGCTGCAACTATTGAAATGATCATGTGGTTTTTATCTTTTATTCTATTAATATGTTGTATTACATTGTTTGATTTTCATGTGTTAAACCCATGTTGCACTGCTGAACTAAATTACATGTGGTCATCATGTATAACCATTTTTATATATTGAGTTTGGTTGGCTAGTGGTTTGTTATGTATTTTAACACATATTTTCATAACCATATCAGTAGTTGCCTTGTGATGCCTTTGTCTGGTTTTAGTATCTGTAATGCTGACCTCAAGGAATGAGCCGGGAGTGTCCCCCCTCTTCTATTTTTTGAAAGAGCTGGTGAAGATTTGAAGCTAACTCTTCTTGATGTTAGGTAGAATTTAATGGTGAAGCTAACAGGGCCGTTTTCTATGGAAAGCTTATTTCTAATTCAATCTTTTCACTTGTAATAGGTCTATTCAGTTATTTCTAATTCCTCATTAGTCAGTTTCTGTAGTTTCTATGATTTTGTCCATTTCTTCTACATGATCTAATTTGTTGGCATACAATTTTTATATTTTCCTGATGGATAGCATTCTTTATTCTCTTATTCTTTTTATTTCTGTAATGTCTATGATGATTTCCCTCTTTTACTTCTCATTTTAGGGATATGAATCCCCTCTTGTTTCTTAGCTATTTAGGTAAAGGTTTGTCATTATCTCTTAAAAGAACTAACTTTTAGTTTTACTGAATTTGTATTGTTTTCTTATACTTTATTTTCACTCTAATCTTTCTGTTGCCCTCTTATCATTTGCTTTAGTGTTTAATATTTTATATTGCTAATTTCTGAAGGTAGAATGTTATGTTATTAATTTGAAATCTTTGTTTTTAATATAGCTATTTATATATAAATATAAATATGTAAATATATTTTATATAAATAAAAATATATAATATATATTATATATTTTCACTCCAAGCACTCGTGAATTTTTGCTCCAAGCACTTCTTTTGCTGCATGTCATAAATTTTGGTTATTGTGTTTTCATATTCATTCATTTCAAAGTATTTTCCAATTTTTGTTACTTAACAAACAACAAGTGTTGAAGAGGACATGGGGGAAAGTGAACTCTTGTGTATCATTATTGAGATTATAAATTGGTGCAGCCACTATGGAAAACAGTATGGAGCTTCCTCAAAAAATTAAAAATAGAACTACTGTATGACTGAATGCGTAAAGAAGATTTGGTACATATACACAGTAGAATATTACTCAGCCATAAAATATGAAATCGTGTCACTAGCAGTGACATGGATGGACCTAGAGGGTATTATGCTAAGTGAAACAAGGCAGAAAGAGAAAAACAAATACCACAGATTAATGCTAACTTAGTTCCCATAATGTATAAAAACTTTCCTCTAATATAATTCCATTTGTCCTTTGAATTACATCTTTATACATTATAAGCTGAATCTTCAGAGTTTTATAGTTATTGCTTCATGCTGTTATCTTTTAAGTCAAAATGGGAAAGTAATTACAAACAAGATTCTGTTATACTCTCTTCTGTATTTATGTACATAGTTACCTTTACTGATGCTCCTTATTTCTATGTGTGGACTTGAGTTACTTACTGCCTTTTGATTCTGCTGCTGCAATTACAATTTTCTGTCTATTTCTTCACAGTAGACTGACTTGTCATCACCTTACATTAATTAAGTTCTCTTAGAAGAGCGTTGAACAATAAAGGGAAGTGGAAGAGACTGATAAAAGTTGAGAAGGGAAGGTCTTCCAAAATTGAAAAGAACTTATACTGTTGAAATTTAGTTTCATACTTAAATATCTATTATAATTCATCTCCATGTCCACATATAGTACCAGACACATAGGTGCTTAATAAATATTTATGGAATAATTAACATGAATCCATATGTTTGATTAATATTAAAGTTGAAATATGAGGGCTAGAACTGGAAAGAATGCTTACAGATGCACGCAGGGCCAAGTAAACTAAGATTAAGTAGGTGTTTTAGAGAATGGTCTGTAGAATTTCAAAACTGAGTTCTGAATCACACTATCAAAGACAGAATTTAAGTCATTGCTTATAGCAAAGCACTGGATAATTCTATTAATGACGCTAAAAGTTCTTGAGAAAGTCAGAGAAGGGCACACACTTTGCTTGCTAATCATCTTACACTTATTAATTCCAAAGTATGTAGCAGGTTTCGTGCATCTTTGTCATATGAGCAGACAGGATAGACCTCCATTTGATGGCTCATTTGGTTTAGCCCATGGGACTGCTTGCCTTGCCACCATGTTTACAGACAGTAACAGTTGGAGACTGAGAGCTGCTCAAGCAGAATTCCATATAATCATTCATTTGTGGTTAACTTTCTTTATTGTGGCTGCTAGAGTGAACTCAGCTGAACTTTCCATTCTCTACTGCAATACATTTTGTAAATGTTTCTAGTTTCAAAGCCTTGTAATTCTACTGCAGATCTTTTGAATCATGTGGCTTGTACCAACCAGGACAATCCATCAAAAGAATGTGGATTATTTCTAGACTTGTAATACAATTTTGAACATATTTTAGAGTTTGAGAAATGGAGAACTAATAGGATTAAATAACAGAGAAGTGCATTGGTTGGGGTTTGGTAGTTACCCAATTATTCAACAAACATTTTTTGAATACTTTATGTATGCAAGGTACCATGTTAATTGTTAGGGTTGCAATTATGAACAAGACAGATTCAGGTACACCCAAAGAGTTTTAAAGTTATGTCAATCTGTAAATAAATGAATAAAACATAAGCACCTATTTATGTAATGCTCACTAACCAGTACAAATATAGAACTAGGAAATGCTCTTACACTGAACATCTAAATCCAAATCTCCACGTAAATCTAAAATATTTTTAGTATTATATGCTCATATAAATACTTTGTCTCTTCCAAGAATATTTTCAAATTCCAATTTTCCTCTGAGAAAAATTTTTTCTGAGCAACTAGGCAATGGATTCGCCTTATGTTCCTATATCTAAACTTTTTTTAGCCCTTTCTGTTATTCTTTTACTCACTTTTTTTCTTATAAAGTATTTTAAGCAACCAATATGTGAGAAGTGTGTACTAACTGGAAGGATACAAGATGAAGGTGACAGTGTACTGTCTTCTACTTACTAGAGTAGGGGAGGTGGACAAATAAAAAGCTCATTATAATGTTATTTTACTGCAGAAGAGATCTATTTAAGAAAGCAGTGATATACCTCAATTCAGCTGATGCTTGTGATTTTAGAAATTCAAGCAGAACTAGTTGAAAGGCTACATAACAGCATATGTTATTCAAGTATTTTATTTAATAAATATTTTCTATATATGAGACACTTGAATATACATATATACATCTACTAAATGTAACAACAGAGTGATGTAGATGCTATATCACTGCACTTTAAAGATGATAGAAGAGAGGCAGAGAAATTGAAGTAATTAACAAAATTCATGTATTGATTCAGTTGTAGAGTCAGGATTTAAACTCGTACAGTCTGGACTTTGAGTCTGTGTTTATGACTTCTCTGTGCCCTATCATTTCCACTCCCCAGCTTCTAAGAAGACCCACATTGCCCTTTGCCTTGTCGTGTCTTTTGGCGAGTAAAGGATACTCCCGTTCATTCTTCATGGTCAGGCTTAACCACATGACTTGTTTTGACAAATGAAAACTGAGGAGTTAATGTCAGCTCAAAGCAGAAATTTTAAACGACATTACATGTCTTTTGCAGCTTCCTTGCCCTTTCCCTCAGTCCCAGAATGGCATGTTCCAGGAAGTGCTGCTCCTTCAGACTGAGTTTTGGAATGAGAGGACAAGTGGGGTGTAGTCTCAGTTCACCCTCACCAGTGACACAGAACATGAGTGAGACAAACCACTGTTACAACCCACGTACTTTGGGTTTCTTTAAGAGCTAAATAACCTAACAAAAACTGACTAGTATGATAATAGTTATCAAGAACTGGAGTACAATAATAACAAAGAGCCTAAAATATTTGGCATTGGTTTCACGGTCAGGGGGACAGTGTTGAGGAAACTGTCATTAGGATCTGGAAAATCACTGCCTATGTTTTACAGTGATACACATTTGTTATTTAGTTAAAAAATTGGGCAATAGAATGCTAGTAAGTGTTGGTACAAGTTGTAGTTAGGAGACTATGGAAGGGCTTCTTTGTAAAAATAGAGAAAAAGAAAAAATTTCAAATTATGAGGCATGAAGGGTTGAAAAATGCAACTATTGCTCATATCCAACCACTAACCAATGATCTGGAAAACTGCTTTGAAAAACAAGGGTTGAAGAAGACCTGAATAGAGACTCATCCTCAAACAATGACCAAATAAAAGGTTTGTGAAATTCTTTTAATAAATTAAAGTGGCCCAACAAATTATTTCAGTTTTGTAAAATACATCAGAGCAAACAGACTAAGAGAAGCTGAAAGTGCTGGCAATAAATTTCCATGCCAGGTAAGCTTAACGTAGTGGCAAAATATTTAGAGACAGAGATATACATTTGTAAGTAATGTGTCATTTTAATATACAATTTACCAATATAAGGGGCTGAGCTATATCCTTTTTTCTATGCTTTTCCAAACCATTACATGTGTTTGCCACTGATATCCTAGGAATCAAGGTTTAGCTTAACTGCTGCCTGCTTTGAATCACGTCCCTCTCCCACCGCGCTGTCCTCTGATTCCCTGTGCTTATGTTTATTAAGGTAATTTTCACTCTGCATCTGACTGTTTTCCCCTGTAGACTATGAATTCATCAGTGCCTACAATTTTTAGCTTTTAATCAGATATGCATGAAAATGAAATATAATAAGTATTTCATGAATGAACAACTGAGAGAATTAATACATTAACTGAAAAAAACAACTTATCTAACAATTTTTAGTACTCCCAAATTAGCACTATAAATAGTTTCTAAAACACTAAATTATGCTTGATTCTTTTACTGTTTCAAAAAACAAAGTCTTTGAAATTGGAAATCAAACCCATATAATACAAATGTACTGCATAAATCTCATCAAACATATAATGTTCTTTACTTATAATCTCAGGAAACTAATGGAATTTTATTTGTTATTCCTCATAAAAAGTAAAATTTATAATATTAGTCCCAGATGAAAATCAAGTTAATTAATCACAGAGATTTAAAATTTAAAATCATTTAGGTAGTTCATTAAATATATTCCCTAAACACCACCCTAAAGAATGCCTGGACATATGGCTGGGCTAGAGCCTCATTATTTTAGCAACATACACAATCCTTTGCTAAGTATTCTATGTTGGTTCAATCCACTCTTAAATTTTATTTTAAAGCACATATTGAAGAAAACACAAGGAAATTATCTAAAATACATACCTGTCGGCACCAGAGTTTACGAAATATTTGCAGATAGGCCAACACCATAAGACACAGGGGGGCCATGTACGTCACCAGAAAGAAGCAAATGTGATACAACTTGGGGTAAATTTCACCTGGAACAAAAGTCAAAATAATAAAATCTTATCATTCAAAGCTATTTTTAAAGGTGACTTTGTCAGTGCTTTGCTTTCAGAGTATAGATTTACCTTCTACATGATTTTACAGGCACACACATAGAAAAAAAGGAAAAATAATTTACAACATTAACTACTTATATTTATTCAGTATATAGATACTAAATGTGAAATCTTAATTTAATTTAATATGCTCAGAGAGGAATAACAATTAGCTGTTTCTTAATTTGCACTGCCAGAGTCTATCCAGTCAAGTGTTCGTTTAACACAGAGACCTTTTTTCTTTTGATTACATGTGGCTAATTTACAAGATTAATTTGGTTTGTCCTATACTTGCTTTTACAAGAAGAGACATGACTCAATCAAAACCTAATTACTAATGCTTTTGTTAAAATAGCAAGAGAATGCAATCTTTGTTGATTCCTTCTCATTAGAATATAACTTTCCTGAGAAATGTGAAGCTATTCCCAGAAGTACCTTCAAATATGGGAAAAAAACAGAAAAATAAATACAGCAAACATTTGATAATATTTTTGTTGAGTTACTAGGTCATATACAAAATTAATCTTTAAGCATGTTGTATGTATGTATGTATGTACTTCTAATAACAAAATGAGATTTTTAGGGTATTTTAAAGTTTTTAAAACAATATGAGTATTTTCTCTTTTATATCAATCTCATTAGTGATAAGCATCTCTAAGATTATAGCTATTTCTTATTTATCATTAATTATATAAACACAAGTGATACCTATCACAGAGCACTTTCATTAAAGAGGTAGGTAGTCAATTAATTAATGGCATTGTGACTTGACATTAATTTTTACTGCTTTTCAAAAATATATCCATCACTGACTTTTTTAATGCTTTAAAGGATATTTTCCTTACACTGATATTTGAATACATTACAGTGATCTAGCCACTTTCACTTGAATGTAAAACAAACAACAGAATATATCCTACATGAATTCCATGGATATTTTAAGCAAAAATTAAACATAATTCTACCTGAAAGCTAACAAAACAAAGTTTTTTTAATTCACTTCTAAAAATTACACAAGTTATTTTGACTTTGATGTTGGCAATGGATTTGGTTCCATACCTGAACGATAATTCCATTACCTCCATGAACTTATTATTTTCATTACTTTAGAAAGGGCATTAGAAGCATGCAGACTCAGTTATGGTATCAATTGAGATAAGGGGAATTTATTGTCTCAGCTAGTAATAATTGTGATGATCATTATACTAATGATAACATTTATTGAGCATTCATTTAATTCTTACTGCATATATTTTAAACATATCTTTGAGTTGAATATCCTCACTTTGATTTCAGAGCCTTATCTTCTAGCGTCAGTTGAGTTTAATTTAATATTCTCCTTATTCTTCTTTCTAAAACTCTCTCATTTCTCTGACGGTGTTTCCCCCACCCTAATCTTCAGAGGGGACAGCAGGGTGGGTGTGTTGCTAGAGCCCAATGTGTCATTTTCAGCTTCTCTGTGGCCCATGTGGCTCACTCCTAGCTCATCAGTTTCTAACTCCCTTTCAAGTTTATCCTGCAAAACAGGCCAGTTACCTAAAAAGTAATAGAATCCCAGCAGCCTTACTGGAGGAATAACAAATAGTCTTTCCCTTTGAAGTGCTACAGCCTGACCAGCATTTGGTAAGCCAGTTTCAAAGGCGCCAGAGAGTGACTTCAGCACTTTCCAGGCACCTAAGTGGCTTTGAACTTTTGTTTTGAAGAGGCATCACATGAGCTTCCCACATAAAAATGTGGCTTTGAAGCTTACATACCTGTGAAGCCTGGATGTCTGCAGTAGACTAAGTTGAGTGAGTAGAGGAAGGTAGATTTTGATGTGTTTTTTTTTGTTTTGTTTTCTTTTCTCTTAACTGCAGCTATGGATACCACCACTGTGATAACAGTTTGAAGTTTTAAACAGATGGGACAGAAAGCTCATTCAGAGGTCAGTATATTTATATAAATAGTTGGAAAATGTGTAATTGGCTGCTAAACGTATATTTTGATAATGAACAGCCACACAGAAAAGTTGATCAAGTGATATTATACTTTCAGTCTAGAATAGATTGTCTTAATAAAGAGATTATTATAGATAACAGGGGTAACATGATAGTCTTAAATTCCTCAGAAAATCATTGAAATTTTAAATTGTGTTTTTTTCCTCCAACATAATGGATTTATTTAGGAACAACAAATAATTGCAATTTGGAACACACCAGGGCGATTCAGGTGCATGACCACTAAAACCAAAGAAATGAAACTTTTCTAGAAGAGAAAAGGAAGTTGGGAGAACTATAGAAACTGGAGTTCTCTCTGTTGTGCTTTACTACGGAGGTAAAGAGCAGAGCTCCCCCTACAGGCCCACTCAATTCATTTTTTTATTGTTGTTCAAGTACAGTTGTCTCCATTCCCCCCACTACTCCCCCCACCCCAGCCATCCCCACCTCCCACCCTCAATCCTACCCCGTTTGTTTTTGTCCATGTGTCCTTTATAGTTGTTCCTGGAAATCCTTCCCCTTTTTTTCCTCCATTATCCCCTCCCACCTCCCCTCTGCTTACTGTCAGTTTGTTCTTTATTTCAGTGTCTCTGGTTATATTTTGCTTGCTTGTTTTTTTTATTTGTTTGTTTTTTGTTTTTATTAGGTTCCACTTACAGGTGAGATCATATGGTTGAAACTATCTTTGTAGTCTTTCGGCACTTTATGAGCAATGTCTTAAATACATTTCAAAACATTTATATATATAACCTAGAATGCAGCTACATAAAATTTGTTCTACTTAAGGATAAGTTAAATTACAAAATGTCATTTTAAAGATTGGCAGCCATTAAAAATTGGTGTTTCCACTGAACTGATGAATAGACATATCTGAATAAATTATTGCACATACATCAAACCAACAAAAAAGGAACAAATATGGACATTTATTTTTACTTTGAAATCAGAAATTAAAGGATAATATATATTAGACCAAATTTAATTTCTCTCAGATGAGTTAAGGTCCATTTTTGAGTCAACATGTTAAATTACCTAAAAACTGCAAACATTTTCTCCTTCAGGTTTATAGGAACAAATATAAAGGGCATATGGACAAAAACTAGGGGGGTTGGAAATGGGAGGGAGGAGGGGGGGATGGGTGGGTTGGCTGGAATGGGAGTAAAGGATAGAAATTTTGTACTTGAATAATGATTAAAAAATAAATTAAAAAACAAACAAACAGAAAAACATTTTCTCCTTCACAGAACACCCATCAGGGATTTAATAGACGAATAAAAATAATTTTTCAAATATTTAATTTGGACTGCCTTATCGAAGCATATGGATCCATTAATGTTCACCTGAATCTTTAATATACTTTATTATCTTTCCCTAATGAATATATTAATATATGTTCTTATTAATATATATACAAACATATATATGTACATATTCAAAAATCTCCTAAGAAACCAGATGCCATAATGAATTTGGCTGTAAAGAAGAGATACATTATTTTTTTTTCAGTGGACTAAGGAACAATTTGGCAATAAAATCTAAAAAAGGGGAGATTGTGAGTTACCTGTGTCCAGAACAATGTTTGACAAATAGTATAAGCTCATTAAACACTGGATAACTGAAAACTGAGACCATTATATCATTGATTGAGTGCAAAAAGAAAGCTGAATTCTTCCCAGTAGGATTTGTCCTGTGAAACTGTGCATTTATAAACCAAGCAAGCAAGAAAGTATAAACATAATCTGGAAGAATTTTTAAATTTTAAAAGTGTGAATTGATGTGATTGAAACAATGAACAAATACAAAGACATATTTTAAGGTCATTAAACTATTAATACATTTTATTTGTTTTTGAGTGTTAAGTGTGCCTGCCAAAAGTTATGGTTTGTGGTCTTTTTTTTTTTCTGAACAGGCCATAGGCAATGGTAAATATAATGAGTTCCATAAAATATTACATCATTCTGGTAATATCTTCAGTGTGACAGAGTTCTCGGTTATTGTGCACCAGGAGAGAGATAGCACTTCCCAGACTTTCCCAAATGTGATTTGACAGATATGAATCAAATGGCCACGCTGTTTACTGGCTCTTTCACACTGTTATATTGGTTATAAGATGACTATGATACCACTGTCTGCTTTTATAAATGTTCTGTTCATATAACTTAAGATGAAGAGAAGAAAGACTGTTCCCAACAAAGTTTTAAAAATTGTGCTAAATGGTATTCTGACTTTAAAGATCTTTAAGCTTTGGAGAACTGATGCTCTAAGATATAATTCCTCTGATGTTTTAAGATTGTAAGTATCACATTTGGTCTGAATTATAACATTTTAAGTTGAACATAAATAGCCTAAGTTAACAAAGCTTATGCTACATAAGAATTATTATAAACTAAATGCCTAATGAGCAAAATAAAGACCTGCTTTGAATTCTTTTATATTCTTCTTAAAAACATTGGAGTAACAATTTTATCTAATATTTGAAAGCTAATTTCTTAGATTTTATTGTTTGTTTTGAGGATGATCAAATTCAATTTGGTAACACTTAATTTTAGCCTTTATAATAATTTTAAGTAACTATGGCTAATAGAAAGTGACTTTAAATAGTTAATAAACTCAGCTTAAGTGACTTTTGAAGGCTGAGTTTAGATTTTTAGGTACTCAATAATAATTGCTTTGTGGGGGGAAAATATGCCTGCTATAGCTAGAAAATAAAAATACTCCAGGTTGAAATGAGTTTTATGTATTTATTGCTCAAAGGTAATTAGAAAGCGATGTGGCTATTTACTTAGTCATAACAACTGTCAAGTTTCCCTAGTTTTGTAAACTTTTTTTAATGGGAAATAATGTTACTTAATTATTCAGGGCAAGATGGGAAAGGAAAAGTTTATAAAAGCTGCCTACAGATTTATAAATGAAACTGCTAAAATACTGTGGTGAAAATATTACTGACACATGTTGAATAGTAGGTGGGCATTTTATCTAATACCTATCTCCATGAACCTAAAGAAATCTAATGTTTGAGTTGAAAGCTCAGATTTAGATATACTTGTTTGCTTCACATATTGAGCAAATGATTTATGGTTCAGTTTCATCAAGAATTAACTAAGTAATTCTGACCAAGAGAGCTTTAGGCTGTTTCCAAATATAACTCCAAATGTAAAGCAATTGCATAAGAGACATATCGCAATCGGTCCCCAACCCACCTTCTTCCCAATTACAGTTCATTAGTCCACATAACCCTACATTCCTGAAATTGTCACTTGGGACCCTCTTTCTTTCTTTTCCAATGATGCTGCCCACTGTGTGGGTTTTTTTTCTTCCTGGGACACCCTTTTTCCTCTTCCCTGTCTGATGATTCCCTGCTCACCTTTAATGTTTTGCTGAAATGTTAGCTCCCCTGTAAACTTTTGTCCAAATGTTAGAAAATAAGAGTAAATCTCAGCAACAAAAAGGATATAATATTTTAGGATAAATATTTATAAATGATATTTAATATTTGGGAAAATAGAAAAAGCAAATTGTGGCATTATAGGACTTTAGATAATATATAAAATAATCCTAGTGTCTTTTAAATTTTATCTTGCTTTAGTGAAAGTAAATGCCTAATTTTTCAGTTACTGAGTTTTTTTTCTTTTTAGTGTTCCAATAAAAGTACCAGGGTAAGAATTGACATTAATTAAAAATGCAAATACTTGAAAATATATTAATAAGCAATTTCTGGGTACACTGCTAATTTTTGAATACATACTTATTCAGAAGCGGGCTAATTCTTTTCTTCAAATGTCATGCAATAGTTATGCAACTAGTGCATGCTGTGCTGAAATGAAGGACTACTTTATGTTCTGTCACTCGTCGCTGGGTTCAGGCTTGTGCCACCACTAGGCATTGATAGAAGTATGTCCACTGTCATGGACAAGCCTCCAAGACTGTGTCTGAGAGTTTTGGGTCAAAGGAGCATAAGACTTCCAAGCTCTTGCTTGTTTAAATTTAACTACTATGCATATCAGAAGGGGAAAAAAGGATTCATTATTTATATCATTCTTAAAGCATATAATAGTTATGCCAGTGATAACTTTTAGCAATTTAATATGTTATAAAGAGAGAAAGCAATTTTAGGTAATTTGACTCAGAGAAAAGCATTGGTCCCCATATTCAACTGCAGTCAAGTTTCCAGGCAGGACAGGTTTTCAAATGAAAAATTCAGTTGTATTTGGAACTCATTAGGGAACTTGACACTTGAGGCAGTATAATGTTCTACCATCTCATAAAGTGCCAGTCATTCCAGAATGCACACTTGCACTCATATACATGAGTCCTTTTTGTTTTAGACAATGTAAGAAAAACTAACATAATCAGATCTGAATTATGGGATAAACTCCTCTTTTCATTTCCTATCTGAAAACTAGATAGTAATACACAGCAGGACCAAGACAGGTGGAGTTATTCTATGAAACTATTTTGGGTTTCAACTTGGTTTTCATGTTTTTATGAAACTGTGCTAACAAATGCCAACAAAACATACCAGCGCAGCTTTACAATGGCTATGCAAATACAGTTTTCAGTTTGTGGCTGTAATAGAAACGTCAGCTTGTGGGCCATGATTGACTTACCTCCCCATTGCTCATCGCACACGGTGAAGAGGATGGTTTTATTGGCTATGGAGGGGAACGTGGCACTGCACTCCATGACGATGGCCTGAGGAATCATTATAATGCAAGAGACAATCCAGATGATGACAATGCTGTTCCGGGCCCTCTTGGCTGTGCTCTTAAACATCAAAGGGTGACAAATGGCGTACCATCGATCCAAGGCGATGCAGCTCAGTGTAAGGACGGACACAGACACTGAGACGGTCTAGGAAAAAGGACACAGTGAAAGGAGCACCACTATTTAGTGGGTCACTCCTGGTATTGTGAACTTATTAGAAAGGTAGTCACAACAAATAGATGTATTTAAACTTGCTGAAAAACATCTTGTGCAGTGCTTTCCAGTTAGAAAAAGCTCTGTCAAAATAATATTTACAATGTGTTAAGAAAAAAGCAGATTTTTTCTTAAACATATAAAAGGGACTATGAAAACATTGTAACCTTTTCTCTTTTTTTTATGCCAAATGTTTTCATTTATAATCTGGTAGTCTTTGCATGATTACTAGTCTTAATACTTTTCCATTGATAGAAGAAATCATATCCTCAACTGAAAAAAATAAAACACATATGTTTAGTCAGAACTGAAAAACTCTCATAGAGAATAATATTACATGTCTTTCTTTTAAACTGTCATATGGAATTTGATTGCAATTGCATTTAATTGACATTGTTGAACCATTCCATATTTTCAAATAATAAACATTATTTGTATATCAGTTCACTTCCAACGTGTTGCAACCAAAGAAAGTCATTAATTATGGTAAAAGAAAATTCTGTATATGGATCTTTGTACCATAGTTTGCTCATTGCAGGTAAGAGCAACTTGCTTCTAAAATTCAAATAAATTCCCCTAGTCAATATTTCTATAATTAATAACACCACAAATGGCATTTTAACTGGAACTTAAGGAAATATCAAAGAAACAAGTTTAGCATTCCTACCTCCACATGATCAGTTTATACAATTATATTTAAGTTATTCCCCTACACTGGATGAACTGCTGATTCTGATATTGCTCTTGAAATCCCGTCTTTAAAACCAAGTCTCATTCTCTTTTCTGTTATTTTTCATGGTAGTTTTTTATTTATTTTTTTCAGTACTTATAGTACAATTATTTTGCTTAATTAATTTATTTGTTATCTGTCTTCTCTATTAGAAAAATCTCTAGAGCAAAAGGAATTGCTACTGTATTTTTTCTTCCTCCACCACCATGTCCTCAGTATTGGGCATGGTGTTTTATGTTCTTAGTAAATATTATTTTGCATTAGTAAATAGGTGTAAGCCTCAATCCAAATAGATACAATAGATGTGGTACAGTCATATTCCTCTTTTTTTTCTCTTCTAGTTGTACTGATCCCACAGTATGTAGAAGGTCAGGAATCTCTGCTTCATACATCAGGACCTTCCTTGCTGATGCACTGACTACAGGAACAGTGAGTGAAGGGGCTCTAAGAGCAAAGCATAAGGAAGGGCTCTGGGCCAAGCATCAGGGTGACCTATCGACGTGTATCCTCACCCTCACTCTCCCACCAGCTAGCTGTGCAATGTTGGATCGCTCACATTACCTTAGGCTTAATGTGTATGTGTTGTCATTTTTTTTTTCTTTTAGGGGAGTGAGATTGACAGGACTTTGCTTCTCTCTGAGAAAGTCAGTAACTATGCAACCAGGTCTTTTGGACATGAATCCCATCTCTTTTGATATTGATAAGTTACTTAACCTTTCTATGCCTCAGTTTTCTCATCTGTGAAATTGCACACTAAAGTGGGGAGAATCAGTGGAGATGTGAAGTGCCTAGCTTTGGGCTGGCATATGAATGCTGTGTTTGTTGCTACTCATTATAATTATGGCAATGATAATGATGAGTGAACCATCAGGTTTCTCTTTCTTTCTCAAGCTTGGGGTTCTAGCTTTTAATTGGAGCAGACCACATTTCAGTGCAGAACAGTCATAGAAATAGTCAAGTAAAGCTTAAACTATGTTAAATTATTGGGAGTTAATTTCATTTTAAGTATAATCTTAAAGAGCTGAACTCAATCAGGGTAGGCTTAGATTGGTTGATGACTCCTGGGAATTCCTTGGTGCTACCTCAGAGTGCATTCAAATCTCTTTCCCAAATCCATACCCTTCTCCCCCCAACCCCCATTACTTCCCTGCCAATATGCCAAGCACACAAGGCCCCCCAGTATTATTGCTCACTTGGGGGTAGAATTGTTACAGTCTTAGATCTGCCCTGTTGATCTTTCATAGCTGCTGTGCCACATTCTATATTTAACCAATCAAGAGTAAAATACTCAACAAGGCTTAGTGATTTATTATTCATGAATTCTAATCAATGTAGGTGACTTAGATAGACATAGTATGGTTCCAACTACAAAATCATTCTAGTACTTCCCTTAGCGTTAGATAGTAATAATCAATTCAAAACAGTTCACTTGAAAGACTGCCATCCACTGCCAACAGTTAACCGAAGTTCAGTGCCTTCTCTGTTATGTGGCAATGTCAGCAACTATGTTGTATGGCTGATCCAGCAATAGAATCCACTACATGGACCCTTGGCAATCAGTGATTTAATTTTTACTCTTCGATGACTATATTTGTTGGTGTATAATATGCACTAGCAAACAATTTATATGATTTTCTTGGGCAGATATAAAATTGCATCTTATCATAAGTGATTACAGTTGAGAGTTATGTTGTTGCTTTTGCATCTAGGAGTGTACTTGTGGATGCTCTTCCATTTAGATTTTGATATTAGCTCCAATCAACCAGACAGTTAATCATTTGAAAAATGAATCTGGTGGGGATCATGAATGTTGTGAACAAAGTGAAGTGAGATGATGTGAATTTCTTCTGCTGTCAGGTACACCCAGTGTTC
Organism: Trachops cirrhosus; assembly: GCA_028533065.1. Lineage (NCBI taxonomy): Eukaryota > Metazoa > Chordata > Mammalia > Chiroptera > Phyllostomidae > Trachops > Trachops cirrhosus. The sequence goes on along the minus strand of CM052541.1, from coordinate 113,417,716 downwards.
AACTTCATGGTGGAGACTCTCTTCGGAGGAGAATGGGTCTGTTTTATATTTTCACATAGAAATGATAAACGTACTTCAGAGATCCAAGGCAAGTAGAAGTGGGAATTTTGTCATATCACAGATGTGGAGGGTAGGCACTAACGGATTATTGGAAGGCAGAAATGTGTGACTGAGAGTGAAGGAGGCTGTCCAACCCCTCAGCAACCACCACCCACGTCTCAGTTGGCTTTTGTTTTTCTTTTTCTGGCATTTCCTGTGCAGAGCCTTTTTTGCAGTTTTAAAAAAATCACTTTGAAGAAGGAGCTAACTGCTCCTGTAAATGGGAGAAAAAAATGACACAGAATTTTCAAAGAATTCATACTAATTATTCAGCAATCAGCCCAATATATTTTAATGGTCTTGAATTTGTAGAATTATTAAAGATACAGAAGTGTAATATTAATTATTCATCAAAGATTTATAATGTTTGTGAGATTTTAGCATTTGCCAAAGTGTTATTGAAATCACTCATAAATCTGAAGGTTGTATTTTATTATATTCAGAAGAAAAAGAACCTATAAATCACGGAAAATTAGTAAGTGTCCAAAGAATCTTAAATGCATTAGACATTTAGTTTATAGTTACCTGTAAATAAGGAATCACTTTACAGAGGGACTGTCCAAAGAACCAGGTCTCGGTGATGTCCACAACCAGAGTGGCTGGAAGGCAGGTAATGGTCACCAGCACGTCAGCCAGAGAAAGGTTGACTATGAAGTAGTTGGTTACTGTCCTCATGTGGTGGTTCTTCCACACTGCCACACAAACTAATTTGCAAAGAAAATGGAATATTAACTCTTTTGGACTAAATGTTTGTGTCCTCTTGAAATTCACATTTACATCCTAACCCTCAACTAGGAAGTGGGCCTTCACCAGATCCAAACCAACCAGCACCTTGATCTTGACTTTCTCAGCCTCCAGAACTTTGAAAAATAAAATTCTGTTGTTTGTAAGCCAAACAGGTTATGATATTCTGTTATAGTAGCCCACACAGAATAAGATGGTAAACCAACCAACCGACCAAACATAAACAATAGGCACTAATGAGTAAACACTATCAAGCTAATTAATACTCCTATAAAGTCCCCCCATGAATATGGAAAGGGAAAGGTATCTAAGGTCATGCTGTGTTTTCACTGAATTGGTCAATCTGTATGAGTGCTGAATATATGCTTAAAATCAGTTCATTTACCTAGTAAGACACTTCTCAATGGATCATAAGTCTGTTTACTTTCACTTGACTTTGAATTGTGATTCCCAGAAGTCACACAACAACTTTTGACTTTTCTTTTTGTTTCCTCAGTGCTCAACATGTGGTAGATAACCAAGAAATATTTACTGCATGGTGGTGAATTAGGAGGCTGCTGTTTTCAGTGAACTGTAGTGTTTGCTTCCCCTGTGCCATTTACCCTTATCTGATCTCAAACTCTGCATTCGAAACATGAAAAGATGAAGAGGCTTAAAAGACAAAAGTCAATAATTATTCAGCTCCTATTATTGCCAAATACTGAGCTAGATGGCTCATATACTCAGGTCATTTAATCTGGAGAGCAATCCCAGCAGAAGACACCATTACCCACATGAGGTAATGGAGACACGGGGAATTCTTGGGACTTGTCTAAGGACCCGTGGGATTAAACACCAAGTGAAGGGCTGGTCTTTCACTACACTGGTTGCCTTCCTTTGTGAAAATAAAAGACCTATCACAAAGCACATATTTATTCTAGAAATGCAATCCTCCATTCCATTACTCTTGATGGCCTCTAAACATCACCTTAAATCAAACATACTTTTCAGTGCCCCCCCAGCTGATTCTTCCTCACTGCCTTTCAGTATATCCTTATGTTTAAGAGCTGTGCTATCTCACTGAGTTTCTCTTTGTGGAAGGAACACTCTGTCCTTGATTCTGTTCCCTCCCTCTGTCTGGTGTGCCTGAAGGTTACATAATCACTGGCTTCAGAATTATATGGGTGCAAGCACTGCTACCACATACATTGATGGTTTGCTTCATTGAAAGAAACTGTGAATTTGCCTAGGGTATCATTAATCTGCCAGAGCTGTCTCCCATGCACCCAAATGATGCAGTGATGAGTAACCTTATATAGTGAAGAAATAAAAGCACATTTTGTTAAATTTAAGTCATTGAATGAGGATATCTTTTTGATAATTATGTTTCATTTCTAAAGAGTTTCATACATTAAAAATGCTTTTACTAGCTCCTGAAGCTGAAATTACCCTTCAGTCACCAACAGATGCTAACTTAATAAAATACCTGAATGTCTGAGAATTTAATTTTGAGAGGCTTCACACCTGTATGTAACTTCAGCACCCTGGGACCCTAAAACTCAGGTGAGCTTTATTAGGGTGAACTAATTTTTATTATCTAACCATGATGCTGTGGGATGATTTGTTTCTCAGGAACACCTGACGCACACTCACTGTCATGCACAACCCACCCTAGCCGGTGACCAGCAAGCACATCATGGCTTGTTACAAGAAGATTGACAAAAGCATCATACTTCTGATACTTGGTCAATAAATGATCCAAATGGTACAATTTTGAAACTAAAAAAAAACACAAAAACAAGACTGAAAAAATAAAAGTAATTCTAGTTTGTCTCCTAATTTTCCATGTTTGGAGATGAGAAATGGCAGTGATAGATAGACAGTGTTAATGCATTCTGTTTAAACAACATAAAAGCAAGTATTTTTTTCAAATGACACTTTCATATTACTTACTATCTACCATGCACTGTTCTAAGTAATTCAGGTTATTAACTAGCTTATGAAGTGATAACAATTAATGTTACAGAACAAGTCCAAGGGGGGCACAATATACTATTACTGAAAGGACCCCCCGCTCGGTTCGTTATGTCTACCACCAGAGGAAAGACATCTGTCAATGTCAGAGATTTGTGAAAAGGAAAGGAATTATTTATTCAAGTTTTGCAGACTTAAGAGCAATGACTTAATGTCTTCACTAATATCCCAAAGTCCCTTAAAACACCCACAAACACACACAGTCCTTCCTTTTCCCTTTCTCCTAATCTAGGGTACTGTATCTCAGGAAAAGTAGAAGTCTGTGATTCAGGCTCCTGTCACCATCAGCTGTGTCTCTGTCAGGATCTCCAATTAATCCAAAGTCATGTGACACCTTCTCATGGCCCATTGGTAAAAGTCCTTTCACCTTTTTTCTTGCAGGCAAAGTCTTTCCTGCTTCCTACGCCATGTGGCCAAAGGGAGTACCCCAAAGCCACTTGGTCCTAACTCTCTCTAAAGCCTCAGGGGTCCCCACCCCATCAAAGCTGTGGGGGTCCCCACACTGGCCAAAGCCACCTGGTTCTCTTTCGAAAGGCTGCAGAGTCTGGGTTTAAATCCCTGCATCAGTCTTCCTCTGCAGCCCCATTTCCGACTCATCCCACAATCTGCTACACTTGCTAGCACTCCCATATCCTTCTAGCTTTACAGGGCTGCCATAGTGAGACTGGGCAGGCATGGCCCCTTGGCATGGAGCCAATCATCTCCAAGCTCTCACGCAGGCACTGTAACCAGGGGGAGTTGCCTCCCAGTTACGTCTTGGATGGAAGTCACTTCCCTCCCCCAGGCTCAAAGCATGGCTGTTGGAAACTGCCCTGCCTGGTTTCAGGAGCTGTAACCCCCGCCCCGCCCCAAGGCTAAGGCTGAGTGAACTGGACCATAAGCCACTAAGCAGGAGACAAAGCTTATTTCCCTGGCAGGAGTGCCGATTCTGCTCCTTTTTCCATAACTGGGCCCCAATGCTTAATCAGTTAGCCAATGACAGGTAAGATTCCCAAAGGGAGGAACGACCTAAGACAGGCATGATCACATGGAGACCCCAGGGAAGGACTTGGGGCTACAGCAAAAGAGGGTGATGGACCCTTACCCCTCGGCCTTGACAAAGCCTGACTCCTCATTCTGCCTGTGAGAAGTCTCCTCATTTCTTGACTATCTTGCCTCCACTGCCTGACTTAACCCTGAAACAATGACAGAGGGTGGTGCATCCCTGTGCCAGAAAGGATGGGTTTCCCTGAGTGATCAGGCCTGAGAAAGAATGCATAAACTCCTGTGAAACCTGCTTCACTAAGAATGCTCTTAATTAAATGATAAGGGTCTGAGAAGGAAATAAGTTTGCTTGATAATGTTTTGTAGCCCTTTAGCTAATAGACCCTGACTCAGAGTTCTCTGTATGTTATCTAGTGTTTGATCCTTACTGCCTGACAATGATTAATGAACTTTACCCCTATCCCTGTGCAAATTGAAAGACAATAAAAAACCAGTGAAGGCAAGGATCGGGGTGCTCTCCTCTAGAGAGAGTAGACGGGCCACTCTGAGGCACCCTCCCCTTGAGAGGGTAGCCGTGCTGTCCCTTTTCCTCCATAGAACTTGGTAGTCCCTGTGAATGTATCTCATGTCTCATCCATAACACCTTGGACACTGCCAGCTGGTGTCTGCGTCATATGGCCACAGCTATTTAACATATCTATGCAACCAGTTAAAGGTTATAGATATGTTAAATGACCATACCAGAGGTTAGCTGCAAAGTTGTTGGTATGCAAAACAGCTCTCAATGGCCCTGCTCCATGTGTCCCTTCCCCCAACCCACACCTGTGGGGGAGAGGGGTGAGGACATTCTATATATCTAATATTTCCTGGACACCTTGAGTTCTGGACCCCATTCCAAATCCCTATTTGGGCCCCCCGCTCTTGGCTGCACCCTGTTACGTTAATATTCCTATTTATAGGTGGGAAACAACATAAGAACAAATAGTTAGTTAAGGGCTAGAGCTTAGATTTATATCTTAGATTTTATATTCACCATGCTATGCCTTTATATTATGCTCTTTACTGGAGCAGGAGATGAAAAGGAAGCTGCCAGCATAGATTTGACAGGAACTTTTACTGAAGTTCATATGGAATTTTAGAGTTGAAGATCATTCAGTCTAACTTGCCATTTGATGCAAAGATCACCTCAGTACTGTTCTATCCTGCTTGAACATTTTTAATAGCAGAGAATTCATGACTTGATAAAGACCTTGACTTCATTTTGCCATGCCTTTAACTACTAGCAAGTTCTTGTTTATGTTGAGGCGATGTCTGCTTTCCTTTTCTTTCTGCTCATGTTTTTTTTAGAATTGTTCCACAAACTGAAGGAATAAACTGTAATAGGGTGCAGCCAAGGAGGGGGGCCCAGATAAGGATTTGTAATGGGGTCCAGAACTCAGGGTGTCCAGGAAATATTAGAAAAAATATATACAAGATGTCCTCACCCCCACAAGTCTGAGCTGGGGGATGGGACACATGGAGCAGGGCCATTGAGAGCTGTTTTGAATAGCAGTAGTTTTGCAGATAACCTCTAGAACGATCATTTAACATACCTATAACCTTTAACTGGTTTCATGGATATGTTAAACAGCTGTGAGCCAGCTGTTTTGAGCCAGGGCGATGGGAATGACTCCCTGTGATGTAACCGGGAGGCAACTTCCCCTGGTTACAGAGCCTGCGTAAGAGCTTGGAGATTATTGGCTCCACACCAATGGGCCACAACTGCCCGGACAATGCTGACAGCTATGGCCAATTGTGGGAGGAGTTGGCAGTGGTGCAGCAGATGAAGATTGGTGCTGGGATTTAAACCCAGGTGCAGCAGTCATGTGGCATCTTCTTGGGACCACGTGGTTTGGGCAGAGAAGAACTATTGACTTCTATTTCTTCTTCTCAGATATGGTACCCTGGACTGGGCAAACGAGGAAGGAAGGACTGTGTGTTTGTGGGTATTCTGAAGGACTTTGGGATCTCAGTGAAGACATTATCATTACTGTTAAGTTTGTGTAATTCCTTAGATAAATAATCCCTTTCCTTTTCACCAGTCTCTGGCATTTAGAGACATCTTTCCCTGGCAGCGGGCAAGGCTGTCCTAGTACAGGGTTGGGGGGGACCCCCTGAGCACAAGGATGAGTCCATTTGGTAAAAGTATATCATTCACCCCCACCCTGGGTCTGTTCTGTAACAAAACCTTATCATTTTTTTCTATATTAGTTTCCCAGAGCTGCTGTAACAGAGCACAACAAACTGGGTCTTTTAAAACGACAAAAATTTATTGTCTCACAGCTCTGGAAGCTAGAAGTCCAAAATCAAGGAGTCAGCAGGGCCATGTTCCCTCCCTCAGGAACCTGTAGAAACATTCTTCTCTGACTCTCTCTTGGCCTCTGGTGCACAGGTGGCAAACACAAGGCCCATATGCCAAACCCGGCCCTCCACCTTGTTTTATCTGGCCTGGCACCTTGTTTCTACCCAGTGGCAGCGTCAAGCTGTCACTTAACTCTTAAGGAGTAGTTACATTTATACAGCCCTAAAATTACATTCGGCCCTTTGAAGGCAACCATGAGACCAATGTGGCCCCTGGTGAAAATAAGTTTGACATCCCTGCTCTGGTGGTTTGCTGGCAATCTTTTGCATTTCTTGGTGTGCAAATAACTCCAATCTCTACCTTCATTATCACATGGCCTTCTTTGGCGCCTCCATCCTCACATGGCTGTCTTCTGATAAGAACACCAATCCTATTGGATTAGGGGCCCACTCTGCTGTAGTATGATATCCTGTTAATTAATTATATCTGCAATGACTTTATTTCCAAATAATGTCACATTCTTAGGTATCGAATGTTAGCACTTCAATATATTTTTGGAGGAGGACACAATTTAAATCATAATTGTCTGTCCTCTGGTCCCTAAAAATTTGTGTTTGTGTTGTTTTCTATATGCAAAATACATTCATTTTATCTGAATAACCCCCAAATTCTTTTTTCAATTTTATTTATTTATTTTTTCCTTTTTTTAAATTATTGTTCAAGTACAGTTGTCTCCATTTTCCCACCACCACTTTCATCCATCCCACCCTCAATCCTTCCCCTGTTTGGCCTTGTCCATGGGTCCTTTATACATGTTCCTTGATGACCCTTCCTCATCTTTCCCCTGTTATCCCCTTCGCCCCTCCCCTCTAATTACTGTCAATTTGTTCTTTATTTCATTGTCTCTGGTTGTGGAGAAAAGGGAGCTCAACTGCGTTGATGGGAACGCAGACTGGTACAGCCATTATGGAAAACAATAAGAAATTTCATCAAAAAACTAAAAATGGAACTGTTTTTTAATCCAGCAGTTCCATTGCTGGGGTTATACCCTAAGAATCCTAAAACATCAATTCAAAAGAACCTATACACCCCAATTTTCATAGAAGCACAACTTTCAGTAGCCAAGTGCTAGAAGCACCCTAGGTGCCCATCAGTCAATGCATGGATCAAAAAACTATGGCACATTTATACAATGGAATACTATGCAGCAGAAAGAAAGAGCTCCTACCCTTTGTGACAGCATGGATGGAACTGGAAAGCATTATGCTAAGTGAAATAAGCCAGGCAGTGAAAGACAAATACCATATGATCTCACCTTAAGTGGAAACTAATCAACAAAACAAACAAGGAAGCAAAATATAATCCCCAAATTCTTAACCCATTTCAACATCAACTTCAAATCTAAAATTTCATTTAAATATTACCTAAGTCAAGAATAGGTAAGATCTGGGGTATGGTCCCTCCCAGGGACGAGTGGTCCAGTGACAATTAGAAAATAAGTTCTCTGTCTTTAAAATACAGCAGTGGGACAAGCATAGAGTACATGTTCCCATTCTAAAAGTGAGCAATTAGAAGGGAAAAGGGGTCACTTGTCTAAAGCAAGTCTGCAACTCAGTAGGGCAAGTCCCATTAGTTTTAAAGTTTAGGGATAATTCTCTGAGGCTTGGTGCTCTGTTCTCCTAGCCCAGCAAGGTAGTGTCCCTGCTCTCTGGAGCCTGTAGGGATGTCCTTCCTTGCCTCTTCCTAGCTTCTGGTGGTTTGCCAGCAATCTTTGGTATTCCTTGGCTTGCAAATCTGTGTTTCTATCTTTACATAGCCATCCTGAATTAGCAGTATAACCTACTTCAGTATGACTTCCTCTTAACTAATTATATTTGCATGACCCTATTTCCAAACAAGGATACATTTTGAGGTCCTGGGGGTTAGAAGTTCATTTTATCTTTTTGTAGGGATACAATTCAACCCATAACAGTAGTCATTCATATTTGATTAAAGATCACACCTATGATCATACCTCAAGGCTTTGCTTACCCAGGCTAAATATCTCCCAAAATATTCTGCTCAACTACAAGTTTTACATCCCACATCATCCCAATACCTGTATCCTGAACTTACTCAAGATTATCAGTAATGGCTCAAAATGAGCTATCTGTAACTGCACACATAATTCCAAGTGCTATCTAACCAGGGCAGCAAGGAACAGGATGATTGCTTTGGTCAATATCTCCCTATGAAGACAGCCTGAGATGGTGTTAGCTTCCCTAATAGCCAGGTCATACTTTTTGAGATTATTTATGTGTACAAGTACTAAAAATTGGTTTTCTGTACAGACGTTTCTTTACTTTTGAATCTTGGGGAGAAAAATGAAAAAATCTATAAAGAACACTATCTGCACACTTGAAGAAAATTGAATTTGAACTTTATGTTAGATAATTATATAGTGTCATTTTAAAATACTTTAAGTATGGTCTTTACATTATATACATTTAAATATTAAAGACTATAGCCATGCCTATTTCCCATGACATTGCTTCTTTGGGCTAAATCTCACTACACCCTTCATATATACTAGCAGGACTTTCCCTCTTATCCCCTGGTCTTTTTATTATGAAAATTCCATATACTACCAGTAGATATCTCAAAATGAGCTATTGAGAACTACACACAGATCTTCAAGTACATATTTTCTATATTTGTGTTGAACAAATATCCATTTATTCATTCATCCACTCATTCAAAGTTTTAAAGGTACAAGGTTAACACTGCTTTCTCTTGATGGCACATGAATCGTATGCAATGTTAAATTCACCATCTTTTCCAAAATGTTCAGCTTAGACTTTATATTTCTCTGGAGTTTAATATCCTTTGTTTTTCTCCCCATTGCCTATGTTTGAAATCTCCTGCTTCTGTAATTTTCTTTCTATTCTTATTGCAAATATCCAGTCACATTTTGGTAATTGTTAGTTAGAGACTACAATAATCTCATAATAGTTCACCTTGCACCCTGCCTATCTGTATTCCTGTCCATTTATCCCTTGAGAGCACTCACTTCAAGTGCAGTAACTTACTCATTTCAGTAAGATCTCACCTTTTCTTCTTCATTGGGTTAAAAAAAAAACATAGCCATTCCACCATTAAGTTCTCATTGAACTTGTCCCTACCTCTTGCAGTGCTGCCCATAAATCACTCAGAGCTACAGTAGAAGTTTCATATGTCACTTGGTATAAACATATTCTATGCCAAGGACATTGCAAATGTGATTGCTTTGTTTGTATATGACCATACCCACTTCAACCCTCTTTTCAACGAATGAAATCCTACCAAAACCATCCAAAACCAATCAAACAAATGAAAAAGTTTGTTTCACAAAATCAATTAGCCAAACACAATATGGCATCTTTCCTCTTTAAAACCATATTGCATGTTATATCTTTTCTGGTCAGGAATCATAATCTAAAATTATAATGACTTATTATGGGTATTTGTTTATTTTTTTCATATTTTCCTACTGGAACAAAGGCTCATTATCATTTTGAGCTGGTGCTTCTCTTTCTTTTACACTCTTGGTTTCAATAGCTTTTCCCCCAACATGAACACTGCCTAGGGCATACTTTGCAATGAATAAATATTCATGACATTGATTAGTTCATAAACTTACAGTGCATGCTGCCATTGGTATGGTACACTTACCCATGAGCTTCTTTAAAAGGAAAGAAAAGCTGCATGGGCTGAATAATGCCCTGATTTTCTTCATTGGTCTTTGAGTAAAGTCTGACAAATGACAGAAAACTTAGTTGCTTGTCAATTATTCTCTTGACTCAAGTTCTTCATACACAACATTCTGATGAGCTTTGGTAGGTCCCAAGACATGAACTTGGTACTACTTCTGAAATCAGTTTTCTGAATGATCATGATCCACCAATATTAAAGTCCATTTGTAGTGAGCTTGCACTTAAAAGTCTGCCCTCATTAACCAGGAACCAGGAATAGTTGAGAGCATAAGGGTAAAAGGACAAAACTGAAGGTGAGAATGAAGTCAGTGAAACTCCAACTCTAACACAAACTTTAATGAAACAGAGATTTTTGAGATGCAGAGGTGCCAAGAAGGCTAAAATCTGTTTATCCTTTCTCTCTCACCCTCATTTGGTTTACCTTCTCTCCTTCTGTAAGAATCTGAAGATCTATATCTCCTGTCTTTTCTCTGTAGGACTGACCGATGGAAAAGTGGCTCAGGATGGATGGGAATGTCTGCAGCTTGTGATGTGTTTAGAAACAACCTTAGCTATTTTCTTGTTATTTTATGGGCAAAAGGTTTAACTGACTTTCAAAGGGGAAAAGGAAATACTAGTTTAAAAATATCTGTCATTTTACTCTGCACTTAAACTCTTTTTTTACTTTAATACCTGTCAGACCCACATAAGGAAGAAGTTACTTTCAATTGCAGATCGATACTAGTACTTGGAAAGTTTTAATCTAACACTATATAAGGTGACATACTGTTAATCTGTTGGTGGTATGACTTAGTTAAAAACATGTAAACTGCACAGGTGAGATTGCATCTCCTACTAACTGTATACTTATATCTTGAAATGTCAAGTAATAACCAAGTATGATATCAAGAGCTAATTATGCATGGTATACTGTGCGTTACTGAGCATCTTGAAAAGTTGTATTAAATATATCAATTTTATTTTAAGGATTTTCAAATTTATTTAATTTCTGTGCCATTAAAATAAGGTATAAATGTTATACCAAGTGAAATAAGCCAGGCACAAAAGTACGATGATGATATGATTCTACTTATGTTAAGTACTCAGTCAAATTCATTAAGATACAAAGTAGAATAGTGGTTTCCAGGGGCTGAGAGGAGAGGAGAATAGGGGGTATTTTTTAAGGAAAAAAGAGTTTCCATTTTACAAGATGAAAAGTGTTCTGGAGGTGTATAGTGTTGATGGTTGTCCAACAATGCGAATGTACTTAATGCCACTGAACTGTAAAATACACTTAAGACTTGCTAAAATGATAAATTTTAAGTTACATGTATTTTATTACAAGTAAAAAATCAATTTCAATGCAGAAGGAGGCTATAAAATGGAGAATAAAGTTTTGAAACATGATAATGTCCCTCAATAATTTTCAACACAGAATGTTAATGCCTGGGAGCAACCTTAATTACTTATTTTATGAAGTTTTAAAATTCACAAAGCACTAAAATGGTTAAAGAAAACACAATTATTAAAAAATACTATATTCCAAAATATTAATGACCATGTTATAGAAAACCTTATATAAAAATCACATATACATGATTTTTATATTCAATTTTAATTATTTATTTATGAAATCAAAATATTTATTTAGGTTATGATATATTTAAGATATGCTAGTAATAGATTGTACACTTTAAAAATTTAATTTGCAAATATATGCATATGGATTTGTAAGATAATTCTTTTATTGTTATTTGTTATATTACACTCATACAAAAATGATAAATAAACATGTCAGGAAACATCTTTAGAAAAATACTGTAGTTCCACCCTTTGCCACAAAGTGTCAGTGAAGGCCTTTAAAACTGCTTGCCCTGTCCAGTCAGGGATGAGTTCTAAACATCAAAGTAATTTAATATTCTTTATAATATATAAATGAATATATTTTTCAAGTGTGATTTTTCTAGACCAAATACAATTTTTAAAAATGATAAAAGGGTAACCATCATCTCAATTAAATACCAATAGATGAGTTAAGGTGAACTAAAATAATTTTTTTTAATGTAAAACAACAAATAGAACAATTGAATACATGTGGAAAAGAGCCTATACTTAACTCCCATAAGAGAGCACCTACAGATGAAGTCATCCAGAATCATTCTAGAATACAGATTGAAGAAGTGGGGAAGTTGACTAGTAGTCCTAAGAAGGCATTACAATCTCTGCATGAAATTCTAAGGTTTCCTCCCTCTTTTTCTCACCTTCTTTGCACCCCACCATTCTGGCATTGGCTCTCCTTCCTATTTTTAGTATTGCAGCCTCCTCTTCCTGGGCCAACACGCCAATATGCCAAGCTCAGTCTCCTGTTCTCCACCTCCACACCTTGGCAGGATGTCTATACATCTCTCTGTCCTCAGAAGAACAGCAGGCAAATATGCCACTACTTCTTTTTTACAAGTCTGACAGGACACTGCCAAGAACCACATCTGTAGTGTGAATTGTGCCACCCAAAAGGTTATCGAATGTTAACAGAAAGAGAACGGTTTTAGAAAGTTACTATACATGCACACACAACAACGTGTCTAAAATGCATTTCAGTTTTTGTTTCCTCAAGAAAACATAAAGGTCTACGATTTGACAAACATGTTGTCATCAGCACCTGCTCAGTACATTAACGTGGGCAGGAATTCTCCTAGAGAGTAACTGATGGCACTGTGGTATTGATATCGATGGGTAGTGCGGGGAATAATTAAGACTCCACAATTAACAATTCATCTGGAAAAGGATTTACAAAAACAGTGTCTTCACACACAGATGGCCCGGAGAAACTGTGTATGGAAGAATAAAATTCAAAGAAGATAATTATAGAAATCAAGTCCAAAATTTCTTCAGAGAGGAACAACACAGTGAGGGGAGTGGGAGACTGGGTGTGACTTTTCCCCTGTCAGTGCGATGTGGTTCCTCTGAGGGAGGGGCTCCCTCCTGGGCACCAAGGCTGTTGTTCTGCAGGGAAGGAGCTGTCAAAGACCAAAACAGCGCTGTTACTAATAGGCATTCCCAGTCATGTCTGGTCTGTGGGGGAGTTTAGGGGAGTGGAAGGCTCCATGGTCTTAGAATCTGCAGTTCCATTGATGGCTACCTCTAGTAGCTATAATTCACTTCTGCAGAATTTGTAGAGGAATACAACTTCCTGGCTACACATGTCTTTTTACTCTTTATAGGTTAAGTCACTAAAGGTGCTTGTTTGCAGTGCAGCCTCTCAGAATCGCATCTGGATCTTTGTGCTGCACTCAGAGCTGTATAGATATATGGTCAGTCCTCATCCTTGGCCCCTTTGCACTAATTAACACTCACAAGCAACCTATGCTTCCCATGACATCTGTCTTCTGTTTGTCTTCCTGCCTGAGATCTAGGTTCAGTTCTATAATTTTCATTGCTGGATAGTATTTCAATGTGTGATTATATTACCATTTATCTACTCTACCATTGATGGGCATTTCCACTGGCTCTAACTCAGGACTATCATAAGCAAGGCTGTAATTAACATTCTTGTCTATGCTTTTTGACAAGCATATGCATGGGTTTCTGTTCACTATACCTATAAGAGTGAAACTGCTATCACATAGTGTGTATGTGACCACAATTACTACACAACTGCCAGAATTCCAAACTGCTGTTGCAGTCTCAGTTTCTACTCTCACAAGTGAAGGTAAGTATCTCAGTCACTATATTTTTGCCAACACTAGGTACTGTCCATCTTTTTCATGTTAGATTTAAGTTTAACATTTTTATGTTTATTGGCTATTTAGAAATAAGAGAACATTACTCTCCAGGGCATTTGTTATTTTAAAGAATCTTATTAAAATTTTTATGAGCATGTTGATGGCTACTGTAGATATAAGTTCTTTTAAAATTAACATGACGGTTCCCTGATTTAAATCTGTACTTCTTTTAAAACTTGGTAGCCTTCAAATTGTTCCAGCCATTTTTGTCCCTTCTTCCTATCATAGTTTGTCAATTTTTATTTTTTATCATCTAATATAGTTTATTTTTCCTAAACTTGTGTCATTTTTAAAGAACCTATATTTTATCATTTTTATTTTCTAAATGCAGGGCCTCTATTCTGAACATAGTAGATATACAATAAATGTTTCCTATGTGATTGCTTGATGCATAAAATTTGCATGATTTAGATTTTGTTTTTTACATTAGAGAATTTGTCATGATTATCTAATCTTGAAAAAGAAAGAATTCAATATATGTAAATTGTAGAACCTACTTCCACTGTGGCACTTTGTCAGACTGTTGATATACATCCCTGATACAGTTAGTGTCTAAGAGTGTCTTGAATAAAGTCTGGAAACAATGGAATGACCTTTCAGAAAACAGAATGGACCACATTAAATGTGTTTGCACCTATGCTAGGGACTGAAGGGAAACCTTTCTGCTGGGACATAGGTACATTATAATTATGAAAATTTCAATCTCTGCTACTAACCATTTTGATTTCTATTTTATAGTAATTTATGTTTAATGGACATAAGTGAATCTGCTACTTGCTTAACTTTACTAAATAATTTTAAATCATATTTCACTTCCTAGCTCTGAATATAGTTGCAGTAACTGAGTAAGTGGAAGGAAAAATTATTTGTATCTTCCCCAAACATTACTAATTTTAGGCTGTCCAGGATTATGATATTTAAATAGTGTTTGATAATGCTGTACAATAACCCCCTTTTTTTAAACTGGCTAATTAATTTTTAAAAATGAACTTTTGTCTCCCATGTGGCTACATCTCACTATTCTTAGGTCATAAAACACTCAGTTCTTTAAATCACTGCTAAACATCTGGAGTGGTATAAAAATATTGTGTTCTGAAAGGAAAAAAAAGAAAGCCTGGCTTTAAATGATCATACCACTTGTATTATAAATATTCTCTTTAAACAAAAGGTAAAGATAATATATTTTGGAGTTTATTTATTTTTTAAGATTTTATTCATTTATTTTTAGAGAGAGGAGAAGGGAAGGAGAAAGAAAAGGAGAAACATCAATATGTAGTTGCCTGTCACGTGTCCCCTACTGGGGACCTGGCCTGCAACACAAGCCTGTGCCCTTGGCTGGGAATCAAACCGGTGACCCTTTGGTTCACAGGCCTGTGCTCAATCCACTGAACTACACCAGGGAGGGCTATTTCAGACTTTAAAAACCTAATTAAAATTCCAGCTTCAATATCCTTTAGCATTGGGAAAATTACTTAATCTCCCTGTGCTTCAGTTTCAATATATATCAGATTAAGATACCTGAACATGTGTCTACAGATTGTTTTAATGAATATACAAGTATTTGATACAGTACTTAGAACATGAATCCACTAAAAATTATATTTTTCAACAGAGTGAAACTTAATAAAATTCTCCACAAGTTATCTTTGCCATCCCAAAACAAACACATCTAGCACCAGCTATTTTTAAAATTTCACTGAATATTCTGATCTCTATTTGATAACTAAAATTTGAGTTGCAATCAGTGATCATTAAACATTTCATAGTTTTAGGACTCACACTGTGTAAGGGAAGGTAACATCCTTTTAGATGGCAAGTCAGAGAACATGAGATCTTTAAATTTCAACTGTATGCAAGGAGAGAGGAAAAAAATGAATGTCCACCTGGCTCTTCTGGACAAGAGCAATGGCATAAATGGCCACAGCTGCTCTAAATTCACATCCATGGATTCAGTGAGAACTCCCAAGGAAGTAGGAATTGCATGGCGCATTTTAATAAGTGAATATGTAAAGATTGTATTAATTAATTGCCCATTTGACTAAGTAATATTCATACCCCAGTGAATGGGTATGAAAGTGAATTACATGCAAATGAATGTAAATAGTTGCACACTGACAAAGAGGGGATGCTTTCTGAAGCAACTATTAGTATTGTTAAGCTTTTAATTATATGCTGAGGCCAAATGTTTCTGTTAGAATAGATCTCAGAAATAAAAAAAGAAAATAATTTGATATACAAAATTGTGTTTAGGAAAATGGTGCAGGACACATCTGTTCCATGGAAGATGTTGGACAATTAACAGCAATGGAAAAATTAATCATAGTAGGAGGAGCCGGGTGGAGGTGAGAAGATTGTGGGTTTTAACTTGGGCATTTAAAATACGATGTGCTGAAGTAACATACATCAGGAAATGTGCTGTGCTGTACTGAAATTTAGAGCAATGACAACAAAATGTACGACAGGACATTTATTAAAAGGAGGGCTTGTCAAATCGCCCCTTAGCTTTTTTTTAATTTGTCATTTTACCCCTGTCTTTATGATCTATTCCCTTTAATGGCTGAGTTCATTGCTTTTTTATTCTTTTCCTTTCATAGTTTTTGGTTAGATAATACTTTATTGTAACTGAACTGCTATATTAGAGTCATACATTTCTAATTTGAAAAGACACAAAATAGACAAATTTTTTAGTTTAAAAACAATTGCTTTTACAAATCTTTGCTTTCTTCCCTTTAAACACTGCAAGTACCATAGCTTAAATTAGAAATCAACAACCCTGATACTTTCAGGTGTTAAAGTAGGTGTTCCTTTTAATTCTTTTCTCCATTAATGCAAATAAGAAAAGATCCCCTGTATAATATTATAAAGATATTTTATTCTTGCTTCTCTTCTTAAAAAAGAATATTTGCTCCACACAGGTCTAATTTTGTTCCATTAACTTTAAAAAAATAATAACCATGGATATTGAAATTTTTGCTGGTCAAAGATTAAAAGTACCCTTAATACAATATCCAAGTCTATGTTTATTATTTAAAAAATAAGAAATTGTTATCTATAAATTTTATGTACTTTTGCTTAGTTATTACAGTATGTGTAGATGACTAGTATAAGTAAGATATTGATTGGAACATTTTTTTCAGAGTAAAAAAATGTGCCTTTTCTTGGTGTTTACTCATACCTCACCTTATGAGGTATGACACCTTAGTCTGGAAGAGGCATGGGAAAGAGCCTAGAGGCACAGATGTTATAGGAAGTAGCAATTATCTGGGCTAATCATGGAACATATTAAATTACCTAATCTTTCTCACTGAGTCACAACCCTCAGTAAAGGACTTTGTACAGAGGTGAAGTAAGTTCTCTATCATTCCAGGCATATATGCTAAAATCAGGGTAAGGAGTGAGTGGCTGGGTCTGATGTCAGGAAAGTACAAGGACTAATATGGGGAATGGGCCTTGGTCTCTCTGCCTAGAAATGAACTAGAAGAGAAGTCTTTGAAATTGTTTCCTTGGGTAATGACATTAAGATTACTGACCCACAGTTGTTTTTTTTTTGCCTGAATTCTCATTCATTAATTCATTCTTTCAACACATTTTATTCAAGACAGTATTTCAGTTTTCAGTAATAACTTACACATACTTTAACATGATGATTATTTTGTGCAAAACACAAAACTATGTCTTGTGGTTTGGATTTCAAAAATCTGTTTCCAAGTACTCATATATCCATTAATGTTAAGTAGAAATTTATATACTAATATATGCTATTATGCTATGCATCCCTATGCTAAGTGATGGTGAAATATAATCTGATACCATCTCTTCAATACTCCCCCCTCCACACCTGTGGACATAAATTCAGGAAAAGTAATGTCATTTCTATAAGTCATCTTTCAATTGGTTCAAATTATACATTTTAAAATTTGCTTTCATTTATTAAATCAATTTTATTTATATCCATGTATAAACTCTTTTTTAATTTATATTATATATTTTGAAGTAATTCTCAGAGTTTCTGGATTGGGAATTACTGTTATTGGTCTGTGAACTATACTTTGAGTAATGAGGCTCTAAGGGCCCTGTCATCTCAAGGTCTTTCTTGTTATTTTGTTATTATTAGTTTTACTAGAAATATTGGTGCAAATAGCACCCATGAAACCAAAGTATTTATTAAGTTTATAGTCAGTGGTCAAATATTGGTAGTTTACTATATCTAGATCTATACTACAAAGTTTAAAATGGATGGAGAGACCTTAAAAAGGTTCCAGTTGTTATGACGTTAAAGAAAAAAGATAGACATTGCATTGTTCAATCTAAAAAGGTTTAGGAATACAAGTGAACCTGTGTTAGAAAGTCGCTTCCACTTGATCCAGCAGGTTGAAGGAGACCTCAACAGAAAAATGGAATGTAAATGAGATCTCAGGGCTGTTTGCTGCACAGGACAGGGGTGTGTTACTGGGAAACATTCGGTTCACGTAACATGTCTACCAGCATTAGGACTGGTGGAGTACTGAAGAAATTGCTGTGGTCCCAATGACAGAAAATGACCATAATGAATATTATGGCCCTCACTTTTTGAAAGTCACAGACTGTAAGATGCAGAAAGTCCTAACATTTCAATCTACACTCCAACCTAAAGATGCTGTGAAACAGGGTGGCCAAACCCTATAATACCATGTATTGAACTTTTACATTTTGATTTTTGCTTGTTAAACTTTCTTCTTTCTAAATTAGAACTAAAAATCCATTGTTCTCCATGTTTTAACATCCTTCTTTGAACTTTTATATACAAATTTCAAACCTTTTTTTCTTCCACCATTCTTCTTGACTTATTTTCCCTGGTCTTCTCATTATTCATTTTATAAGTCCACATATTCCTTCTGCTGTGGTTCTGTTATTCATCACTGTCCTGGTAATTCTCTTGCTACTTCAACCACAACTTGTGCGTTTGTTCTGAGTTTTAGCTGACTCCCCCACTCCTGTCTGTTTTCACCACAGTGCCTTAATCCTGAACAAACTAACCTACTAAATCATCTTTCATACTGTAACCAGTGTGCAAATAACCTTCTGTCTTCTAACTGTCAAGTTGCTGCATATTGAATAAGTAATAATTGTTATAATCATATATCTTCTCTGAACTCTCTGTCTAGGATTTTGATATCTTCATTATTTATATTTATCTATACTTCTAAATCACAATTTCACTTTTAGTTTAATTCCATTTATCTTTCCTTGTTCTCCTCAATTTCTTGGTCAATAGAAATTGACTCATCATTTTTCTTATCAAGTATAACCAAGAGCATCTGCTTTGAATCAAGTATTATACAACATGGAGAAACCAGACATAATGAAGAACAGTCCCAGGAATAGTATGGTTTTCATGGGAATAGAAAACTACTGTAGAAATACACAAGGACAGTCAATAGTCAAATATTAGTTTTGTGTGATTAGCTAGATATATTGTAAAAGAGAGCTCTTTATGTAGTACCAAATCCCCCACTCAAACACATATCTTAAAACATTAATGCTTTTTGGGTTACAGAACACTAGGATGGGATTTTTATGTGGTATGCACACACATGCATGCACACACACACATACAAGAAATGGGGGAGAGAAACTGGAGTCGGGCAGAACTGCAGTCCAATTCAGGTTCCAATATATAATAGCTCTATGACTTTGTTAAACCTGTTTTAATAGCCTAATAAAAATGGGGACATTAATTTCTATCCCAGAGAATTCATGTATAAATTAATTATAGTAATGTATGTTGATATCTCCATGACTGTATCCCCAGTAAACAATCAATGAACATTTGCCAACCGAGTGGGTATCAAGGACATTACTAGTGTATAACCTTGGCTAGTCACTTAACCTCTCTTATGCCCTATCTCTAACACCTCGATATAAACAGTGCTGACTTCACAGAATGCTGTTAGGGCTAAGTGATGAAATCCAAGTAACTGAACAGTGCCTGGAATCTAATGAAATACTCAGTAAATATCAATTATAATTATTAGATTATGCTAATTTTCTCTTGTTTTGTAGCACCCATATTTTAAAATTTAAATTCTATCACTTTTGTAAAATAGATGCATTACATTTGAAATAGAATGTTACATTTTTAGTGAAAAAAAAAGCTTCAGTAATCCCCACATCCTATTTTCTTGAGTTCTTTTATACTGCAAAAAATCTGCTGGGATTTGATATCTCACCACAACTTGTACAGCTCAGACACTGAACATATTCCAGTGAATTTAGGTGTCCTTATATTTTCTTTATACCATAAGGATATTTTTTTCTTTCAGAGTTTATCCTCAACAAATAAAAATTATTTTAGGGCAATTTAATTAATCTTACATTGTAATATAGGTTTAATGAAGACCATGAAGCCACAGAGGGAAAAAGAAAAAGAGAGGAGAATAAGAAAGGAGAAAATCAGGAATAATGGAGAAGGCATGAGGATCAGCACCCTCTAAAGATATATGCATTGGTGACATTTGATATCTATTGCTCTTATAAATCTCCCAAGGATTCCATAACCCAGTGTCCCTGAACTTAAAACCATCTTGTTCCCCCTCCCATTACACATCGAGGCTCCACTAGGGAAGAAGCACAAACCAGCCTAGGCTGTCTTTCTTTCATTGTTGTGGTGGGGACCAAACGAACATACTTTTTCAATGATAAGCATATGAATTAGGACTTACAAATATTTCAAGTACACAGACCCTCATATAAGGCAAAAAATGTCAAGGGCATTGAATAGAAGCTATAAGTAACAGAAGTTATACTTAACAAAATTATACTTTCAGTTTCTGTTGATTAAAAAATTATTGCAATTTGACTATAGTGTAATGTTTAAATGAATTTACAGTTAATTACAACATAATTCTTTGTACATTGGAAAAATGTAAATATATGTATATAGGATTATAATACACTGCATTGGTATTTCCAGGTACTGGAACACCAGTGAATGAATAAATGGGAGTGACTGAGTTGTGCTCACATTTTTATCCTCCGTGGCTTGTACAGTTCTGGAACATATTGTAGCAGAACCTTTCAAGAAGCATTTACTGAGTTATTCCTTTTGGCTACAGAGCCTATACTTACAACAACTCATGCCTTTGGCTCACCATGAGCCTGGGACTAGAACACTATTCTACTACTCGGGATTATGGTCAATAATTCAACTCATAGATGGTTGGGAATGAGAATGAGAACATGTTGTTTTTTTTTTAACAATTTAGGCTTAAAAAATAACTATGGAGATATATGACTATATGCACTGTTTTGTGAGTCATGTTTCTATTTGCATATTTCTATAATAAAGTTGTAGAAAACTTATGTGAATACAAACTAATAGTATACACTATAATGTTCACATTCTATTTCTAACTTTTTTTATTCATCAATATTAATATTTAGATACCAAAATTATTTAAGAAAACAGAATATTTTTAAAAATTTCTAAATTGAGACTAAAGAATACAAGATAACTCTAAATCTGAAAAAATCTCTCGTTTAAATAACTGATAAGAAACTTGAAAAACTATAATGTAGAAAGGACTAAAGTGATAAAAGATCAATAGGTAACAAACCTAGAGTTAAGTATAAAAATCAGTATAACATAAGTAGCAAAAGTAATGATACACACATAGAAAATGAGCCATCCTGACCCCAGTTGACTAATAATGATTTTGCAAGGATAGTTTGTTTCAAAAAGTTAATTAGGATAAAAGAACACCAAACAGAGGGAGTTTGTCCCATTTACTGGTGTAAAAATCCTTTCAGGGAGTTTCATAGGTGATGCTGTATTTTTAGTCCATGCTTACAGGATGCTCATAATTCAGAGAAGGCATAAAGGAGGGTTGAATAAGGGCCTGTTCACCAAGGTAACCAGATGGACTGTTGTCACAAATGAACCAAATCTACTCACTGCATGACATCACTTAGATATAGCTCAAAGGATTCCAGGTGCTAATGGAGAGTTTAACAAAATGTCAAATATGGTGTCAATAATTTAGGTAAATTAACTAGTAGTTCAAAAAATGAGAAATAAACTGGAAAATGTTTTAGAAGAAAAATTATATAGACTCTGCCTCAGTAAAAATTCCCTAAAAGAACAATAGAGATATATTGATAAATTAAATAGACTCTATTATTTCCTTTTTTTTACAGCATCTTGTTGTGTGAACTCAAATTATTGCAATGATATTTGGCAAAGTCTTTAGCAACTGGTTCCTTTTTTTAGTTGTAGTAAAAACCACATAACACAAAATCTATCATCTTAAAAAAGTGTAATGTACAGTAGAGTCGGAAACGTTGGACAGGTGCTCTGACTCAGTCCTTTCTCAGGGCGAAGCTGGGCTCGGGGTTGTCACGTGCTTGTCCCACACTGAGCTGGGGGAGGGACTATATGGTGAGTGACCACAAGATAATCCACGCACTGACATTGTTCTCAGGGGCCCCACCTGGCTCCCTTTCCTATCAGTGCTTCGAATCAGGCAAATCAGAAACAATTTCTGTGGGCAGTCCCTGAAATCTGTGTGTCTCAGCCTTTTCTTTTTTCCCCAGAGAGACATTAGGATCAGGGAATTCCCTTCCAACTGCTCTGCTGTGAGTCAAGAGGATGAACTATGGTGAGGAGGTACCAGAGATTTTCCTACCAGTTTTGATATGGCTCATTTCATGTTTGCCTGAGATGCAGGAGCTTATTAATTGTTTTCTGAACTTCTCACAAAAGGAATTGGTCCATGTATTGTCATTGAGTTGGCGTCTCTTTTGGGTGAAGAGGACTGAGGCTTCCTATTCTGCCCTTCGGCTGATATCATCATCTAGTTGCTGGTTCAATTTTAATTCTCCTCAAATTTTTAATAGGTTGCAAGACCCACTGAAAACCATCTACATAATTGTTGTTTGCTTTACAGGTTAATAACTTTAAGATGTCATGAGACTGTCACCTTATTGAAACCCAACCTTTACTACACAGCTAAGCCCCCTCTTTCCTCCACAAGGCTCCACATGCTTATTTTTCTCTGCACTCCATTCTACCTTCCCTAGCTCCCCAACACCTCAGGCCAGTACATTCCACACTGGCAACTTCTTATTCCCACCCAGGGTTTGACCTTGTCTTGCTGTTTTTCTTTCTTGTTGGCTCTCTCTCTTCCTACTTCTCTTTCCGTACATGTACTTACATTTTATTCTTTCCCCTGAAAGGCACTCAGTCAAAATCTGATCCATACAGAATCTAGAAACAAAGACTTATAGATACAACACCAAGAAAATAGCATAGGAAGTTATCCCCACTGAACACATGAACACCTTGGTAGTATCTTTTCTGAGACTTTCGAACTGGGGGACCCCTTGTCAGGTATGAGATGTGTCCAGAAAAAAGTTCAGCCATTGTTAATATAACAAGAATGGTTTGTGTGACATCAATATAACCTGGCAGCGAGGAGAGTGGACTGGAATGCACATGTGTGAACAATGATGACTTCACTGTACTAGTCAGTGGGGGTGGTAGATCCCATTGAGTGAGCATGTGTACTGTGTGGCCATTGCATTCAAAATGACTGAGTGAGGAGAGCAAGAAATCTGCATCAAATTTCAGGTGAAGCTTGAACATTCCTCTGTGGAAACTATTTGGACGATTCAGAAGGCCACAGCTATGGGCAACTGGTGATTGGCAGCTTCATCACAACAACATGCCCACTCATGTGTCATATCTTATGAAGAGTTTTTTGGCAAAACATTAAATCACTGAAGTGACTCACCCTACTATAGGCCAGATTTGGCACCCTGCAACTTCTGTCTTTTCCCAAAACTAAAATCACCTTTGAAGAGGAAGAGAATTCAGACCATCAATAAGATTCAGGAAAACACGATGGGGCAGCTGATGGTGATTGGAACTGTGTGAGGTCCCAAGATGCCTAGTTTGAAGGGGACTGAGGTGTCATTGTCCTATGTACAATGTTTCTTGTATTTGTATTTTGATCAATAAGTATTTCCATTTTTCCTATTATATGGCTGGATACCTTCAGGACAGACCTCCTATATTTTGATTAGACCAAAGGAAGATTGCATATTTATGATGTGTTTATTTGTAGAGAACAGCTTAAAGTACAAGGACACTTACTTATTATTTAACCAAAATCCTGGTAAATTCTGTCTCAGGTCTAGGTCAGCACTTTGTGAACGAAAAAGGACCCAATTTCTTCCTGTTCTTCCACTCTGCCACTTCAGCACAATTCTTTCTTCTCAAGTTAGCTGTTGGATAATTAAAAACATCTACCTCCAATCTTGGTATCAGATTTTCTCCATGCATTGAAGCCAGGAAGAGGAAAAAAAGGTCTTTAAAAAGTATCTTCCCCTGATGCTGTTTTTGTTTGCCTTTGGAAAGCAAAATCTTTATCAAAATCGCTAAAACTGAATACCCTTTAAAGTTCATGGGTAGAAGTTGCTGACATGTCTACCTCCATGCCATTCATTAGGAGAGGGAAATAGGATTCACATGGTTACTTTGGAAAAACCATGTTTCATCTCCAAGCTCGACATATTGCTGCTTGAACAAAGCTGGGATGCTTATAGTAAGGAAAAAGATGAAGTGACTTGGGTCAGTATCTATGTATCTATGTCCAACCCAGTGTTATTTCCAAATATGTGTGTAGTCTTGAGGGATCAAAATTCATCCAGTCACACTAGAACCAAACCTCATAATCAGGATAAAACTTCAGCCTTGATGAGGTTCTTGGGAGATGTCCTATTCTTCTTTCATCCTCAATATTGGCATAGAAATTTGTGAACAAATTCTAGACCTTCAGCATATTCGTGGCATGTCAGTAAAGACAGGTATTTCTCTATGTGAATGTTAATTAATTTAACATTTGTTGTTGTTTTGTAGTTGAGCACCTATGGAGAGATCCTGTGCTAAACAGGGACAAGACAGCGTCGTTTCTGCTCTAACACCACTCATGCCTAGCATAAGACATCACTGAATAAACAATAACAATCAAATGAGCAGGTATCATGACATACAGCCTAGTACCTTGGAAATCACTGAAAGCTTCCCAGAGGAAGTAATGTTCAAATTGTGACCTAAAGGAGTGGGACTTGGCCCCAAATCTCCACATCAAGATTGTTATATGTGCAAAGCCTCAACATTTGGGGTAAGCATTGTATTCAATGATCTGAGGGAAATCCATAAAGATAGAGAACAGAGTTGGAAAGGAAAATCCTAAAAGATGGGGCTAGACAATGAAGGGCTCTTAAAAATACCAAGATACTCAGAATTTGTCTCCACTCCAGAGCAGATAGAGATAGGTAACATATTAAATTAAATTAAATGAGGTACTAAGCAAAATGGAGATTACAGAGAGGGGAGAAAAGGTCCATTTTCTTCTACAAACATTTATGCAATATGCTTTTTTCCAGAATCAAGCAGAGTATTAATTGCAGACATTTTAGCAGGAATATGAATTATTATCATTTTATGCTTTGCAAAATACTTGTGAGATTGATGGTCCAGGATATTCACTGTTGAAAATTTACTGTGCTTTCGAAATATTTATTTATTTTCAATGACCTCATTACCAAATGTAGCGATACAAAATAAAACAGGCTTCATGATAATCTTAAGAAGTTAAAATCATGCCAACTGATGTCCAAAAGGGCTTCTAAATCCAGGAGAATGTGGCAAAGTCCAGTTGTACCGGTCAAGGTTTTTTTGTTGCATTAAAGAAATCAACTCTAGCTTATGAAAATAGATAGAAAGTGTGCTATAAAGAAGCAAGCACATCTCTCAGAGCCCAGAGTCATGTTTATATCTGGCCACAGAAAGAGACTGTGTTCAGGAGAGAGAAAACCATCAGGGCCATCTCTGTAGATCTCCTTCTCATTGCTGTCCTTGCTCAACTATTTTTTTGTCTTTTTTTTCAGTCCCTGCAGGCTGGGTTTCTCAGATTTGCACTGAAAAAGTAGAATATATGTACTGGTCTTATTCTAATGGCAGTGATGGCAGAGATTAGCCACAGGTTCTCAGTTCATACCATAAATTTAAAGAAAAAAACACTTGAGGGCCCCAGGACAGATATCTATCTACCTTTTGTCTATTCAACAAGGGTCAGAATCACATACAGCATGTGTCTGCTGGCCATCCAGTCCTATGGTTCTGGAGAGTAGGTGTGCCCAAAGGATGCTAGTTTGAGATAGGAATGACCCAAAAGTTTTATTACAGTGCTAACAAAATAAAGACTTCTCTTACCTAATAGTTGTGTTATTCATTGTATTTAGTAATTTAAAGTATGTAGCCATACTATATCTATTATCATACCATCCTAAAAATAACACATTTCTGATAATCCTCCTTATCCATGCACTTCAAATATTGAAGAAGCTATGCTGTGTTACATACTTCCAAGGGGTATCAGTCTGAAAAAGAAACCAAAGGTCATTTCCTGGGAAAAATGTTCCATTCAATGAGGTGTCCTATCATCTTTTTCTAAGTAAATCTAGTTGATCAATAAACCTTTTTAAATGATACTTAAGTAGCATGTTTAAGCCTCTTTTCTTATATGATTCTTTAGTATGTGATTTCAGGTAGCCTAGAGATTAAATCATGTCTTATGAAGCATACCAATAACATAAAGAATATAAGTGTTTATAATTTACTTGGAGGCCTCCACTTTAATGGATTTAAAAGACAGCCTGGATTATTTATCATTATGTTAACATATCACAAATGTTAATATGCAAAGAGTTAATTTAGAAAATACATTTATAATAAAAGAATCATAGTAAGATAAAAATAATTTTTGAACTTGCAAATATTTTACAGTACTTCACATCTCCTTTCTGAGAGATGCTTCAGCAGCAGTGCCTATATTTGAGGCTTGAGTTCGGTCCAAAAGACATGAATTAAGTAACAATGTAATTTAAGATAGTTCTTGTATTTATTATAAGTACTCTTAGCTCCATTTCAACTTTAGTAAGTAATGCTTTTGCATGAATGCCAATTTAATGCATAATTCTTTCATTTCATAGCTCATCCAAGACTGACGTTGATTAAAACATAGCTCATCATTAAGTCCACCTAAATATACCTATAAAATATTTATTATCACTGGATTCTAGTACAGATCTAATCTGGAGGTCCTGAAATGCACATTGCACACACACACTAGGGAAGAATGACAGCAGCTTCAAGTGTGAGGTGTGACTACATCCAAATGCACCAGAACAGAAATCAATAGATGGCATGGAAAACAACCTCCAATTACTTTCCTGCTCCTGTCAAAATATATATCCCTGAGGCTTTAGATTAATCAGCAACTAGGCAAATTTATGAGTGATACCTTCTTAAATGGGGGATTACAGATAAAATTCACAAGTCTGCTTCTTTTGTTAAACAAAAAATAGTTTTTCTTATTGTTGCTCAATTACAGTTGTCCCTTCCCCCCCATTACTCTCCTTTGCCATACCCATCCCACCTCCCACATTCAATTCTCCCCTCCTCGCTCGTTACCTTTGTCCATGGGTCCTTTATACATGTTCCTTGATGACCCTTCCCCTTCTTTGCCCCCTTAGTCCTTCTTAAAAAGATTGACTGTTGTGCTTTATTAAGGTAAAAATCCATGGTTGTTCAAAGCTTTTCAAATAAAAATCTCAAATCCCATTATGATGTCATTAAAGCTCAGCTAGATCCATAAAGAGATATTAAAATAGGACGTGTTGGCATGGTTTTAAAAGTTAAATTTGTTCTAGGATTACATAGGTTACAAACTTTTTTTCCCAATGTCTGGAGTTGTAGCAATTTTTTATTCATAAAAACAGATAAATTAACATTTTGGCAATGGTCTCTTGCATGAATTCTCTTGATACCAGATACTTTTAGAGGATAGGTAAAAGCGAGTGGTGCTGTTTTACTGTGGGAATAACCTTTGTGAGTCGCCATGTTTGACCTCCCACTCAGGGCAAAAATGTTTAGTAAAATGTCCCCGTTATAGTGAATTGTTTAAATACTTAAAGTGTTTAAGAACTAAAGTCATAACTTCAGCCTATTACATTGTTTGCAGTAATTCTTAGGAGTTCTTCCCCATTGTAAGGTGAATTTTTCTCATCGTTTCCACCATTTGGTCCTAATACAACCCCACAAAAGTATTGGTTTGGTCCTTGTCTCCTACATACTCAATCTAATTGTACTTTTAGGTTTTTTCTAATGACAAGTTTAAAAGAAATCACATCCATATATTCAGACTTGATATGGGAACCATTGAAAAGAGAAAATAATTATTAAACTCATGGAAAACTTGAATCCTTAACTTATTAACTTCTATATGTAAATGAGTTCAAAGCAAAGCAAACATTATGTTCTATATATTATATATTTCATAATTGAGTGTTTTTATTTTACAAGCTAGAAAAACACCAGTAAAATAATTTTTTCTTAACTTTTCAGTAAAATGTATTTGTTTATTGATGATTATAAATTTTTGTATCTAACTGAATGGGTTATTTGAGTTACAGGGTAATTTGGACATTATCTGCAGTCCTCCCATTTTATAGGAAAGGAAATCAAGACCAAGAAGGTTAGCATATTTTATGTGGTCACACAACAGTTAGTTTTAAAGACAGGAATATAACGAAGTCTTCTGTCTTCTGTACTTTTTTCTTATTGCATAATAAATCCTGAACTTAGAAATTGGCCCTAAGTCAATAACACAAAAAATTATATCACTCTAATCATTCAATTATTTTTCCCTTCTCTGGTGTGATCTTTACAAGAGGAACAGGTCATGTTAAAATTTTTTTGAAATTAATTAAATGATAAAATCTGCCTAATATGTAATGTTGCATATAAAGCCTTCCTTGTTTTCCAGAAATGTCACATATCTTATTATTGCAGCTGTTATTTTTTATCTAGTTAGAATGAACCAAGGACATGAAACTTAATTCTCAATTTGTTGACATTCTTAAAGGATTAGTCGTTTTGCAAATGCTGATAGACAGGATATTATTTTTACCATATTCCTTGTAGTAACTTTTCTTTTAAAATAAACCAAATACCTATTAAATTCTTAATAGCCTCAGTTTCCATAACTTCCAGTTCTCTTTGAAAATCTATATCTTTTCTCATACTTAATCTTAGTTATCTTTTGAACACATAGTTTCATTAAAAAATATAAACATGAGTTTAAATATTTTTTTAAAAAGCTAAAGAAAATTCCCAGGTATAATCTCAGTCATGTGATCATTTCTTGTTTATAATTATTTTGCAATATTACCTCTTTATAATTATTGCCAGTTCTCTAATTTTCAAATATTTTCTAATATAAACTCAAATAAATAGTTTAATTTTTATAAAAATTAATTGGTAATTTGTATAACTATACCTATATACTTGTATTAAAACTGGTTGAACATAACTTAGTCCTTTCTATTATCAAAATATCTAAAATTTTCTTCAGTCAATACTTGGCTTTCCTTTAGTTTTATTAAATTTTTCTCAAAGGCATGTTAAACACTTATTTAAGCCTCAGTCTTTAAAAAAACATGAAAAAAAGAATGCTTTCAATAAGTGATAAATTTAATTAACATTATTTAACATGTAAAAAGATCATAACAAGTTTTTTAAATTTTTTAAAGATTTTATTTATTTATTTTTAGAGAGAGGGGAAGAGAGGGAGAGAAGGAGAGAAACATCAATGTGTGGTTGCCTCTTGCATGCCCCCTACTGGGTACCTGGCCCACAACCCAGGTATGTGTCCTGCCTGGGATTCAAACCGGAGACTATTTGGTTCACAGGCTGGTGATCAATCCACTGAGCCATATCAGACAGGGCAAGATCATAAAAAGTCTTAAAAATGGAAGTACAGGCATAATAATAAGTACATGAGAAAACCCAGGCTAAGTAAACTATAATTGACTAAGAATAAGTACAGTTGTGTGATAGCAGGCAGCCACAGCAAGGATAAAAATATGAACATGAATACAAATGGTGATATTTCTCCTATCTCAAAAACAAACATGTGAACCAACAATAAAAACTCAATCACTCGATTATTGTGCCCTTTAACTACTTCCCATTTCTTGTTTCTCATATTAATTGTAAACATCATTGAATTATTGTCTACATCAATGTCTCTAATTCATCTCCTATTGTTTCCTGAATTCATTTTGCTTGTACTCCCCTACCCCATTACCACACCAAAAGCATTTTCCTTAAGATCATTAATTATCCTCACAGTGCTAAACCTTAGTGCCCTCATTCCATATTTCACTTGACTTATCAGTACCATGGGACACAGTTTAAGACTGAACTCCTCTTAAAACAATGAACTATCCTGGCTCCCTTAGATTTCTTCTCCACTGGCCATTCTGCTTAGTCTCCTCTCATGTTTCCTTGTTTTCTTAACATTTATTAAAGTGCTCTATACCTTAGTCCTTCTTCATCTGTACTCACCTACTTAGTGATCTCATCCAGGCTGTTTACTAAATACCAAGTACCTGGTGACATTTAAATATACAGAGTCCAGCACAAATAACAACCCCCCCACTTTTTTTAAATTATAAACTCTTTTATTACAAAATCATAAGAATGTGATTCTCTAACATAACAATATCGCACTCAAGTACACCATATGACAATTTAGGTGAAATGTTCAAATTAAAACTACAAATTATTACACTAATATTGTTACTCTACCAAGCACACACAAGCAGGTACTTCTACTGGAACCTGTATATTTTCAACTTGGACTTTTCTACCAAATTTAAATCTCACATATGTAAGTATCTACTTGGCTTCTCCACTTGGATATCTAATAGACATCTCAAATTCAAATATTTGAAAGTAAAATTCTTGAATATGAACATTTGAACTCTCCCAAATCCAGGCTTCCATTTACTTAGGGTAACAACTTTGGTGACATCATTGAATTCTCTCTCTTTCTCTCCCACTCTTCTACTCTTGACTTCAGTCTTAGCTCAGGCCCCTAAAAATAATTCTAAGAAAATAATTCAAGTAAATTTAGTTTATTTGGAAAGTATTCCCCAGAAACACTGTTGAGAAATAGGGAATTGAGTTTGGAAGGGGAGAACATTAATAAAAAATAATGTCATGGAGCAACATACTGCTTGCTGTCAGGAACTTGAGCTTAATTAAGAGGGAACCCTCATGGCGATACTGTAGAGCACCCATCTCAGCCTTGTCCCACCCATGAGGGAGAGAAAGCTGGGGCATTTACCCTCCAACTGTGTCGAGAGTGCTTCTGGTCTGTGCTCCATGGTACTTTCATTCTACCAGGAATTGAGAGACAATAAACAAAAGCAATAAGTAAAACATGTACAGCCTTCATGAAAGGGCAAAGAAAAAGGCTTTATGCAAAATGTCACAAAAATGGAAAGTCAGGTTGGAGAGCTAAGCCCTGAGCAGATAAGGTAGAGTCAAAATAGCATCAGATATGTTCACTTGCAGTCTATTTTCAATCCAAGACAGAGTGATCATGTGAAATGTACATCAGATCATTCACTCCTTTGTTCAAAACCTTCCAATGGATTCCCATTTCACTTGCAGGCAAAAAACAAACAAACAAAAAAAACCTTACATTCTTACAATGGCTTATACGTTCTTATCAGACATCCCTTATAGTCCTCAGCATTACCACTCACTAACTCTTTTCCCTACCACTCTTACATTCCCTCACATATTCCAGGGGTACTTCTGCATCATGGCTACTAGCTGCTTCCTTTGCTGGGAATGTTCTTTCCTACACTCTCTGCATGGGCTGTTTTCTCCCTTCTGAAGATCTTTGCTCAGATGTAACCTTTTCAATGAGCACGTATCTAACTGTTTGTAAAATGAGCTTATACTCACTAGGCATTCCCTAACTCCTCTCTCATTTCATTTTATTTTTCATAGCACTTAATTTCACCTAGAATTTTAATGTGCATATTTACTTACTGTGTTTGTTCATTGTCTCTCTGTTCCCAATAGAAATGAGTTCCACAAGGAGACGGTTTGTTTCTGCTTATTCATTCCTGTAGCCCCCATACTCCTAACACAAACTACCACATGATAGGCCCACAAGGAAAAAACAAGAAACAAAAAACCCCAAACCATGACTACAACATTGAATACTACTGTTTAATAAGAGATATAGCAAGTAATCAGAAAAAATAAACTGTTTCTCAAGCATCGAGGTATGTATGTTTTTTGTCAAATGAGTTTTTATATATAGGACAAAGGAAAATTTTCTATCCTCAGAGGAATTTAATTTTATACACTCATATACTAAGAGAATATAAAGCTCAGGACACACAGTTTGTCTCTTTATAGAGGTGATTTTAGAGAGGGTTTTCTAGGGTATCTTGACCTAATTATGTTGGTGTTTCTAATTCTAATTTTGACATAGGAGTAAAACCTGGAGAACTCTGAGTAATGGAAGGTGACTTTTCCTTCTAAACCAGTTGTTTTCCCATTGTTAAGGCAATGGAAATATATTTAAAACAAATTTAATGTTGAACCAAATATTATGCAGACAAAATCTGAGCTGCTGAAGTTCAAATGAGGTGTTATGTGTGGGGGAAGACATTGTCAACCATACCATTTGTCCCTGCCATATTTTTTATAAGACTTTATCCAGAGAAATGTCACTTAATGAAAATAGCTAAGCTCCTAAAGTCATACATTTACATATAAGGCAAAGATGATGAGGGCTAAAGTTTAGATTGACTCTTCCTTTAATGGAGTTATCACCTCCAAAAAAAGGACACATCTTGCACTTACGGATATTCAATAAATATTTTCCAGTGAGATTAAGTTTTGTGAATGGGTAAAAAGGTGCTAGCAAAATAGGTGGTGGAAAGAAAAGAAACAGGTCTATGTAGGCAGCAAGTATTATTTTATGCCAGCATAGCAAAAATAGAAACAAAACAATCTTATTTTATCCAGATTATCAAAGGTTTTCTTTAAAATTTAATTAGCATATTTGATTTGAAAAATTTTCTCTACTTATTCCCAAATCTGAAATCCTATGGGTCCTCATATAACCTAGAACTTACCTCCACTGTGAATGCAGACACTTTCATTTAATTTATAAATATTGTTTTATGTCTAGTTCTTTTCTGATATTAGACTCTTAAAATTGTTTCTTAAATAAATGTATTATTTACATCTATGGTCAAAAACTATTCAAAGCCAACAAAAACAGTAATCATATTATAAATCTGAATGATATAAGATGTTAATAGATGTTTTGGACTTAATTTTCTAAATACTTGCTATAAAATTTCAGTTTGTGGATCTAAATAACCTGGTAAATTAGATCTACCAAAATTTCCTTGAAATATATAATATTTAATTACTTTTTAGGGAGGTGGGAGGTGAAATGTAACTCTTAAATTTATGTCAGGTCCTTCTAAGCATTCTATATATATCACTTATGGGTTCATTTATATCTGTGAAAATTATTTTGACTGGGCTTTTCTTTTGCTACTAATAAATCAATGTCATTAAGCAATAAAAATAATAATTTATGTATTATATCTACTATTTAATAATATGTTTATAAATGCACAAAATTATCCCAAATTATATCATTTTCCCATTATAAATTAGAATTGTGTCATTACAATTTACTTTTAGAATTTCACACACGTGTTTTTTAACTGGACATATGTGTACTTTGATGTACCTTCTTTAAGCTTTCTGTCCATGACTGCCTAAATAATCGGATGACCTAAACACCGTGAAGAGAACAGCAAAGTTCCAAGTCTGAATGGAATTTTACTAATTGCATCATTGATGCAGCTGGATGGTCATTCTTGGGCTACGTATGCTTCTCCGCCTAAAGCACAATAGGACAAATGGCACTAAGGAAGACAAAGTCTGAGACATCTGCTCTGTCTGTACCTAATTATAAGATGTAAAGAACTTCAATGACCAAGAAATGAAGATGGTCATCCTAAAAAATTTTATAAAACTTACCAAACATGACCCCTTAATTGCTACTCTGATCTGTTCAACTCTTTCTGTGCCCATACAAGCATGGGATGTGGAGGCAAAAAGGAAGGAAATGAGACTCTTATTTATACAAGTTAAAAAAAATGCAAATTGTACTCAGGCAAGGGAGAATGAGGTAGGATCAGTGTTTGCTGAATGATTCAATCTTTTTAATCTTCTAGGCTCAACTTTTATTTCAAGAATTAAAAACCACAGTTAATTCTAGTTGTGTTAGAATATCTCATAAATTGTAGAGAAAAGACTTTAGTACTAGACCAAAATACTTCCTTATGAATTTCATATATTTAGATAGGTTCTGTGCTCATAAACTTGACATTGTGGATTGAATCTGACAAGGAAAATTTGCCAGCAGTCAAGTGGGCAGGAAAGGAAGGTAAAACTCCTCTGAAAAACACCACTAGGGGGGAATGGATATAACTCCAGGGTTTTAAAAATGGATGGAGGGAAGAAAGATACATGAGTCAAAACAAAACATTAGCCCAAAGATGAAAAGTAGGGCATAGTTAAATGTTATTCTAAGAAAAAGATGAGAATCTTGGGAAACATTTTGCTAGAATTTTTCCAAAAATGGAAGAACATGGTGACCTCTCTGGAAAAGAGTAAGGATTCATGAATGAGCTAAGATGGAGAACAAAAAGTAGATGGATTAAAAATAGTACAATGAGACATGAAATTCAAGGGAAGAACTTAAAAACACACTAGAGGCACTAGAATCTAGAACTAACACTGTGCAGAGAAGCATCCCAGGATTCAGTAGAAAAAGAGAATGAGATAAAACTATGTAAAAAAAGATAATAGGATAGATATAGATACCATTTAAGAAATACATTACCATTACAAAAATAAACACCAACAAAAGAATAGAAATATTTTTTCTAAACATAGACTCAAATCAGAAGGACTGTATTCATAATACAATTTCATATATGACCGATTACCAAGGAGGAAGAAAAACATGTTACATCTCAAAGAACAAAATGAGCAGCTTTGACTAAAATCATTTCCTCACAGCACTAAAGAGAAAAGACATTTGGAAAAATGTGTACAGATTCAGATATTAAAACTTTATTACTAAAGAATTTTATGTCCAATCAATCTTACGTTCACTTGCAAAGCTAACAAAATTATACTGTCTGCCAGGAGAGGGGAATTTATATCCACAAAACCAATAAATACATAAAAAAAAAAACAAGATATCAACTGTGGAAAAACAAAATATACAAAAGTATAGTTAAATAGTGTAACCACGTATATTATTTAAAAAACAACAAGTAATTTATAAATATGCTTACAAAATTTAAAGGAAATGCTGAAAGCTATTTCACAGTCAGATTTATAGAATATATAATACGTAAAACATATTGAGCCTACAATTATGGATAAGAAGAGTCAAAACTGTATTAAATGTAAAGACAAAAAATAAAAATTACAGATCTTAATTTTGAAAATAGGATCAAGAAAATTATAAAGAAATATATGGAATCATGAAAAATTATAAGCAGTGCATAGTGAGAATGAGCAGTGGACACCTTTCCTAAACAATTGATATATTTAAAAACAACAATTGTAGAATTATGCTCACAATTCCCTCCTTCAAAATCACTAAAAAAGATTTTAGGAAGAAAACAAACAGGCACAAAAATATAGTAAAACTGAAAAAAACATTTTAAGGATAGAGAATACATATAGTAAAAGAGCATCCAGATTTACATACAATTTTTTGCAAAAGGGTCATAAATGATAAACATTTTTATCTCGATTGCTGCAATCAAAATGGATCTCCCAGGTGTAGAAATAAAAGGGGTATGAACGTTCACCTGGGCAGTGAGTGGCAGGGCACAGTTTTCTTAGGCACCAAAGACCAGCCCTTAACCACTGCTGTTCTCATTCACATTTATAGTACAAAATGTAGATTTTTAAAATGCATTCGTTCAAGTCCTGAGCACATTGAGAGTACGCAGTGAATGAATAATGTTGTTATGGATTTAGATATTTAACAGACTGATTAAAGCCTTCCCTTATGAATTTTTCATTTCATTCACAGAAACAGAGAAGAAACCTGGAATTTTAATATAAAACTTTTCTTACATCATCAATGATCATAAATTGTCTTTTTTTGCTTGTTTTAAATTATCTCCTGATTACATTTTTTATTTTTTTCAAAATAAAACAAGTGTAATTTTAAAAAAATTCTCAAAAGAGACATTGAACATTATTATCCTTAAACTCGTGATTGTATTTGGTGTATACCTTTCCATTGCTTTTTAAAATAATGTACTACTAGAAAAATCAATCTAATGCATAAATTTGAATATGTATACTTGTGGTAGATAAATTAACAAAAGAAAGGAGATAACTTTACAGACAAAATATAGTATCAAAAGTTAGAAAGAAAACAAAGGCATGAGTCAACTTTTCCTAGCAAGCACCTTCATGATCCAAGATAGACCACTATTTGCATTCCTGGAAGTATTCAATTCTTTCCTTTCTAAACATTTTTAGTTAAGTAGTCTCCAAATTTTCAAAATGATGATCCATCCCCACCTTGGTGACATGTTGCACTAAAATAGTGGTCAAACCCACAAAACCCTCATTCCTAAGAATACAAAGCTGGGCTAGACATAATGAAGGAATATTCTTCCTCAAAATTTGTAATGGACATTTGTGTGTTTTGCCATCCAGCAACCATTTCCTTTTGTCCTGTTAACAGTAACTTCATTTTTCTTTTGGTGAACCACCCAAGCCTTCCACTCTTCATATGAATGCCTCTAGTGGTATCGCTCTGCTCCATTCCTGTCTCTGAGAGTGGGCATCATTTAGACCTGGCCAAGCAGATCATAATTTTAATTTAGTCATGATTTGTTAAAAATGGCAATTTGGCCCAAGCAAAATCAACTAGGTTCAATCTAAATGAATTCTAGGATTTATGTTTGAATGATGAGGAAGAGGACTTTTCCTAAGGACTTTTAACCACTGAGTTGGTCCAGGTAAGTTACAGGCCTGAAGTTGCTGGCAGCTGTGCTGTCACAGGAACCTTGCAAAGGAAGCCAACAGAGACGGTTGGAGTGGGAGACAGACCAATGCCTGATCGCAGTCCTGGGAACTGTGAATCCCTCAGTATCTGTGAAATGTAATCTGGAGTTTTCAGTTCCTCGAGTCAATTACTCCTGCTCCTTGTCCCACCTTGAAATACACACCTTTGCTTAATTTTGTTAAGCTAGTGTTTGTATTTTGTCACTTGCAGAGAAGAAATCTGGATCACACAATAGTTCTGTGACTCTGATTCCACAGTGCTATTTGCTGATTCATTATCAAAATGCAGTGAGCAAAGTTGGAAGAGAGTAAAGCAAAGTAGTGATGCTCAGAACACTAGTGGGTGCTAAATTATGGATCGGGTTTGGAATTATGGTTGGGGTTAGAGCAGGATTTGGGTTAGTTAGAGGCAGGTTTGAGGTTAATGCTAGGGTCAGAGTTAAAGAGAGCATTGGGGTTAATTTTAAGATGGGGTATGAATTAGGTTTGGGCTTTTAGACTTGAACACAGAGTTAAAAATAGACCCAAGGTTAATGTTAGGGCTAGGATTAGACACAGGTTTGGAGTTAATTTGAAACTTAAGGTTAGTGTTAAAAATGGGGTTGTGGATAGTATTAGGGCTGGGTTAGAGATAAGGATTGGGGTTAGTTTTAGGGTTATGTTAATTGATAGTATGGGATTAGGGTTGTAGGTAGAAGTTGAGTTTTGGTTAAAGCTATATTTCAGGGTAAATTTTGCATTAGGTTACATCAAATTACATTTGATGTAATTTGCAATTAGGGTGGCTTTAGAGGTAGGCCTGAGTTTTTTGAAAGGATTAAAGATAAATTTTGGGTTAGTCACAGGGATAGGGTTATAATTAGAGTTAGATTTGGGGTTAGTGTTAGTGTAAAAAGGGGGTTAGGATTATTTTTAGGGTTATAGTTTGAGGCACACTTGGATTATAATTAATTTGAATTAGAATTAGGCTTGAGATTAGAGCTAGTGTTAGAGACAGTTTTGGTGCCAATATTTGAGTTACAATTACAGGTAGAATGGAGGTTAGTGTAAGGGTTGGGGGTTAAGATAGTGTGTTTAGTTTTAGATCATCAGTCAGAGTTATATTTGGGGCTATATGTAGTGTCAGGGTTAGGGTTAGGACAAGGATTGAAATTTTATAGTTGGGATCTGAGGTAGGTTTGAGGTAAGTTAGTATTCAGGCAAGTTGGAGTTTGGGTTATAAATAAAATTAGACGTAAATTTGAGATTAGGATTAGGGTTAGGTAAAGTAGTATAAGATAGGTTTGAGGTAAATGTTATGGTTAGAGACAGGATTAAGGACAGGTTTGGGGTAAGTGTTAGGGTTTGAATTAGAGCTATGGCTGGAGTGAGTTTTATGGTTAGTTTTAGGATTAAGTTTTAGAGGTAAGGTTGAGTTTAGTTTTACAGTTGGTTTTCAGGTCCAAGTTAGCTGACAAATGGAGTGATGGCTATAACCAGAATAAGAATTAGTTTGGGGGTTCTGGTTAGGTTAGGCTTAGTTAGGATCATTAGTATTGGAGTGCAGTTAGGCTTGTAGCAAGGATCAGGTTTCATGTTGCTATAACAATATGGTTAGACTGAAAGGCAGATTTAAGGTTCCTGAGGGAATAACGTACCCTTTCACTCAGGACTCTGGAGGACCACCCAGGCTGCAAGCATAGGTGTCATCTTCGTCCTCATTAATTTAGAGAAGAACAGTCTCAGAGGAGTGTAAACTACGTCAAAGAATAAAAGTGGTCAGAGTTTGTGTCCTTCTCCATTTGCTTTTGTTTTTATTTTTTTCTTTCACTCTCATTTTCTCTCTTCTTCTTCCTTCTCACTACCTGTATCATGCAGGCTTGTTCTTGTCTTAATCAGTGCTTTGCAGTACAACCATCCAAATCTAGTAAATGTAAACAAATAAACCTAGCATACCAGGGAAGGGTTGATCTAACTAGATCTTGGGATTCTAACATTATCATTAGGGTTCTCTCCATCTCTCGTTCTGTATCTCTGCAGGCTGGTTTAAATCTCCTAGTAGATATGATTTTCTTCTGAGTGGTAAAAGGACAGGATTTTAGGCGTCTCCAGGCCTAATCATCCCAAGTAGCAAAAAACAGACAAACTAGTGATTTTCATTGGGATCAGATTATCATCTCTTTACCAAGCACTGTGGTTGGGGTACAGGAAATGATTGGTCCTTTCTCTCTCTGATTCTAATGAGCTGTGTGGAAGTGGTTGGGGTGGGTGAGGAGTGAGTGGTATTGTGATTGATATTTTCTTTCCTCTCTCCACCACATTTACATGAAATGGCAAGGGCACAGTTTCCTAAAGGAAGAGGTAATGCTGCTGTGTGAAGAATTGGAGATGTGGCTGTTAGAAAAAGCATCGGGTATCTATTATAGACCCCTATGCTACAGTGACATTTGACATTTTTGAAATTCAGGCATTTTGGGGATATACAGGACTGTGTGCTTTTTTATCCTCTTACTCTTTCTATGCCTGTTTTAGCTATTGTAATTCTCTCTGATTTTAACTTAAGCCATTTGTTCTGGTTTTATCTTCAGTCAGTGCTGGGAACACCTTGATAAAACACTTCCTTGTGATACCTTTGGTTAAATACATTTCAAAAGTTTTAAGTCGGTATTCATTTCGGCATGCTTTTCCTTTTGTTTTATTATTCTGGGGTTGTGTGTGTGTGTGTGTGTGTGTGTGCACGCGTGTGTGTGTGATGTTTCCCTCCTGAGGTGTTTTGTATTGTGATGTTTCTGTCTTTTAAAAAAGATGTCAATATCCTATTGACTTTTCATTTTATCTTCATTTATGCTTTTTGTTCTGTTTTATTACCAGGTACCTTCTTTCTTTCTTTTTATTTCTGCCCTTTATTCTGAAAGTTAATGACTGTGTAATTATTTTCAGTGAGACACCAGAAAACGTGACTAGAGGAAACAATGTGTCTCTGTCTGTACTATTGGGTTTTACACATTTTATATGAATCATGCCATGTTTGTGTCTTAATCTAATTTTGTCTTCCCATATGATTATATTTTCACTGAAAGCCACATTTTTGGTTTTATAGAAATTCAAAAGGCCAACATCTTTTTCACTGAGAAAGCACCAGATTTAAAAACAGAGAACTATCATTACTACCTCATTGTTTTGGTGTCTCAATACTCATACTTCCAGCCCACTCAATGACAGAGGAACATAATTAAATATCAGACTCATGGAAACTAAACACTGAAGCTGAACAGAATCAGATTTCCCAAAGTAAATCTGAAGTTTACTTCTGACTTTTTTCATCACATTTATTATTAAGTTAGACTCTAACATTAATATTTTAAGTCCTATTGTGTTAATAGTGAAGTAAAAATAACATAATTTGAGATAAGTTAGCATCTCAGATATGTTTTCTGATTTGAAATTTGAAAATGAGTATCCATATTTAATTATATATAAAGTCATTTAAAAATTCCACTAAATGATTTGCATTGCCAGATGACATACTTGTTATTTTTTAAAAGAAAATGGGTTATAATATGAAGTACATATTTAAGATAAAAAAAGAATTCTACTTCATCTACTATTGTTGTTCAAAAATAAAGCATTGTTCTCCTTTAAAGGGATATGACAGTTACTTAACATAAATCAGGGGTGGGCAAAAGTAGGTTTGCAGTTGATCATATGGAAAAAGACTTACAGATTATGATGATAATAATACAAGAATCAACTGTGTTTTGCATACTCACAACTGTAAATCTACTTTTGCCTATCCTGTATATTTTCCTAGTAGAATTTTAAATTAAAAAAGCTTGCAAATGACCAATATTTCCAATAATGTATTCATCCCGAAGCTACTGAAAATAAGAGAAACCTTAGCCTTTAAGCTAGCAACAGAAACCCCCATTCTAAGATTTGTAATGTTCTACTGCCTGTGATCCTAATAAGTTAATAACAGAAATGTTGGAGATACTGCTCTTGTAGCTCATCTAGCTCTGACCATGAAAAATAAAGGGAATCTAGACAAATGAACAAAATCATTCTTAGGCCACTATTTTCAAACCTGTTATGGAAAAAATAAAATGTTGCCAAGTGTTACCAATTTACGCTCCACTGCCAAGGAGGTAACCAGTTGAGAACCAGACTTCAGGTGGCAACAGAAGAGGAAAAGCCACACACAAGCCAGACAGCACATGCTATTTGAATTCATCAATGGAATTAACTCTGTCCTACACTGATAAAATTAATGCTAAACGACTTATTTCTAAAAAATAAACTTAAAGGACAGTAATAATAAAACAACCAAACTATTATGTTTGATGAGAAATTTAGAGCTAATGCTACTTTGATCAAGTCTCACAGGGCAACAGGAGGCTGGGATGGGGACAGTGAAAATTCCTCGGTAAACTGTGGTTTGCCAGAGAGGTGCATAAACCCCAAGGCTTGCCTCTTGGAGTGAAAGGGACAAAACATTCTCTAAGACACAGACTTTTCCTGCCATCTTTCTGAGGATACTAAAAGCTGGAGGTAGCAAAGTTTAGCTTGCTTGTGCCCTGCCTCAATAACATTTTTTGCCTCATCTTTTGTCCCTCCTGCCCTTTACTTCTTGATGCCCAGGCTGGACTACAGTGTTAATGTTTCCTTCTCACTCATTAAGTTAATATTATATGTACAATCTTATATTTCAGTGCACTATTCATATCTATTTAATAGTAAATACTACACTGTGTTTTTCTGTAATATATTGTATTTCTAGCCTTTCCAGGAGACTATTAACTCCTTGAAAAAAATGATGTCTTTTTTATCTTTGTTCTTGCTGGTGTGATGGAGAGCGCCTGGCAATAAATAGATGCCCAATGATTGTTTTATTAATAAGTGAGCAATTGAATGAATGAATGAGTGAGTGAAGGAAGGAATGAATGAGTGAATGAAGGAATGAATGTTCTCTCATTATTCAGTTTTCACTTACACCCATTCAACAGTAACAGACCGGCCACACCAGATCCCTGGGGAACATCAGGGTCTGGGCTGCAGAGGCTGACATTTCCTCTCAAGAGAATGGTAGCCCATGGCCTTCCAAAGGAATCCATCCCTATGGACTTGTATTCTTCTCCAGGAACCCTCAGTACATTTTCTTTTTAAACCTGAGCACAGACCATGTCTTCTTATACTCACACAATGCTAAAAATAGAACTTTAAGCATTTAATTAGAATGTTGAATAGAAAAATGCTCATAAAACTACAACACATATCCTGTTCCTGGGTTATATTCAGA
The DNA here is from genome assembly GCA_028533065.1 of Trachops cirrhosus. NCBI lineage: Eukaryota > Metazoa > Chordata > Mammalia > Chiroptera > Phyllostomidae > Trachops > Trachops cirrhosus. Next base: position 113,375,721 of record CM052541.1, on the reverse strand, counting down.
GCATATAGATTAACTTATAACACAGAGTCCCAAAAAAGGAGGAAGACAATTCGATTTAGTAAAGAATTAATTGAACATGTTTTAGTAATCAACATTTATCTTAATCAATACTCTAAGGAGATAAAAAGTAATAACTTGGGATCCAGTTGCAGGAAAGTTGAAGATAATGGATTTCTTAATAAAAGCCAAGGCACATCCTAAATATTTTTTTAAATGAAAACAGAAACTTTAAATGTGATTTCCTTGAACTGAATGTAAAGGAGAATCAAATTATCTATAACTAATGCCAATGAACCCTGAAAATACAGGTGAGTATACCCAGGATTTTAGGTATATACACAATATATGTAAAGTATAGGAAACAATTTAGACTTACATATTCCAAGTCTGTATCATTATAGTCCATAATAAAAATGTCTCTTCTCTAACCTACTATCACCAAATATATCTCAAGTCTTATAAATCTTTCACAATATTTTTATAACATGTACTTTTTGGAAATAGAATATTTGCAAACTTCAATATATTGAAAAAAAGTAGGTAAGCATCTTTCTGCAATGGATTTAGATAGAGCTTGCTAGAGTCTTATGTTTCCTCCTTCTTTACACACAGAGATAAGGCTATTGCAGTGAGAAACTGAGTTTCTAAAACCTCAGTGTGGACAAGCCCTTGGAGGAAAGCTTTTATTCTTTGTTTTAATCCATACCCATCCAGTATTTCCATATCTTCAATATTATTGCTAACAAGCTTTTGGTGTTATTATAATTTTACATAATCCTAGATGTATTCTGTGACTAATAGCTCCTCACATTTATAATTTCATAAATCAGTTCCACTAGAACTAAGTAAAAGCCAGTCTTTTACATACTTTTGTGTGGCTAAACACCTATTCATAACAACACTCAGATTTCTTCTATGACATAAATGATTAACTACATTTATTATGCATAGAAATATATGTGTAGATTTTGTTTAAAGATTCAAGGGACAGGGTAAAAAGAAGTAAATTTCACATTAATCCTGACACACTGACTTCATATAGAAAATTGTAAATAAAAACATGCAAATTGGTAGTACATCTTTGTACTTTCTATTTTTTTCTCTAGAATTTTTCTAAATCTTTGCATTACTAAATCTGTAGGCAGTGAATTCCACATGCAGTGAATTCTGCCTGTCATGACAGACTTCTGAAATGTCCTTGTTTTGGCAAAGTTGGGTAACAAAAGTGGGTATATTGACTGTTATGATAATAAATTGAGCCAATGTGCCCACTGATAACTCTGCTTGAAGTGTTATGTAACTAATATTTCAAAGTTATCACTGAAGTCTTGGGATTCCTACTAGTTTAACCTGCCCTTTTTTCCTTTAATATCTCCTATTAGTATTTCTGCTGCATTTTCTTGTTTTTTGCCTAATCCTTTTTCAAAGTAGGTCTTTTAATCTTCTCTCCTCTGGTAGCTCTTACAGGCACACTTGAATTTGTGTCAAATGTAACATCACCTGGCTTTCCAGTTGGCCTCCAAAAGCAGGAGTCCCATGTGATAGGAAGCTGACTTTTACCCTTTTTCTATGACAGGGATTCTCATACTCAGTGTACCGGAACCCTACCTTAAATGTCAGTTCTAGAGTTACCAGCCCCTAAAATCTAACTCAGTAAGTCAGAATGAACACAAACATTTTTTGCCATGTACCCCAATTTATTGTTTTTGTTTCTTGATGTGTGGCTCAAGATGATTCTTTCCCCAGTTTAAGGAAACATATCTGTGATGATTTCATACAGGAGAAAGCCAAAAGTAAAATAATATGTAAGAAAGAATTTTGTATTCACTATGTAGTCCCTTCTATAGTCTTTCATATTGGAGGCCATAACAGGAATATGTAAAAAGATATGGACATAAAAGATGACTGTTATAAATCACAGGTGTACTCCATCTGGCTTGACTTAACACTCCTGACTTTATATTCAAGTGTTCACTGTACATCTCCCTGAACTGTCTTAAAATATATAGTACTTTTGATTCTCTCTCCTTCCCTATAGGAAACCGACTCCTTCCCCAGCATCCCATGTCTCAATAAATGGCACCAATATCCACTTACTTTGATAAAAATGTTGACTTGTCTATTTTTCTCACACCTGTATGCAATCCATCTGCAAATCCTGTTGGTCCTACTATCAAAATGTATCTTAAATATCACCACTGGAATATGTTTATTAAGGGAAGGAGCCTTGCCTGTTTTCTTTAGCTGTTATGGGCATACAATAGCTATTTTTTTTAACTAATGAATCTTAGTTTGCAAAAAAAAGGTCTTGCAACTTGATTCACCTATTAACAAATTTATATTTCCTTGTATGCTTCTAATTATTCCAGAACACATTGTCTAAATAATTCTCATATAACTTGTGTAGATTGCTTGCATAGCCCCCCACCCCCCCAAAAAAAAATCTGTGAGCAGCAAACTAAGTGGCATATGGGGAAGCAAACCTTATTTCCTACTGAGCAGCTCCACAAGTGTACTCCTATTATAACCCTTCCTGCCTTGGCTAAATTCGTGTTGACCCCTTTACTCACAACACTTGATTTTCTTTCCACAGTGCTTGTCTATATTAAGAAAACAACAAATAAGACAATCAATACTCTTTCTTTGGGCAAAAATGTCTATTAATCATAAGATTATTTTCTGTTCCTCTCAATTCCCTACATTTGATGGGTTGCCAATATCTATCTCCAAAGTGTCTTGTATATTTGTTAAATTTTTTTCCATATTTAATTTCATTGCCTTGGTTTCACCCTTGTAATCACTTGCCTGGAAAGTCTCAAGAGGCTCCTAAGTGGCTTCCCAGTATCTGGTCTCAAATAACTCCCTCTTCTTACCATTGCCCTATATTAATCTTCCTTTGGGAGCTCTGATATATCAGAGCTTATTTTCAGACAACTCTAGGGATTTAAGACTTTTTACATTGAATCTACCACAATATAACATCACAGGTATCTGTGTGGCGATGCCCACAAAATAAAGAAGGTCATAAAAGGAATACAAAGCATCAGAGGAGATTACTTGAAGTTTCTGTTACTTGAAATTTCTCAGTAAAGTACATGGAAATCTATGTTTTACATTCAGGAATTCCCTGAATGACATTGTCAGCTTAGTTATTTATATATCTGTAAGCAATCATAAATTTACTCTGGTTACTTCATCAACTTAGGTATAATTTCTTTTCATCCTTTGGAACTTTTCAAATTATATTCATATACCAATAATACCTCAAATGCTACTTCCTACCCCAACTCAGATCTAACTCTTATGTTTCCATGTTCTAACACTTGGCATATGCTTCTTCAGTATGGTCTATTAAACAATAGACCATGTCAGTCTCTCCTACAAGATTAGAAATTCCTTGTAGGTTAAGATCCATGCCTCATTCACTTCTCTGTTTCCTCCACAGAATGTAATAGAACAGATTTCACATTGTGGGCTTTCAATAAATATTTGCTGAATGAAATAAGAAAAGGAAAAAGCTCCAAATTAGATAATCCCTAGAAAACCTGTGTGTTGGTTCAGGTTGCTTTATATTTTGTGCACCTTTTGCTGCTACAGTTGTACTGAGTTGCTTGTACCTGCATTTGGATGATAAAGGTATATTCGCATGACATCAAATCACACCAACAGTCAGTAGATACTGCCATTGTGACTGAGCACTCAGAGAAGTCTCATGAACTCCTGTGTATCAGCAGAAAAAATCTATATCAGGCTTTGACTTTGCCCTCTTCACTTCTCTGCGGCCGGGTACCTACTCTGGGTTACAGACCAACGTGGCCGTGGTGATTAGTCACTGAATCTTCAGACCCTTTCAGTTGAGTTTACCAAAAAATGCACATAAAAATTTGTGCATTTTCCTTAAACTCCACACATTGGATTTCTCAACTTGCTATGCACACTATCATAGTTGCATTGTCCTAGGAGGAATAGAAAGGGAGAACAGAGCATTGTATTTATTTAGTACTCAGAAATGGGGAAGCAAAGTGATAACGTGGACAGCTATTCAAACAAGTGACACAAAAGCAGCTCTCTAATATTAAATGTCACTCAGTACCTGGAAAGAAGAGTGAATAATAGCCAAATCACACAGGTTGTTGTAGGATTAACTAAAATGTTGAAGAGTTATGTAATTAGGGCAGTATTACAACTGCAAAAAGAATAACATGCAAATTCTGTTGTAATTTACTTAATTAACAGGAATGGGAAATTTTGATTAAATTGGTTTAATTAGTCAAGGGTCTCCTAGCAATGCCTCCCTTCTCTGAGCAAGACAGCATTTGATTTTAAAAAAATTATAATTTTAATGGATATTTCAGGAAATTGAGGTCCAGAGTTAGTCAAAAGGGTTTTTCCCCCTTATTCCTCATTAAATGAAGTATCTAAACTATTTAGTTATTACCAACACTGCTCTTGTGCTCTATCTGAAAGTAGATTTTTTTCAATCGTCCACACTGTCTAATGTACTTATGACCAGAATTGTCATGTCACTGGCAATGGACAGAATGAGAAAGGATTCTATGGCCGAGTCTCTGTGGGCATTCTTGAAACATCCAGGGCTCTCATGAGAGTATGTTTGGCTATTTTTATTGCAGAAAGTGTGGAGTCCCGGTAACATTCAGTCTCAGCTCTCTTCCTGCATATGGGACACAAATGGTCAAATGTTTCCTTAGACTTTTATGAAAACATAAAAGAAAACCACTAAGAATTACTTCAATCAAAGAGCAAAGGGGACTTAAGTAAGAATTGTGTACATTACGTGTTCCCCTCAGTTATTGTAGAATACATCATGTTATTTGGAAGGATCTTGGTATAACTTCCTTGAGGAGAAAAAACAAAATAAAAAGCCTGCCGCAGCACAGTTTTAAATCCCACTTGATGAGAGCCAGATATTTTCTTGGTAATGTTAAGGGAATTTCAGTGCTGGGGAGAGATTTGCAAATGGTCCCCAAAACATTTCTTTAGTAATTATATAATATTCATCTTAAAGAGTATGTTCCTTAAGATATTGACCAAAATTATCACAAACATAATTCAAATTACTGAGGTGTTATTTTAAAATTGTATATTGAAAAAATGTAAAACTTGTATTGACCATTTTAATGTACTCATAATTAAAGCATTTCTCCTGGTGGAAATCTAATACTTTATTTAGTACCTAAAAATTGCTGCATGCCTAGACAGTGAGGACACATCCGTAAAAGAGAAAAATAAAGGATCTCTCCTCGTGGAGCTTACAGGATACTTAAGGGAGACACAGAAAAATGAACAAATAAAATAAGATTATATTTTCAAAAGTAATAAGTTCTATGACAAAATAAAATGGAATGGTACCATGGTACATGAGGGGGCTGATAATTCAGACGGGGCCTTCCTAGAAACCTTGTCAAAAGATGTGATGGGGGACCTGAGAAGGAGCCACCCATGAGAGGGTCACAGAGGTTAGAAACAGTGAAGGCTCTAAAGCAGGAATATATTGAGTCTGTTCAAGAGAATGAACTTACGCCACAACAATCAATGAGACCAAGAGGTACTCCTTACAGGAATGTTAATTCAAGGACTTATGCATCTTTGTTGTATTTATCTTTTTTTTTTTTTTTTTGCTTCCAAAAAGCTAGTTCTTTTACTCAGAGGGTAGTTGAAAATAGCTCTTAACTCTGGGAAAGGCAAGGCTTTATACCAGTTTTGGCATGTTTAAAGTTCAGAAGGTAGCCTCTTACTCTTGCATGAAAAAACTTGGGCGGCCCTGACCGATGTGACTCAGTTGTGTTGTCCTGCAAGCAAAGGGTCACCATTTAATCCCTAGTCAAGGCACATGCCTGGGTTTCAGGTTCAGTTCCCAGCCAGGGCAGTCCTCCAAATGTGTCTGTGTGCACACACACAGGTTTTTAGTTATGAGTTTTTTAGTTCTTAAAATCTTACTCTTCCATTTCCACTGAGATAGTTTGGCTTCCTTTCAGTGAGTAGTTGCAAAGTTCATTATGCCTGGGAAAAATAAAATACACAAATCTATAAACTTGGGTTACAGACTTTCAGGAATCTATGAGTCACCATCACCGTCTTTGATGACTTTAAAGAACAAGGTCTTTCTAGGCTTCCTGTGTCTGAGGTGTAAATCAAGCCCAACCATGTAAATGTCCCAGTAGTTATGAAGTCCTTTCTTATACCAGTTAGTGAGATTTGTTATTGTATATTTTAAAGCTTTCTAAAATTGAGGAGTTTTTATATTAAGTATTCTAATTGGAAAGATTAACTTTTAAGCTATTTTATCATAATGAAAAGTTGACTCAGTTTCACCCAATGACAAATGGTTTCATAAGCACTTAAGCATATCTTTGTACATCTATCCAGAAATATTTGCACAATTTGCACATTTTAAGAAAGACAAGTTGACTTCAGAATACAATTTATAGGCAATATACTTCTCTACTAAAGTGAATGACTCATCAAATTCATTCTGAACTGATGAAATGAATTAGTATAGACAGTGCATTTTTGACCCCATTTCTAGAAATGTAGTGATAAAATGAAGGCCCCACATGATTACAAACCATGTCCTTTATAAATTCATTTTAGAGTGTCTCAGTAAGAATAAAAACTCACTGAAAACCTAGAAAAGGATATTATAATTTTTAGTCTCCATTGTATTCCTATTGTCAACTTGGAGTAGTGAATAAAGTTTTTTTAAAGTATTTATTTATTTATTTATTTATTTTCCATTTTAAAACTATATGCTTTTGTTTTAATTTTAAAAAATAAATGTACTGGGTGTTACATTCATTAATAATGTATAAATTTCTGGTGTAGAACTTTATGATACAACATCTTGATACTCCACTGTGTAAAAGTTTTTTAAGCCAGCCACAGTTTTAAAAATTTTGAAATGTTATCAAGTCAACTTGTAGAGAAATGTTTCCTGTAATTCCCTCAGGACTTACCTGGAGTCAATGTGATATCTTCATTGATTATTTGAATGATAAAAATGCCATTTAGAATAAATTTTAAATGAGCATCTTTAGAAAATTCTAAGTACATTGCAGTAAAAAAAAATAGGGATTTCATTTGAAAATATAAAAAAGTTCACCCTGACTGCTATGGCTCAGTGGACTGGGCATTGTCCCAAATACCAAAAGTCTGTAGATTTGAGTCCCAGGCAAGGCACGTGCCAGCTGGGACCTGGGCGAGGCAACCAACTGATCGATGTTTCTCTCACACATTGATATTTCTCTCACTTTCTTTCTCCCTCCTTTCCCTTCTCTCTAAAAGTAAATAAAATCTTTTAAAAAAGACAATATTAAAAAATTCATTAGATCTCAAATTTTTCATCTTTTTGATATTAGTTTGAGACTCAAAAATGATCTAAAGGCCAAAATAATGGGTGACTAGGAATATAGTAACTTTTTGAAACCTCTCAAAAATTTTTTTAGAAAAATGATTTTAGCGAAAACTGTATAGAATATTGGAAAATATTAATAAAGCCATGACATGTAAGATTCTTAGATACATCCTTCAGGAAAAATATAAAAATTATTTAAACAGAAATATCTTCTCAAATTTAAATATTCTGCAAAGCAAAAAATACCAACATTTTCCCTAATTTTAGTCTTTTTCCTTTTCCCTTCCTTTACTTTTCTCTTCATTTTCTCACTTTGTTCTTTCCTCCTTTTCTTTCTTATACAGCATATAGAAACCTTCATAGAAGTAATTACTTAGATAATTTTTATTGTCTTCTATTATCAATATTTTTATTGAAGCCAGCTTGATTTAATGAACCCCAACATCAGTGTAAAACCCTCACAAGTCTTTCTCCTTTTGGACTTTCTTTACATTAACCCCAGGATGCTTGCATGAAAAATGCACACCAATGGCAGCACTCTCCTTTAAACTGTTTAAGGCTCCCTTTAAACTATAGCATCAAAGCCAGCCAGGATCTTCAGTAAGGTACACAGGCCTTCCCTAAGCCGACCCTTACTAATGCTCCAGCCTCATCTCTAGACTCCTCTCATCCTCAGTTGCACTTGAGTTACCCAAGTTGCTTAAAATTCTCTTCATAGCCCATGCTATTTCACGCATCTTTGATTTCCCTCATGTGGTTTCCTCTGCTTAGGAAATCCTTACCCGGATTTCCTCACCTGTATAACTTGAATTGAAGCATTAAAATTCAGTGTATGTGTCATCTCCTCCTGGATCTTTCTCTAATCCCCCAATTGAAATGAAGTATTCTTCCTATATATTTTCACTACATCCAATTGCCATCTGCCAGAGCACTTGCCACATTATATTGAAATAATCTATTAATATGTTTGTCTCTCCACCTAGAGTATTGGTTTCATGGTTTCTGTTATCTTTTCCTCTAGATTTTTAGACGGTAATCAACTTAGAAAAGTTTCCCAATATTATAAGTTATTTTTATTGGTGGAGATCTAAAGTGTGAAGTGGTTATAGCTATCAGCTTATCTTAGCCTTATGCCATTAAGAACACAATTGCTAAATTTCCTTATTCTGAGTCTAAGCAAGTTAAAAATACTTTCAACTATTGTATGGTTTCCATGACAAAGACAGGATTCCTTTACATTTTTCAGCCCCCTTTTCAGTTAGGGTGATATAACGTGTTTGGTTTGGGCCAAATGATTAGGGGTACAGTTGACATGTGTAGCTTTAGGGCAAAGGTAGTTAAGACCCAGTATACTTTTTCTAGTTCATATTTCTGCTACCATGACAACCTAGGAGACTGTATAACAACTTACCCCCAAATTAAAAAAAAAATCTTAAAACAACAAACCTATTATCTCACAGCTTCTAAAGGGTTAGGAATCAGGAAGAAATTCAGCTAGACTGTTCTGTCTGTTATTAGGTTTCAGTTCAGGGTGCTGTTGCAGGCATCTCAAGAATCAACCTGGCTGGAAGATTTGCTTTCACGTTCATACATGTGGTTGTCGAAGGCCATATTTCCTCTGTGGCTGTTTCAATGTCTTACTATATGTGTTGCTGACAATGAAGCATCTTACTTTCTTCAAAGCAAGAAATCCAAGAGCAAGAGAAAGAGTGGGGACTCAAAGCAGAAGCTGTAACCTTTTATAATGTAATCTTGAAAGTTACGGATTACCCCCTGTGCTGTATGTTTTTGGCCATGGCCCAATCCTGGCACAGTGTGAAAAGGGGACTACAGATGGGCACGAAGACCCAAAAGTGGAGCCATCCTGGAGGCCGGTCGCCACAGAGGCCACCTGTTAAGGTGGTGCACAAAACATGGAGGACACCTGGACAATGACTTAGTGGGTAAAACAGACTCCCCAACCCACTTTAGCTATTATGTAAGCAAGAAATAAACTTTTGTGATATGAAGCCAGTGAGAATTCAGGGTTTATTTGCTAGTATGGCATAGTCTAGCTATTCAGACCAATAAAGCTCTCATAAAGTGATGTCTACGGAAAGAGGCTGTGATGACTGAAATGACTTTGAGTATTCTAGGGCTTGTGAGAGTAACTTCTTATTTTAAATTAAAACATTAAACTTTTATTTTCTTCTTTTTGCCAGATTTGTGAGTTTGGTTAGTGTACATTTGAACACATACCATTGCAAAAACCAGGTATCAAAAACATCACAGCTGAAGGCCAGACAAACATAGTTAGCATCGCTATCCTGGCCTCTTCTATACAGGAAACTAGCAAACTTCTCCCAGGTTGACACATGACCCCTTCATATTTGCATCTACTCAAACTTTTTTAAGGTGATTCAAGTACTTGAATTATTTCTTCACTAATTAAGACCTACCTGTTAATATTGTTGTGAAGAATAAATGAGATAATATATGTAACAATATCTTCTGAAGAGTGAAATACCATGTAAATATTAAACATTGTTCATTTGTATTTGATATTGAAAGCAGGTTACTGGAAATGACTCAATGTTAATAATCCCAAAATATTTTTAAAGAATAAAGTGCATATTTACTCTGAAGTTAGTTTGTTTGTGAGAAAACATAACCTATTTTACATATACATATAAAGTACATTTACTTTGTTAAGAGATCATCCCTCTTTGAGAACAAAGGTGAAATGAACAACAAACAATCTATTAAAATACTGGTCATAGCCCTGGTTGGCATAGCTCAGTGGATTGAGCGTGGGCTGTGAACCAAAGGGTTGTAGGTTCGATTCCCAGTGTAGGGCACATGCCTGGGTTGCAGGCCAGGTCCCCAGTGGGGGACACACAAGAAGCAACTGCACAGTGATGTTTCTCTTTCTCTCTTCTCCCTCCCTTCCCATCTCTAAAGATAAATAAAATCTAACAAAAAAATACTGGTCATATATGTTATACATTTCATCTAGTAGCATCTCAAAGTGGTCTATTGTCAGTGTATAAAGGTAACACCCTTATGCTCTAGGAACATATTGTGTGGTATAAAGATGGACTTATTCAGTCAAATCGAAAGAAATTTGTGATTTTTACAAAGTTAACACTAATTATGTCACAGGAAGGAAAAAATAAAATGCATTTATAGGATTGAAAACTTAAAAAGATAGAAAGCAGGCTGACCTGTCAGGGGATTTGGGTGCAGGTGTGGAGGGTTTGAGCAACAAAGAAAAGAAAGAAAAACTCATGGACACAGATGACAGTGTGGTGACTGCAGGTGGAGGGGGATGGTGGGAAGTGGAGGGAGGTGTGGGGGGCGTATGTGGACACTATATACGGGGGGCGAAGAGACACTAGACTTGGGGTAGCTTTGGGGCAGTAAGTAAACACGCACATGGTGTACAGATGATGCAGATGATGTGTTGTAGAATTGTTCACCTGAAACCTGTATGATTTTTGTTAACCAGTGTCACCCTAAAAAATTCAACTAAAATAAATAAATTAATTAGGTAATTTTAAAAAAAGGGAAAAAAATCTTTAGATCATGTGAGATAGTGAGTGTTAGACCCTCAGTGTTAAATCATGTCTAAACATAGCACCTTCAATAACAATGTAATCCTTGGCCAAAGTTATCTAACGTGTATCCAGTGACTCACCCCCCGACCAGGCAAAAGCATTTTTGGCAGCACCTACTTTACCTTGAAATTTTCTTTGGAAGTAACATGAGCCTGACCTTGATCAGTTTATCAGATGAGCTCACAGCTATAGTCTGTCAGAGAACTGGTGTGGCAACATGCCAGAACAACTCTGTAAATTGTCTAGAGGGCACACCTAAGTATCATTTTCACTTTCTCTTTGTCTGTGTTTCTCAATCAGAATTAGAAGCAAAGAAGAGAGACAGGATAAAGTAATGGAACACAAATGGGTCATGGAACCCGATAAATTTGTATTTGAAACCTAGTGCTGCTACTTGCTGTATGACTAAACTTTGAAATAAGTTAAAATAGCTCTTCAGATTTTAGTTTTCTTGTTTGTAAAACAAAGCTATTAATTTCCTCCTTAAAAGCTTGTTATAAAGCATTGATGAAATAGTTACATTTATTGTGGAGCCTGGCACATAGTACTCAATAAATATTCTTTGCTTTCCTTTGCAGTGAGGGAAGGAACTCGAGATGAATATCCTCCACTTCACCCACCACATGACATTGACTGACCCCTACCAGTGAGCCATTAATTAATGGAGCCAACATCACTCATGGTGGGGAATATGTCAGAATGCTGCAAGAAGAAAGATGGAAAGATCTTCTTTCACTAGTGAAATAACACCAGTGGTGGGTACTCCTGAAATTTGAGGAGCTGAGTGAGAATTCAGGGACTTTGGAATGCTAATATAGCTGCAGTACCTGAGGATTTGCACATATATTCTAAACTATTAAATGATTAAAGTCATATATATCTATAAAATGCATGTGTATGCCCTAATAAAATAAAAAACCTGGAATACTGCTTTTGTGTTTGAATGTCAGATTTGGCCTCTTTTGAAAATTAGTATTATTTATATTATCACACTTTACTCGTATTTTTTCAAATATAGAAATAATCCATTACATTCAAATGATCAGTAGCACATGTTATCTCATTAGTGTCTGTTCATGATAATTGTTGCTATTACATTTAAGACAGACATTTAAAAAATTATCACTGAGATTTTGTGCAACTCAAAAGCACAATTTATTTTACCCAGTAAAACTAAGTGGTTATGATTTTAGTAAAAATGTGGAGGCATCACTTTAATTCTTATTCAGATAAGCATGTTTTGCACTCTGTAACTAAAAACACACATTTAAAGTTTATTGAGTATATTCATATTACCTTTTGCAGTCACTATTCTTGACTTCTACAGAGTCCTGGCAGAGATGAGTAATATATTATCTCTATCCTCTTTCTGCTTCCTGCATAGGAAAGGGTGGGTTTGCACATACCGACAGGTCTGAACCGGGCATTAGGAGAACTACCAAAGAAATGTTTCTTAGGCTGAGGAGTAGTGAGAACCTGTAACTGCCACTTCCAAAATCAGGGCATAAGATTAGCTCTGTAAGAAGAAATCCTATTACAGACATTCTTCTTATCCCACCCACTGAACTTAGGTTAACTGTTATTGGGTAAATCCTTAACAGGCAGTGTGCTTTAACTGAGCTAAACCAACATATTATTGCCAGTGTACATTTGTGTGTGTGTGGGTGCTGTTTAAAACATTAACAGTGGTAGACCAACCCACCAACAATGCAAATCTCTGTAAACGGGATGCAGTGCAGGCACACTGAAACTGTGTGTGTGAGAAGGAAATTATCGTGACAGGAATGACTTTCACAGAGAGGTGGGAAAGCAATGTTAAGTAGTCAGTACAAAGGCATGAAACACCTGTTAGAGCTGGTATGACAAAGGAGGGTAACATGTGCCAACTCGATTTTACTGAGCAAAATACTCAATTGAGAAAAGGCAAGATCGATTTTACTATCTTTTAGTAAAACACTCAATTCAGAAAAAGGCTAGAACAGAGGCCATAAAGAGCTACAGAACCACAGACATAGAGACAGGAGGTGGCTGATATTCAACAGTCAGAATGAAGTCATACAAAACAGCATTTAGTGTTTACTATGAGTTGATAAAAATATACAATACACACACATATTTAGTATGTATACATGCATACATACATACAGATATATATACACACACACATATATATACATATATATATATTCCTCTCTATATATCTACATACTGGATATCTATATATTATATCCTCATCAGATTTCTACAAGGCAGGCATTATCAGCCTTAATTTTCAATCAGAAAGAACAGATTTGGAGAGGTTAATAACTTGTTAATGATCACACAAGAAGCAAAAATCATAGGTGAACTCATGTCATTTGTTGAATATTCTCCTCATTTTTCATATGGAAACAACAACAGGAGAAATAAAAGCATTCCAGGTAAAAACGAGGATATCTTTAAATGCAGAAGTAAGAAAGGCAGAGAATTGCTCACTTCCTCCAAATGTTTAATGTTTGAACTGACTAGAACTTAACTCTCCATTCAGTTTCAACTCAAAAGAATAAGAAACAGGAAATTAAATATTTTCCTTTGAGTGTCCCCAAGAGCTTTCTCCCCCAAAACACATTAATTTTAAAAACATAATATTGCTCAAAATATACTGGTTAAATAATTGAATGCAGCCACTTGGCTTTAGTACAAGATGTACTTAGGAATAGGTTTTTTGGGGCATAATTTTAAAGATATGGGAAAAATACTGTTTCCAAAAAGAACCCTGCCCCACCTTGTCTTCTAGGATTAAATTCTATAATTAAACATGCATGTACCTTTTATTAGAATGCAACACTAGTGAAATCCTGTGTAGCAGAGTATTTGCGTTATTTTTAATGACTTTTGTCATTTTTTTTTTCAGGAAACTGCTCTCTATCTCTGGCAAAAAGCACCTGATAGTGGAGAGGGCATATAATGAGAGAGAGGAACTGTTGAGTAAAGAAAATAAGGTGGGGATGATCAAGACTTTGTCACCCCACAAGTCGTGTTAAATGACTTCACAAAATGACATTGGGGGGCATGCCTTCTAACCAGTACATTACATTTGTAAATTCAGTAAGATTGAGATTTTCCAAGTGTTCAGTTACATGCAAGTGCAAAGGGTGAATGGACCCAAAGGGTCAGTGATTATATATGCTACCTACACTGTGGTATTTCACCTTCAAACCTAATGTTGCCTCTTTATCTTACAAAATAAGTTGATGTCCTATTACTCTCTGCATAGAATCACATATACCAGAGGGAGGAAAAATCAATTCTCAATCTAATCCATTTTGCAAATTTGACAGTGACATCAAAGAGCAGGAAGCTGTCTATGAGTAATGACACTGCTCATTTGTTTAAATGTCAAACTTAACTTCAGCCAGAGACAATTTCAGTGTCATTCAATGCTGAGGAAAATAGCTGTCAGCATCCTGAGAGCAGAGTGCTTTGAGTAAATATTTCTTTTTAAGCTGAATGCAATTGGCCATTTCAGCACTTGGCACTATGGACAGTGCTCTCTTCCTTTACCTAATGAAACAAGTCCTTTTACTGTAGAGGTGTTTCCTTCTTGAGATTAAAGCACTCCCCAGACTAGCAAGCCACCTCCCCTAAACTACTCAATTAGGATATAATATGCCTCACAGGTCTGTGCAAAGCTATAATGAAATAACAGCAAAGCGGAGCAACCTTTATCACAGAGATTAAGCCTGAAATAAAATTAGAGAAGGGAAATTGTTATGATGTGTAGCTATTCCTGCAAGACATGTCAAAAGTTTGCTGCACTGCAATAACAATTCTCTATGACCAGGTTTTTGTTGGAGAGAATGACAGAGCCATTATCCTCTTGTGGTAATTTATTAGCAGTGAACATAGGTGCAGAAGAGAACAGGAAGTGTGTCTCATAGGCTTGCAGACAATCGGGTGTCAAGAATTTATTCCTTATATATTTTTTAGCTATAGAGTGGAATATCAATGAAGAATTCTGGATCTGAAGTCAGATGAAATGGAACCAAATCTGAATCATGTTCCTTAATAAGTCCTTTCATTTCTCTAAGCCTTCCTTCTTCTTCTGTCAAATATGGGTTAGTTTGAGGTTTAAGTGAGAGAGTACATATGAAGGGGTCTGTCAAACATTAGGTACTCAACAGATATTCAATTTGGAATATTCACTTATCATTAAGTGTTGGCATAATGCAGAAAAATGTTGGTATACTAGTGGCCATGTCTTAATAGTTGTAACGCTAAGGATGACAAGAAGAAAGAAAACAAGAAAGGTATTATATTAGTAGATGTATCCTTATAACAAAGGGCCCTAACCATATGTATTTCCACTTTTATCCATCTTATTTATATCCCCAAAAGGTTCCTCTATGTATATCTTTAAAAATCCAACAAAAAACAGTCAAAAATAATACAGGAAGAACAAAACTGAAGTTCTCAGAGGACTCCTATTTTTCTTATCACATACTATTCTACCAACTTTCCCAGAATACGTCTCCATCAACATACTACCAACTACTCCACTTGTTGAATGGGTGAGAGACTACTTTCAGTGCCTCCTGACCAGATTGATGTACTTGGGGAGAGAAGGTAAAAATGAGGTGAGTGCTGTAAACCTGATACATTCCTTATTCTCCTTCACTGCAGCTACAAATTCTCTGCTTTGGGCTTCAAAGCCTCTCAGCCTCTCACCTTACTCCTCTTTTTCCATTTTTATAACTGAAAATCAAGAGTGTCTTCTCCTAGTGCCCCCCCCCCACTACAGCCCCATCTCCTCCTGTTATTTTCAACAGAGATTCCCTCCACACTGCCCTCTGCATAGGAAACGCCTCCCACTCTCCATTCATCCAGGTACGTGGCTCCTTCCATTCACAATTCATGCTAAGTCCTCCTGTCCCTTGCAAAGCTGTTTTTTTTAAAGTGGATTCACCAGCTGTCCTAATAAACTCAACCACCTCAGCCACCATATCACCGTTGCACCTCCTCCCCAACCCTCAGAAATTGTGCAGAGGTGGGGAGAGGGGAGGTTTACATGCAAATCTAGACAGAGACAAATAGAGAGAGCCTAGCATTAAGCTTGGTTTCATCTTTCGGGAAAAAAATCAGTTACAAATATTTCCCAAGTGTGGCAACAAACGTCCGGGGCCGGAGTCGGGGAGGGGGGGGGCGGTGGTTGTTGATCCAGTGGATGAATGAATGAATGAATGATGAATGAATGGGTGAATGATTGTCATCTCTTTAGCACTTTTCTCAGATGCCCCTCCTTGCTTGCGCCCAGCACGGTTCCTGTGTAAATCAGCTACAATGCATGAATGAACCCCCTGCTTTTCCTCCGTCTCTACACCCTACCCTTTTATTACCACATCTAGACAGAGCCTAAACCTCCGCGCCTAAGGGCACTCTACTTTGTCTGCAAATCCTTTGTGACTTCAAAAGCCGAAGCTAGCTCGCTCCTTAGAGGCACAGCTTTGCATTCTGACAGCTTTACCTCTCCCCAGACCCCCAAACACCCAGCCACCTTACACAAAAGGATGACTAATTTCCCCATACTCAAAATCCACCTGGAGATCCCCGTCGCTGCCCCTCTGCTGGCACTTGTAACCCAGGTGCTCGCCTAAGAAACGCGGTTCCCCACTTCTCCCTGCAGAAAAAAGGAATCATCATTCCAGGGCTCGGTCCTGGTTCCTAAAAATCTAAAAAACTTTTTTTTTTTTTTAGTAGAAAACCCCACCCGGAGAACAGCGACCTCTTTGTTTGCGTCCTAGCGCGAGGGAGGGGTCTCCGAGCCTTTGCAGTCTGGGGCAAAGGGGACGTGACAGCCCTCTGGAGGGCTGCTCCGGACCGCACTCACCCAGGACGTTCCCAATGAGAGCCACCACGAACACGATGATGTACCCAGCGATCAGGACCCACTCATAATCTTTCGGGTGTAGGTATTCCCTCCACAGGTACTGCAGGAATTCCTCGTCTTCATCATAGTCGGTGGGGTTCAAAGAGGGCTCTTGAGTTTCATTCAGCTCCGAAGCAGAGGACAAGTTGCAACAAGGGGGTGAGTCCTCCAAATCCGTGCCGGACATCACGGGCTCGAGTCCGGTTCGGCTCAGTGCTGCAAGCTGCTCTTCCCTTTCCCCATGAGCACTGGTGAGTCGCGGTGGAAAAGGCTGCGCGGAGAGGCGAGAAGGGGCTCCAGAGCAGAAAATGACGTGAAAAGTTATCGAGCCAATGCCTCCGGAGTCCTATGCTGGGCAACTTCTGCGGCGCATTCGCTGTCTTTGCAAACGATTTTGCACCCGGGGACCCGGCTCCGGAGGCTGCAGCAATGACACCGAGAGGAGGAGACGCTACCTCGGCCTATGCTCAAGCTCAATTACTCCTCATTCCAGCACTGAGTCCGCAGCCCACAGCCTCCTCCCGCGCTGACAGAGAGCTGAAGTGGGAGGAAAAAAAAAAGTAATGAAAATTATTTTAACCTGTTTTTCTGTGAGTTCAATCTCCCTCGTTTCTACTTTTTTCTTCTCCACTTCTCACGTGCAGTTTGTATAAACCATACATACGTAGGTTTGTGGACATAGCGCGCATGTCAATACATGATTAACACAGGGTTTATTGATGCATTTGTCTCCTTCATGTAAATATAAAGGTAATGGGGAGGAGCCACTGGGTTCCTCCAGCAGGACTATGCAGAAGTAATTTCAGAGAAGAATTTTAACATTTGTGTTTGGCTTTGCCAATTTAGCAGTTGCTGAATCTTTAAGGCATCTCTTCCTCTCTCCTTCCTCCAAGCTGGGGAATAAGACCCTATCTAAGATATATTTAGTTGGAATTTGTATTTACAATAGCGTGTCATATGAAATACAGCAGCGAATCCTTAAAGGACACTAAGGGTCATAAATGTGCTCCTAGTGAATGTTGTAAAGCAGAGGAGACATACCAAACAGCCTGAAACAGATTCTCACAGTCAGAGTGAAATAAACAGAAGTGTTCCTTCTCTGGTGAATACCACACCCCACTGGTCTTTCTCCTCATTGACTCATGACTGATATCACCTGTCATTCTCTCATTAATTGATTTGGTCTCTAAGAAAAGTCTTTTGGGATTTGTCTGGGATTTGCTCAGGATCCTTTCATTCTCAATGAGTGTGTTTGGAATATGGCATTTGGACTTGGAAGGACCTTGAAATCATAGGCTAACCTTTAGCTAAAGATTAGAAGCCTCCTGATAACATTGCTGATGTGTCCCTACCTAATTTGGATTCAACCACCATCATTTATTACCTTCGCCCTTATAGGACTGCTGTAAAGTTTAGAAAACTGTTCCTTACATTGAAACAAGGTCTAAAACCAACATTTGTTTTTTTGCCTTTAATCCCCAATTCCTAGATTGCACCTTGGTGCTACATGGAATAAGTCCTCTACAAGACAATTCTTCACATATTCAAAATAAGCACCATAGTCCCCTTCCCTTTCCATACTCCTTGCATTTACTTTTTCTCCAATTATTCCCATTGTTTTTTAAATGGCACTATCTCTACAACCTATATTTGCTCGATCTTCCTTAGACAACTGTCAATACCTTGCATAACATGCAACTAAGAGGAAATACAAGAACGTGGTGTGGGTTTTGCCAGTACAAAATGTCTACAACTATTTAGATGCAAACAATGTTTGTACCTAATTATTTTTTCAAAAGTCACAAAACATTGAGGATTCACACTGAGCATTTAGTCACCTCATACCCCAACCCTCAGTCATAATTCTTCACATTTGTTTTGTACATTCTAGTTTACAAAATTATTTTATGCACTTCATTTTAAAACCTCCAGGGGGCTGTTATTAGGCCTGTTCACAGATGAGAAAACTGTTCCTGAAGAAATTACATGACTTATCAAAGGTCAAGTGACTAGTCGGTTGCAAAGCCATCCAGTTCTGATCCCAGCTTGGTGCTTCTATTATTCTACAGATGTCATATTTCATAACAAATACTATTGTTGTATGTACCCATTTTTCCTAGTCAAGTTTGATTTTTTAAATATACTTTACTGATTATGCTATTACAGTTGTCTCAATTTCCCCCTTTTGTGCCCCCTCCATGCAGTACCTCCGGTTCCCTCTAGCAATTCCCCCCCACCTTAGTTCATGTCCATGAGTTGTGCATATAAGTTCTTTGGCTACTTTGTTTTCTATACCGTTCTTAACACCTCCTGTCTATTTTGTACCTACCAATTTGTACATATTAATCCTTGTACCTTTCCCACCTTTTTTCCCCTTCCTCCTCCCAACAGATAACTGTCCAAATATCCCCATATCTATGATTCTGTTTCTGTTCTACTCATTTGCTTAGTTTGTTTTTTTAGATTCAATTGTTGATAGTTGTGAATTTATTGCCATTTTAACATTCATACTTTTGATCTTTTTCTTAAATCAGTCCCTTTAACATTTCATATAATAATGGCTTGATGATGATGAACTCCTTTAGCTTTACCTTGTTTGGGAAGCACTTTTTCTACCCTTCCATTCTAAATGATAGCTTTGTTGGATAGAGTAATCTTGGTTGTAAGCTCTTGCTTTTCATCACTTTGAATAACTTCTTGCCAGACACTTCTGGCCAGCAAAGTTTCTTTTGATCAGCTACCAGTCTTAAGAGAACTCATTTGTAGGTACTCTCTCCTTTTCTCTTGCTGCTTTTAAGATTATCTCTTTATCCTTAACTTTTGACATTTTAATTATGATGTGTCTTGGTGTGGTCCTCTTCGGGTTGAACTTGTTTGAGTCTCTCTTTGCTTCCTGGACTTGTATATCTGGTTTCTTTGCCAAATTAGAGAAGTTTTCTTTCATTATTTTTTCAAATAAGTATTCAATTTCTTGCTCTTCCTCTTCTGCTTCCAGCACCCCTATTATTTGAATATTCAACATTTGAAGATGCCCCAGACGCTCCTTTGTCTATTCCCAGTTTTTTTGGATTCTTTTTTCTTCTTGCTCTTCTGATTGAATGTTTTTTTCTTCCTTATGTTCCAAATCATTGATTTGATTCTTGGCTTCATCCCCTGCACTGTTTGTTCCCTGTATACTTTTCTTTATTTCACTAAGTGTAACTTTCATTTCTGCCTGGGTCTTTGTTATGCTATTATAGTATGCAATGAATTCCTTGAGCATCCTGATAATCAGTATTTTGAACTCTGCATCTGATAGATTGCATATCTCCATTTAATTTAGTTTTTCTTATGGGGTTTTCTTATGGGGTTTTGTTCTATTGTTTCATCTGTGCCATATTTCTTTGTCTCCTCATTGGCAGCCTCCCTGTGTTTGTTTCTCTGTATTAGGTAGAGCTGCTGTGATTCCCTTAGTAGCATGGCCTATTGTAGAAAAGCACACCAGTAAATTATATGGGATGGAACCTTAGGTAATCTCCAGGGTAGAGCAACCTGTGTTGTCACTCTGTGGCTCTGTGTCGGGGAAGGCTAAGAGAGGGGACAACGCCACTGCCTGGTCTTTGGAGTTTTGTGTGGGAGGAAGCTTTATCCCAGCACTTGCCCTGATGCCAGTCACTTCAATTTCTCCCCGTATACCATTGGTACCTTTCCAGCTCTTGCCCTGGTACTGAATCCCAGAAGGACTGAGTCTGCAAAAGTCCTAAGTCTGTTGTGAGCCCTTTAAGAGGATACTTCTGAAAATCCAGCAGTTTTGTCTGTGGCCCCACCCCTACTGGTTTTTACAGCCAAATGTTATGGGGACTTATCTTCCTGGCATTGGAGCCCTGGGCTGGGTGGTCTAGTGCTGGGCTGTGGTCCCTCACTGCTGAGGTATCCCCACTGATTTTTATCCACCACACATGGGTGTGGGACTACCTGTTCCACATCTCCATGCCTCTCCGTACATCTCTGCATTTCTAGCCCTCTTACTTGTCTAGATGAATGTGGCTTATTTAATTTCTTGGTGTCGGACTTCCATATAGCTTGATTTCCTGATGATTCTGGGTGATATTTATTGGAGTCTATTATATTTTTTGCTATAGTTATGCAAAGAGATGAACCATGTTTACCTATGCCTCCGTCTTGACCTCAAATTTGTTTTTAAGAGAAGGGAATAAATAGATAGGCATTTTATTTTTTTGACATATATTTATTTAGTGTTCCTGTTACACTCTCAATGATACAAGTTAATCAAGGTTACTACTTTCATGTATTTTACTTTCCAGTGAAGTTAGAAAGAAAACAAATCACCTAATAATTACATAACAAAAATATTAGAAGGGGGTAAGTGCTGTGTTGAAAACCAAACAGGTGAAGTGATGGTGAGTGGAGAATCCCGAAGGCCATATTAGAAAAAGATTGTTAAAGAGGCCTTTGTGAAGAGGGGTGTATAAGTAGGATATCCAAATGATATATGCATATTATTAATTTAATCGTATTAATTTGAGGTTTAACCAGATCTCCTTAAATGCTGACCCTATTATCCAAAGCATTAGCCATTTCTCCAGACCTCTTGCCATCAGTAAATTTGACAAGCAGGCCCTCTGTAGCTTCATTCAAGTTCATTGATACAACGCTGCTAACTTTATCGTGTGGTGTGTGTGTTCCTATGATTTATAAACGTCTATATTTTCCTCTCCCATGTACTGTTCTTTTCAAAACTGGAAAGGTTGTTGCAACTTCAGTGGCAATCTCCATACATTAATGTCTGCAACTTCCTCACCGTGGACAGTTCGTAGGTCTGGACCCAGCGTGCCATTTACTAAGGACTTAGTGCCCTGAGCTTTCATTTTGTGGCATTTCAATGTGTCTCTACTTCAGTCTGCTCTTTTTAAGTCTTCCATCCGCAATTAATCATCACTCTTTACTAAATGTGTTAAATAAGGGGAAGTAAGACTCTTTTCAAGATTTTGTTCTGTCATCTGCTTTATGTTGTGACAGGCCTGGATTTATCTCGATCCTGAAATTAATCCATTGCCTTCTGTCCATAATTTATCAAGTGATTTATTTTAAATATATGGTGCTCTAATGCCATCAAAAATCCTACTCAAAACTTCAAATTATTATTTATCTTCTGCTAGTACATTAGAGATGGTAACTATTGCAGTACTCATTCTTTCTGAGATCTTTTGATGTCATTTGGGACATTTGAAAAGAATTTTTAGTTATGTAGATATTATTATTCTCTTCAATTTAAAATCTTTCTGCTGGATGTAGGGGAAAGGAGTCAGCTCAATATCACAAGACAGTAAAGTTAAGTTCCAGATTGGTCTGGTGATGATCTCTTAAGATTGTTATGGGAATTAAGTGAATTGATACTTTTAGCACTATGTCTGTTACATAGAAAGTGATCTGAAAATGTATGGTGAATGAATGTAAAACTATATGCTCTCATGACACGAATATTATTTGCTGTACATACCAATTATTCTAAGTGTTAAAGTATTTTTAAATGTAGCTCACAATAGTCTGAGTAATTCTGTGTAATGACCCAACTTAAATTTTTGTCTGTCACTTTAATTTTAGCTTTCCCACTAACTGGAATATATTAAAAATGACAAAGAAAAGAAAAATAAAACTCAACACTAATTTTGTTTTCCTTCCAGTGGTTGAAGTTAGGATGCTCTGAGATCTCAGATTATATGGGCTGCCCCAGATTTTACATTCTTATCCCTGGTATAAGACCATATTTTTACAGTTCTAGAATATGGATAACTTTATGGATGCACTTCAATAAATATTTTGGAGTATGTTCTATGTGTTCAGGTGTCTAGCTAAGTGCTGGGGGCATAAAGATCAATAAGATGTAGTGCAACCTCAGTGATCTCACAGTCCACTGGTGAACTGGGTGACAGAATAACTGTGAACTTCTAGTGTAGAGGGATGCAAAGTGTTATGAGAAGATAAAAAAAAAACCACCCAATCCAGCCTGGAGAAAACCAGAATCGATGGCTCTCCTTCAGAGACAGTCACTCTTCAGCTGACCTTCTTGAAGCAAAGGAGATCACTAGTTGGTTAAGGGTGGGGGGCAGCAGAGGGACCAGAATTTCGTGGAGACTTGGAAGCAGGAGAAAACATGGAGTGTATGGGGAAAGCAGAGTGAATTGAGCAAGGTCAGGCTTTTACAACAATCTTGGGCAGTAATGTAGAGAATAATTAAAGAAGGGTGAGGCAAGAGATAAGGGTTCAAAGTAGTATGCTAATATATTGACTCTGCTGTCAGAAGGAAGGTAGTGGCTGTGGGAATTGAGGGGAGTCGGGTATTATTCAAATGTTTAATACTTTTAATCAGCATCATTTAGAATGCAGACATCTTGTTTTATTCCCCGAGGAAGGCTGACTACATGGAAATGGTGTGCGGAGGTTTAGTTTTCTTTCTCTATTTTGAAGGATACATTCAATAAAGAAAGAGAGAGGTGTCCCACTGTTGACTTTATGTTACTTGAAAAGCAGTTTTCTTCCTTCTTATCTGCCAGATTGAAACTCAAATCAAGCCTGAACACTCTCAGTAATGACTGTACTGAGCTTATTTATTTCCCGAATAAATGCATTAGTTTTCATGGAAATTATCTGACACCTCTAGGCTTCAAATACCACATTTTCTTACCATATAGCATTGAGATAAATTTTTCTGGAAAAGTCCCTGAATCATGGGAAGTCTAGAAATCTAGTTTTCAGATAAAAAGAGAGAAAGGGATTTCTGATAACTTGTTACTATCAGGAGTGACTCTTCAATGGGTTACTGAGAATGAATAACCTGCTGCCCTAAAAAACTCAGAAATTAACAAACTAATCTGTTGCAAGTTATTACAGAACATTTCTTTGTGCTTCTTATTCTTTCCATTCCTCTTTTACCCCCTCCCTCTTTTAATCATGTCTTATTTCAGATAAGGTTCTCTCTGTTCCTTCTTGTCTTCTATCCTGTATTATAAGGTCTGACATTTCCCTCTCATGGTGCTTTTGTTTAACAATATGAAAAACTCCTGCTCTAATTCTATCTCAAGGTGAGCACAGACAGACACTGTTCCTCTCTTACTCAGTTTTTTTGTCTCATGAAGAGCATGGGGAAGTAGGCAAGTAATTTAATTCGGTAAAGCAAATGCCCTTAGGTGCACACCTTGAAAGGATTGGAAGTGCAAGAAGAGACATCTATTTTTTCAAAGTGGGGTCAAGAAACCTATCCAGAGGATGTATTATTTAACCTCAGAACTGAAGAATGAGAAAGGTATTCAGATTATGGAAGGTCTGGGAGAAGTAAGTGGTACCAGCTGAAAGGCAGTTCCTTGTTTGGGAGACATGACCAGTCAGCTCTCATGGAGAGCTTACATGGGCCAAGCTCTGTATTTAGTTAATGCACGCAATGCACCTCATATATGCATTAACTAAAATCGATCTTCACAACTGAAGGAGGTCTTATGAAGCATATCAACTTTACAGATGAAGAACATGAGCCATAGAGAGGTTAAAGACCTTGTCCAAGGTCACACAGCTAGAAACGGCCAGAGCCCCTGAGCAGAGCAGTCACAATTCCATTCCAGATTTTTCTGGGGGAGGAGGTATTCTCTATTCTGTTTCCACAGTAAAAAAAAAAAGAAAGTCCTCCCAACACCACTCCCCAAAATTAGTATGATCATCTGCTTACTTTATTAGTAGGAAACATATTTCAAGTTTTGATTCTTAAAAAGCATGTGTATAATGATATACATTTTATGTATTTAAAAATTCTTATTACATTTTAAGTAATGTTGAAGAGCAGAATCACAGGTGAAATTTTTATACTCCTCAAGTTGGTGTCTCCCCCAAAACAAATCAGTGTCTTTCTGTTCTCTCGGGTGCGAGCATCTTTGTCACTGCTGTGCACCGAAGGGCATAAACGTCGTCTCACCTTTGTATCCCGGAACTCAGCACAGCACTTTGGTCACAGCTATGGGTCAGTCACAGCCACTTTATCAGACCTGAGCTGAATTAAAGGGAGGGACTCCTTTTCAAAAGTTAGATATTTTATGAAAAACTATAAATATTGTGCCACCTTGGTTTATGGAAAACCATGGGAATTTCTGAATGTATAAGTATATATTGTTGCTTATTACTAAATCTTTAGCCTGGAAAGGACTTCATCTCTTCGTCTAATGTGCTAATCTATTAATTCAGTTCTTCCCATAACCTAGAGGTTCTTTTTCCTTTTTAAAATGGCATTGATTAAAATGGAAACATAATATTTAAATCTTTTATCCACCTTGAATTTATTTTTGTGTGTGGTGTAACTTGGTGATCAAGTTTCATTTTTTTGTGTGTAGCTGTCCAGATCTCCCAACACCATGGATTTTTGGGAGATTATTTTTACTCCATTTTATGCTTCTGCCCCCTTTGTTGAATATTAATTGACCATAGAGACTTGGGTTTATTTCTGGGCTCTCTGTTCTGTTCCACTGGTCTACATGTCTGTTCTTATGCCAGTACCAGACTATTTTGATTATTGTGGTCTTGTAATATATTTTCATACCAGGTATTGTGATTTCTTACTTAGTTCTTCTTTCTCAAAATTGCTATGGTTATTTGGGGTCATTTTGGTTCCATATAAATTTTTGAAATGTTTGTTCTATATCTGTGAAATATGTCATTGGTATTTTAATAGGGATTGTGTGGAATCTATATGATCTCACATATATGTGGAACCTAATCAACAAAACAAATAAGCATGCAAAAAGTAACCAGAAACAGTGAATTAAAGAACAAACTGACAGTAACCAGAGGGGAAGGGGAGGGGGATAATGGGGGGATATAGGAGAAAGTCCATCAAGGAACATGTATAAAGGGCACATGGACAAAGACAAAGGGGGTAGGTTCATGGGTGGGAGGCAGGGATGGGTGGGTTGGGGGAGCCGAGGCAGGGAGAAAATGGAGATAACTGTAGTTGAACAATAAAAAAATGGAAACATAATAATAGAGAGCAGAGAGTAGAAAAAGATAGGTTGCAATGCAGTTATAAAGTGCAGACCATAACTTTTGGGGTGCTTCCCCATTCTCGACACACTTTCCTGAGAACTGTCCATTACCCTCAGCCACCTTGAAGGATGACCTCCCAAGAAGGAAAGTGAAAGTGCAATACTTGCCTTCCCAAAGATAGGTCCCTGGCCCCATGAGATTGTACTTTACCCTTGGTTCACTAAGATGTCCCTTTCCATAAATATTATTTTTCCTTGAGCTCATTAGACTGGGCTATTCCTGGAAAATAATAATTCTTGTTGAGATAACAGAAATGTACCCTTAGCAGTAAGCAATGGGTTTATTTAGGCACATGATCTGATTTTTCCTATAAAATAAATAATCCATTTTATTGTGTTACTAAAATTAACTTAATTCCATTTCTAA
The DNA here is from genome assembly GCA_028533065.1 of Trachops cirrhosus. Lineage (NCBI taxonomy): Eukaryota > Metazoa > Chordata > Mammalia > Chiroptera > Phyllostomidae > Trachops > Trachops cirrhosus. The sequence goes on along the minus strand of CM052541.1, from coordinate 113,349,398 downwards.
AGACTTTATTATTTTTAGAGTAGGTTTAGGTTCACAGCAAAATTGAGGGGAAAGCACAGAGATGTTCACATATTGCCAACCTCACACATACATAGCCTCTTCCATTAAAAACCCCACCAGAGTGGTACATTTCTTACAACTGATGAACGTATGTTGATACATCATAATCATCCAAAGTCCATGGTTTACCTTAGGGTTCACTCTTGGTATTGCACATTCTATGGATTTGGACAAATGTATAATACACATCCATAATTAAATTATTATACATAGTATTCACATTGCCCTAAAAATCCTCTGTGCCCCACCTATTTTAACATTTCCTCCCTCCGAATTCCTGGAAACCACTGGTCTTTATACTTTCTCCATAGTTGTACCTTTTTATGGATGTCATATTGTTGGAATCATATACTACGTAGGCTTTTCAGATAGGCTTCTTTCACTTAGGAATATGGCCTTAAATTTCCTCCATGGCTGATAGCTCACTTCTTTTTTTAGCACTCAAGAGTATTCTATTATCTGGATGTACCACAGTTTATCTATTTGCTTACTGGAGGACATCTTAGTTATTTCCAAGTTTTGGCAATTTTGAAAAAAGCTGATGGAAATATTCAAGTGCAGTTGTGTGTGTGGACATAAGTTTTCAATTCCTTTGCATAAATGCTAAGCTGCAGCATTGCTGGATTATATAGTGGGACTATGCTCAGTTTTAGAAGAAACCACAAAACTTCCAAAGTGACTTGTACCACTTTGTATTCCCACGAGTAGTGAATGAGAGTTTCTGTTGTTTCACACCCTCACAAGTATTAGACGTTATTACTGTTGCAGAATTTAGCCATTCTAATAGGTGTGTGGTGGTATCTCATTTTTTAATTTGCATTTCATTGATAACATATAATGTAGAGCATCTTTGTACATACTTCTTTATCATTTGTATATCTTCTTTGATGTGATGTCTGCCAATGTCTTGGCCATTTTGAAAAACAGGTTGTATGTTGCCTTATTATTGAGTTTTAAGGGGATTTTATTGTATATTTGGAATAACAGTTTTTTTATATGTGTCTTTTGCATATATTTTTCCCAGTTTTGGCTTGTCTTCTCCTTCTTTTGAAAGAGTCTTTTACAGTGCTGAATTCATTTTAATAAAGTTTAGTCTATCAATAACTTATTTTATAGATCACACCTTTGGTGTTCTATCTAAGAAGTCATAAACACACCTAAGGTCATCTAGATTTTCTTTTATGTTATTTTCTAGAAGTTTTATAGTTCTGTATTTTATATCTAGGTCTGTGAAAGATTTTAGTTAATTTTTGTGAAGGACATAAGGCCTTGTCTAGATTCATGTTTTTTTGCATGTGAATGTCAAGTTGTTTCAGAATCATTTGTTGAGGAGACTATTTTTCACCATTGTATTCCTTTCATTTCTTTGCAAAGATCAGTTGACTATATTTATGGTGGTCTATTTTTGGGTTTCTGTTTGTCGCACGGATCTTCTATCTATTCCTTTACCAATACTACACTGTCTTAATTACTGTAGCTTTATAATAAGTCTATAACCATTTAACCATTATAACTATTTTAAAACCCTGTTCTTCCTATTGAATTACCTTAGCACCCTTGTTGAAAATCCATTATCCATACTTGTATGGACTCATCTGGGGGCTCTCAATTCAATTTCATTCATCTATATTTCTATTTCTATACCAATATAACAATGTTTTGATTACTGTAGCTTTGTGGTATAATTAATTAATGAATTTTATTGTTGTTCAAGTACAGTTGTCTACATTTTCCCATCACCACTTTCTCCCACCCCAACCACCCCCAACTCCCACACTCAATCCTTCCCCCGTTTGGCTTTGTCCTTGTTTCCTTTATGCATGTTCCTTGATGACCCTTCATCTTCTTTCCCCCATTATCACCCTCCCCCCAGCCCTCTGGTTACTATCAGTTTGTTCTTTATTTTACTGTCTCTGGTTATATTTTCTTGCTTGTTTGTTTTGTTGATTAGGTTCCACTTAGAGGTGAGATAATATGGTATTTGTCTTTCACCACCTGGCTTATTTCATTTAGCATAATGTTCTCCAGTTCCATTCATGCTGTCAAGAAAGGTACTATCTCCTTCTTCATTTCTGCTGTGTAGTATTCCATTGTGTAAATGTACCAGAGTTTTTGATCCACTCATGTACTGGTGAGCACTTAGGTTATTTTCAGCACTTAGCTGGAAATTGTGCTGCTATGAACATTGGGGTACAATGGTTCTTTTGAATTGTTGTTTCAGGATTCTTATGGTATAATCCCAGGAGTAGAATTGCAAGGATGGTATAATATTTGCAAATCAGTAAATGTAATTCATCACATAAACAAATGGAAAGACAAAAATCACATAATCATATCAATAGATGCAGAAAATGCACTTGATAAGGTACGGCACCAATTTATGATAAAAACACTCAGCAAAATGGGAGTAGAGGAAGCATACTTCAACATAATAAAGGCCATATATGAAAAACCTACAGCCACCATCATACTCAACAGGCAAAAACTAAAAGCTTTCCAACTAAGATCAGGAAAAGGACAAGGATATACACTTTCACCACTTCTATTCAACATAGTATTGGAAGTCCTAGCCACAGCAATCAGACAAGAAAAAGAAATAAAAGGCATCCAAATTGGAAAGAAGTAAGTAAAGCTATCATTGTGAGAATGACATGATAGTGTACATAGAAAACCCTATACACTCCACCAAAAAACTATTCAATCTAATAAGTGAATTTGGGAAAGCAGTAGGATACGTTAATATTCAGAAATCAAAGGCATTTTTGTACACCAACAATGAAATACCAGAAACAGAAATTGGGAAAAAACTCCCATTTACTATAACACAAAATTAAGTACCTAGGAATAAACCTAACCAAGGAGCTGAAAGACCTGTACTCAGAAAACTAAACAACACTGAAGAAAGAAATTTAGGAAGGCACAAATAAATGGAAGCATATACTGTGTTCATAGATTGGAAGAATTAACATCATCAAAATGTCTATACTACCCAAAGCAATTCATAGATTCAACACAATCCCACTTTGTGGTATATTTTAAAATTAAGAAGTGTGAGTCCTTGCCTTGGCCAGAGTGACTCAGCTTATTGGAGCATCCTTTCAAAACCCAAATTTGCAGGTTTGATTCCAGTCAGGGCACATATCTATGTTGCGGGTTTGGTCCCCCATCTGGGTGCTTACAATCCCCAGTGTGGAAGCATGTGAGCTCTTATCCAGGTGCATACAGAAGGCAACCAATTGCTGTTTCTCTCTCTCATCAATGTTTCTCTCTCTTTCTTCCTCTCTCTAAAAAGCAATGAAAACAATGTCCTTGGGTAAGGATAAAAAAAACGTGTCAGGCTACAAGTTTTCTTCTTCTTTTTTAATACTGTTTTGGTTATTCAGGATTTCTTGAAGTTCCATTTGAATTTTAGAATCTACTTGTTCATTTCTGAAAAAAGAGGAGGGGAAGGTGGTTAAAATTTTGATAAGGATTGCACTGAATTTGTAGATCAATTTGTACAGTATTATAATAGTAACATTACTAACTCTTCCAATTCAAAAACATGGTCTTTCCATTTATTTAGGTCTTTAACTACTTTCAACAATATTTTACACTTTTGTGATGCAGACACCAGCCTGCAGTGTCCGAAGCATTATGGATGAGACACGAGACAAATTCACATGGACTACCAAGTCCTGTGAAGGAAAAGGGATGGCACAGCTACTCTCTCAAGGGGAGAGTGCCTTGAAGTGGCCTAGCCACACTCTCAAGAGGAGAGCGCCCCAACCCTTGCCTTGACAGGCTTTTATTGGGTTCCTTTTACACAAGAATACAGGTAAACCTCATTAATCATTATCAGGCAGTAAGAATCAAACATACAAAGAACTCTGAGGGACTATTTTGAGTCAGGGTCAGATAGCTAAAGAGCTATAAAACTTTGAGGAACAAACTCACTTTTCACTTGGACGCTTATCATATTATTGAGAGCATTCTAAACAAAGCAGGTTTCACAGAATTTTACATATTCTTTCTTAGGTCTGATCGCCCTAGGGAACCCGCCCTTTCCAGCACAGGACTGCACCCACCACCAGCATTGCTTCAGGATTAAGGCATTGTTTTAGGGGTAAGTCAGGCAGGGGAAGTAAGGCAGCCAAGAGATTAGGAGACTTCTCGCAGACAGAAGGAGGACTCAGGCTATGTCAAAGCCAAGGGGCGAGGGCCCATCATCCCCTTTTGCTGTAGCCCCCCAAGTCCTTCACTGGGGCCTCCCTGTGATTGTGCCTGTCTTAGGTCGTTCCCCCTTTGAGGAATCTTACCCGTCATTGGCTAACTGATCAAGCATTGGGGGCCAGGCAGGGTGAAGAAAAAGAAGCAGAAGTGGTGCCCCTGCCAGGGAGATAAGCTTTGTCTCCTTAGTGGGCTATGGTTCCAAGGTCACTCACTTAGCCTTAGCAATGGGGGAGTTACAGCTTCTGAAACCAGGCAGGCAGTTCCCAACATTTTTGCATCTGTAAAACTTTATGTCCTTGGTTAAATATTTTTCTAAGCATTTTATTTTTTCAAGTTCTATTGTAAAATGAGGTTGTTTTGTTAAGTCCATTTTCAGATTGTTCATTGCTAGTGTATAGTAATACATCTAATTGTTTCATAATGATATTATATCTAGCAATTTTGCAGAACTCATTATTAACTCTAGCACTTCTGTGTGTTTGGAGTCTTTGGAGTTTTCTATATTTAAGTTTGTGTCATCTGCCTGAGATAGCTTTAGTTCTTCCTTTGCAATCTGGATGTCTTTTGTTTCCTTTTCTTGCCTAATTTGATAGAACTTCCTGTAAAATGTTGAATAGAATAAGTAGATCTCCTTGTCCTCTGCCTGATCTTAAGGGGAAAGTTTTTACCATTTTATCCTTAAGTATGAGGTTAGCTGTGGATATTCAAGATGTTCTTTTGTCAAAGTGAGGAAGCTGTTTTATTTCTAGTTTGTTGAGGATTTTTATAATAAAAATATTTTGGATTTTTGTTAAATTTTTTTAATGTGTGTGGAGGTAGGTTATCGTGTGTGGCTTTTCCCTCCCTTTTATGCTATTACTATACTATATTATATTGATTGATCAAGTTTCATGAATCTCCTACTCCTGGGATAAATCTCATTTGTCAATGGCATCTAATTCCTTTAATATATTGCTGGATTCAGTTTGATAAATTTTGTTGAAAATTGGTGCATCTATATTCAAAAGAGATATGAGTCTGTCATTGTCTTTCCTGCTTTATCTTTGGATGGCTTTGATATCAGAGTAATACCAACTTCATAGAGGGTCTCTGGGTTTCACTTCAGTTTTATTAGTTACCAACTCTTTGAGGTAGGCATTCAGTAACTTAACGCTTTAGACTCATCTCTGAAAAATAACTCCATACAAATCTGTTGTGAAGGTTTAGTAAGATTATTATGTGTGCTTTGTAAAGTGCTAATCACAGCATTTATATCAAGTGATAAGAAGTACTGCCATTAATGTTAAGAATAATGGCAGCCAGTGAAGTGGTAGAATTACAAATGCATGCAGCTTAACAAAGATCATGACATTTTATTTCTCTTGGTCTCTATTACATCATCTATAAAATGAGTCATCATTATTCTAGTTGTGTTACAATAACCATATTAATAAAAACAATGTAACTCAGGGTTGGACAAAAGTAGGTTTGCAGTTTTCTTATGGAAAATAATACAATAATTAATAATAATACAAGAATAAACTCTGTTTCACATACTCAAAATTGTAAACCTATATACTTTTCCCTGCCCTGTATAATGATATAGCAACAATAATATATTACTAACACTATATATATTGAGTACATCCTGCCTGAAGACGTTGGCATATATTATTTTATCCTTATAACACCATAATGAAGGTGTTATTATCTTTCCTTATTTTCTGAGGATAGTACCTGAAGTTTGGATAACTTTTCCAAGATCACACAGATCAGAAGTCATGGAAAATCAGTTAAGTCTGGAACAGAGTTATATCCATAAAGTTTGTCATTTTTCACTCTCATCCAGGAGTTGTTCTCTTGTTTATGTAAATAGGAATAAAATTGTATTCAAATGTTATTCTAAAAATTTATGTATTTCCTCATTTAACCAATCAATTTAAATTAAAGTAAGAAGAGTCAATCTAATTTTTCTATCAAAAATTAACTTTTTTAAAACCTTTTTGTTGTATAGCTGGGAAGAATTAACATATTCATGTTGAAAATATCTAGCTACCATCCTCACACACCTCTGCAATAATATTTCTTAGGCCTTGGCAATTCAGACAAGTGTTTCTGAAATAAAACACTGCATGCATAGAAAACATTTAATGTTAATAGTTGAATATATTTCCCTAAAGACAGCAAAGCCATTATCTAATTATCTTTTGATCTGTAGTAATGATGTGAATTGGAGTTGATTTAGACATCCTTGACTAGCTTTTATGCTATTGTGTAAATTGTTATTTAAATATGAATTTGTCAATTTGAAAGAGATTCAGAATTGGAATGTGGTCAATGTGTCACCAGCAGAATACAAATGAGTTTACTTATTCTTTTACAAGGTGAGTTAATAAGTATGTGTTGGGGTTGCACCCTGCACTGGCATTGACTTGAGTAAGACATCATGACTGGTAACATTACTTGGTGCCTCTATGAAAGACAAGGTCCTTACAATCACTATCTTTTTTTTTTTTTAATGAAAGACAGTGCTCAGAATTCAGAAATTTAAAGTTTAGTAAAGTGTAGCATGAAAGTGTTCCAACCTCATCAAATAACCTAAATGACTTCCAAATAGAAGTCTTCAGAAGCCAAGTGCATTTGTCTTGCTTAAATAATGTAATCCAAACAAATTCTGAAAATGTACAAATTATATATGGCTATAATTAAAGATTCAGGACAGGTAAGTGTCCTCTTTTCTCAGAATATAATTTAAATCTTTTAAACTCATTTTCATCATTAGAATATTTTTTAAAATTGTATGTATGATTGAGACATTCATGTCATGATACCAAAGTATGAATGATGGCTGGAACACTTTATTTAAAAATTGTGTTTAAAGAGTTTATGCTTAATTTCTAATGTATTGTTTATTAATGGCATGTTTGGCATTGTCAGAATGTTTTGATAGATGCTCACTTGATCTTTCTTATATGTAAGTTTGATGAAAAAAGAACAAAAAGCACAGCTAAAATTAATCATAATAGCAATTTCCCTGCCTTATTTTCTACTCTCAATTGTGTCCACTTGCATTTGTTGGTAAGATTCTGAAAAATAGTGGCCACATCTGCAATATTTCAGAGAAAGGCCCTTCTGTGTAATAATAAAGCTTGTTGGGCGCCCACATTAGTCTAAATATTAGATGCACTCATGACCATTTTTGAAATAAAAATTATGATCAAGCAGATTTGGACTCAGCATTAAAGTAGTTTTTTCCTACAAAATAAACTATGTATTTGGTTGAAAGAAAATAAACCAGAACTTTAGAAGTATTACAAATGTAGTAAGAAATGACAGGGAACAAAAGGATTTGAAGTCTATAAGTCAGGGAAGTTTTCTTTTTATGAAGTCCTCCTGTTAAGTTCACATTGGAGTGATCAACCAGATAACTGTCCTCAGGCTGCAAGTATTCATGCAAATATTTTTGAATAAAAATATTAACTTTCCACACCCCTGACATTATCTAACTTTATAAATAAAGAATAAAGTAGGAAAAAATGTTTATATTAAAAATGGGCATTTTGTTTTCTTATACTTCAAGTTCCCTGTCTATAAAATGGTATTTGAATGCAATTATTTCTCTAAAGTGGTGGTTCTTAAAATTGGGTGATTCCTATATGCATTTAAGTATTTAATGAAATGTGGTGAATCCATTCTTATTGAAATGTTCACATAATTATATGTACAGACTAGATGAAATCTATCCATGAACTTTCAAGTCCACAACCCTAGACCTATAAAGTCTTAGGAATTGGAAGCATCTCAGAGATACACCAATTTTCTGCTATAAATTAAGAAGTATCCATAAACAAAAACTATCAATGTATAGAAGGAGGAAGCTTGCTTCCCATTACAACTCAGAGTTAAGATTCTCTGTCAACCATCCTGCAGGCTACTCTAGCCCCTGCTTCAGAAACAATTGCTTCACTCAAGTTTGCTATAAACACCTGGGGAAGAGGATGGAAGGTGGAAGAAGGTAAGGCTTAAAAGTTACTTGATATAAGTAGAAGGAACTCCTTTTCCTTTAATTTCTAATCAACAACTGATATTCTGGTTCATAACTATTTGTGTGTGCATATGTATATGCGAACTCAATGTGATAGATTTTATTTGGCCAACAAATGTAATTATTAGTCAAATTAACTTATATTTCCCTGAACTTCACTATAAGAGAACCATGATATAGTATTTATTTTAATCAATTATGTAGATTTGGGGGAAATTTCATAGATAAATACACAATTTATATTTTAATTCTAACATTGATTCATAGGTATATTACAAATATAATAAATGAAAATAACCAAAATAAAAAATTAACTTATTTTGTGAGAAAATAAGTATGCAATAGCTTTAAATATCTCCTAAACTGATGGTTTCACAGATTTGCTGTCTATTGCTGCCTATTACAAACATCTGAGGATTTAACAAATTACAATGACCTGGTAAATATTATATAAATTAAATAAGAATGTCTTGCAATAACATCCAAACACTAGTATTTTTTCATCAGTAAATATTTCGGATCTTTATCTGTTTACAACTGAAATGGAATCATCTTCTTTATTGAATACATTTGATATATAATATTGTGTAAATTTAAGATGTGCAATGTGTTCATTTGATATTTAGCACTGGTATTACATTACATACTTATATTTTCTTTTTAATGGTTGGGAAAATTAAGTTTTAGTCTCCCAGGAAGTTTGATGACTGTAGTACAAGGTTGTTGTCCTGATTCAGCATACTGTGCAGTCAAGTCTCTATGGCTTATTTACTGCTTGATGCAAGTTTGTGCCCTTACGGCACAAAATCAATCTTATCCCCATTCCCACCCCCTGGTAATCACCATTTTACATTCTTTTTTTTATGAGTTTGACTATTTTAGATTTTACATGTAAGTGATATCATACAGTACTATAACCTATGTGCTCAAGGTCTGTTCATGTTATTTATTGCATAGGGCAGGAATCATCCTTTCTCATGGGTGAATAATACTCCATCACATTGTTTTTATCCACTCATTTGCTAATGGACATTTAGGTTGTTTCCATATATTGGCTATTGTGAATTGTGCTGTAATCAACATAAGAGTCCATATATTTTTTCAAAATTCTGTTTGCATTTCCTTTGGGCCTATACACAGAGAGTGGAATTGCTGGATCATATGGTAGATTTATTTTTAGTTTTTGAGAACTCTTTATATCATTTTTCATAGTGGTTGGACCCATTTACATTCCCACTTATAATCTATATGTGTTTAGTTTCAACTACATCTTTGACAGCACCCGTTTTCTGTCGCCTTCGTATGGACAGCCACTCTAACAGCTATGAAGTGACATCTCTTTATGGTTTTGATTTGCCTTTTCTGGTGATTAGTAATGTTGAGTATATTTTTATGTATCTGTTGACCATCTGTATGTTCTCTTTGGAAAAATGTCTATTTAGTTCCTCGCCCACGTTTAATTGGATTGTTTATTTTCTTGCTATTGGCTTGAGTTCCTTATATATTTTGTATTTTAATCTTCTATCAGATAAATGGTTTATGAATATTTTCTCAATTCAATGTTACTTTTCATTGAATTAACTGTTTCTTTTGTTGGGCAGATGCTTTCAAGTTTGATGTAGTCCCAATTTATTGATGTTTGTTTTTGTAGTTTGGCATCAGTAATTTTTAAAGATTATCTGGTTATACCAATGTGCAACAAAATTTGGAAACACGGTCCTAAATTATTTCAACTTAAACTATTTTCAAGCCAGCAGCATTGGAAGCACCTGGGAGCTTGTTAGAAAAGCAGAAACATGGGAGTTACCCTAGACCTATTAAATCAGAGTTTATATTAATAGATTCAATAATAATATTTACATAAAATATAAATAATCAGGTAATTAATATGCATGCTGAAGTTTAAAAAAGATAGTCTGAAATTTGAAAGATAAGTTAACCAAAATTCCTAAGCAGAAAAATATATACTGAAAATAGTTTCAGCAAAAGTACTGGCATCAAAAGTTTCTGTAATAGTAATCTTAAGAAGAAAATAAACATTTTTATTTTTTCACTAATTTTTACACTAAGCTAATATTCTGATTTTATTAATCCAACATTAGGTACTTTAATTGCAAGATTAATTATTCTAACTTCTTTTCAGTAAGGCATCTTGCATTTTCCCAAGATGCAATTAGCATTTTTGAACTTAAATGTCAGTTTTGTTATAGATATGCATCATGGAAATTAATGTTTGCAAGTCTTTTCAGTGCAGTAATAAGAATTTTATAACAATGTGGAGTTTTGTCCTATTATGTGAATAAATAATTGCTTTTGCATTGATGCAAGTATCCTCAGGTTTTATGACATCTAAACTAGATGTCTTATACTAAATATTGTTGCTTTATAAGATAAATATTAAATATAAGCCAATTCCATACATATCACAATTATTTTCTACTAGTCAATCATTTTTAGCTTAGTATATTTTCTGCTTCTCTACTATGTAGAAAAAAATTTTTACAGGTAAGTTTACATAAAGTCTGTATAATTAATACCATATACAGTTTATCTTAAAACTTAGGCTCATATAAAGCAAGTATTAATACATCTAAAGGGAGAAATAGACAGAAATATAATAATAGTAGAGCATTAAATACCCTACTTTCATCAATGGATAGGTGTTCCAGATAGAAAATCAGTAAGAAAATATTGTACTTAACCATATGTTATATTAGGTATACTTAACAGACATTTACAGACATTCCACCAGAAAACAACAGAATACATATTCTTCTCACATGCATATGTAACTTTTTCCAGGATAGATCATATGTTAAGTCACAAAACAAGTCTTAATAAATTAAATGAATTAAAAATCATATTAAGAATCTTTTTCAAAGATAATATGAAACTAAAAGTCAATTACAAGAAGAACACTGAAAAATTCACAAATATGTGAAGAATAAAAAACTTGCTACTAAAAAAAGTGGGTCACACAAGAAATCAAAAGAGAAATTTAACACAAACTTGAGACAAATGAAAATAAAAATATAACATACCAAAATTTTGAGATGCACAAAAGCAGTTCTAAGAGGATAGTTCAAAGCAATAATTTCCTGTATTAAGAAACAAGACAGATCTCAAATAAACAAAATACTTTTACACATGAAGGAACTAGAAAAAGAACAAACTAAGTCCAAAGTTACTAGAAGAAAGGAAATTACAAAAAGTGTGAAATAAGTAAAATAGGAACTAAAAACATAATAGAAAAGATCAATAAAATTGAGCTAGTTTAAGATAAACAAAATAGAGAAAACTTTAGCCAGACTCACACACACACACACACACACACACACACAAAATGAGAGAGAAGACTCAAATAAGTAAAATCAGATATAAAAGAGGAGATATTACAACCAATATCACAGACATACAAAAGATCATAAAAAATAAAAAGTATCATATGAATAATTATAGGCCAACAAATTGAACAATCTAAAAGAAATAAATTTTTAGAAACCTGCAAACTACAAAGACTGAATTGTGAAGAAAGAGAGTATTTGAACAGACCAATTATAAGAACACTGAATCAGCAACCACATCAGTCCCAACAAACAAAAGTCCAATAGCAGATGGTCTCACAGCTGAATTCTACCAAATATTTAAAGAAGAATTAATACCAGATATCCTTAAACTTAAAAAAAAAAAAGACCAGGGAACACTTCCAAACTCATTTTATGAGGCTAACTAACATTGCTGTGATAACAAACCTGAAAAGGGCCCTATAAGAAAAGAATATTATAGGCCAATGTCTGTGATAAACATAGAAAAGGAAAGAAAAAAAAATTTAGGTTGGGAAAGACTATAAATTAAAAAAAATAACATGCTAACTGCAACAGTAGCTAGAAGAACAGAATGCTATCAGAGAGAGGGAACAATTTCCCTAACAATGGCTGTTCTTTTATGGAGGGATTATAATTTACATCATGAATAAAAGATGTAGAACTCTTCTGTTATAAGTAAATGGAGAGAGAATACACCAATAATGAACTATCAGAAAGGGAAACTAAGAAAATAATACAATTCACAATTGCTTTAAAAAGAATAAAATACACAGGAATAAATTAAACCAACAATGCAAAAGACCTGGACTCAAAATTATAAGGCATTGAAGAAATAAACTGAAGAACATGCAAATAAGTGGCAGCATATACCATGATCATGGATAGAAAGAATTAACATCATTAAAATGTCTGTACTACAAAAAGGAATCAATAGATGCAATGTAATTCTTATTAAGATACCAATGGCATTTTTCAATGAAATATTCCAGAAATTTGTATGAAACCACAAGAGACCCTGGATAGCAACAACAATCTTGAGAGAGAAGAGTTAAGTTGGAGGAATCACACTACCTTATATCAAACTATACTACAAGGCTATCGTAATTAAACAGCCTGGTATTGGCATAATACTCAACACCAAAACAACAAACAACCAAGTTAAAAATGTGCAAAGGACCTGAATATACACTTCTCCAAAAGGGACATACAGAAGGCCAATAGACATTTGAAAAGATGCTCAATGTCACTAATCATCAGAGAAATGCAAATTAAAACTACAATGAGATGTCACCTCACACTAATAAGAATGGCTACCATCAATAAATCAACAAATAACAAGTACTTACTGGCAAGGATGTGGAGAGAGGGGAACACTTTTGCACTGTTGGTAGGAATGCAGACTGGTTAAAACCCTGTGGAAAGCAGTATGGAAATATCTCAAAAAATGAAAAATGGATCTGCCTTTTGACCCAGCGATCCCACCTCTGGGAATATATCTGAAGGAACCCAAAACACCAATTTGAAAGAGTATGAGTACACCTATGTTCATTGCAGTACTATTTAAAATAGTCAAGATATAAAAGTAGCCCAAGTGTCTACCATTAGATGAGTGGATAAAGCAACTATGGGACATTTACACAATGGAATACTATTCAGCTATAAAAAGAAAAAAAATTACCCTTTGTAACAGCATTGATGGACCTGGAGAACATTATGCTGAGTAAAATCAGCCAGTCAGAGAAAGACAAATAGTTAACAAAGGCAAAATAAACCTAGGTTTATTCCTAGGTATTTTATTCTTTTTGAAGCAATTTTGAACGGGCTTGTTTTCTTAATTTCCCTTTGTTCGGTCATTTTTGGCATATAAAATGTAACTGACTTCTGGATATTAATTGTGTATTCCACTAAGTTGCTGAACTCATTTTTCAAATCACATAGTTCCTTGGTGGAATCTTTGGGGTTCTCTATGTACAGTATCATGCCATCTGCCAATAAAGACAGTTTTACTTCTTCCTTTCCAGTTTGGATGCTTTTTATTTCTTCTTCTTGTCTGATTGCTGTGGCTAGGACTTCTAATACTATTTTGAATTAGAGAGGTGAAAGTGGACATCCCTGTCTTGTTCATGATCTTAAGGAGAATGCATGTAGTTTTTGTCCATTAGTAGAATGCTGGCAGTCGGTTGGTCATATATGGCCTATTTATGTTTAGGTATGTTCCCTCTATTCTTATTTTGCTGAGAGTTTTGATCATAAATGGTGCTGGATTTTATCAAAAGCTTTTTCTGCATCTATTGATATGGTCATGTGCTTTATATCCTTCATTTTGTTTATGTGGTGAATCACATTTAATGATTTGGAAATGTTGTATCAACCTTACATCCCCAGAATAAATCCCACTTGATCATGATGTATGATCTTTTTGATGCATTGCTGTATTTAGTTTGCTAATATTTTGTTGAGGATGTTAGCATCTATGGTTATCAGGGATATTGACCTATACTTTTTTGGTAGTACCTTTAGCGGTTTTGGAGTTAGGATATGATGGCATCATAAAATAAGTTTGGGAGCCTTCCCGCCTTTTGAACTTTTGAAACGTTCTGAGAGGAGAGGTCTTAATTCTTCTTGGAATGTTTGGTAAAATTCAACTGTGAAGCCATTTGGTCCAGGGATTTTGTTTATTGGGAGGTTTTTGATTACTGCTTCAGTTTAATTAGGTATAATCTGTCTATGCAGATTCTCTGATTCTTCCTGATTTAGTTTTGGAAGACTGTATGTTTCAAGGATTTTATCTATTTTGTCCTGGTTGTCCAGTTTGTTGGTATATAATTATTAATAATATTTTCTTACAATCATGTGTATCTCTTTAGTGCCAGCTCCTATTTTTCATCTTTCATTTCAGATTTTATTTATTTGGGTCCTTTTTCTTTTTTTCTTGATGAGTCTAATTAAAGGTTTGTCAATCTTATTTATCTTTTCAAAGAGTGAGCTCTTGGATTCACTGATCTTTTGTTACATTTTTTAAGACTCTATTTCATTTATTTCTGATGTAATCTCTATTATTTCTTTCCTTGTACTCAGTTTTTGCTTTATTTGTTGTTCTTTTTAAAGTTCCTTTAAGTGTAAAGTTAGTTTATTTGAACTTTTTCTTGTTTTGTTTTGTTTTGAGATAGGCCTGTAATGTCATGAATTTCCCTCTTAGGATTGCTTCGCCAGTGTCCCACAGATTTTGGATTGTTGTGTCCTCATTTTCATTTGTTTCAAGGTATCTTTTGTTTTCTTCCTTTATCTCACTGTTAACCCATTCATTGTTTAATAACATGTTATTTAGCTTCCATGTCTTTGAGCATTTCTGTGTTCTTCATGTAATTGATTTCTAGTTTCATAGCCTTGTGGTCAGAGAAGATGCTTGATATGATTTCAATCTTCTTAAATTTATTGAGATTTTTTGTGTCCTAACGTGGTCTATTCTAGAAAACATCCATGTGCACTTGAAAACTATGTATATTCTGCTGCTCTGGGGTGAAATGCTCTGAAGATATCAATTAAATCCACTTGATCTACTGTGTCACTTAAGGCTGCTGTCTCCTTTTTGATTTTCTGCCTGGAAGATCTGTCCATTGAAATCAATGAGGTGTTAAAACACCTAATTATGATGGTATTTCTGTTGATCTCTCCTCCTATGTCTAACAAGATTTGCTTTATATATTTAGGTGTTCCTATGTTGGGTGCATAAAGGTATACTCTTGTTGGATTTTTCCCTTTATTATTATAGTGTTCTTCTTTGTCTCTTACTCTAGCCTAGGTTTTAAAGTCTATTTTGCCAGTTATAAGTACTGCTACTTCAGCTTTTTAATCTTTTCTATTTGCATGAAATATCATTTTCCAAACCTTTACTTTTAGTTTGTGTGTATTTTTCAATCTGAAATGGGTCTCTTGGAGGCAACATATGTATGGGTCTTTCTTCTTCTACATTCAACTACCCTCTGTCTTTTGGTTGAAGCATTTAAGCTATTTTCACTTAAGGTGATTATTGATGGATATGTATATAGTACCATTTTATTGTTAGACTGTTTTCCTCTGTTATTTTTCTTCTCTCTTCTTCTTCTTCCTCTCCTTCTCCTTCTTCTTCATCATGCAAGCCCTTAACATTTGTTGCAATACTGGTTTGGTGTTAACAAACTCCTTTAGATTTTTCTTGTCAGGGAAGCTCCTTATTTCTCCTTCTATTTTAAATGATAGCCTTGCTAGGTAAAGTAGCCTTGGTTGTAGTTTTTAGCTTTTCATGAATATCTCATGTCACTCCCTTCTAGCTTGAAATGTTTCTGTTGAGTAATCAGATGCCAGTCTAATTGGTGCACTCTTTCAGGTAAGTACCTGCTTTTCTCTTAGGCTTTTAGGATTCTTTCCTTGTCTTTAACCCTTGCCATTTTAATTATGATGTGTCTTCATGTACGTCTCTTTGGGTTCAGCTTGTTGGGGACTCTCTGAGCTTCCTGGACTTGTGTGAATTTTTCTTTCACCAGATTAGGCAAGTTTTTGGTCATTATTTCTTCAAATAAGTTCTTGATCCCTTGCTTGCTGTCTTCTCCTTCTGGTATTCCCATGATGTGGGTGTTCTTATACTTCACATTGTCCAAAATGTTTCTTAAGCTCTTCTCAATTTTTAAATTCTTTTTTTCCTTTTGCTGCTCTGCCTGGGAGGTTTTTTTTCTACCTTAACTTCCGAATCACTGATTCTGTCCTCTGTCTCATCTAACCTACTGTTTAGTCCTTCCAGTGTATTATTTATTTCAGATATTGCATTCTTTATTTCTGACTGGTCATTTTCTATGGTTTCTATGTGTGTTTTCATGTTGATAATCATTACTCTAAACTCTCTATCTGATAAAGTGCTTTCCTCCATTTCATCTAATTCTTCTGGAAAATTCATTTTGTTCTTTCACTTGTTCTTTCATTTGAGGTCTGTTTCTTTCTTCTTCTTCTTTTTTTTTTAGTTTCTATTCTTTATTCCCATTCCAGCCCACCCACCCATCCCTCCTCTCCACCCTCCCATTTCCAACCCCCTTAGTTTTTGTCCATGTGTCCTCTATATTTGTTCCTGTAAACCCTTCCCTTGTCCCCTGAAATTCCCTCCCCTCTCCCCTCTGGTCACTGTCAATCTGTCCTCTATTTCAGTGTGTTCTGTTATATTTTACTTGTTTCTTTGTTTTGTTGTTTAGGTCTGTTTCTTTATTTTCCCATTTTGGCTGCTTTGTATTTTCCACCTTAGTTGTTAAACTAATCAGCTGTTAAACTGATATGTTAATCTAATCAAGCTGTAAACAGCAGTCTAAGTACCACAGGGTGGGGCAGAGCAATTCCTGTGGGTAGGGGTGTTGCTTCCCCTCAGGGTGATGCCACTTTGAGAGGAGTGCTCTGCCTAAAAGTAATGGCTCCTACAGTATGGGGAATGACTCAACACAGGTATCCTGGTGGCTGTTCCTTCAGTTTTCTTCCCAGAGCCACCAACCCCAGTCCACTCTGTCCTCCCTTTGCCAGTGCATAGGGTAAGTGGCTGCAAAGGAAATTTTGTGCTTTGGCTCTTTAAGAGGCTCTCTGCATCTTTAGCCATCTCTCCCTGGCAGACAGACACCCTGCTGCTTTTCACAGCTGGATATTATTTGGGTTCCTCTCTGTCTCTGGTGCTATAGGCTGGAGAGTCAAGTTTCGGGTTTACACCCCACACTTCTTAGGTAGAACCCCCAGCTGCTGAAATATCCCTCTGAAACTTCAGCTGTCATCCATGGGAGCCTAGCCAGCCCTCTTGTATCTCTTCTGCACTCCCTACCAGCCACATTGTGGTGAAGTGATTTCTTCTGTCTGTTGTGGTTATAAGGTTTCTCTCCAGCTAGAGAATAGAGAGGTTTCTCTCCATTCAGTTGATTATTCTGGATGATTTCCTTACATTTGAGTTGTAATTCTAGATTGGTCTGGGGAGGGGGTTAGTGTAACTTCCATTTACTCCTCTACCACCTTTGATCCTTAATCTTGGACATTTCTCACAGCAAAATTTATTCTGATATATCTCCTTTGACAAGGAAAACAAGAAAAAAATAAACAAATGGGATTACATCAGACTAAAAACTTTTTGCACATCAAAGGATATTATTAACAGAAGACAACCCACTAAATGAGAGAACATATTCCCTGATGCATCTGATAAGGGTTTAAGATCAAAATTTTATAAAGAACATATAAAGTGAACACCAAAAAAACACAAAAAATCCAATTAAGAAATGGACAAATGACCTGAGTAAGCAAATGGAGAGACAACAAGAGAAAGAGTGAGTGAGCTCAGAGAGATAGACCCCAGTTTTAAAAAAAACTGAGCAAATGATATCATGTTGAGGGTAAAGAAAGAAGTTTAGTGTGGTTCTTATATGGAGTGAGAGGAGGTGAGGACAGGGAGTGGGACTCAAGACTGAACAGGATTGTTTTAAAAGTTTACACATCCCATCAAGGAGACAGGCCATTTTCCTGGGCATGTGGAATTGTCAGAGATTGTTACATGTAAGCAACATCAAGGAGAGGGGTATTTTTAGAAAAGATAGTGGATTTTAAAGTAGAAAGTGGGACAGGTTGAGGGGAAAAAATCAATGAAGGCCAAGTAGGAGGTTATTACTATAGTCTACATACCAGCATATAAAGACATAAAGTACAATAGATCCTTAATAAAAGGAATGGGAAGGAAGGAACACATTAGAACAGCATTTGGGTAATAAAACCTACAGGACTTAATGACTGGGAGAATATGAAAGGTAAAGGCCTTGTGATAGGCAACAAATTATACTAGTGGCTTTTCCTTGGGGTAATATCCTCATGAAAATGCTATGTGAGTTTATTTCTGGTATCTTTGTAGGAGATCTTATCATTATTTTAAGGAGACAATGGTCCAGACACTAATCCAGAGCTCACAAAAAAGCATGGTTTCACCAACAGAAGTCAGAGTCATAGTGAACAGAAATGGCTATTGATGCTGAATGGCTCATATCAGTCAGAAAGTGATGAAAAAGACCTGAGCCTTAAGATCCCATAGTCCAGCAATCTTCAATTGGTGTGCCTCAGTGATTTTTAAAACATGTAATGCCTACTTATTTAGCCAGGACACCAACCTCTTTTCCCTTAGACTGCCAAATAAAAAATCAGCCAATAAAACCATAACTGTCAGGGGTGAATGAATCAAAACTATACCTATTTTTTTGTTAGATTGTCATAAAATATATTTTCTGGTGTGCTGCAGAATTTTAGTAATTAGTTTATGTGAGCCATGAGGTATAAAAGGTTGCAAATCACTGTTGTAAACCAACAATGTTTGAAGAACACATGGAAGAAAGTGATTCTGCAGAGGACATTGAGAAAGTGATAATGACAGGAAAAAGTCATGTCACAAATAAATTTTTATAAGAGAACTAAGAAGAAACATTTGCCAGTCAAGGTCTATTGCTGTTTGTTTTTCCCAAACATGATAAATGAATAATTTGTGAGTTTTATCCCTTTTTGAAGGGCCCAATAATTACATAAAACCAATATAAAAGCCTAGATAGGATAATAAAAATTTATAGTTACTAACTCAGTGCTGCTTAACTTGGCTGTAATCCATATTACAGAACAGTTAGAGTGAGGCTATTAGGGAAGAAACCTGGTGCCAGGCTATAGTACTTACTTCCCTTTCAGTCTCATTTCTCCATGTATTAAGTGGGTATCATTGTTCTCAACCTCCCTACAATTATTGCGTGGATTAAATGAGATGCTAAAGGTCAAGCATTTAGAAGGAGCTGGCACAAAGCACATGCGTTGAATAAATGCAAGCTACTATTGTAAAGAAAATGTTTCTTTAGCTTGGCTGGGATCCTGCAAGGTTATATCAGTCACACAATTCCAAATAAAACAACAACAACAAAAAAACAAAAACAAAAAAGAAATAGAAAGCATATTCTAAGCAAGTCAATAAGTTTCTGATAAACCTTCCTTGTTGAATAAGATTTCTTTCTTTTTTTAACCTTTCTTTAGGAAAGGCAGTAACATTTAGGATGAAATTGTCAAGAGCAGAACCCAAATGGTAGAACCATTTGGTCTGTGTGATCCACGATATTGATGTAATTAAAGAGACTGGAGGAAAGCATTTTATTCTGTCTCCTAAGGAAGAATACAAAATAAGACATGGTAAATAAGGAGGGCAGGGTTCCTACACTACAAATTCTAGAACATACTATATGAAGTTAAGAGACCCAAACCCATCAAACTGTATACATTAAAAACTGTGCAGTTCTTTATATATCAAACCTCAACAAAGCTGTTTAATTAAAAAAGAAAAAGAATTTGAGTGGTTGGGAGCTCCAGCCAAGATGGAAGTATAGGTAGATATGCTTCACTTCCTTGTATAACCAAAAGAAGGATAACAATCAATTTAAAGACAAAAAAACAAAACAAAACAATCAGAACTGCCAGAAATCAAACTGCATGGAACTCTGATGACCAAGGAATTAAAGAAGAAACAGTCATCTAGATTGGTAGGAGGGGAAGAGAGAGGAAGCCAGGACAGAGAGGATGGGGGCAAGATGGCAGCTGTCAGACTAGGTGGTCCCATATTTGCACGCAGTACACTGGGAGGAACAACTGGGGGACATAGACAAACTGCGCAACCCAGGGTTCCAGTGCAAGAAACTAAAGCCTCAAAACTGCTGGCTATAAGAACCTGTGGGGGTTGTGGTGCTGGGAGAAACTCCCAGTCTCACAGGAGATTCCATTGGAGAGATCCTCAGGGTCATAATACATACACAAGCCCACCCACCCGGGAATCAGCACCTGAAATGGCACAATCCACTTGTGGGAAACTAGGGAAGTGATGGAAAGTAGGGTGAGAGCTGAGCAAGTGAGCAAAGGCATTTGACCGCTTACCCTTCTCCCACAAACAGTGCCACAATGCAGCCAAGTGGGTTGCCCCACCCTGATGAATACCTAAAGCTCCGTCCCTTTCAATATAACAGCTGTGCTGAGACAAAGAAATATGGCCCAAATGAAATAACAGATCAAAACTCCAGAAAAAGAACTAAGCAATGAGGAGACAGCCAACCTATCATATGCAGAGTTAAAAACACTGGTAATCAGGATGCTCACAGAAATGGTTGAGTACAGTTGCAAAATGGAGGAAAAAGTGAAGGCCATGCAAAGCGAAATAAAGAAAAAAAATATAGGGGACCAAAAGTGAAGGGAAGGAAATTGGGACTCAAATCAATGATTTGGAGTAGAAGGAAGACATAAACATTCAGCCGGAACAGAATGAAAAAACAAGAATTCAAAAAAATGAGGGAGGCTTACGAACTTCCGGGACAACTTTAAACATTCTAACATTTGAATCATAGGGGTGCCAGAGGAGAAAAGGAAGGGCAAGAAATTGAAAACTTATTTGAATAATTAATGAAGGAGAACTTCCCCAATATGGTGAAGGAAATAGGCTTCCAGGAAGCCCAGGAAGCTCATAGAGTCCAAAAGAAGTTGGACTGAAGGAGGAACACACCAAGACACATTGTAATTACATGACTCAAGATTAAAATAAGGAGAGAATCTTAAAAGCAGTAAGAGAAAAGGAGACAGTTACCTACAAAGGAGTTCCCATAAGACTCTCAGCTGATTTCTCAAAAGAAAGCTTACAGGCCAAAAGAAGCTGGAAAGAAGTATTCCAAGTCATGAAAGGCAAGGACCTACATCCAGGATTACTCTACCGAGCAAACCTATCATTTAGAATGGAAGGGTAGATAAAGTGCTTTCCACACAAGATAAAGTTAAAGGAGTTCATCATCACTGATCTCTTATAATATGAAATATTAAAGGGACTTATCTAGGAAAATGATGATCAAAACTATGAATGGTAAAATGACAACAAACTCACTGCTACCAACAACTGAACCTAAAAACAAAAACAGAAACTAAGCAAACAACTAGAACATGAACAGAATCACAGAAATTGACATCACATGGAGGGTTATCAGCGGGGAAAGGGTTGGGGGAGGATGGTAGAAAAGGTACAGGGAATAAGAAGCATAATTGGTAGGTACAAAATAGACAGGGGGAGGTTAAAAGTAGTATAGGAAATGGAGAAGTCAAAGAACTTATATGTTCTACCCACTGACATGAACTAAGAGGGGATATGGGGAAGTAGGTTGGAGAAGGAGAAAGGGGAGAAAAAAGTGGGACAACTGTAATGGCATAATCAATAAAATATATGTAAGAAAAGAATTTGAGGGATGCCCTTTCAAGCTATCTAGAACATTCTTTAATTACATGGTAATTGAAAAATATGGGAAACTACTACTCTACTAATTTCAAAAAGTATTTTTAAAGTGGAACATTTTGCCCAATGATTTTAAACTCCCAGTGATGATGTAAAAATTAGTTTTTACATATATCATCTTACCTATAGTGCAAGGGCCTCTTTAGCTACCTATCAATCTATCAATTTATCCATCATCTATCTATCTACCTACCTACCT
The DNA here is from genome assembly GCA_028533065.1 of Trachops cirrhosus. Classification (NCBI taxonomy): domain Eukaryota; kingdom Metazoa; phylum Chordata; class Mammalia; order Chiroptera; family Phyllostomidae; genus Trachops; species Trachops cirrhosus. The sequence goes on along the minus strand of CM052541.1, from coordinate 113,327,247 downwards.
ACTTACCTACCTACCACCTGCCTCTATTTACTTGTAGGTTGTGCATAGGTTCTGAAATGTTATGGTGATAAAAGTAAGTACATTTCAAAAATGCTATCTGCTTATTTCAAACTATTCTCTCTGTTGACCAATTTTAATGGGCTTGAAGCATAGGTGTTTACTTGATTAGGAAAAATGTGAATGAGTCAGAATTATAGGTCCGGTAAGACACATAGCTGGAAAAGTATATTTTATTGTTAAATTTTGATGTGCCCATTTTAGTTTGGTGCTACTAGTTTAATTTAAAAAAATGTAAAATCAAATACATGGAGAACCAAGCCACAAAAACAAAATGAAAAAATTACATATTTGTCTTCTATCAACTACCTATATTTTGAGTTTTTTGAAAGTCCTTGACACACACATTTGTGTATTAGAAAATAAACATGCAAGTAATATTTCTTTTAGAAAATTGAATGGTCAGATGAAATGTACTCTAGTAAATGTAATACTTTTCTTAAATATTCTTTAACTAATTGCCTTATTAAAATTTTTCAGTTTTAGTGAAAATAAATCTCACTATATAATTTACTTTATGTACTCTGAAGTCTATCGATCTTGCTTTTATTCCTTAGTTAATTACATTGAACTTTTCTGTCCTTTCTTTGATGATTATAATGTAAAAGATTCCATCAACATAATATTACAATATAATTGCTCTTTCTTGGTTTTGTGTTTTATAAATTATTTGGATGTATGTTATATGGTTTTTGATAGCTTTTACTCTTGTTTCAGCAAAGGTTTCTCTGTATATATCTCATATTTGCAATCTTCTAAATGTGTATGTGCAGCAGTCACCACTAATATGTTATCTGTTAAAATAATGTTTATTTCTTGTTTTATTTTCCAACTACTGTCTACCTCTGGTTGTTTAGGAATAGATGCTTCAGTGGGAATAGATGTTATAGATTTTTAAACATCCAACAGCTGGATCCAAATATCAAATAAACCATTTTGTCCATTTGATATATATCTTAAAGGAATAAGCTCTTCTGTAGACTTTTTTTCAAAAGTCATATTCTTTAGAATTAGTATATAGGGTTGGACAAAAGTAAGTTTAGAGACACATTGTTGTTGGTATCAAAAATGATACTCTAATTAATAAATAATAAAACAAGAATGAACTCTGTTTTATGTACTCAACTGTAAACCTCCTTTTGCGCACCCTGTACTTACTAGTATTTGGACCACAGTGTGGGATCACGGACAGAGAATTAAACTGGCATTGAGGAGTACTTCCTTCTCCTGACTTCACTTTCTATACTTACATAATTTACTTTGCTTTTCTGGTTTTCTCATCTCGAAAGTGAGAGCCTTAGCTGTTTCTGGCACATGTTTTTGACACAGTGCCCTTTACTAGCTAAGTGACCAATAAATGCTTTTTGAATGAATTAGAATGTATTACAAAGCTTGTAAGTTAAGGAGCAGGAATTCCAGCCCAGGCACAGCCATCTCTTCAAACCCTCCATTCCTCTATGTTCCTAATGTCCATCAGGGCAGCTACACCTGTATCTGATATAAAATATGAAATCCCTAGTGAGTATACACTTGCAAGACTGTACTAACATATTTTTATAGGCATCAATGGTTCAGTAGAAAAAACTGGAATGAAAGTTTAATGACATAGGTCAGTTTCCTGATTTTACTGCTCACTTCTGTATATGTGCTTCAGTCTATGTCTGTGTGTCTGTGTGTCTGTGTGTCTGGTTTTTAAAAACAGACAATGCACTACAAGCATTTTATAAAATCTAAATCTTCACAAATACTAGTTGTGATTGCAAATATGTTTTGTGATGCTATCTAGAAAAAGGCTTGATGGGAGGGAAGAGCAACATTTAAAAAATGGCTTTCTTTTTCCTTCCTTTCTCTCCTGAAATGAAAGAATTTTGATTGTGGGGTCATCTCCCAGGCAACCGTGACAAGATCAGAATGAGGAGAGCTTGGAGAAGGGACTGAACTGAATCGTGAGGAAATAATTAGTCAGGTGCAGAGGAGGGGACACCCCAGTAGACTAGACCTCTTCAAAAACAGGCTGGAACTCCTTAAGCAGTCATTTTAACTTTTTGGTAGGCCTTAATATTTTCAATATAGTGGAGAGGCAGGTAAAAAGGAGAGTGGATGAATAAGATGAAAGATGGGGAGATGGTGAGAAACACCCTGTCGGTTCTCTAGTCATTCAAAAAAGAGTCAGATGAGGTTGAATTCTTCAAAATCAGGAGCACCATTTTATAAGCTTTGTTGTTCTCCTGGACTGGAGGTCAGGATGCCCAGGCATAGACAGATGTCTGAGTGTTCGGAAATGCAACTATGATTTCAATACAGTCAATGAAACCACCATGGCTCACTGTTACAATGTCAACAGTGACATTTCACACAGATACTTTTTAAAAGTTACCCCATCTGATTTTAGCATTTCAAATGGTCAATTTTGTGCCTCCCAAATTTCAAGAAAAGGCTCCCCTTTCTAAAAAAAAAAAGATATTACATGATCATCTTCCAATTCCACTTACTTTTTCTTGGGATAGGTAGCAAGATTTCATTAAATTTACAATAATGTTGGGTTTCTCTTTGACCTGTTCTAGAAAAAACAGAGTTCTTTACTGAAAATTAAATCAGGACTGAAAATTACACAAAATAATGCCCACCATTTGAAGAGCACCATGCTTTGAAGTTTATGGTTTACCCAGTGCTTTTATTACCCATTATCTCTTTGATACTATCACCTTTACATTCAGGGGGAAAGTTGGTGCCATTTTATTTTACTGATATATGGGACTGAGAATTTAAAGACTTTAGAACTTGTTAACTTCCTCAAGTAGTATTAAACAAGTAACTACACAGAGTCACAAAGTTCAGCCATGAAAAAACTGGGGTTGAGCTTTCAGGCCAAATTTACATATTAATCTGCTCCTTAAATAACAATCATCAATGTGTTTGATACATGGAGGTAGGCTTGGAGTTTGCAGCAGTTGTCCCTAATTGGTTTCCCTGCTTGCACACTAATCCTCTTTAGTCTTCAGGCTGTGTCCAGGATAGTCCTTAGAACACAAATTTAGTCAGTCTCTCTTTCCTATCCCCAAAACTTCAGCAGCTGCCATTGTATCTCAAAGTGAATCCTAAGTTCTCACTCTGACCTATGAGGCCTTCCAAGATCTAGCTTTAGGGACCTAGCTTTTGCTTCCTCATGCCAAGGTAGCCAGCCACATTCTCAAAACATCAAGGGCACTCTGACCTTGGGCTTTTTTGTGGGACACTCTTCTTCCAGACACAAATGCAATTTGTTCTTCCAAATTCACACTTTCAATTTTGTATGACTGGTTGATTTGGGTCTCTGCTTATGTGCAACTCTTCAGAGAGGCCTTCTGTCTCTAAAGAATCCCCACGCCCAAACTCACTTTCTATCCCCTTACCTGCTATACTCCCAGCAACTGGAACAGTGCCTAGCAAAAAATAAAAATAAAAATAAAAAGCCTTAAATATATGTTGAATGAATGGACAAATGAATGAATCAATGGACAAATCCAGTTGAGAGAAACTAGGTCTAGCAAGGGTCAGCTTTGCCCACCACACCCTGTCCATATGAAAATATCCATAAGTGTGCTAGAGATATGAGTACCATCTGCTTCTGGAAGCACTTTATTTCCAGAAAATATTGAATAATCTGGTTGTTTAGGCAGTTTAAAATGGCACATGTTAAAATTTCAGTTCTAGAAAAAATGTGAAATTGATTATTTATACTTCAGAAGAAATGAGTTCATATAAAGCAGTATTTATAACCTCAAAACACAATTTTTCAATATCTGTTCTTAAATCCACTAGCCTGAACTAAAATACTAGCACTACGGTAGCATAGACATGTTGCTTTGCAACAGTGGACACATGTTTTATCTAGTAAAGACTTAATTTTAATGAATTAGTAGTTTCTTTATTTATTTGATTAAGTTTTTCATTTATTTGATCCAGTACACTTCTACAGTTTAAATTGCAGGATCCTGCCACATACATTTTGTTTAAAGAACTCATGTTACCTGCTGGAGGTATAAATATGCAACCTACATCTTCCTTAAAATGGATTAACCTCAGCCTATTGATCATATGGAATATGTTTATAGGTTAATATTTAAGGATAAAATAACTTTAATTATTTCATCTTTTCAGCATGCTTGAAAACCTAAAGCCTCTTTTTTCCTACATGGGTTTTTCACTGGCTATGTAAAATGAAAATTTAAAAAAATGGTTCAAAAAGTGGTCATTGTTGCTAGCCATAAAATGTCTTGTACCTGCATAGAGGAAGGAAGAACAGAATATGCCATGTTTAGAATACCAGCAATAAGAACTCAGAAAGAAAGAAAGTTGGGAGCAGAAAGTTTCTCTGCCCACACTTTTAATGGTCAGCACCTGATTTTCGTGTGTCATAGAATTAATTTTTTTATTTCCTCTATATCAACCCAACAAATTTTGAATAACTACTAAGTTTTTTTTAGTGCTTTACAGTCTAGAGAATGCTTTCATAAAAAAAAATCTCATTGATTTCTCACAATCACCCTGTAAGACAAGTATTAATGTTTATATCTTTTTTAATATCAACCAGCCTGAGGCTAAATGAATGGCACAATCAAAAACCAAAGCAAGAACATTTGATTGTACAGTTCACCCCTTTTCTATTAAATCATGCTGTTTCTTTGATTTCTAAGATATACAATTGTTCTGGTCATTTATCTAGCTACTCTCTCAAGCTTCCTGAATTCAGAGCAATGCAGAATGATAACTTCCTTATTATCATACATTATAATTGCCCCAGACTTCTAGCTACAAAATGTATCACGGCTCTACCTAAAACTGAAGTAATACAGATCTTGGGAGTTTTAATGTTTTGCTATCAGGAAAATGATTATAATTAATTAATAAGCAAACCTGCTTCTATATTTCTTCCCTCTCTCTGTTTTGGCATTAAGTTGGATCCACCTAGAAGCTCAGTTCCTAAACAAGGATTAACAGTAATCTCAGGATCATCCAAACTCTTGTTTTCACGGAATGTAAAGAAGGTTTTAACAAGCTGCCTTTCAAGTCTTGGCACTTTAAGTGTGGCTAACATACATGCTATATTTTGGATTTAAATATATTTTATTCCTTGATTCTGTCATTTGTAGAAATAAAAATTAATTGCAGAAAACTCATGTTTGGAAAGTTATTTTATAATGTTTTAATGCTCATTTTCATACATGTGAATATTATTCATCTAAGGTCATCATGGCAGAAGACTCCTAATGCTTACTGACATCCAATTCTCCACCACTTTGGGACAACTGAAGGCTGACACTTTTCACCATGTGACTATTTCTGAATAATGGTTTGTGAGGAGAAATGGTGAAGTAATTAATTGCTGGTAGGAGACGCTTCAGTGCTCTCTTCCTTTGCGTCAGCAACTGAGCAGACATCAAGTTTCCAATGGTGTAGCTCCAAGATAGAGAAGCTGCATCAGCCAGGGTCCCCCGGAGTAGAACACCCTGCCAAACCATGTGGGCCATATGAGCGAGAGTGAGAAAGGAAGCTTTTTAGGGTAAGCTACTGAGATTTGGGATTGTTTTGTTACTGCCTATCCTAATTAAAAATCCTAAGGCTATTAGTCAAAGGAGTCTATGAATTGGTTGGATAACATCCAACTTAATACTTTGTTTATTTGGGTAAATCACTTAAAATTATTGAGTTTCATATTCTTCCTTTCTAAAATAAAGGTGATAAAAATCTATCTACTTAAAAAAGTAACTATGAAAATCAAATTGCCTGGTGTAGGTTGAGTCACTCTGTAATTCATATTCATAAGTTAGCTGACATGTTTTTGATTACTTTGAAGTTATGATTTTCTGATCATGAAATTTCTCTTGCCATTCTCCTACCTTCTGTCCCCCTGGAAAACGTACACAGGAATACCAAAGTTAGAGTGTAGGAATGTGAGCAGATGCCATTCTTCTTCTTCTTTTTTTAAATACATTATTATAATCATTCTGTGGCTCTGGTAATTAAAATCAAGATTCTGTAGAATCAGGTATTCCAGACTCAGGTTCAGATTTCATGACAATCAGCAGTTTCAAATTTGTCTATATGTTTTCCCTTTTTACCTAGCTTTGAGCACCAGTGAACTGACACTCCCTTATATATTTTTTTCTGCACAATGTGGAGTAAAAAGTAAACTATGTGTAAAGAGAGCATCAGATAATTTCCTGTTGTTCCTTTGATTCTTAAACCCAATTGCAGTCTAACAAAGCAAAAAGACCAGCAAAACTAGTATGTACTGATAGTATATCTTTTTGACTGATTGAATTGATATGACTGAGAAGAGAAACAGACACAAAATTAGCTTTCTACATTTTGAGCTATGGTGTTTGACCATGTTTTGTCTCTCCAGCATGAGATGATGACTCTTCAAGATCTCATACAATAGTCTCCCAATGGAAAAAACAAAGGTAGTACCATCATTAGAGAGAAAGCAGTGAGGAGGGGAAAGAGAGAATCTAGATAGTGGTTAAAAGTAGGCTTTCTAAAGCCAGGCTAAACTCCAGCTTCACAAACTCACAGAGTTACCTTGAGCATGTAACTACTTTATGCCTCAGATTTTCTAAAAAAATTTTAAAGTGGGCATAGTAACAGCACATAACTTACACAGTTGTTTTGAAAATTAATGAGATAACATATGTAAGTGTTTAGAATAAGACCACAGACATAGTGAACGGTATAAGCAAGGCTTACTTACTGCTGTCTCCTTTCAATTAAACTCCAAGCCATTCTAACACAAGAATTGGATGTTCTAAAACCTGGGGACTGTTTGTGGGAAGAGAGAGGAATGAGTTTTTGAGCAACTTCCATAAATACATTATAGCAATAAAAGAGAAGTAAAGATGCTGTTATAAGCATTTTATGATTTCATGATCAACTAGAGGTCTACAAAACTTTTTAATCTTTTGGAAACACAGTTGTGCTTCTTTCCAAAGAACACCATGTTTAAGTGAATCAGTCATGGTTTATATCTAAACTGAGATCTAATTTTCCACAAAATCATCTCTTTCCTTATTTCTTACAAAAAGTCTACGTGTTTTCCTGGACACTCAAACATGAGAACTCTGTGTCATTTTTTGATTTGGTCTATCTCCCACTTTGAAACCCAGCCAGTGGCCAAAAACAGGTCAAGTATCTTCACTGTAGCCTTTTGCACCCCCTTTTTGTTGCCGTTGTACAAATTCAGGCCTTCACCACTGCTCTGGGCTTTCTTTCCACTACACTCTCAGTCACCAGTGAGCCTCTCCACACCCTTGCTAAGGCCAACAGAAGAGCTGGCTTTTATTTTTTACATCCAAGGATATAGATTTCAGAAAATAGCCATTTGGGTTCACTTCTACCATTAGAATTACTAAATTAGTTAAGAAAGAAATTATTAAAGCAATCAAGTGGCAGTTTTATTCCTAATATGAGAAACAACATGTGAATTTAAAAGAACAGCAATGCCCCATTTATATAAACAGGGATTAAGTGAGCACACACATACACATTTATAAAATGGGGCATTGCTGCCCTGGCTGGTGTGGCTCAGTGGATTGAGTGCCGGCCTGTGAACCAAAGAGTCACCAGTTGGATTCCCAGTCAGGGCACATGCCTGGGACGTTGGCCAGGTCCCCAGTAGCGGGGTCATGCTAGAGGCAACCACACATTCATGTTTCTCTCCCTCTCTTTTTTCCTCCCTTCCCTTCTCTCTAAAAATAAATAAATAAAATATAAAAAAATGAAATGGGGCATTGCTTATACATATGTACTTAAACTGTTTGTTTCCTCCTAGAAACTAAAATGATCTTCACCAATATACAGATATCCATACTAGCATGAAAATAGATGTTAGCAGTGAGTTCAGATCCAATAAGAAATTCTCGACTTTCTGATTACTATGCAAGAATTGAAGAAAGCTTTGAAATGAGTATTATATTTTTACTTTGGACATTATTTTTATTTCTGGCTTGATGCATACTCTTTCTGAATTTAATAAGAGCCTCCACTGAGTGTGTATACACACACATACACACACACTTATGGAAAGAAAGCAAGTGGGAGGAATATGCTTGTCAGCATCAATTTTGTATGCATAGAAATGCATGAGGGAAGGGACTGAAACATAGGAGCAAAGAGACAGGAAATGTCAAGCTTGATAGGTTATGCTGAGGGAAAAATTTACTCTAAAAATAAGTCCCACCATTTAACCTACTGATGTTATTTGCCTATATTCAACATGCATGTTGTATCTATCGGTGATTAAATTAAATTGTTTTTCTACTAAACTAAGACTTCTGTTGCTCAGTGGAGCTGAGTATTTTAAATCTCTTAATCTGTGGTTGTCATTCATGTGGGTTTCTAAAGAACTGTTTGAATATAATTGCACAACACACTAATTTGTCCCCTATTCTTGCCCTAAAGTCTCCCGAGACTTAAAATATTTGGCCACAATGGAGCTGCACTGTCTAGGTGAAAAGCTATTTTCTCCCAAAGGGATGACTCACAAAACCACGCCACCTAAACATAAAGCAATACACCTCCGAACTGTCTTTTCTTTCTCATCATGATGTGTGTGTGGGTCAAACAGAAATGAGAGGTAAATGGAGTTGGTCTGCAGCAGGACTCCATTGTCCCTCCTCCCCGCATGCACAAGAGCTGACTTCTCGATAATAGGCATCCTACTGGAGTACTCATCTTTGAATATCTGTTCATACCTAATTTTTCCCAGCGACTCCCTCTGCTTCCATGTTCTTGATACAAATCATGTAACATCTCTGTTATTAACCCACTACAGGAATGGCACACATATTAATGTCATTTCTCTTTCCTGTGCCCATAGCACATATAGATAATCAGTAACTACATTCTTTCCCACTTAGTCCAGACATCTTTAGAATTATATCATTGTACTCTAGGTAGTCTTCAGCAGTCAATCAGCGCTAAAACCTACTCACTACTCCTAGGTTACTCATTCCCATTGAAAATATGTGTATTGAAAAAAAGAACTCAGGAGACATAATAATGAATCTCTGTTTTTATGAGTATTCCTTATTAAGTTAACAAATTGGCTATATATGTTTATTATATGGAATTATCCTTATGACATTCATTGACTTTTGTATATGTTTACTCAAAAATACTATGAAATGAAAATGCTATATGGATGATTGTTAATTTTATTAAAGAGACATCTATCTGAGCTTTATAATAAGCTACAGATACATGTGCAAGTTATATTATTTAGTTTGCAGAAAACACCGGCTGAGACCAATGGATTTAAGGCAATATTCTTTTCTTTATGCTCCCCAAATGCATTGTACTTGGCTTGATGATAATAACACTTGCCACACTGTTTTGTAATCGCTCCCTTTCCTATTTCACTGACCAACTCCTTGAAAGCAGGAGCTCCTCACTTCTCTTTGCATCCTTAGCACCCCGTAGAGAGCTTTTCCACACACTATTGGCATGACAAATGATCTTGGGGTAAATGGCTGATTGAATGATAAGAGGTTTTATTTTTTTAATGTGGTTTTATAATACTCTACTGGCATGAGATTAATTCTATTCTTAACACTTCCAAAGCATTTTAATTTTCTTATCCTGATGAAATTTGCACAACTATTTTTAAATTTATATTTTACCTTAAGTAAATTCTCTCCTTTTTGCTTGTTGAAATATTAAATTCACTGATCCAAGTATTAATTCTTTTAATGAGTCGTTTAATGTTACTAATGAATTTAAATTGTGAAGTCAATATTTAAAAGCTCCAATTATTAAAATCATATAAGTAATTCAATTGGCTTAGGAAATGGTAAACATGTAATAGTCACACAAGAATGTCAATTTGCAAGTATCTTTGAAGGAGTTCAAAACTGATTTTAAGCAAATTAAGACACCATTGGACCTTCTGAGAAACATTTGGAATTTGAATGTTTTAAATAAACTACATGTCCACTTCTCTTCACAATCCCAATACATTGTCACAGCAGGAAAAATCTGAAAAGTCAGAAATTTATAAAAGGTCAATTACTGTGTACTTATTATCAACAATAATAATAATAAATGTAGAATCACTCATAGTCTACCCTTAAAGATGTGGACTTATTGATATTATCAAAGTAAAGATATTTTTAAAAGTTTTATTTATTTATTTTTAGAGAGGGGGGAAGGGAGGGAGAAAGAGAAAGACAAAAACATCAATGTGAGAAACTTCAATCAGTTAGTTGCCTCTCCTAGACACCCCAGCTGGGGACCATGCCCACAACCTAGGAATGTGCCCTGACCCGGAAGCTAACCGGCAGCCTGCCACCCCATGGGACAACGGCCCAACCAACTGAGCCACACTAGTCAGGGCAAAGTAAAGATTTTTAATTGCAGAAAATGCTGACATACCTTAGGTATATTTGAAGTTGTTCCTTAAACCTTGGTTGATTAATGGTATGGTGCTGGTTTTTTCACGTTAACTTCATTTTTCTGAATCCTTAGTTTAAACTCTCCACTTGGAATCTTATTTTGTGTTTTGAAATTGAGCTAGGACTGGTCCTTTCCAGTTTCTCCTTTGGTACCCGAATTTGTTGAATCTTGATGGTTATGATACATGAATCTTAAGGAGATCCCTTTTTTATATGAAGATCTGTCCAAGTCAGAGATCCAGTCTTTGAGGAAATAACTGACCTGGTATATTAAAACAGAATATATTTTAAAACATACAAAATGTTCAAATATTTCTTTTGGGTGGAGGATTCTAGGTAATTTTAATTTTTTCTTTTTGCTTAACAATATTTTCCATATTTGATGAAACGAATATTTATTCATTGTACAATAAAAATAAAAATTAATAAAGCCTATGGAGATAAAGATGAAAACTTAGCACTAAAAATTTAGAATAGTACTACTAAGAGTTGTGTATATATTCTGAAATAGATACTTAATCCAATTATTTCATACAATATACTAATAGAGTGAATACTATTTGTTAAAGAGCAGTATTTACAAGTTGTTTCTTTATATCTGTGCATTGTGGTAGTGGATTAATAATGAAAGGGAAAATATGCATATATATCATATAGAAAAACCCTGGGGTATGAGGGAACATTGAATCTTTAAGGATGAAGCTGGAGATTTAAACACTAGGCCAAGGTCTATAGACTCTGTTAAGAATGTTTGTCTTCATTATAAGAAGAATGAGATGTCATTGAAATATTATAAGCAGAGGATTGAAACCATTAGGTTTTCACTTCAAAGTATCATTCTGGCTACAGCATGGGAAATGAACAGAAGGGGGAGAGGAATGGATGACAAAGAGCCACAACCCTGGTGGTAGATGATGATGGCTTTGAAAGAATCATAAATGAGTCCAGGGGTATATTAGAGATGATATCTATAGAATCCAGTATAGCGTTGCTTTTAGGAAATAAAGGAGGAGAAAATAAAAAGAAGATCCCAAGTCTACTCCTGGGATAAATAGCTACATGACGGTGACATTCACCACACTGGCACACTGGATGGGGATCATAATTGGGAGCAAAGATTACAAATTACATTAGCCAGACTTCCTTTGTGCTACCTTTGGGATTCACAAGTAAAGAGGACATGTAGGTGGTTAGATAGAGATCCATGACTTAGAAAAGTGTCTTGGATTAGAGATCAAAGTTTTGAGGTTAGCGGGTATAGACCTTCTGACACAAATGAGGCTCAGACAAGGTAAGAGATTAAGCCTTACTTGAGTCCAACTCCACTGACACCTAAAATAGGCTTTGAAACATTAGTATGGGTTATTCAAGTGAAGACACAGTGTTGTGCAACGCACTGTAGTAGGTCCAGGAAAACACTCATGGGTTGGTGTTAGTGAAATACAAGGTGAGGAAAAGGAATTTAAATAAATGTGCATAAGTGGATTAATCAGTTAAGGAGAAATTGCTCACAAAGGCAACTTGCAGAGAAGTTGAAATGCCACTTTGCAGAAGCAGAACAATTGAAGAATATTGGCTGAGACGATACATGGCCAGATTTGTATTTTACATAGAACACATCGACTGGAGCCTAGAGGATAAAGAGCAAAAAGACTGGAATGAGAAAAACCTGATGTCTATTGCATTTGTCTGGACTAAGTGCTGAGAGAAGGGGTAATTGGAATACAGAGAAGCCACACTGAAAAATACTTAGGAAATACAATACTGCATTGAAGGGTATGGAGAGTGAAAAGGAAAGGACTGTAGCGTGACTTTCAGGTTTCCGGCTTTGACAACTAAGCAGATTATACTACCATTTATGGAAGCTGGCATATTTGGGGAGGAGTTCCCATTCTGGACATGTTGATTTTTAGATGAAGATACACCGATCAAGTGGACATGATTAACCAATAGTTTGATATGTGAGTGAAAAAACTTAGGATGTGGTTTGGGCTGGAAAGAAATTTTTGAGAAACCATCATATAAGCAGTTGTCAAAAGTAGGAAAGTTAATGAATTGCATAATTAGCATAAATAAAGCAGCAGGTCCAAGAGAACTTACTAGGGAACATAGATTTTTTAAGGGTTAGGCTGGGAAAGAGAAGGCCAAAATAAAAAAAAAGACAAAGCAAGGATCGATGTTGAAGAGAACCATGAGAAACCAGCATTTTCAGGAGTGTGAGGGTGAGAGTGTCAGATACAGAAGGAAGCCCTGGATTTGAAAGCTTGATGTGTTAGGCAGACTTGCATCTCTCTTATCTGTTTTGTATGTTTCAAACTTATTTATGATGTTATTCTATTAAATCAATAGTAGGAATTTCTAGTATTCCATAGTGGTGTAGAGATCCACCACAGCTTTCCCTCCTTCTGAATACAACTTTAGGAAAAAATCCGTAAAGAGAGAAAAATCAAAGTATACCCCCTGGGTAATCCACAGAGTAAATAAAAACAGGCAGATTGTGGAGGGAAGTCAAAATCTGGAGGAGGGGTTGGCAATGAGGTGATTTCCCCATTGTCTTTACTCCTGCTGTTGATGACAAGGGCAGGCACTAGCCACCCAGTGGCAGCATGGTGGCTAAAACCTCATGAGAAACTTCACTTTCTATAGAGAGAAGCCAGGAAATAGACCCCGGTGAATGGAGAGTGTATAGAGAATGATTATGACACGTTGAATTTCTCTGTAGTTGAGAAGAGCACTTATCTGACATCCAGGAGACTCCATTCTAATCCCTGATTCACTAATTTAGACCTGTTTGATTCACTCTCTTTGAGCATGGTTGCTATCCCATGAGAAGACAGCTATCATGGCAATTTTCCTTTTAGTTTCTCAGAACTGTGATAAATATCAAACACAGTGATATACTAAAGAGTGCTCTGAAGATCATGAATTTGTACTTAACTATAAGTTAGTACTATTATTCATATTTAAATTTCTGTTAGTTTATAATCTTTGACATTTTTACAATTGGGTCCAGATCCCAGACAGCAGCTGAACAGTGTCCAAGTTCAGATAGTTATCATGACTCCAGCTTATCTCAGTACATTTAATGTGATTGTTATTTGTTCAGCTGACATCATACTGTAAATGTACTTTTTTTCTTGATTCTATTTATCCTTCATATGCAATTATAGATGTAGTGTCCTAGCCTTTGTCTGTCAGATGTGTTATTTAAAGCCCATTGTCCCATGAGAAAGTAAAACCCATTTAGCAGTGATGGAAATCTTTCTATGGCCTGTGACTTCTTCACACTTTCCTTTTACATATAATTATAACTCTGGGAGGTTTGTGAACTGACTTAATCACTTGGAACTCATATCATTTAGACTGTTAGTACCTTTCATTATTATGACCTTTGAGTAGTGGTTTCTGAATCAGAGCCACTAGAATAAGAGCTTGATTTTTTTCTTTTGATAGTACTATTTGGAATAATTACTCTTTTTCATATAACAATTTGAAACCAGATTTCCAGGTCTAATTGGATACCTCACTATGAATTCCTTTTGGATCAGTTGTACTCTGGGTATTTCAAAAGACACAATTTTAATGGTAACCACAAACTGACGGTTCTCTTCTCTGCTCTCTTCTTCCTACTCTCTTTTCCCGTCTTCTGTCTTCCTCCTCCTCTTTTTTTCTTTTCCCTTTCCTCCTCCCCCTTTTCTGCTCCTCCTCCATTCTCCCTCTTCCTCCCTCCCTCTCTTTCTTTTTTCTATTTGCTCTTTCCCCCTAGAAGCATTATAGCCCCTTTTAATGTTTTAAAATAAAAGACCACCTATTAGAGAATATTTATTCCCTGTAATTAAATCTAAACATGTCAAAGAATTTTCAAAATTTGCAAACTCAAAATTAGTAGGATTCAAAAGGAAACTAATTTGCATGAAGAAAATACCTTAAGTCAATTTGTACCAGTGAACTATATAATCTGTTCCATTTGTTTCATTGACATTCCATAAAAATAAAAGAACCTCTGAATTCAATCAATAGATTCTGGAGGAGAAAAGTTTCTTGATCTTTATGTGTTACTCCATTTCTCTTCAAAATCAGTAAATTTCTATTACCACAGCAGAAATATATTGATAATATTTTTTCAACAAATTAAAAAACTGAAATTCATCTCAAAACAAAAAATTGTAAGTCACTTTTAGCTAGACTATTTGCTTGGATTAAAAATATCTTGAATACCTGAGACATTTAGAAACTCTAGGGAAAATGTACATAGGTAATTTAATACATCACACACACATACCTCATCAATCAATATAAACTTGAAATTAAAAAGTTGTAAAAATTGAAAATATAAATGTACATATGTAAATCTGAACTTAGAGTAATACTTTGCAGCAATATCCATTTATTATTTATGTTTCATCTTGGTTTAGTTTTTATCTTTTTCCAATTAAGCAACAGCTGAAATACTTATAAATTAACTAAATTGACATGTAAATTTGGTTGACATGTCAATTTCCTTCTATTTAACTCAACAAAGATTATTGAAAAACAATAACCCCAACAAAAATGGTAGCTACCATTTTAGAGAATATGCCTGGCTTAGTGCCCAGCAATTCATACACTATGCACGCACACATACAATTTCATCAACACAATAAACTTGATGTTACTATATTTATGCTACAAGTAACTAAACTGAAGTTGGAAGTTGATTAAATTGCACAATTTTATGTAATTACTGTATCAGTGGTGGGATTTGGACACTGGCCAATCTGATCATTCTTTTAAACAAAAAACTACCTACTTTGTATTAGGAGCTAAGAAAATAGAAATGATGAACATCCAGATTCTGTGCTCAGGCCATTCACAGATAAAACTGAGCAGGTAGGTTGGGGATTTGTAAGCCAATAAAATCAGTATAGTATATATAGGTAAATGCAACATAGATGTATTTACATGATGAGGTATAGAGCTAGAAGGGAAAAATGAATACACTAGTGTAGTAAACCTTGGATCTGTCAACTTTTCTCAGGAACAGCTTTGCTTTCTGCCATTTGGTTATAGTCCTGAGACCTTGGCTTACACACGTCTAATTTGTGTGACTACACACCTCTGAGAAATGCAGCACTGTCCTTGAAAGATAAGGACCTTGGGGCTGTGAAAGCCTTACTGCTCCCTACCCACTTGCTCATTAATCATCAATGTGGCTTGGGCCCCGGCACTCCATGCTCGGACTGGGATAAGTATCTTCCACTCATTGCAGAGTGGGCCTGTGTTCCTGTGTCCCACAGGCAGCCCTAATAAAACTATTTTATGGGCCCAAATGTGAAGAATAAGCTCTCCCTCATTGGAATGCTCTTCATAATATTACCACTTTATCACCATTACTTGCAGATTGGGGTAAATAATTATAAATTATTTTAAAGATTTTGTTTACAAACAAAGCTGGTTATAATTTTTTCATATCAATTCCCTTCTCTTTATGCATGGAGTGGGTGGGTGGGTGTTGTGAAAAAGTTGATTGGACTGTAATGTGTCTGGATAATCTGGCTCGTTGGCATTTCATAGAAATATTGTAATTTGAGCTATAGTCAAGTCTAAGTGAACGGATGTTCTCCTAAGGAGGGAGAACTGTTAAGAGTGTAGGAGAGCATAACTAATATGAGGTCACCAGAGGAGAAAAGAAGGGATTCACAAATGTGCAAGAAAGTCCCTCTAGTGCACAGAACTAGGTTATTTTGTCAAATAAGTTTATCACTTTATGAAGCAATTTTTCAAAAATGTTGCTTTTGGAATAAAATTCCCAAAATGCAGTTTGACTGTCATACAGCAGTTTGATGTCATGTAGCAATTTTACATGACATCATGTAAAATATATTACATTATATTTTTAAATGTAATTATATTTAGTTTTATGTCTCCTCATCCTGGATTTCTTAGTAATAATACACATGTTAACATCAATCTTTTTTTTTCATTTTTGTTTTAGTATTAGTATTTATGTTTTAGGTAAAATTATTTAAAATCCTGTTCTCAACTAAATATATGGTTAAGTAATTTAATTATAAAAATTTAAATGTATATTTAACCTAAATGGAAATGCACAAAAATCATAAGGGATATCCAGAAAAGCCCATGGAGAGCTGCAACAGCCATGGTGTTTTTTGAGGCCAATCATGTGCATAATAAAAAGATGAAATACTTACTCATCTGAGCACAGTGAGTACGTGGCTGTAAAAATCAGCAGTAAATTTAGAAAGTCAAGGACATACCAAAATGGACATTTAAAATATTGTTCTCATTGTGGAGTTCAAATGCACAGAAAACTTGATATCTTAATGGAGAAACCTGACACAATGTAAAAACTTTGTTGAACTCTCTCTCTTGCAATAATACAATACTAGTACAGAAATTTATTTTTAAAAGTAGGTCTTTTCAGATATACTCCTAAGGGGAAAAAAAGAGAGACAGAGAGCACAAGAGAAAAGGGAAGTAGTATATAGTACCTATGCTATAGTAACTCTTGAAAATAAAAAGGAGGCATAAATATATTCATGTCACTTGTGTACATATGCATCTATCTACCTTCATGTCTTTTATGTATCAAAAGAGACATACAAAGAAAGAAACAGCTTCATATTCATATATGTCTAGAATATCTCTGAAGAAGCTAGAGTCGGTAGTTGCTTTGGAGAGATAACTGGATGGGAAGAACACTTTTTAGGTAACATATATCCTCTTACAGTGTCTGAACATTTTAGCATGCATGCTGATTTCCATTTCAAAACAATGGTAAGAAATGAAACCATAGAAACAATGGAAAATAATGAAATTTTGAAGAAAAACCACCAGAACTATTTTTGTACCTACAAACAACATGTCTGCACTGAAAGCAAGCTAATGACAAGTGTAAGGAAACTAGCGATCCACTCCCAGATCCATGAGGTGCTGAGGGGCTCTCTCTGCTCACTTGCAGAATCCCCTGGGGAGAAAACACCAGCGTAATAAAAGGTGCTTTGATGACTCTTTAAGCTGTGGAGTTAAATCTGTTTTGAACTAAAAAGAAAAAACTGAATATCTGTTTAGTAACCAAATGAAACACAGGAACTCTTACTGTGTTAATGAATTTTGCTAGCAATGAAGACATCTAGACAAGTATAAATGATATGTGTGAAGTAACAGTAGAATGGCTGACTTTAACACAGTGCTTTGTTGGACCTTGTATGATGTCTGAGAAAAATAACTTAGAAAGTGCCTCGTATGTAGCAATTTAATTAATTGTAATTAATATTAAATCAAAATGTTTAATAAATTACCATTCAGAAATTAGAATATGCCTTGAACAATTTCCAAAACATGTAGTTGTTTCATAGATATTTGCTGAATTGATTCTTTAACAAACAAAAAGTATATCATAAATGAATTAAAGTATGTTTCTTGATTGTTCAAACAGCACCATTTCCTGAGAATACATCATTTAATGTGTTCACCTATTGATTTTTTTCAGTAAGTCAAAAGGAATAGTTAGGCCAATAATTGTCCTTATAAATAATGAGCTCTTTTGTAATTACATAAGCAGTAACCTTGAGATCTCATTCTGCTATGGCTTGGCAGGAGAAAGTGCTGGTAAAATTTTAAACTCGAGGTTGAATTGTTACATGTCTTTATGGAGAAACATAATCAGCAAAAAGTGTAAGAGCTGTATGAGGTAAGTCCATGAAATTTGTTTCTTTCTTTCTTTAATAGTTTATTTTTATTGCATTTTCCATTACTATTTATCCCCCTTATATCCTTTTCCACCTCCACCCAACCCCCACAATCACCACACTGTTGTCCATGTGTGTGAGTCCTTTTTCCTTTTTGCTGGATCCCTCCACCCCTTAACCTCCTCTCTCCTCCCCTGTAGCTGTCAGCCTGCTCTCTGTGAGTCTGTCTCTATTTTGCTTGTTAGTTCAGTTTGCTCATTAGATTCCACATATGAGTGAACTCATATGGCATTTGTCTTTCTCTGACTGGCTTATTTCACCACACACTTCAAGAATGAGGAGCGACCCAGAGTTGACAATTACGGCAGATATTTTTGTGGTACTGAATTTTTATCAATACTGCGTAAGCACTATAATAATTTTTTTCTATTTTCTTTTAAAAAATCTATATGTAATAAGATCACGAGTGAAATGACACTTTAGATTTAGAACTAGAATCCTCTTTGAGTGCTATAAATAATTTGTTTTAATTTACACATTTAAAAAACAGAATAATTGCTAATCTGACATGCTGAGAAAAATATTTGGGCTGGGATTTCCTTACGTCAATAAAAAAGTTAACTGTCCACTCTAAGACCATTTTACTCTGTCATGTGCATGTGACTGTACTCTCAACAGAAGGGTATTTTTAATGAAATTTTCAACAGTAGCCTAAAAACACTGCTTTACTCCATTGTTCAGTACAGGCCATCCGAACACTTCTCTTAAGTGATTACTATGATATATTCATAAATCAGTGAAAAATATTGTATAATTTGAATCTATACATTTATATGCATCAAAATTCTTAAAATACTATGGTATCAAGGCAGATAATAGAAATTTCCAAGAGGCAATGTGGTTTGTGATGGAGGCTCAGCACATAGGATGCTACCTGATTCTTACCGGGGGTTACATAATGTGCTAGGAAGTGTGCTAGGTATTTTGCACATGACGTTCTATTGAAACTTCAGAGCAACACTTATTATCTAGTAACTGCCCTTTTCCTCCTAATTGTATAAGAAAGAGCAACCTTATGTATTACATACTATTTTATCACCAAATCTGTTAGCGATTTGTCTAAGATGGTAAGTGATAAAGTCAAATTTGAACGCAAAGTGTTTGAATACCTATTGGAACCACTATAAACCTTATAACACAGTAAACTCCTAAAATGGGTACAAAACTGTTTTGCTTTTGTGGTAAATTAAGATAGTAATTTGTTAATAAAGAAGTCCTTGGGAGCATTCCTAACCACTTTTGGTTTGGCACTGCCCAATTGGAATTAATTGTCCCTCAAAAAAACTCTTAAAATTTTTAACATACCTTGGATTCTGTTTTAACATCTCTGGTATCAGAAGAGGGAACCAAAGGAGACTCCTGACTGACTGCCTTCTACCAGGAATAGGTAACTGGCCCTGGAGGTGGTGAGTAAGTCCCTGCGGAATCCTAGCTCCTCAGTTGTGTTATGTGCTTCCAGACTTGGTGCATTTATTTTCCCAGAGTGGGTCCAGAAACTGGCCAGAGTTGGACTACGTCTGGGGTTGGACTAGGTTCAATTTAGAAACCGGACTGGGGCCAGTATGAGGCCTCAGGTGAATACAATTCTGTTTTAAGGTTGAACGAGTGAGTAATTCTTACCAAAGATATTCTTGAATTACAGTGGCCACAGTGGAGAACTTGAAAACATCTTACATAAGCTTACCCATTTATGAAGTGTCCTAGAGAAAAAGGGGTCTCAGACAGGCACTCATTACGAAGGGCAGAAAGAAAGCTACTCTTCCTCCTTTATACTTTCTGGAGACCAGGATGAGACCTGCTGGGACATCCCACTTACTCTGGAGACTGCAGGCACATCCTGGGAAAACCAGGAGAAGCCAGCAGAGGGTAAGAATTCTTACCCAAGTCAGCTCTCCCAGATCTCTGTCTACAGTGGCTGGCTAAGGGAGGGAAAAGAAGATAAAATTTCATGCTGCCCCTTCTTTCCAAATTCAGATTGGCAGGAAAAAAACCCCAATGATTATCATTTTTCTCTCCTGTGGATAGCTATTGTCTTCTTGTTTGCTTCATTTTGTGTCCCGAGAACTTGGCTTGACAACTGTCAAGCTGAAGGCCCTTAAATAAGATCAGACAGAAATGTGGATTGCGCCCTGTTTCTGGGTACATATAGCTGGACAGAGGTGTGGGTTGCAGCTAGGATCCTACTGACTGTTGCCAGCTATCAGGGAAATTGTCTAGGTCTCTCCTTTGATTTTCTTTGGGAGTGGCTCTGGATCCTGGGAGGGCAGTATCATTTTAACCCCCTTTGGGGATCCCTCTTGTGTCTACAGGATTGTTCAATGTGGCCAGGAAGATTTACTGTTTGTCCTGACTGAAATTTACATGGTCAAAGGGATTATTTCTTAAGTAGCTCTATGGTCAGAAGTGGCCAAACTGAAAGCTGATATTCAAAGCCTTATAAGAAAACATTTTACAGCCCTTCTCCCCTTAGCTAAAATGAAACTATGCACTCAGAGGGAAAGAAAAACATTCTGAAGCCATCATGGAAAAGTTTTACTAAAATGTTCCAAAAAACTATAACAAAAATCTAGAAAACAGGAATTTTTCTCCCTGATTTAAAAAAGCAAACTGAGGATCATGTAGCTGGATGACCTGGTCAGAGTCTTGGTACCATTCAGGATGCAACCCAGTTCTTTGATAAATTCAAAACAATTTTTCTACTTGTCTTCCAAATTGAGTCTGTACAATAATAGAAATGTGGCTCTAGGAATAATTCAAATCCTGCCTATCCTTTTTTCCAATGTCCAAGCCTCTCCTTTTCATCTCAAAGGCTTGTAGATATTATAAAAGATCTGGATTTAGGAAACAAAAAAAACCCTTCTTTTTAAAAAAATTATTTATTTTTTGATCTTTATTATATTTTTCCATTACCATTTAGTCCCCTTAAAACCCCCTTCCCCTAGCAATCACCACACAGTTGTCCATGTCCATGAGTCCTTTTTACTTTTTGCTCAATCCCTCCTCCCAAAACTTCCCCCTCACTAGCTGTCATCTGCTTCTGCTTTCCATCTGTGAGTCTGTCTCCATTTTCCTTATTAGTTCAGTTTGTTCATTAGATTCCACATATGAGTGAAATCATATAGTATTTGTCTTTCTCTCACTCACTTATTTCACTTAGCATTATGCTCTCCAGGTCCATCCACACTGCCGTAAAAGTTACCTTTTCTTCTTTTTTATGGCAGAGTAGAATTTCATTGTGTAAATGTCCCATAGTTGTCTACTAAGGACACTGGGCTGCATCCATATCTTGACAATTGTAAATAATGCTGCAATGAGCATAGGGGTGCTTATGTTCTTTCACATTAGTGTTTTGGGTTCCTTCAGATATATTCCCAGAAGTGGGATCACTGGGTCAAAAGACAGATCCATATATAATTTTTGATATGTTTCCATACTGCCTTCCACAGTGGCTGCACCAGTCTGCATTCCCACCAGCTGTGCAAAAGGGTTCCCCCTTCTCCACATCCTTGCCAGCACTTGTTGTTTGTTGATTTATTGATGATAGCCATTCTGACAGGTGTGAGGTGAT
This sequence comes from Trachops cirrhosus, assembly GCA_028533065.1. NCBI lineage: Eukaryota > Metazoa > Chordata > Mammalia > Chiroptera > Phyllostomidae > Trachops > Trachops cirrhosus. The sequence continues at coordinate 113,305,441 of CM052541.1, read as the reverse complement.
ATCTCATTGTGGTTTTTATTTGCATTTCTCAGATGATTAATGACATTGAGCATCTTTTCATGTACCTATTGGCCATCTGCATGTCCATTTTGGAGAAGTATCTATTCAGGTCCTTTGCCCATTTTTTAAGTACTTTATAAATTTTGGATATTAATCACTTATTGGACGTATCATATATATGTTCTCCCATTGTGTGGGTTTTCTTTTTATTTTGTTGATGATTTCCTTTGCAACAAAATTGAAGAAGTTACAAATAAGTGGAGGCACACATTGTGTTTGTGGATAGGAAGAACTAATATCATTAAAATGTCCATACTACCCAAAGCAATCTATAGATTCAACTCTATACCTATCAAGATTCCAATTACATATTTCACAAATATTTCAAAAATTTGTATGGAACCACAAAAGGCTCTGCATAACAACAACAATCCTGAGAAAGAAGAACTAAGTTGGAAGACTCATGCTACCTAATATCAAACTATACTACAAGGTCACAGTAATCAAAAAAGCATTGTACTGGCCTAAAAACAGACAAATAGATCAATGGAACAGAATAGAGAGCCCAGAAATAAACCCACACCTTCATAGTCAATTAATATTTGATAGAGGAAGCAAGCACATACAATGGGCTAAGGATAGTTTACTCAATGAATGGTGTTGGGAAAACTGGACAGATACATGCAGTAAAATGAAACTAGACCACTTCTTACACAACACACAAGAATAAATTCAAAATGTATCAAAGACTTAAATGTTGGACCTGAGGCCATAAAAAATCATAAAGAAAACATAGGCAGCAGAATCTTGGACATTGCTCATAGAGAAGCCCTTCTTGAAGAAACTTACATCCTTTTTCTGAGGCTTCAAGATGTAACTGTTCTACCGGGTCTTTTCTAGGAATCCAGACCATCTATCTATTGAACTGCAAACTTCAGGGAAGTAAATCTCATAGGACAAAACTTGAATGGATTAAAAAACTATAGAAGCTTTGTGGAAAAAGAATCTTAGAAACAGAGTTTTATGTGTCCTCAAGCTGACTATAAATTTGAATGAACTTAGTTTTTAAAGAATGAGTCTTAATACAAAAATACACTGGTGCAAAATTGAAATTTGTTTATTTCTCTGTTAAAAAAAAACAGAGTTTTCTTGAACTGTTGGTCTTTTTATAAAGATTTTATTTATTTATTTATTTTAGAGAGGGGAAGGAGGGAGAAGGAGAGAGTGAGAAGCATCAATGTGTGGTTGCCTCTCACGTGGTCCCCACTGGGGACCTGGCCTGCAACCCAGGCATGTGCCCTGACTGGGAATTGAACCTGCTATGCTTTGAATCACAGCCCACGCTCAATCCACTGAGCTATGCCAGCCAGGGCCTGAACTGTTGGTCTTGACAAGAGATTGTGAAAGTTTTGTTTTTGCTTTTTGTGTAATCTATTCAGAAAATACAGATTTTGTTTCTTACACACACAATATAGATATAAATACATAAGTATATTTATATATATTTACATATATAAATATATATATAAAGTTTCTGATAACTTTTAGATTACAAAACAGAACTGGGTAAAAATTTCAGAACTATTGGAAAAACTGGATTTAAGCAGAACATGAATTGGTAATATGGGATTAAACAAACTGTAAAGATGATTATAATTTTTTACAACTTTTTATTTTTCTTCAGGTTTTATATTTTTCAGATTTAAGGAAAACTTTTTCTCTTTTCTCTTAGGTCTACCTCTATAAACATAATTGAAATATTTACTTTTCCTACCTATCTGATCCATCCAGAGCTCAGAAACTTGTGAGTGTCTTTATTTTCATGACAATACAGTTATTTTCATAAGTTCAATGAGAATTGGTTTTCTTTGTAACAGGACATAATTGGGAAAATTGGTTATATTACCAAGGCTTTGACTGGAATGTCATAACTGACAATATGCATACAATCAGATATGACCAGACACTTTTAAGAAGCTAAGGGTTAATTTTATGTAGTCAATAAAAACCCTTGGAAAAATTAGTATGACATCTTGTTAAAAGGGTTCCCAGCAGCCTTACCACGTGAGTAAGGGCTTGCCAGGAACCTCAGGATATTGAGGAGTTCTCAAGAAGAGAGGAATTCACCCACATCTATAATTGTTGCAGGTAAGGTCTCCTGGTGAGTTAGTTCTTGGCTTTGTTTTTTAGCCTAGAGAGCTTTTCAAAGTCTAATAAAACATCCCTATAAAAAGTTCTAGCAAAGCAGACTTAAAAAGAGTCCATATGGTCAATCACTATTTTTCATGTACTTATGTAAATAATCAGGCTATGCTTAATGAGACTAAACTTATTTTGCAAACAAATTAGCTTTACTGTGATTTTTAAAATAGAAATCAGGGTGACTGTAGAAAATTGTAATGCAACCTTGATAACCCTGTAGATACCAAATTCTAATTCTGTTCATTCTTTTTAAGGTTTTGTTATATATTTGCAAACTAAATGGGATCCCCAGTTCTTCTGGTTACCTCAAATACTTGTCTACAGTTCTCCATATTAATGTTTCCAGTTTTCTCTCACCCTCTGATTTGGAGTCAGTAAGAAAAAAAAAAACTGTCTTGGGAAGTTTCCCTGGAAGGAACTATATCAGTTTCTCCTCGCTGCCCAGGCAGCCGCCAACCTTCAGACACTTGAATCTTAGGTACACATGCTCCAATTACAAAGGGCTTCCCCAGACTTTTGGAACTGCATGCTCAATAGATATCTAATACAGAAGTTCCTCCCCAGAAGCAGATGGCATCTTGAGGTGGAAGTTCTCCCAATATCATGGATCCAGATCTCCATCTCCAGTGAAAAACCTTTATTCCTTCTGCTTTTCCTGATGATTTTTGTTTGTTAATGCATGGAAAGATGATGTTCCTAAACTCTAGCAACTATTCTAGCAACTGAATCTGCTGCTAAGCCTATAGCTGCACACTAAAACTCTCTGGGCTTTCTTGCTAAGGTGGTTCTAGATAATAGAATTGCTTTAGATCAATTATTGGCTAAATAACAGGAATCTGTCTCATAGCAAATATCTCCTGTTGTACCTTGATCAACACCTCTGGCACTGTAGCAAATACAGGGAATTAACAAACAAGCCATTTGGCTACAACAGGTTGATCTCCCTCCGGTACATTTTTTGGTATCAACTACTTTGGTTCACCAGGTCCTGATTAAGGAGTGCACCGCTTTCTCTTGGTATTATCCTGCTAATAGTTATTATTGTGGTCTCCCTAATGTTCTATCTCTTTTTAAAGGTGGTAAATACATGTCTATAGCCAATAGCAGTACATCAGATGGTCTCACTGCACTTAGAAAAATAGAAATAAGATGAAGAGCAGAAACAATTCTTCTGTGAACCTGACATCATAACCTGCATGTTTCACAATGCAACAAGAGCAGCTTAACCCTGATGACTGAGATCATCAGTCATCCAAATTCTTGGCCAATCTCTCCTGTATGGAAAATGACCAAAAGGGAAAACTGTTCAATTAATTAAATAAAGGAGCCTTTAGACTGATGTGGTTCTAATGCCCTGCGATCTATGTAAGCAAACCCAAATCTGAAGCCTATAAATGTCTCAAGGTTACAAAATCAAATCAAAGGTCACTAAAGACAACCAATCATGGATAGCCAATTAGTGTTTGTACTATTGTCAATGAATAATTTCCTTACTTTAGCCTTTTCTCTATAAAAGTCTCTTCCTGAGCTCCTGACTGTGGAGTATTCCTAACCTCATTTTTGTTTGGTGCTCCTTGATTCCAATTGACATTGGTTCAAATAAACTCTTAAAATTAAGAAGAAGAAGGAGGAAGAAGAGGATAAGAAGGACAAGGAGAAGTTGCTCCTATATTGTGGAGTAGGGTACAAAATACTACAAACTTTGTGATGAAACTTGAAACTTTAAAGAAATTTTGAGGGATATATATTCTTCTCTTCAGTCTAGTATTTGAATAAAAAGATTTAGAAGCACTGCTAGTGGCATAATTATTACTATTACTTATCTTCCACACTGACCCATCCCTAATTTGAGGGAGTATGAAAACACACAAAAAATTTCCCCACCCCACAAAAACCTGTACCTTAGTGAGTCTGATACATGAACCCCGAGTCTGAACTACATTTGAAAGAGAGTGTAAATTATCCAAGAGCATTTAATAACTGCATATAATGACACCATTATGCCTAAATATGGCCTTCAAATGAAGAGAAACACAGCCATTCTTCCCTCAAATGTATGCCTTTCAGATTACCATTAATACAGAAAAATAAAATACCATTTGTTAAAAGATTTTATTTATTTATTTTTATACAGAGGGGAAGGGAGGGAGGAAGAGAGGGAGAGAAACACCAGTGTGTGGTTGCTTCTTGTGCGTCCCCTACTGGGGACCTAGCCTGCAACCCAGGCATGTGCTCTGACTGGGAATCTAATCAGCAATTTTTTCCTTCACAGGCCAGCACGCAATCCACTGACCCACACTAGCTAGGGCTAAAAAGCCATTTTTAAACACACAAACCATATGACCTTTTTAGCCCCCTTTCTATGAAAACATAAGTTTTCTTAATAAAGGTGTTTTTTCCTTGAGAACATACTGTAATTGGTTTCGGCTTAAATGTAAGCACAATAGCATACCTCATACACCATGGAATTTGCATTTTGAGACAATTAAAGAAAGCACACCAAATATACATGGCAGATCAACACAGAGCATACATATCAAAGCTGTTTCTAAAATTGCTCCAAAAATATAAAAAATAGATATCTCAGACCTTTAGGTTGTGGAATAGATCTCATCTGAGACTGTTTACAAAGGCTTAGAAAATCACTCAAAACTGCAATATATTTTAGTACTTCAAAGGACAAGAACAAAGCATGTAAATGGTTTTGTTTTCCTTTGTTCTTGCCTTCTCGAGTTGTGGGATAGGAATGCACTGCGTCCCATCAGGAGCCACGGCTAAACACACTGAACTGGTGGGAGCACCACAGAACTATAAAAAATGGCCTTCTCCTCAATGGCAGACATCCTTAACTGTTCCCCAAAGCTTACATGAAGCCTATGGAAATAGCTTATTGGGACCACACAGTGCTGGCTTTAAAAAAAATGAAATCATTTACCAACATTTAAAATGCAAACATTTCTGAATTTTCAGATTTTCTTAGCAAATCCCATGATCTGGAAACCCATCAACCAATGGCTGGAGCTGAATAGCAATGCACTCTCTTAGCTTCCCATCACAATCTTCACTCCTTTCCCCCAGCCTGCTTTTCTTCTTCCTACTTCCTGCCTGTTTCTTGAAGCATTTGAGATTACACCCCTTGCTTTCACCCACGTTCCACCCTCTAATTTTCACATTTTGTTCATAGTACACCTATTTCCAAAGTTTAAGCTCAAGTACTTTTTCAGTTATCTTTATTTATACTGTCTTTATCCTTTATTTCCACCTCTATCAGTCACAGATTCTGCATGTTCATCAGTCATACTACTGCTGGCCTTATTCAGGACCTATGACAGCATACCAACTGCTATAAGCAGATACTTAAATTCCTGACTCTCCTCTGTCCCAAAATATAAGCCATTATTAATCAGAGTCATTTTCCTAAATTTGTTCACTTTTTACTTACATACGTATACCTACTAATCCTGTCAGAATGTTATGTGGCTTATTCTTACTACCAAAACACATTTGGAGTCTCTAAGTACATTATTAAGGATGAAAATGGTGGAGCAAGCTGAAGTCATTTTTACCCACTTTGCCAAATGACTGCTTTGGGAAAATGTGGGGCTTTACATTCTCACCCTCTATGAGCAATGACCTGCCCCTACTCCGAAGGTCCTTTACCACTGGCTACCTGATGACTTAATGCTAATTCTCTCTCCTCAGCTTCCATTTTCCATCCCCTAGGTCTCCATCCCCTAATAGATCGTGAACTCTCAATGGTAAGGATTATATTTTCTTCTGCGTATTCAGCTAAGTAATGGGCAGAACATGAATTTTTACTAAACACATTTTTGAAATGAAGTAAATTGAACTATATAAATCAAAACTACTGCTTCCTAGTCTATTTTTTAATCACAATAAAGAACCTTTGAACAAAGAGAAAGAACCAGCAAGAGAGAGAGTAAGATATTGAAACACACTTAAGTTTTGAAGTAAGACATTCAGACAGAATAAAATTTGGATCCCTACCACTGCCTAAGAGCTGTGAGACCAGAATCAAATGTTTTAAGCTCAGAATTCTATAGTCCTTGGTTATAAGCTAAAATTAATGATTCAGAATAATCACATCGATCTTCCAAAGGTGTCTCAAGAATGAAGTAGGTTTACCTCTTTAACATGTCATTTAGTTTGTCCAAGGAGAGATAGCACTGGATATACACTGAGCACCTTATATTATTAGAATTAAAAGCATCTTAGACAGAGAACGGACTAACTACCATAAGGATGACAGACAACAAGTTATGACTGATTCAGTAATATTTCTGTATCTGTCAGTGCCAAGCACCATACTGGACAGTGGGGATACTGCAGTGAGCAAAACTAGGTATGTTCCTAAACTCATAGGATGGATAATCTGACAAATGACATAGAGACATGCATTTAGGAAACAGTAACGACTGTCATGAGTGGTATGAGGAAGGAATATGCAAGGCCATCTCAGCCTGTGTCTGGAGAAGATAACACAGCAAGAAAGGGCTTCTGTGCTACTTAATTTTTGTGTCAACCTGAGCAAGCTAAGGGATGCTCACATGATTTCCAGGTGTGTCTCTGAAGGTGTTTCCAGAAGAGATTAGCACTTGAATCAGTAGACTGAGCAAAGGGGATTGCTTTTGACAATGCTGTCGACACCATCCAGCACATTGAGTGCCTGAATAGAAGAAAAAGGGGTAGAAAGAATACATTTGCTCTTCCTGCTTAAGCCAGACCATCTATCTTTTGCTGCCCTCAGACATCAGAACTCCTGGTTCTTAAACTCTCTGACTTGGACTGGGACTCATGCTGGCCCCTTCTTCTTGGGCCTTCAGGTTTGGACTAGAACTATACCACTGGCTTTCCTGGGCCTCTAGTTTGCAAATGGAAATGGTGGGACTTTTTAGCTTTCATAATTGCTGAGAGTCAATCCCTCATAATAAAATTCATTCTATACATCCATGTATATTCTGTTGGTTATGCTTCTCTCAAGAATCCTGGCTAATACAACTTCCCTGAGAAAGTGTTTTTTATTCCAAGCCCTGCAAATCAGTAAGTGTTGACTGGGCTAAGGGAAAGGGTGAGGGCAGGGCAGTAGGGAGCAGAGTAGACATGGAAGCAGAAGAGTGAGATGGATTTAGAAGGTTCTTGAAACTGGACACTAAGAGGCTTGGTAGAAAACTTGGTAGAGATAAAACCAGCATGTCCAACTGGAGGAGTTGCATATAGAAAAGCTGGAGAGGCAGAGGCTACACCATAAAAGCTTTTTAAACATATTCAGGATTTTGGAGGTGATTGTTAAGGGTAATAGGAATCCATCGAAGGACTTCATATATGGGAACAAAGGGATCATACTGACTTTTGTTTTTGTCTTTGAGGTTGTTTAAATTGTTTTTATTTTGAGATAATTGTCATGATAAAAATCACTTTTTTTGAGGAGGTGAACAGAGAGGAAAACAATTGGATGTGAGGAGATGGGTATGGCGGCTAGTATAGAGACCTGGACACAGTGAGAATATGTTTATGTCATCTTGCCTCTCCTTGGAGGACCCTCACAGTCCTGTTCTAAACTAAGTGCTGTGCTGGCACTAACACCACTCTTCCTTTCCTATGGCTAGATGTCCAGAGCGGCCACCTCTCTCACCACTCTATTTGTCCTGGAGTGAAAAAAATGCCAAAAAAGGGAAAATCATAATTTTTCTGAGAGACTGATATGAATATTGAGGGGAAAAATGGTCTCTCCTTCCAGGGAAAAGCCAATGCTAAGGATCGTGTAAGTCTGAGACCCTGGGCCATCTTTACTGTAGCACAGAAAGCTCATGCTTAAGAAGTAAACCTGCAGAAAGCAGAGCTAAGTGGTCAGTGAAAACTACAAAGTCCTGACTGTTAGGCCGAGACATCACGGTGGTTCAGACCAGCATGGTGGTAAAGAGAATGAAGAAAAGAAAAAGACCAAACACTTTCCTATAAAACTGACATTCAAAGAATTAAGTATAAAGACATCCTCACCATTTAGTTAAAATAGCTATACTCAAATTTAAAATATTGCACACAAGTGAGAGTACTTAGCACATGTAAGATATTCAATGAATGCTTTTTAATGTAATCTGATGAGGAATGAGAAATGAAAAGGAGAATATTGGTGTTGACTCATTTCATTATCAAAATTCTGACATAAACATGTTATAAAAATGTCTAGGCCTAATTTTCCAAAACACAATAGTGTTCACAATTTTACTTTCTATTTTTCTATCTTTCAGTACAGCTCTGAAGCAGTGTGCAGCCCAGGCAGCAGGACCCACTGGCACTGCAGGATTCCCTCTCTACAGAGGCATTCTGAGGTGGGCTGCTGCATGGCTCTGGCCTTTGCTGGGTTTGGCAAGCGCTCTCTCTTAGTTCTGAAATGATAAACTCAGTGAATCCATGCAGTAACAAGTTACGTTCTTGAGTGATGCCAGTATCCAAACCACATGACCTCTAGAGAACTTTTCCAAGGAGTTATGCCTAACACAGAATGGTTTTAAAATAGACTCAGCCAGGGCCTAGATTAAGGTTATTTTATCAGCAACAATCTGTGCTTGCTTTAATACATATCCACAAGACTGATCACATGGGAAATGGACCAAATTGCACCTAAGTGTGTCAATAGGAACTACCTAAATTTTCTTTTGCTTTAGGGTTTGACATAAGGACAACACGTGAGCATGTGGTTTATTGGATTAAGTCCCACAGCCCACATGATCACTTACTGAAATCCTAATAGAACTTTTCTAAGAAGTCATGATTACTTATAACCGTGGCCTTTGCTTTGTCAATGGGCTCTTCAACCCCATATATTTACACTCTCATCTTCTCACATGGGGAAATCCTTTCTCCCTGCAGTTTCTATGACTCTAGCTTTCCTGGTTCTCATCTACTACTGATACTTCATTTTTCAATTTCTTTTGCCTTTTGATTCTGTGAGCCACAAGATTCTATTCAAAGCTGTAGACAACTTACTCCCTACATCTAAGTGCTCCCTAACTGTGGTTTAGGTTCCTGTTTTTCACTATGAAAAACAAACCTCCCAAATACAAATTTGTTCAGCATGTTAAACTCAAAATCCTCAAACTAAAAAAAAATCAATTTTCTTTGTAAACATGACTTCTAATATGTTTCTTCAAATATAGTGAAGCACAAACAAAACACTGTTTGAGTATCTTATTTTTATAAATGTGGTTAAATTAATTTCTCATTAAAAAGCTATAGTCATTCTTTTGTCATCCATATTAAACTATAATTGAAAAAAAAGGAAAAGATGCACCTGTTATTTTCCTCGACATTATTTTTCTTGACTTAATGATTTGCATTGTTATAATTACTTTTGCATTATAGCAAAAATATTAATGTACCAAAAAGATTAAGTTGATTTTCCAAAAGTTGATTTCCAATAGTCTATACAATTTATTTTCATCTGCATTTAAGTGGCAGGTGCTCATCCACCTGCATCCATTTACTATGCACTGCTTTGTATCTGGATGAGGAAAACTAATATTAATTGCTGTTTTTGTGCTGCTCTGAGCCAGTCATTTTAAATGAACTGCCTTTTTTAATCCTCATGATGACATCATGAGGTAGCGTTACCAGTGCTGCAGTTTGTACTTGAACTCAGGTCAATGTCATCTGAAACCTATACTATTTTCACTATGTCTAGTTGACATCCCAAAACATAGGACATATTGCAGGCAGTGTGTTTGTTTTCCCTTTTAAGAGGGCCACTGTGTTGATGAAATGTTGGAAACACATGTTGATGTTCATTCTAATCTCACAGTTTCTAACTTTTACAGTAGCAGCTATGGGACCAGAATTGAGCACTCCACCCTGTGCTTAAATAAACGTACTCGTGAAACCACAAAGAGTTACTGAAGGTCCCAAAACAGAGAGAACACTGGGAACTCAGGGCAGTGGGGGCCTTAATGGCTAAATGTATTCCTTTAGCATGGTTTAGGGAATGGTAATCTAATGGAAACAACAACTGTTTTTCCTTTGTTTCCAACTCTTCAAAATATTTGTTTTCCCCATCTGACAAGAAACATTGGAAAATCACCTAATTTGTCACTTTACTTTTAACACATTCTCAGGTAAATGTTTTCATGTGAATGTTTGTAAAATATGTTCTTACTCAATACAGAATGTAGGGATTACATATTTTTAATCTCCATATATGATTTCACATGCCAAATTTATAAACAGCCCATGTTGCAGACATAAAATAATAGTCTAATTTCTTCTATGTTTTAATAGAAATAACACTTTAACAAGGTAAAAAAGACAAAATGTCACATATTTTTTTGAAAAACTAATAAAAAACATTGTGTCTTTTTTTTGAATTTTATTTTTTTTATTTTAGTTTATTCAGTACAGTTTCTATCCTTCACTCCCATTCCAGCCCGCCCACCCATCCCTCCCCTCCTACCTCCCCTTTCCAACCCCCCTAGTTTTGTCCATGTGTCCTCTATATTTGTTCCTGTAAACCCTTCCCTTCTCCCCTGAAATTCCCTCCCCTCTCCCCTCTGGTCACTGACAACCTGTCTTCTATTTCAGTGTCTATTGTTATATTTTACTTGTTTCTTTGTTTTCTTATTTAGGTTCCTGTTAAAGGTGAGATCATATGGTATTTGTCTTTCAATGCCTGGCTTATTTCACTTAGCATAATACTTTCCAGTTCCATCCATGTTGTTGCAAAGGGTAGGAGCTCCTTCTTTCTTTCGGCTGTGTAGTATTCCATTGTGTAAA
>CM052541.1:113076267-113293955 GCA_028533065.1 Trachops cirrhosus | reverse complement strand
TCAGCACTCCCTCTGAAAGCTCACTGAAGCGTGCTTGCACCTTTTCCAGATTCACAGGTGTGCACACTATGGATTCTGATGGGCCCACACTTCCCCAAATTCGCAGCCTGGGCACCGGGGATCCCACACAATGCCCTTGCCTCTTCCGTGCCCACAGCTGTGGGCCCCGGGCCTTCCACCAAAAATCACTCTCTCCCGGTTGGGGCACCCGTGCAAGGCCCAGCCATCTTTGGTCCCACTGGCTGGGCTGTTATCTCTCCCAAAGCCTGCTCCACTGTTCTCTGGATCAGCACTGCTCAGTCCTTGTTTGGCCAGGGAGGGAGTGGTTGACGTAACTCCCCCACCCCCAAAGCCCTTTGGAAGACCCTGCAGCTCCAGGGCTGGGGCTGCAACCTCCCTGCTCCCTGAGCTAATCCCTGGGCCGTTATTATCCTGAAGTAGTCTCCTTACCATCTGGTCTTTCAATGTCCGCTACAATTTTTGATCTCCTATTTTCATGTATGCTGTGATAATGTTGGCTGTTTGCTCTAGTCCTCCGTAGAATGGCTAGGTTTTTCTCCCATGTGAAGAGGAAAGTGGAGTGTGCTCCCTCCTACCATGCCGCCATCTTTCCTCTTTTCTGTGTGTATCTTGAATCATCAATTTTAAACTATATCACTAATTCTTCATTGTAAATACAATGAATTTCTCTTAGTACACTCCTCCTAATTTATCATTCTCTCTCTCCAATAGATAAAATATAAGCTATAAGAGTATAATTTAAAATATAATTTAAAGTTACAAAGATAACCAAAATGAGAACTTAAATCATATGTTATAAATCCCTATGCTTATTATCTTTATAACTTTAAATTATAACCTTATAGCTCTATTTTTATTTCACCAATTTTAGTCAGTAATTTTACAGTTCTCCTGTGAGAGATGAGAACCTCATCCCTCTACATTTTTCTCTTCATTTTCTTCTTCTGCTAAACTTCATTCCACACTTACACTTTAGATAACCAAGGCTGAAATTTGTACATTCTCTTCTACATCCAGACATAAGTCACTCCGCTAACCCATCAGTTGTTTCTAACTGTGGAAAACTAAAAAGAGATCATTTAAATTTTGTTCATTCTGAACCAAGGCTTGATAGTAAATATGAAAACGGAGACAACTGTACCTGAACAACAATAAAAAAACAATAATAACAAAGTTTGAAGGGAGCTCAAATACTAGCAAACATTCTTTCCAATTTGTTTCCCTTCCCCAAGTGATTGCCCAGTGTCCTTAACAAGGGGCAGCTATACATTGCTAGGCATAAGCATAGTGGATATTCTGTGGGTTTTGTTCTCTTTGTTCACCCAACAAATTGAATTATAAAACCTCCATTTGGAGATATCTCAATTAGAAACCATTTAGCTTCCCTTGGGAACAAAGATATAACTGGATTAGAAGAATAAATGCGTTGCCTATCTCATTCTAAAATCTAGGTAACTTATGATTTGAGATATATGATATAGGGTCACCAAGGTGACTGACCATGCCATTCTGAAATAACAAAGAAATAAGCCCTTGGAAGCAAATAGACCAGAACATGTCCCCACAACCAGGGCATGGGGATATTTTGTTTAATAACAAGTAGTGCTAATATTCTGATAGCTAAATGACCATGACTCATATGATATTCTTCCAAGAGATCCCCAAAGTCAAGGCTACAGGGGACTTAGTCCTCCTAGTCAGAGGCAGCATGATTACCAAATCCTGAAGAAATGAAGAGGTTGTAGTATACAAAAGAAGCTCGAGACCTTAAAGGTCAGCTCTATTAACATCTTCCCTGATGCAGCTGAAGCAGTTTCTATCCCTCATTGCCTGTTCTTACACGAGCACAAGTAGATACACTGTTCACTTGAAATAAGGGCAAGAGCCTTGTGAAGATAATTTCTCAAAATCAAGAAACACAATTACCTTCACTTTCTACATGTGTCAACCATTTACGTCAATCAGAAAAGAATACCCAATAAAGGTAAAATGAATCATAATTTAAAGATAGCCTATATTTAGCTTGACTTTTCTCATCTGTTCTATATACTGCAGCATGTGGCACAATGATAATCTCACATTCTATGTCAAGAATCAAGGAAAATAACTCAAAGAAGCCAGCAAAAACTGTATATATCTATACAGCAGAACCTCAAATAATGTTGATGTGTTATAACATTGATGAGAAAAATAATCTGTTCCTTGCTGGGGCACTATCTGTGCGGGGTTTGCATGACCTCCCATGTAAGTGTGGGTCTTCTCCAGGGACTCCAGTTTCCTCCTACCTCCTGAAGATGTGTGCATGAGGTGAACTGGGATACCTCAATTGCTCTAGTCTATGAGAATGTGGGTGTGGGTATGAGTGTGCCCTGTGATGGAAGGGCATCCTGTCCAGGGTAGGGTCCCACCTTTCTCCCTGAGTTGGCAGAAAGTCTCAGGTCATCTTCGACCTTGAGGTGGAATAAACAGGTTGGGAAATATCTTACTTTTTATTAAGCTTACATTTATTTCAATGTATTTCAGTGCTTACTATTAGAGGTATTTGGGTCTTTATTTAGAAGTTTGGGGATATCTTTGTGACCAGAAATATTCTGTAAGAACCTCAACCTTACTGATATCAATTAGCCTATGGTAAAATTGGTTTCTTTATGTCATTTTGCCTAAAGTTGCGCTTTCCAAGAACTTATCGATGGCATTGAGGACTCACTGTACCTCTGTTTCTATCCTCATTTCTGTTTTTATCTCTATCTCTATGTCTCTATAACTCATCTTTCAAGCTATATCTATCTTCACAACCACAGACCTCAAAAACAAAAATCTTCCAACTATGTGAATAAAATAGGAGAGAACACAAAATTTGTGGTTACCTCTCCAAATCTCAATAGGATATAGCTTTCTTTGAAAAAGGCAAACAATTGTTGAAAACCCAACTAATAATATTTTAATTTAAAATAAAAGGATATATAACAAATAATCCATAGGAAAAATGAATAAGTTGCCTGCTTTTAGAATGTGTTACTGGTAGGAATAAAGAAGGATAAGAAAAGGTGGTAAGTCTTTAATTTGCCATTCCACTGAAATGATTTTTCAATTTAGCATGTAAATTAGATGAAATGGATGGCTATAAATTGGGTGTGGAAACAACAAAAAAAGAAAAGTAAGAAATTAACATTGAACTTGATGAATAATGTGAGCTGAAATGAATAAAGTGCCAACTTAAAGACCTATAACTTATAAGTCAAAAGTGTCACTGCAAGCTTACCATCTGGGGGATCTGTTGACATATAAAATGAAATGTGGCAATAGGAAAGCAAGAAGTGAACTTCAAGGTCGAAAAAATGGTACAATTAAAGAGAAAGTGTTTCAGGACTGATGAGCAAACTAACAGCTAACCCACATCATACTTCTGACAATTATTATATAAGTCTGGAAAAATGAAAGTTCCAAACAGAATCTCTTTTATCTTTAATTAATTATTAATAGAAACATCTGATGTAAAATAAAAGCTTAACTACTATTCCCCTTACCTCTCCAAAAAAAGTACAAAAAAAAAATTAACAGAACATGACAAGAGACTGATGAATATATTTAAATAAAAAAACTTACTGAAGGAAACAGAAGTTCAAGTAAACTCAAGAAATGAAAGAAGATATAACAAAACAGCTATAGAATTTTAAAAAATGTACAGTAGAAATTAAGAAATAAAGGAGAGAGTCTACAATAGGGACATTAGGGTCATCTTACTTTGAACTATTATGAGACAACAGGAAGTAAATTTATTTAATGACCTTTAAAAAAAACAGAAAACTAGACAAAAATTATGAAATAACAGTTCTCATTTATTGGATAATAACAAGTGCAGAAGTCTCATTTCTAAGAGAACAAAAAAAAAAGGAAGACCTGCAATCACTCTCTCTGCCTGGAAGCAAACTTCACACTGCAAAGTATGTTGGTATCACTAAGTAAAGTAGACAGAGATCAAATCTCTCCCAGAGATCAGGGAGTGTGAGGAAGCTGCAAGTTGAAGGACTGAATTCCAAATTACAAGAAGTTAGAAAAAAAAGAGGCTCCCAAATCTTTATGGAATCCCATGGATTTCTTGCTGTTTTAAAAGATATACCTGTGTAGGTTCAACTTTGTGAAGTTAGCAAAGGGCTACCAGTAATCTTTTAGGTGAACGATTCCTACTGTTTACAAAGAGCAGAAAACATTTAAATTTCCACATCCAGATTAAACAGATTCTGCTGATCACTCAGGACACATCTTATTAGAGCATCTAACCTATCCCTAGTACAAGGGCTACTCTAGATTTACTTGAAACAAAACTTTGAAATAATACACAAAAGGATCAAACTGAATAGCAAATAATTTAACTGTCAGATAAAAAGCCAACTCACTTGAAAATAAAACAAAGCTACACACTCAAAAGCATAAAATCTGCAATATCCAGTATCCAATCAAAACTAATATGCATATCAATAAACATGAAAATGTGGCCCATACACATGAGAAAAGTCATCTAATAGAAATAGACATAAAAATGACAGAGATGATAAGATTAAAAAAGAAGGATGTTAGCACAGCTATTATGACTATGTTCAAGTATGAAAAGGAAAATGTGAACATGGTGAGAATAAAAACGAGATATAAATGATTAAAAATACGACTTCTAGAGATGAAAAACATATCTAAAACCAAAATCCACTGGGTGAGATCAACAAAGGATAGAAAATTACAAAGAAGGAAAATGTGAGCAAACTTGAAAACATAGTAACAAACAAAGAAAAAGTATACAACATGCAAACACTAATCTTAAAAAAGACAGGGTATAAGAGGACTAAATGGTAATGAAAAAATATAATAAAAAAAGTTTAAAAATAAATAAAAATGAAAGATGGGATAGATTTACTAATATCAATAAAGTAGATTTAAGAAATAAGACTATTATCAGGGATAAGAAGAGAAATTTAATAATCATAGCAATATAAATTCATTAATAAGAAATAATCAGAAATGTCTATGTATCTGAAAATACAGCTTTAAAATATACTAGGAAACAAATGACAGAGCAGAAAAAAGAAATACACAAACAAAATGCAGTTCAAATATGTCATTAATCTTGTCTCAGTAATTTAGAATATAAGTAGATAGAAATTCATTAACCATATAAAAACCTTAGTAATCCTTTCAACCAACTTGGCCCAAATGACATTTATAGAAAAGTCCTTTGTACATGGTGCTCTATTTCACATGGGATATTCACCAAGTCATACCATATGCTAGGCCATAAAACAAGTCTTAATAAATTTAGTAACAATCACAATTATATTGAATATATATCCAAACTTAATAAAACTAAATGAAAACCAATAGCACAATATTGTTTGGCCAAAAAACCCCAGAAATACCCAAAATATACGGACATGAAACAGTATACTACAAATGGGTTAAAGAAGAAATGTAAAAAATGAGTTAAGGAAGAAATCATAATAAAAAATAGAAAATATTTAACTAAATATAAATAAAAACAAAAAGTGATATGCAGCTAATGTAGTGCTTAAAGGGAAATTTATAGTTTTAAATTATATTAGGGAGAAGAAAAGTCAAACATTCATGCCTTCAACTTCAATATTGAGACCCAGAAAATGAAGACTAAATCAAATACAAAATGTGAAGAAGTGAGTAAATAATAAAGATATGAGATAAGAGCAGGAATCAATGGAATAGAAAATGAAAAACACTACAGAAAATTAATGAAATTGAAGGCTGGCCTTTGAAAAAAACATAAGGTTGATAGACTGCTAGATAGATACATTGACCATTTAAAAAGGAAAATAGAAGCACAAATTGTCAATGTAACAAAAGAAAGAAGAAATACTACTAAAAATTGTAATTTGAAGGACTGAGCAAAAAAGAAAAGAAAGAACTCATGGACATGGACAACAGTGTAGTGATTGCTGTGAGGGGTGGAGGCGGTGAGGGTATGGGGGTGGGTAGTGATGGTTGGAGACTTGGCTTCAGGTGTGAACACACAATACAGTAAGTAGTACAGATGATGTGTTGTAGAATTGTGGACCCGAAATCTTTATAATTTTGTTAACAGGTATTACTCCAATAAACTCAATTAAAAAATGAAATATTATGACCAACTTTATGCCAATAAATTTTAAAACTAAAATTAAATGAACAAATTATGTGAAAGGCAAAAACTACCAAAATTATTACACAAAAATAGAAAATCTTAATGTATGTACACCAATTAAAATAATTCAATCCATAATGAAATACCTGCCTACAATGAAGTAATGTCAGATTGTTTCACCAGAGAATTCTTTCAAGTATTTAAGAAAAATATCATGCGGATTTCCTGCAAACTCTTTCATTGAAAAACAGGAAAGGAACACTTCCCAACAGTTTTTACCAGGCCAGTATTACCCTGATAACAAAACCAGGCAAAGACATTACAAGAAAAAATATATATATGCTAAAACACTGAAATTTTGTTTTTTTAAGATTGTGGAAAAGGCATGGAGATATGTATTCTCACCATTTGATCCAAAATTTAGTAGATCTAGCCCATATGGCAAGCCAAAAAAAAAATGAAATTAAAGAGATACAAATAAGACAGAACTAAAATCTCTATTGAAAGATAAAGAATATCTTTAAAGAATATATAGAAAATTCTAATAAATCAAAAAAGAACTACAGGATTTAATATATGAGTTTAAAAATTTTAAGTGATTTAAGGTCAATGCACAAAATTGATTGTATTTATATATATCAGTAGGAATAGCTGAAAATTGTATTTAAAATAACATAATCTAGAATATATGCACATTCATAAAAAATTAGGAAAGTTTTAACAAAATACATGTAATTACTATCTGCTGAAAACAACAAAAATAAAGGAGGCCTAAATGAATAAAGAGATATGCCACGTTTATGGGTCAGATACTTCAAATTGTTCATTGTTAATCACCTCTGTAGATTTGGCATAAAAGCCTATTCAAAATGAAAGCAGTTTTTTTTTCCCAATAGACAAGCCTATTCTAAAATATATAAAAAATATACAGGTCCTAGAAAAGCAATAACACTTTTTAAAAAGAACCAATTTGGTAGACTTAACTACTTGATTTCAAGATTGCCCATTACAGTAATCAAAACAAGATAAAATGGCACATGAATGATATTAAAAACCAATAGAACAGAGCAGTGATTCCATAAATGCTACTATACCTATATGGTCAATTAATTTTCAGCAAAGATATGAAGGTAAATCTATATAAAAAATAGTGTTCAAAAAATGACACTGGAATAACTGGATTTCCAAATGAAAATGTTTGAACAACCTTTACCTGAAACCATATGAAAAAATGTATTCCAAGTAGATTATAGGCATATACATTGAAACTTAAAAAAGTAAATATTTTATAAAAATACATAGAATATCTTTTCAAATTCAGTGTGGGCAAAACTTTGTGAAATTAGATAAACACTTATTATATGACAGCAATTTCACTTCTAGATTTTTACCCAAAATAAATGAGAACGTATGATCACACAGGACTTGACTACAAATGTTTATAAAAGCTTTAATTATAATAGTCAAAAACTAGAATAGATGTAAAGTGTAATACATTAATAAAATGAGATATAGTCATCAATATCAGAGAATGAACTTCTGATAGACAGCACGGATGAGATGCAATAATAGCATGCTAGGTGAAAGAAGTCAGACAGAGAACAGTATGATTTTGTATGATTCCATTCACATCAAACTCTAGGGGAAAAAATCTAATGTAGAGTCACAGAAATTAGTACCAGGGAGAAGGATGGGTATTGAAGAATGACAATTGATTAGTAAGTAGCAATAGGAAAACATTTGTTGATGCAAATGTCCTGTATCTTGATGGTGGTGGTTAGATGGGTTTATATATTTGTTAAAACTCATTAAACATAAACTGTTCATTTTATTGTATCAAATTATACATCAGTAAATTTTAATTAAAAACAAGAAATTATTAGGAGTAGCTAAGCACATAAAATACAGAATTGAAAATTAAACTATCCAGGAGTTCACAGAGAATCATCTCACTGGAACAAAAGATGCTCCTATGTTTATATCACTCAGGAAATTACAAGGGATTTAGAAGCTCTAAGCCAGAAACCAGGGGCAGAGACCATTATATGTACTTTCTATCCATTCACATTCATGTTAAGAATCGTTACTACAGAAAAAGGGACACAAGGAAACTTTTGGAGTTGATAGATTTGTTTATAACCTTGACTCACACAAGTATATATTTATATGTCCAAACTTATCAAATTATATCTATTAATTATATAAATTTTTTATACTCCAATTGTATCTCAATAAAGCTGGGGAAAAGAGAACAGAAAGATGTTTTCTTAGCAAGAGTGTACAATAAGTGAGTAACACGAAAATATACAAAATGAGAAGTATTACCCAAAAGGCAAGCAATGTAATTATTGTATTAGTTTTGGAAACTATCTAATTTACTAAATTCACATGCTGTTTTATTTGGGGAAAAGATTTTAATTAAAGAGGTGCTTTGCTTTACATTTTTTAACTGTTTTGTCCCTATGTTATTAAAATTCTCTATTTTTTCCTCATGTGCCATTTAAATGTAATATAGAATTAGTCTCCAGGCATAAACATTTAAATAAGTGTCTAGCTATTACCTAATTCTTTTCTCTCAAAACATTTGATATTAGTTAAGCTCATCTTCTTATTTCCCCATTGAGTTTGGAATAATATTAGATAATGTGAATTTTATGATGAGAAATAAAGCCACTGGGGCATAAGAGCCACCAAAAACTAGTTATACCAAAACTGTTTATCACCAAAAATATGTTTAAGTTCTGTCATTTTTTTTCTTTACTCTGCTTTTGATTCCTGTGTTTCTGTAACTTTTTCTGACTCAGCCATGATTGGTAGTCCTCTGAGGTCCTTTTATCCACGTTCATTACCTGTGGACCGAGTCTTCCCACCAACCAACAAGTTGTGGAAAAGTGTGATGACAGAAAGCATCTCAGGTCCTAGGATTCTAGGGTCTAATTTGCTAGAGTTTCTCTTATGTGCTTAGTTGCCTTATATATATTTTTTGGAAGACAGTGGTAAATAAGTATACACATTAAAAAACCATACTCATTGATTGCCTAATAATTTTTTATGCATTTAATAACTATTAACTGAGTGTTTGTGATATGCTTGGCACTGCTTCAGGTAGTCAGATAGTTTGGGAGAGTGAAGTAAATGACTCTCTTAACCTCAGAATTATAGGCTAATAAACATAGTTTAAACACAGTCTTCTTTGTATACTCGTATCAATTATTTTTTTCTAGATTGGCAGCCTGCCCTGGAGACCTCATTTAACTCTTTAAACTTGACTCCCAGAGCTGAGCATTTCTGAGGACTGGCCCAAATGTGTACTGTGTCCATCTACATGCTAAGGAAAAAAGAGAATGTCAAACATTTATTTCACTATTGGGTTGGCCAAAAAGTTCACTTTTTTCCCCATAAGTAGCATTTAGTTATCTTTAACTTCATTCAAAACAATTTTGTTACATTGTATTGTGACAGCTGTCATATCAGCATTTAAAATAAATTATCAAAATTGGTAAATTTCTACATAGCCATTTTAATATTGAAGATGGAAGAAAACAAGTAATATTTTCCGCATATTATGCTTTATGATTTCAAGAAAGGTAAAAATGCCACCAAAACACACACAAAAAGATTTGTGCAGTGTGTAGAAAAGGGACTGTGACTGATTGAATGTGTCAAAAGTAGTTTGTGAAGTTCTCTGCTGGAGATTTCTCCCTGGTAGTGGCTCCATGGTCGGGTAGACCAGTTGAAGTTGATAGTGATCAAATTGAGACATTAACTGAGAACAATCAGTATTATACCACTTGACAGAGAGTCAACATACTCAAAATATCCAAATCAATAAAGTTACTGATGAAAATGAATAATGTGTTTTTTATTTTACAGAAAAAACAAAATGGACTTTTTGGTCAACTCATAAAATGCAACCTCTGTAAAAAAGAAAGACAAAACTCAGTATTTTATAGAAAGAGGACAATGCAGCTATGACCTATGAGCTAGAGAATCTCTCAAATTCTGTGATCCACATCAATGTCCCACTCATCATGTGAAGAGAAGAATGAAACTCTCTCCATAGCTATCTTTTTCTTCATGTGTAAGCTTTGGCAGACTGTGCCTTTTAAGGAATTTGTCCATTTCATCTAGATTTTCAACTTAGTAGGCATAGAGTTCTTCATGGTATCCTTTATCATCCTATCAATGCCAAAGGGACCCATAGTGATGTCCTCTCATTTCTGACAGGTGTAACATGTGTCAACTCTATTTTCTTAACTTGGCTAGAGATATATCAGTTTTATTGACACACCCTTGGTTTCATTTATTTGCTCTATTGATTTCCTATTTTCAATTGTATTGATTTCTGTTCTAATTTTTATTGCTCTCCTGCTTACGTCAGATTTAATTGGGTTTTATTTTTCTAGTTTACTAAGGCAGAGGTAAGATTAATGGTTTTTATATCCTTCCTGTTTTCTATTATATGAGTTCAATACAATAAATTTCAATCTAAGCATGGTGTTAACTGCACTTCACAAGTGTTTTGATAAGCTGTGTTTCCATTTTTATTTAGTTTAAAATGCTGTTTACTTTTTGATCAGGTATTTTTTGGGTCCTGTATCATTAGAAGTGTGTTCTTTAATCTCCAAGTGTTTTGTGATTTTCTAGCTGTTTTTCTATTATTAATTCCTAGTTTAGTTCCACTATGGTCTAAAAGCACACATTAGTGCCTGGCTGGTGTAGCTCAGTGGATGGAGTGCAGGCCTGAGAACTGAAGGGTCACTGGTTCGATTCCTAGTTAGGGCACATGCCTGGGTTTCAGGCCAGGTCCAGCAAGGGGCACTTGAGAGGCAACCACACAGTAATATTTCTCTCCCTCTCTTTCTCCTTCCCTTCCCCTCTCTCTAAAAATAAATAAAACCTTTAAAAAATAAAATAAAATAAAATCACACATAAGTAATACCTATCCCTTTAAATTTGTTAAGGTATGTTTTATGGCCCCCAAATTGGTCTATTTTGGTGACTGTTCCACGTGAGCTTCAGGAGAATGTATGTTCTCCCATTAGTGGATAAAGTAGTCAATAAATGTCAATTATATCCAGTTGATTGATAGTATTGTTTAGTTCAACTGTTTTCTAACTGATATTCTGCCTGCTGGATTTGTCTGTTTCTGAGAGAGCGGTATTGAAATCTTTAACTATAATGTGGATTCATCTAGTATTCCTTGCAGTTCTTGGTTTTTGCCTCATAAAGTTTGGCACTCTATTGTTTTTGCCTCATAAAATTTGACATTCTATTGTTTTTGCCTCATATAGTTTGACACTCTATTGCATGAACACTAAGAACTGTTATGTCTTCTTGGAGAGTTGACCCTTCTGTCATTATGTAATGCCCCCTCCTGTTTTGATCCCTGATAACTTTCCTCACTTTGAAGCTCACTGTCTGAAATTAATACAGCTACTCCTACTTTCTTTTGATTAAAATTAGCATGGTATATGTTTCTCCATGCATTAACTTCTAATCTATATGTGTCCTTATATTTAAAGTGAGTTTCTTGTAGATAATATGTAGTTGGGTCATATTTTTATCTACTCTGATAATCTGCCTTTTAACTGGTGTGTTTAGACTATTGACATTCAAGGTGATTACTAATATAGTTGAACTAATATTAATCATATCTATTACTGTTTTCTGAAGCCCTTGTTCATTGTTTCTATTTCTGTCTTCCATTCTTTTTCTGCCTTTTTTGGTTTTAATTTAGCATTTTATTTGATTCACTTTGTCTCCTTTCTTAGCATATTAGTTATACCTCTTTAAACATTTTTTCCCCAGAGGTTGCCCTAGAGTTTACAATATACAGTTACAACCAATCTGAGCCCACTTTCAACTAACACTACATTGCTTCTCAGGTAGAGTGAGTACCTTAAAACAAGAAATGTTTCCAATTCTAACTTCAGTTCTTTGTATCATGCTCATTCCTTTCACTTATACACATATGTATATATATTAGTTGAATATATTTTACTATTATTATTTTGAACAAGTTATTATGTTAGATCAATTAAGAATAAAAATAATAGTTTTTGTTGTACCTTCACTTATTCCTTCTGCAATAACCTTCCTTTCTGTGTGTACATTTGAGTTTTTCACCTATATCATTTTCCTTCTCCCTAAAGATCATCTTTTAATATTTCTTGTAAAACATGTCTTCTGGCAACACATTTCCTCCAAGTTTTGTTTCTCTGAGCAAGTATTTCTTCTTCACTTCCGAAGGATACTTTCATAAGGTACAGAATTCCAGGTCAGTGTTGTCGTTTATTTATTTTTCTTTTTTGTTGTTGTTCAACTACAGTTGTCCCCACTTTCCCCCCACCCATCTCCCCCACCCCACCTACCCCCACCTCCACATTCAATCACTTTGAACATTTTACATAAGTATCTTCTTGCTTGCATGGCTTCTGAGAATTTGGATATAATTATGATTTTTCCTCTTCTATAGATAAAGTGTTTTTTATTTCTTTGGTTTTATCAGGAATTTTTCTTTATCTTTGAATCTGTACTTTAAATATGCTATGGCCGAGCATAGTTTTTCTGACATTTTTCCTAGATGGCACTCTCTGAGCTTCCTTCATGTGTGTCTTGAGGTCTGATATTAATATGATAAAATTCTGTTATTATTGTTTCAAGTATTTTTCTTCCCCTTTTTGTCTTCTACTTTTGATATTCTTTCATACAAATGTTACACTTTCTGCAGTTTTCCCAATGTTTGAATGTGGTTGCTCATTTTTTTCAGTCAGTATTGTCTTTGCTTTTTTGGTTTTTGAGATACTTTCTTTAGTCATGTCAGTTATAGTGCCTTTAATCTCTAGCATTTTCTTTTGATTCTTTCTTAGAATTTCCATTTCTCTACTTACATTGCCCTTCTGTTCTTGAATATTGTCTACTTGATCCATTAGAGCCCTTAGCATATTAATGATAATTGTTTTAAAACTTGGTCTAATAATTGCAATATCTATGCCATATCTGAGTCTGGTTCTGATGCTTGCTCTGTCTCTTCAAACTGTGTATTTTGTCTTTTGTTTTGCCTTGTAATTTTTTAAACAAAGAGCAATGTGTTTATAAACACAGAAACAATATTACAATGTAGTGGGAACACAGGCCTGGTGATTCTGGGTTGAGGATAGGGTAGGGAAAATTCACTAATCATACAGTCAGTTCCTGATAAATAGAAATGCACTCAAGTCAGGCACTGTGATGAAATGTTCTTTTATAATCACTGTGAAAAGAGGAATCAACTTCTCTGAATAGATACATTCAGCTTTCATTCTTCTGCTGTCCTCTCCCTAAGACCCAGCTCTGATATACAAAAACATAATTCTACTCTAAGCTTTCCTTCCATTTGCCAAAATGCTTGCTAACTACCATTGTGATTCTTTTTTGCTTCTAAGTCAGTAACAATGGTCTACAATAGTGCTGTTATTTTTATCTCAATGTTTAAGACCAAGAAAACATGAAGTACTGAGGAATGAGGAATAAGGATTAGAAAGCATGATGAATGAGGATACATATAAGGATTCATATGTGTCTCATTGCAAGTGCATTACATTTAATGACACATGCTTAAAAATAAGTCTGCTGTGATTTGCTATTTTGTAGGAGACATTTCTCTCAAACGTTGATGTCAACTGTTTATTAAAATACTACCTATCCTTGGCCAGGTGGCACAATTGGTTGGAACATTATCCCATGCACCAAAAGGTTGTAGGTTTGATTCCTGGTCAGGGCACATACCTGGGTTGTGGGTTCTATCCCCAGTCAGGGCACATATGGAAGGCAACAGACTGATGTTTCTCTCTCCATCTCCCTCTCTCTCTCTCTCTCTCTCTTTCTAAAAAGCAATAAATATATCCTTGGGTGAGGACGTAAATAAATAAATAAATAAATAAACTACTACCTAAATATTAAATGATGCATAATTGGCTTATCTTTACATGTCCTATACAATATAGAACAAAAAGTAATTAAGTAATTAATAGAAACTCAAAGGAAGTGTTAAAATAACTTCTATCTCAATCTAGCCACGGTGTGGGTATAACTACCACGTGATAGAAAAATCATACATATGATACCCAAATCTTGATGTTTGTCTGATTATCTTTTAAATATTGATCATTATTATAATTTTGACAAATCAGATATTTACTCTATTTAAAATTCTTATTGTGGAAAAACAGTAATTGTTCAAATATTATGGAAAAAATAATAAAATTTTCCTTTCTAAAGGAAAAAATAACCAAATGTAACAATCCTGGAACTTAATATACTAAATAAAAATGAGATTATTCAACAATAGCAGCTGATGGAATTTTTCTGAGGTAGAAAACGTTTTCTTATTATATCTTTATTATAAATAAGTTATCACTTTCAAAGTAACATTGTACTTCATAAAAGTACAGAATATTTATGGAAACTTGCCTCAAATTTTTGTGGAGGCAGAATTAAAGATCAGAGTTTCTCATCAGTTTGTGGTGTTAGAACATGCCTTTAGACTTGAGTCAAAAGGCCTGCTTGGATTTGGAGGGGATCCTCTCCTGTCCAGTGAATTACAGGCAGTTCTACCTTCAAGACTATACTTCTGTTTCTATGTCATAGGTAAAAATAGGGGAAAGATATCTTCTATCCATAACTACCCACAGGGAACTGGCCTTTGCCAACCCTTTTGGACTTCTTCAGAAACTCTCTTTTGTCTCCTTATTTGTTGCCAGAAATTTCACACTTTGAAACAAAGAATATATACAACTAAATTGCATCAGGTAATTTGGACTTACCCATGATTCGGATATTTTCTCAAATGCAGTTTTTCTGTATTCATTATTTTTTACATAGATTTAAAGTGGTACAATATACCCCCATGACTGGAGAGATCGGCATAGGTTTTGAAGAACTAAGCAGATCATTATACAAACAATAAGTTGTCTTTTTTTTTTTCTGTAATGGTGGTTCTCAAAGCATACTCTGGGGATTTGTTTTCTCTAAGTGCACAAGGTCAAACATTACTTAACAATGAGAGAGATGGTATGTTTCCCACTCTCATACTCTCATGAGTATGCAGTGTTGTTTACCTGAAGCTACATCAGGTGTAGCATTTCAATAGGTGACATGATGAAGCAGGTATGAAAAATTAACCATTTTCCTTTAAGCCAGACATTAAAGAGATTTGTAAATGGGTAAAACAATTCCATTTTTTCTCACTCAAGTTATTTTTAAGATATTATTTATCTATTTTCAGAAAGAGAGGAAGGGAGGCAGAAAGAGAGGGAGAAAAACATTGATGTGCGAGAGAAACATCTATCAGTTGCCTCTTGCACACCCCCCAACCTGGGACCTGACCCATTCATTACCCAGACACGTGCCCTGACTGGGACTTCAACCAGCGACCTTTCGCTTTGCGGGGCAATGCCTGACCAACTGAGCCACACTGTTCAGGCTTCACTCAAGTTTTCAGTTGAAAAATATAGTTATTGTTCCTAAAAATAGAATATTTGTGTAAACATGCAATTAATGTTTTGTTGTCATTTTAAGTAAATATGCATAAATATTTTTAAAGTATTACAATTTCCATTACGGTAATTATCAATAGATTTAACACATATAAACAAAGGCTCTCTGGAGCTCTCGATGATCTTTAAGACTAGGAAGTCGTCTGGAGAACAAAAAGCCTGGAAGGTGCTCCCACAGCACCATGACTTCTCAGATGTGAGCTGGCTTGTCTGTTCTACTTTAACCCTCCAAGTTTAGGTTACATGTTCAAATCTTCTTCCAATAGTTTAAGGAGCGCATTTATTCTATAATAGCCACAGGTCCACTCATTGGCTCTGGGTTAATGTATTTTTGTCACCTACCTAATATACCTAGATACATTTTCAGTTAGGCACCTGCATTTTAAGTGTCAGAACTTAAAAAGTCTGTTCACATTCCTAAACCACGGTGTTTTCTATGCGAAGCACCCGAACTAGTTACATTTCAGTGTAAAACTGTCCTGTCCCTCTGATAGGGGACTCAAGACTTGGAAAATTTTAGCTTAAGGTAAAAAGTTATAAGTCTAGCAAGGAATGTGTATGTTAAGCTTTTGTTTCAGAAACTACAGATAAGGCCCATCCTGGCTCCTGGGAAAAGCAGTGGACCTCCTGGGGCACTGGCTAGAGGTTACTGCCTGAGGACAAGTTGAAGGCATCCGGGCCTTTTGTGTGACCACCCTGCCCCCTTGGGAACAGCTAACTGCCAAGAACAGGAATGCTGCAGCTTCACTCACCTAATCCTCCCTGAATTTCAAAGCCCTCACCCACCTTGTTTGTCCTCCCCCACCCCCTTATAAAAGATCTAGCCAGGAAAGAGAAGATAAGGTGGTTTGTTAGGGTGTGAACCCGCCATCTTCTCAGATTGCTGGTCATCTGAATAAAGCGCCCATAAAAGATTCAATTGCTGTCATTGCTTATTGGATTTGGTAGTGACAGGCAGCCCCAACGCAGGTGTCTTTTCCGGTTACATCTCCTTTGGCCCCCACTGCTCGGTATCAAATCCTAACCGTGTACTATGACCAAGAGAGCCCTGCATGCTCCGGTCCCCACGGCCTCTTCCTCATCCTGCTCTACCACTCTAAATCTTCAGTTACTTCTCCAACCACGCTGGCTTCCTCGTTGTTCCCTGAACATACCAGGATTGCCACCATATCAGGACCTTTGTTCCTGCTGCACTGTCTCTATAATCCTGTTTGCCACGACAGCCATATGCCTGGCTCCTCACTCCCTCAAGTCTTGATTGAAAACGCACCTCCTCAGAGTGCCCTACCCTGCCTACCCTTACATTTTAACCTCCCATATACTTCATAATCCCTTTCTTACTTTATTTATTCTCCTTGTTAGAAGTTATCTGATATCTCCATCTAACATGAAATATATTTTCACTTATTTTGTTTATTGTATAGGTAAATTCCATGTTAGCAGAGATTTCTATGTGTTTTGTTTATAGCTATTTCATAATCTTTACTGTCTGTTGTTTATTATAGCTGCTATTTGTTATTATTAAGAAACTAAATCCCACAACAGTGAATGGAAGGAAAGAGGCAGTTTGTGACCACCAGGTGGCAGCACAAATAGAGGGAGGTGGAGGCACCCAGGAGGAAGGACACAATCAGTGGGAAGAGAACAGAATTCCTGAAGACAAAAGTTCCCAGTCTCTGGGACCTGCACGTGGACTGAGGAGACATTATGGAGTGGGGGCGGGGTGGGGGGTGGTTCCCTGCAGTGCAAGGGAAGAAAGGAGGAATGCCACAGAGATCCCAAGGGTCCAGGCCAGAGAGGGCATTGGGTGGGCTTTCAGCATTTAAAAAATAGTATCTTGGAGCAGAAATTACAGAAAAAATGAATATTTGAAGAATTGTAATTCATTTACATGCTGAAGAGTAAAAGTGCTCTCAGGATGGCTCTATTCAGAAACCCAAGGTCTGACAAATCATAAAGGAAATAGAAAAAAAGTGAGTTAGAGATAGCCATGTGGGGTGGGGCATGTGAATTCCTAACTAGTCTCAATTTATGGAGGAAAGAAAATAGAATCTAGACATGTAAAGAAGCCAGAGTGAAAGGAAACACACATTATGTCAGTCAGTGGTTGTTTGGCAGCATTTAAATACTGATCTGAACTCCTTCCCTGCCTCATCTGGTCTTGGGGACCACCAGACTGCTATTTTGGGTGGATTCTTATAGCTGGAGCCCTAGAAGATCCTGATTTCTCCTTCTCAGCTTTCTTTAGCCGGTTCATCCCAGAAGTGTTTTCTACTTTTCCACACCAAAGACTACTTACTGGGGTTGGCCATGTGACTCTGTTACCTTTACTTTTCCACCATGCTCCTTCCCTCCTTCCTTTCTGATGACTGTTGCCAACTCCTCTGCCTTCTCTCTTAGTATTGCTGTCTCTCTTTTCAAAGTCCTTGAATAACTTGATCATGTGCACAAACCCCAGACCAGCCCTAAGAGGGTCCTAAAATATGAACACTTTTCTCCCTACATTATATATTTCTATTATCAGCACTACAGCTTGTTTAAAATGTAAAGACAATCACGTATGTAAAGTGCTAAGGACCCCACACTTACGTTTTAACATCAATGCCTCTGCGATCCTGATAGAGCATTAATTTTCAAGTGGTGAGCCACAAATTTTTTTTTTTTACTTTTTATTACTTTATTGTTGTTCAAGTAGTTGTCTCCATTTTCCCCCCACCCCAGCAATCTCTACCTCCCTCCCCTGATTCTATCCCCACCCTTGGTTTTGTCCATGTGTCCTTTATAGTTGTTCCTCAAAACCCTCCCCCCCTTTCCTCCCATTATCCCCTCCCACCTCCCCTCTGGTTACTGTCAGATTGTTCTTAATTTCAATATCCCTGGTTATATTTTGCTTGCTTGTTTATTTTTTTGATCAGATTCCACTTAAAGGTGAGATCATATGGTATTTGTCTTTCACCACCTGGCTTATTTCACTTAGTATACTGCTCTCCAGTTCCATTCATGCTGTCACAAAGAGTAGGAGCTTTTTCTTTCTTTCTGCTGCATAGTATTCCATTGTGTAAATGTGCCACAAATATTTTTAAAACATGCAATATCAGACAATTTAGTCAGGGGCACTGATCTCTTTTCCCTTAGATTGTCAAATTAAAAATGACAACAATCAACACAACAAGAGCCATCCAGTGTGAATGAATCAAAATTATACCATTTTTTGTCAGATTTACAAAAAATACCTTTTTTGGTGTGCTGCAGAATTTTAATAATTAACTTATGTGTGCCATGAGATGAATAAGGTTGAACATCGCTGTGTGGAGGTATATAACCCAGATTCATTTCCACCCTTAGAGAATCTGATACTGCTTTCATTATCTTCCCTCTGGCATAAACCACCTGATATTTATAGCAATGCCTTTTTTTTTAACCATACAAACCACCTTTAACTGAAAATTTTGATCTTTGTTCTACGGAACATTGGGTTCTCAGTAGCATTTCTAAATTGGGAACTGGACTATTAAACCTCTCTGTGTTACCCCTCTCCAATGTCACCTTTCAGACTGCTTTTCAGCATGAAAGATTTCTGCCACCTGTCCTCCTGCCTGCTGCCAAGTTGGGAATTCTAGGTGTTGCTTTTGTCTGACTCTCCCTCATTTGACCATTGACAGTTTTCATGGGCTGACTTGCAGCATTCAGCCAAAGCCATGACAGCAACCTCCTCAAACATGGTTTTAACTGAACATTACAAGTACAAATGTAACTAAAAAGCCAGTGACTAATTTTAAGTGCTTGTCAAATTAAATGCCTATGCATTTGTCTTTGATGAATAGCTTTGACCTTGGGTATAATCACTGCCAAACCACCTACAAGAACAGAGGAAATTAAACTTCACACACACACACACACACACACACACACACACACACACACACAAACCTTAAAGGTGCTGAAAGGGTTTAATTTTTTTTCAAGCTGGTCCTGGAGGTCTTTTACACATTATTTTTCTGCATATTTATTCCTCTATTTAACTTTCGATACATCTTGTGTTGGTTCTCTGCAAAGCTATAACTCTCTGTAATTAAAAATTTTTATCCCATACATAGCTTATAAGTTTTACTCAAATTTAGTCCCTTCATCTCTATTTCCCTTATGACAATATTGTTTCCATGACATCACATGATAGCAGTTCATTAACTTGAGTTCAGTATTGTATATAACATTACTTGTAGTCACTCTTTTTGGATTATTCCACCCTAGTCATGCTTAAAGCCTCTGTTGTCACCGTTCCTCCCAAGAGAAGCATGGTAAATTCAAGGTCCCATTAGCCTACCTCAGATGCCAGAGAACAGACTGGCAGCTCCGGGAACTCATTATCTAACATTCGTCCAGTCATTTGGTGCTGAGCCTGGCTCACAAGAGCAATAGCAAAACACTGTTGGGAGGGTAATACGATGTCCTATGTCCATATGGTAGACTGAACAGAAGCGCTGCTTTGTGACTCTAAAATAGAAAAGCCTCAGAAAAAATATACTTTAGGGAAACTTTCCTAAATTACAAATTTATTTTGCCTCAAATATTTACCTTTTCTACATGACCAATGAATGACAACTTCTTCTGATCCAGGTGCTAAAAGGGAATGTGGGAGGATTTGAAGAAAAATGTTATGTGAGCAAATCACTAAGTAAAAATATGTTAGAAAACTAATGGATTTCCTCAAGTCATCTTAAATGTTCACAATGGGACAAAGCAGACACACTTTAGGAAAAAAAAACACATATGAAGAGCATTCATGCTGCTCATCTGATTTCCTGGATGTATTGACAATAAAAAATATGTTGAGCAGCAACAAGTTCAAAATGATAGCACTCAGCTAGTCATAGTTGCTATAGACACAATAGGAAGCTTTATCTATACATGTGAAAATCATCAACAAAGAACCAGATGCATATTTCTATGTTTCTCCACTGGATTTAGGGAAATTTCAACATAATGGTGCATGAAATAAGAAAACAAGAAAGTAGTTATTTGCTTTTAAAGCCCAAAGAACTAAATAGAGGGAAGGACACATTTCAGAGAGATATAACATTGTGCCTTAGAAACATAGCCACTTGTAGAGCTTCCAGCTGCTGGCCAAAGGAAGAAGATTGAAGGCCAAGAAGCAAGACATTCATCTACTTTTTTAATTTAAGAGAGAATATTCCAAAAGAGATCTCTATGAAAAAGGGGATTATTCCAAATTTGAACCAAAATGGGTCAAACTTTGGTAGAACTGGGAAGCATTAGAATAACAATGTAAAACAACTATGCATTTTTGGGGGGGTGGGACAGTCGAAATATTGAATTCTATATCTGACATAAAATGTTAAATAAATAGTTGTTGAATGGAGAAAGGAGGAAGGAAATAGGGAGATACAAAGAAAGTATCTCCTCCAGTAATGCACAATCATTCTGTAAAACCACTGGCATTTTAAGAAGGTACTGGGCCCAACTCCCCAGCCTTCTGGGGAAGAGAATTATAGAATAGAAAATAAAACAAATATAAGCTTTTTTGATTATTTTTTATAACCACAACAAATACAGAGAGTGCCCTGTACAAAGAAACACTTAACTTTTATTAAGTTCAAAGATCAAGGTGTTCCCTTGGACGACGCTGAAGACTCCAGTCCCTGGTATTCAGATTTAGGCTGCAGTCCTTGTTTTTGGATGGAACCCTGGGTGTGTGGCACAGTGCGTGCTTTCAGTCAAATTTGAACAGAGTGGCCACTTGGGTCAGGTGGAAGTAGATGAAGTGCTTAGTTTCTTGTGTCATTTAACTAATCAAGTTTCTTCCCGGGATTCAGAGCCAAGTGGGGTTGTGTTGTACCTCTTGTCAAACTCCTTCTTAATAAGAAAGGAAGGAACAGAGGGAGGGAGAGAGGTATTGCTCTATCAGATTTTTCTAGCATTTCAGTCTTTGAATGGATTAATTAAAGCAGAAGGGAACTAGGAAATGAAGACTAGGAAACCAGTTAGACTCTGCTTAAATTTCTCAAGAGTTTGTGATAATGCATGGGGTGTCCAACAAATTTACTCAAAACATTTTTTCCCCACTCATGAGTTTTTGTTAGTGTTTGTGTATTTAATGGGTGACCCAAGTCAACTCTTCTTCTTCTAGTGTGGCCCAGAGATGCCAAAAGGTTAGACACCCCTGCTAGATGGTCTCTTTGATATAGATCCCCTGAGAATACCCCATAAGGCCTAGAGGGGACTTTGTGCAGATACACCCATGGCATGTGAGGAACCGGTAGAAGAATTCCGGACTGTCTCAGGCCAAAAGCTAGTTCAGTTGTCTTCCTGCCTTCCTGCCTGTCTCAGCTAGTAATGGTACTGGTTACCTGTTCCCTGGTCCCTAACTTAAGTCTATGGAAAATAAAGCTAAGGTATATTTAGAAAATTTATTTTTTCTTACCTTTGAACACATCTCTAGATGGAAAATAATGTGTTTTGTTTATTATCTATTTTAATAGTTAAGGGTATCCTAGTGACTAATTTAAAATTGTTTTGTAATGTTAAAGAATCCAAAAGTCAAATAAATTATTTACACAACTTTCTATAAGGTATAGTACTTTTGTTAACATTTAGTTTTATTAATCTGAAATTTTGAACAACTAATCTAACATTTCTAACATTTCTTGAATTCTCACCTCTTAAATCTATTTGTTGTTACAACAAATACTCAAACATACTAAAGATAAGTGGAGTATTCATTGTGCATGTTTTGCTAGTTATTCCTGAAGTGGGGAAAATGATCATGTTCAGCCAGAGCCCTGCATTCTAGGCAAAACTCACTTAGGAGATGTTGTGTGGTCCACCAGACTTACAGAGCTACTTGAACTGAGCTGGCTTGTTCCTTGGCTTTTTTCTGGGAAGTGTGATCTCATCCCTCCATACTTTCTATGGCATAGACGTACAGACCTAGGAACACAAAGGTCTTCTTTTTTATGCACAAATTACCATGAAAACAACCTAATGGCAGAAATTAGTCCTGATCAAAATGCACTTAAGCTAGTTCTGGGGGCTGCTCAGATACTTTTCTTACATGAGCTCAGAAATAAGCCCCATAGGATTTTTGTCACCATTTCTACATCTTGTTGCTATAATGGCAACATTGTTTCTATTGCCCAAAGCTCTATTCTCACTGGTCACCACCACTGCGACCTGACTAGCACCCAAGGGATCCACGAGCTCCCTTATCTGAACAAATTCCTGTCTCACATGCTTACCTCCTTCAATAGCTGGGAGGAATTCACCACCATCACCAATGTCATTAAGTCTCTCAACACCTGATACCTGGACAATAAACTCCTTAGCTAAAGGCATTACATTTTTTCTCACTTTTTCACTTGACTCTCAGTGTTTAAATCCTGCTACCTTATTCTGCTCCACAACTAACCTCCTCCCAGTAAGAGTAAAGATAAAAACATTTGCTCTCTTTAGGGGACCTCTGTCTGCCTTCCGCAGCTAAATGGATGTGACCTGGTCCTTTGGACATCACCAGTTAGCATCACATATGGTACGTGTTGCTAGTCTTTTCCATGGTCAGCTTGTATGTTTCTTTTACTTGTTTTTTTTCTCTGATGCCTATAAAGAAAACAATCACTCTTCCTTTACCCTCTCCCTCTTCAAATATCAGTTATATAATTCATGAGCCCATGTAAAACCCATTGAAAACCCAAACGTCAATTGTTCCAAAAATCTCTTTTTTATAAGAATAAACTGAAGCAATAGCTACCAGGTTTGAATACCTAAGTCTAAGGATATGTATATATACATAGAATATATATATCTCTAAGGATATATATACATTCATATACATATACACATATACAAATACATATATACACATATACATATGTATATATTCTTAGATATTTTATATGTGTATATAAAATTAAAATTTACTTAGTTATTACTCTGGAAGCAAAAGTAGGCATTCGTGTTCAGTTACCCTCTGTAACTTTCTGATACTTCCCCCCTAATATCAACATTTTTCTCCTGCAAAATATATGTAACCACTGAAGATACTTCAAAAGTGTTAGAAAAAAACTTTAATTTTTAAAAATAATACAAATGGTCTACTTGACTTGTCAGAAGAATTTATGCTATCAAAATATTTTTTAGGTGAAGCATTGCCGCCATGGTCCACCGGGGCCAGCGTGAACGCCCTGTAGCGTCTGGTGGAGCAGCTTAATCTGCAGGCCGGGATGGAGAGGACCAAGGTCTCGCAGGTGGCTGCAGAACTTCAACAGCACTGCACGCAGAATGCCTGCAAGGACGCCCTGCGGGTCAGCGTTCTAGCGGGAAGCAACCCTTTCCGGTAGCCCAGATCCCGCGCTTTACTCTGAGCACAGGGAAGAAGTGGGCCAAGGAATGCCTTCAGGTGCATAGTGATGATTGCCTGCCTCTAAGTCTCAAGAAAGCATTTTTCCCTAACCAAATGACCTTTAGGTATTTCAGACCTTCCCGATGGCCTGGTCCTATCACCAAAATTCTACAGAAATTGATGAGCTTCAACTCTGATAAAGAAACTGGGTGAAGGAGCAGACTTTTAAATAATAATGGTCCAGTTTGTTTGGTGAAGTACTTTATACTTAAGACAAAAACCTTACCACCAAATATACAAAAATGCACCTCTTTCACAAGGGAATTACTAGTGTTTCTACACCTGGAATATTATGTATGTTTTATTTACTGGATGTTTACATTTTGGAAAGGAAACCATTATTGTTTATTTAAAAATTTGATATTTGGAATTTTGTTGTTCCTAAGATTTTCATGCCACAACAAAATTTGTCCTTTTCTCATGAATTTACAATTTCTAAATGAAGATAAGCCATTGTAAAATTGTGGAAAGAATAGGCTTTATTAATCAAATTATGTCTTGATTTTTGTGAGAAGACTGTTTTATTTTTAGCACTAAATATGGAAGCTGTTTCTTAGCAAAATTGTTGGAAAGATTAACGTGTCATGTATTAGATCTCCCTGTTCTGTGTGTGACACACAGCTCTTCTTAAGTTCCTCTAGAGTTGTGGTTGTACTTTAAAAACAACAGTACATTATTTCATGTCTTTAAAAAACATTTAAAATGTGACTCACAGACATTGATTAAAAACAAAGTAATGTGAAAATTTTACAACCTAAATGAATTATCAATGTCATGTTTTACTTTGATGATGTGCCTTTGATTTAATTTGAGACACTTTCAAAAGGATATTTTGTGTTTGTAATAATCTTTGAAGAGTTTGGAAATAAAATTTCTGCTTAAATCATCATTTTCTACAAAAATATATTTTTTAACAATCACTTACTATAGCAAACTATAAGTAATAAGAAAAAAACATATATATATATACATACATGTATTACAAAACTATTAATGTTGATGCTGGTTAGATAGCCTGAAGTCTCTACATATTCCCGGGACCTGGATTTTATGACGCCAGTACTGGCAGCACTGACACACGCACGGAAGACAGGAGCTACGACCCAGACCTGAAGATGCCCTGCCCTGCAGACGTGACACACTGACCTCTGTCTTCCTATTACTGCTGAGGGCAGTAAATCAAATTATGTAAGTTATTTTTATCAAATTATGTAAGTTATTGATTTATATAAATCAAATTATTTGTAAGTTATTTTTATACCTAAAATAACTTATAAATCATAATATAATCTAAAAATAAAATATTATTATTACTACTAGAAGAAGAAGATTTTCTGTGCTATAAGCCATGAAAGAAATGTGTTCTCACTTCTTAGCACTCTGTATAATTAGATGGGCTTGACACTTTGTTTATAATTTTAACCATGAACTTCTGTTCTTATTGAAGAGGTGATTCTCAGTTTTTATCATTGGCCTTACATGCTACTGTAGTAATTTCTCTGTCCGTAATAAGTGCTTAACACAGAGGCAGCACCACACCCTTCTCTCAGCTCTCCCCTGCCCAGCTGCCGCCCAGGAGGGTCGCAGCTGTCTCGGAGTCAGTGCAGAACGCGGAGGAGACCGCCCAGTGACCGACCCAGCACAAGGACAAGTCAGCCAAGCCTGGGCATGGCAGTTAAAATCAAGATTTGTTATTGCATTTATTTTTTAAATTATCAAATATATACAAATGATTGTAATCTACTTTGAGTTAATATTTAGCCTTATTATATTATTTAGTGTTTAAGATTTTTAAACAATCATTTTAATGAATCTAGATGTGAAAATAAGATCTATACACATTGTAAGAGTTATCAATAACTTACCATCTGAAAACCTTGTTATAAGTGCTTTATATAGGTTAACTGACTTAGCCCATGAAACTATCACAAGAATATAATTTTTGCCACCAGTTTAAAGATGAAAAGTAAAAGGCAATAATATGTACACATTTTATCTAAGGTAATATAGCTGGTAGATGAAAAACATGGGCTTCAAACTTCTACTCATTGAAACTGATTCCACAGTCTGCTAAACTATACTACTGTTTTTTCATAGAAACTGACTTTTAAAGGGAAACAGTCATCCATCTGACCAAGGTCCTCTCTATATTCTCAAAACCTCCACTGGAAACTTCAGAGAGAAAAGAAGAGGCTATTGAGCTATATACACACTGCCAATACATCTCCAAATATCTGCTGCCATCCCATCATCTTCTCATCGCAGCATTTCCACAGTGTCTTTTGAAATAAAGCAAATCTGTCTGTATGAATAGCTGAGTCATTCATGTTAGAAATGGTCAATAAAGCCTGGTGATTTTCATCACCTGAGAGAAAACAGCATTAAAAGTAGAGCCACAGACAATGGAAAGGAATATATGAATAAACTGAAGAGTGTGGACAAAGACAAAGGATGTAAAAGCTCACAGTCACCTCTAAAGAGTGTCACAGAACAGGACAGACTCTGGTATAATTTAATTTTTTAAGTAAAAACTTAGAAGGATGAATCATTTCATCTAGTGCCGGATTTCCAGATACAAGATATAATTAACTGAAAAGTGACTCCCTGTTGTCCAGAAAGCCATAAAGCCACCATGTGAGAAAACCTATTAATGAACTTGAACTGGGATACCAAGAATAGACTCAGCACTGAATCACACAAGTGCACCAGAAAAAATGAAAAGTACTGATTCAGAAAGAGTCCTAAAGGCCAGTGATATTCTGGTACCTTTCTTGATTGGGTTTGCACAAAATTACATGGCATTTTAAAGTTATATGCTGCACGGTTTTTGCACCAATATTGTTTCCATAGTGGGAGTGAAAATTAGGCTTGTGTGGGGTTGTGTCAGTAAAGAAAAACTTGATTACTCTTTCAGTGATTACAGCGATCTCGGTGGCCAGATGCACTGAGTTGATTGGTCTCTGGGATACCCCAAATCTCCCTTTGGTCAATGCTTATCTACCCTGTCAAACACTGGAAACCTTTCAGGAGACTTACATTTCAATACTTAGGCTGCACCCAAGAACAGTGAAAACAAAACCTCTGAGATTGGGATATATGAATGGTGTTTTTGTTTTTAGGCTGTCGAGGTTGGAAATTATTTCTGTGTAACTGTTTCTCACACTTCAGTTTGCATCAGAATCACCTACACGGTTTGTTAAAATGTAGACTAATGGGCCATGAACCCCAGAGTTTCTGTCTCAGGTCAGGGTTAGGGTCCAAGATAATGTATTTTCAATAAATGCTGTGGGGATGTTACTGCTACTGCTGATTGAGTGACCTGCAAGATTAGGATTTCACTTTTGATATTGAAAAACTAGAGCTACCACTGGAACTACATTGAAGCTGAGATGGACTTGCTCCTGCGGTAGCCTAATTTTTTACCTAAGAGCTTTGGGAGCCCTGCAAAGTGTGAGACTTAGGTACAAAGTGTGTTTATACTATGGCTAAACCTTAGCCTTCTTCAGTATCCTATCTGCACTTGTGACTGGCTAGCTGATCTTCCAAGCTTAATGTCAACTGAGTGACATCTACACCATGTTCATATCCTATTGGAAATCGCCACCAATACAGCTCAACAAAACTGTGCCTCTCCATGACCTTGTAGAGTAATGATGAGGGAGAAAGTTTAACTTTAGAGCTTTAGAGAAGCTTGGCATAAAAAACACTGATTGCCTTTCTTCTACTCTCCCCGCCCCCATACCTCAGCAAAAGAACTATAGCTACCTCGCAAAAACTTATCAAGAAAAAAGATATCCAATCTGTTCTTTCAGAGCCTCTGCTCTATGGCTTTTAAAACACTAAATCGTTTTGGCTTTTATTTTCTAGTCAAGTTAAAAATGATGGAGAATAAAAATGCACTATTACCTGATAATGTCTGTCTTTATGAAAATATGCATAATTATTTTTACAATCAGAATATTTCCCCCTTGGATTGACTTTTACAAATTATTTCTGATATTTAAAATATGCCCAAGGCTTTCTAGAATAAAAACCTATTTCTTGTCATTTTTTAAATCTTTTGCATCTTTTACTGTTCTATATTTTGTTTTCCTAGAGAATGAATCAAGAATAAATTTAAAACCAAGTTCATGAAAATCCATTTTTTAAAAGATAGACATAGACTAGATTCTCCATTGGATTAGATAAGTTGAAAGACTCACAAAATCTGGATAAATGGCCCTGGTGGGAGTGCCTTCATGCTGACCTGTGACCTGAAAGGCTGCTAGTTCAATTCCAAGTCAGGGCACATGCCTGGATTGGGGGCCAGGTCCCCATTGGGGGTGTGACGGGCAACTGATTGATGTATCTACACATCAGCATTTCTTTCCCTCTTCCTCTCTCCCTCCATTCCCTTCTCTCTAAAAATAAATAAACAAAATCTTTCAAAAAAGAACTTTTATTCCCTTAGCCTACCATAATGTATTTTGAAATCTGGTTTCTCTTTCACCTCCAAAATCATGAATTTTCAATTCTTACCATTAGTTCTCCATCTCAATTATGCATTGGAAGTGTATAGACAGCTTTTTGAAATTTTGATGTCCAATACTATATCCCCACTTATCCCTTGACCCTATTAAGTTAGAACCTAAATAAAGATCATGCATGTGGTTCTCAGATTCCTAGGGAGATGATCTCCTCTGGAACTGGGCAAGAGTTAAATTCAAAGACAAAACTACAGGAGACAGCAACAGGTATATTTTTTCTGCCTATTCTACATCCTTTTACTAGAAGAGGATGTTTCTTCCTATTTTCTTTTCAAAATAGAAGAAAATAAGGGAATTAATAGTTTATTATTTTTAGTCTTTGGTAGAAATAAAATGGCTGAATAAGCTAAAATGTAGTTTTTATTGACCAAGTAAAACTTTTTCTCTCCAGGATTTTTCTTAGGTATTCTGTTGACAGGAATGTTATTTCTCACAACATCATGGATATGAACTTTTAACATTATTTAACTTAATTAGTAACACCTGAAATCAAAGAAGAAATTTTTAATAGACTATAGAGAGGCTATGACTTTGGGATATTATGCTGAAAGAATTGTGCAATAAATTCTAAAGTTGAGTTAGTGTATTTCTTTCTTATGAGTGAAAAATAAAGTAGCATTCTAAGATTTGCTTTTTTTAATAGAGTGAGTTTCTATTCAATATTCACTTCCTTTTTGACTGATTGAATGTATCCTTAATTATCAGTTGCATATTGAATTCTATTATTTATGTTCTAAGAGGTTTTGAGTATGAACAAATAACAATGGAGGATCA
This sequence comes from Trachops cirrhosus, assembly GCA_028533065.1. Classification (NCBI taxonomy): domain Eukaryota; kingdom Metazoa; phylum Chordata; class Mammalia; order Chiroptera; family Phyllostomidae; genus Trachops; species Trachops cirrhosus. The sequence goes on along the minus strand of CM052541.1, from coordinate 113,264,537 downwards.
AAGCACCAGCATCATAAATAGTGCTTAAATTTATTTAGAAAGACTCTAAAAGGACAAGGAACTAGAGAGGTACACAAATTATGGAACTCTTCAGTGAAAGATTTTGCAATTCCTAATGTAATTTTATTCCAATATCTAATTAATCATTCAGTCCTTTGAATGTTGTCTCCAAAAATAGTTCAGTGCATTACTTACCTCTTTCAACATTTTCTCCATGCAATTATTTTTTTATGATATGTCTGGAGCCTTCTAACCAATGTCCTTGACTGAACTCCTATTTATTCTCCACACAAGGAGCCTTCCTAAAGTGCTATTTTGCTCTGCTTAAAATCCTTATGACAGTCTCTTACTGTACTTAGCAAGAAATCCAAGAAGAACAAATAAGATCTTTTTCCCTGTCTCTATAATTTTACTTCAAACAACCAGTACACCCAGTCACTAAGCTCCAGCCACCCCATCCTTTTCTCAGTTCCTAGCTTCTTTCAGAACTCTTTTCTAAGAGCACTCTCTCTCCCACTGTTTGCTTAGAGGGCTTCCTCTTATCATTCAAATCAAATCAAGTATCATCTCTGGCATTTCTTGACCACGCCATCTATCTAAAGTATTCTCTTTTATATTGTATAAACCACTTTAGTATTTTTATAGTCTTCCACACAATTTTTTTTTCATACCAGCAATTGCATTTTTATTATTTGGTCTTAGAAATCACATTCCTAATACCATTATTATGGTAAAGCTAACTATAAATTTTAATCATATATTTACTTGTCATTGCCTTAAAAATATTTTAATTAAATTTATTGGGATCACATTGGTTAAAAAAGTTATATAGGTTTCAAGTATAAAGTTCTATAATACATCAATTGTATATTGTATTGTGTGTTCACCATCCAAAGTCTAACCTCCTTCTATCACCCTTTATGTCCCCCATACCTCCTTCTACCTGCCACCATCACCCCTTTTCTCTGGTAATTATAATGCTGATGTATGTGTTTATGAGGTTTTTTATTTGTTTGTTTTGCCTAATCCCTTCACCTATTTCTCCCAAACCTCAATCCTACCCTGACAGCTGTCAATCTGTTCCTGTGTCTATGAGTTTGCTTCTATTGTATTTATTGTTTTCATTACATTCCATGTATAAGTAAAACTATATGATATTTGTCATTCTCTGACTAATTTCACTTAGCATAAAACCCTGTAGGTCTATTCAAGCCATAGCAAAAATTAAAATTTCCTTCTTTTTTACAGCTGTGTAGTATTCCATTGTGTAAATGTATCACAGTTTTTTTATCCATTCATCTACTGATGGACACTTGGGCTGCTTTCAAATCATGGCTATTGTAAATAGTGCTGCAATGAACTTAAGGGTATATATATTCTTTCAAATCAGTGTTTTGAATTTGTTTGAATATATTCTCAGAAGTGGAATCATGGGGTCAAAAGGCTGTTCCATTTTTAATATTTTGAGGAAACTCCATCCTGTTTTCCACAGTGGCTGCACCAGTCTGCATTCCCACCACCAGTGTAGAAGTGTTCCCTTTTCTCCACATCCTCACCAGCACTTGTTGCTGTTGATTTACTGATGATGGCCATTCTGACAGGTGTGAGGTGATGTCTCATTGTGGTTTTAATTTGCATTTTTCTGACGATTAGTAACATTGAGCATCTTTTCATATGCCTATTGGCCATCTTATGTCCTCCTTGGAGAAGTGTCTGTTCAGGTCCTTTGACCAATTTTAAGTAGATTTTTTATTTTTGGTGTGAGTTTTAAATAAATTTTTATTATTAACTCTAATCAGATGTATCATTGGCAAGTATGTTCTCTCATTCAGTGGGTTGTCTTTTCATTTTGTTGATGGTTTCCTTTGCTGTGCAAAAACTTTTTATTTTATTTTTTTTCTTTTGATTCCCTTGCCTGAGATGATATATCAGAAAAAAATATTATTATTGCCTCCTTCATTAGATTTTAAGCTCTATTAGGCAGGCAGGATGCCTATTTGTTTGACCTATTTTTCTCCAGTAGCACAGTGCAGGGCCCAAGAGAGTCATTATAAAAACATATTGAACAAAAGAATAAAGTTGAAGATAAGTTAATAACACCTACCGCATAGCCTCATTCCCTGCTTAAATATAAGCAAGTCCTTGGTTTGTATCCTTCCTTTGACTTACTTATAACCTCTATAAAAAAGAATTAAAAATAAATGAGAGAACAGCTAATTTTTATCAGCCAAAAATTGTATTAACCCACAATGCATTGTTCAGATTGGTGTTCAGATGTCCTAAATAACTGTTACAATATAATGTACAGTAAAATCATGCCATTGGATACTGTTTGTATTCTTTTGAAAATCTATCTCTAAAATAATGTCTTTATATTTTGATATAGAATACTAATCAGTTTCACTAGTAATTCAACTTATAAAAGCAATTCTTCAGTTGAAATTATTTAATGCAATTTCTTATGTTTTAAAGAAATACATTATAGTATTAAATGAAAAATCTAAACAGGTCTGTGAAAAAGTTATTGCCTTATGGTATACAAAATGTTAGAGGTATAATTTTAGAGAATTTTAGAGTTGCTGTTCTACACATAAACGTATCAGATCATATTGTGACTAGCATTTGAAGAGATTTCCAAGAATGACAGAGAACTTCTCAAGGTGCTGTGGGAGATTGCTTCCCTTAAAGTTTGTGCTTTAATGCTGCAGACTTAGAAACAAAATTTAATACTTTATGTATTTAAAAAGTATCTAATAAGAAGACTTAATTTGCCTTCTTCTGGGCCAGGCACACATACATACACAAAAAAGAATCCATTTCATTTACATTGATTTCGAGCAAACTTTACCTCCTCCCCATTGCATCAGAACCACTCCGGATGGGGTCGCCATATCTTCTAGACCGCTACAAAAACAATGCACTCTTCTCAGTCCTCAACCTCCTGCACCTATCGCAAGTATTTGAAATAACTAATTGCTCATCTGTATAAAAAATAATTTCTTGGTTTGATTTCTAAAACATTATACTTTCTTAATTTTATAACTGGTCATTCCTTTTTGGTTGCTTTTGCCCATACTATTTTGTTCCTCTTATTCTGTCCCTTACCTATGAAAGTAGGATTTATGAGGGATTGTTTCTTGGATCCTTTCTGCTCTTAACATGCAATCACTTTATTGGTCATTTCACATAGTTTAATTCCCTTAAATACCACCTATGTGACAATGACTCCTGTCTCCTTGGCTTATGGATAGTGGTATTCTCCCTGCCTTTTCACATGGTCTTCTATCATTGTGTCCTAATTTCTTCCTCTTAGAAGGAAACCCATCACTTGGGATTAGAGTCTACCTTAATGACCTTATTTTAACTCGGTTACTTTTTTAAGGCCTTATCTGCAAATACAGTCACAACCTGAGACTGTGGGAATTAATGCTTCAATGTACAAATTTTGAGGGGACCCAATTCAGCCCATAACAATGTCCAAAGCTGAATTATTTAAATCCTCCCCCCCACCCCACAAGCCTGTTTTTCCACCAATGAGGAAGTGGCAATGTCATCCTTCTTGTTGCTGTGATCAAAAACTGTGGACTGATCCCTAGTTCTCCTTTCTCTCTTATCTCCTTATCCAATCCCATTGGCCCAATAGCAAAATATATCCAGAATCCAACTTCTCTCACTATCTCTACTACCAGCACGAAGACCAAGCTAACATTATCTCTTGCCTTGATTATTTCAATATCTTTTCTCCCTTTTTCTCTCTCTTTTTCTCTCTCTCTTTTCAATAGCTTCTTAACTGGCCAACATGCTCCCAAGTCCATCCTCCTATACTCTATACACAACAAGGCAGTTAGAGTGAGACATTTTAAAATCAATTCAGATCATACCACTTTTCTTTTCAAAATCTTCTAGTGTCTCACTTATCACCTTGAGTAACATCAAATCATTTTTTTAAGATTTTATTTATTTCTTTTTAGAGAGAGGGCAAGGGAGGGAGGAAGAGAGGGAGAAAAACATCAATGTGTAGTTGCCTCTTGTGTGCCCCCTACTGGAGACCTGGCCTGCAACCCAGGCATGTGTCCTGACTGGGAATCAAACCAGGGACCCTTTTATTTGCAGGCTGGCATGCAATCCACTGAGCCACACCAACCAGGGCAACATCAAATCTTTAAAATGGCCACTAAAGCACTCCATGACTTGGCCTTCTTGCCTCTCTTACATTATTTTCCAGCCCACTCACTTTCACTCACATAGTTTCAGCCACACTGAACCACCCGTCACTTAAATTCCAGGTATTTTCCTGCCTCAGGCTTCACAAAGCCTCCATGCAAAGACCATCAGCTAAATCTGTTGATCTCATGTAACTGGATTTATTAAACTCATTGAATGTCAGGGATTATAGTCCTGGCAGAGTTTCAGAAGTATCTAAAAAGGGGAAGGCAGGGAGGGATTCAGAGGCTGAGGTTAGTCATAGATTGGTGAGAATTTGTAAACTAGGCAAGTTGCTCAACCAGTCAGTCAGTAGGCTTTGGAAACCTTGAGTCCTATTAAATTAACTTGTCTATGACTTTATCTTGGAAAATATGAGCCTGAAATAGTTGATGTTCAAACAATCAGAACTTAATTTTGTGTTGTATGCCAGTTTCACCTTGTTCTTGTTTCACAGGCTAGTATAAATTGTGGGCTGTGGTTTCTTTTTCATTCCTAAGTCTTTGTATCACCTTTTCCTTCCTGTAGCAAACTTCTCCAAGGTAGTTTCATGGCTCTCTCCCTCATCTACAGGATTTTCTCAAATGTCACCTTCTCAGTGTGGACTATCTTGACCACCCCACTTAAAACCCAACTCTCCCCACCATCTCCCAATTCATTTTATTCTGTTCATTTTTCCAATAGCATTTACCACCTTATTAAATCTAACAATTTTATCTTATTATGTTTATTGTCTATCTATGCACATTATGATATAAGCCAATGAAGGACTAGAAACTTTTTTTAATTTTTGTTCATTTTTTATCTCAAGCAATTAAATGCAGCATGATACAAAAAGGTGCTTAAAACATCTGTAGAATGAATGAATGAATGAATGAATGAATGAATGAAACCTCCTTACTGCTCTTTAAGAGGCTTGTAACAGAGTTCTTTCAAAGTGATTAAAGGGAGAGGGACTGAAATAAACTCTCCACATTTACAAGACTGGTGTTTAAACTGGTATTCTGACATTAAATACAAAGAAATGAATACACTAAACTATCAACTTCACATATGTTATATGATATGGAAGTCCAGAAAAGACAACTATAATATTTAGTAACAGAATACAGATGATCAATGGCTGCCTGAGGCTGGGGCTGGCAATGCAGTATGACTGAGAAGGGTCACATGGGAATCTTCTGGGGTGATGGAAAGATTATATATCTTGATTGTGGTACCAATTATAAGGGTACATATATAACTCAGGACTCATCAAATTCTATACTTAAAACAAATGAGTGCATTTTATTGTATAAAAAATATATCTCCATAAAGTTGATTTAAATAAAAAACAAAACAAAAAGCCCTGGCTGGTGTGGCTCAGTGGATTGAGCGTTGGACTGCGAAGCAAGGGGTCACTGATTTGATTCCCAGTCAGGGCACATGCCTGGGCTGCAGGCCCCATTCCCAGTGAAGGGTGCATGAGGGGCAACCACACATTGATGTTTCTTTCCCTCTCTTTCCCCCTCCCTTCCCTTCTGTCTAAAAATAAATAAATAAAATCTTTAAAAAAAAAAACCCTCAGATCTCTAATACTTATGCCCAGCTCCTTGCTACTACTTTAGCCGGCTCACATAAGACACGCACACTGTGCTCTAGCCAGGTAGCTCAGTTGATTGAAGTGTCATATGCATGTGTCAAGGTTGCTGGCTCAGTCTAGTCAGGGCACACACGAGGGTTGACTAATGACATGGATAACTGAACCGGTATGATGATGTTTCTCTCTGTCTCTCCCTCTTCCTCTCTCACTAAAATCAATAAATAAACATTTACAAAAAGACATGCACACTGTATATCTTATGTGAATTTCTCAGGGAACCTGATTTCTTTCAATCCTAGAAAATTAAGCAAACAGTTGAAATTTTTTATTTTTATTTTCTGCAGAAAATCCAGTAATCCATTCTTCAGCATGGTAGGGTACAGTAAACATTAATTCATGAACAGATATCTCAAGTTTCCTTTTTGGACTTGAGCTTATAATGAGTCTAATTTAGTTGGGTATAATGTTTCTTAAGCCTTTTCAGCACCGTATCATCTAACCATTTCCATCCAACAGATAGTTGATTTTCACTTTTGAGAAAGTTTCATTCTCTAAACATGACATTTTCCTGACATGAATTCTCATTTTCAAGACAACCTGATGTTTCTACACATGTACTCATTTTAGTAACCAAAAATAAAGATAATGAACCTGTGTTATGGTCATAGCCCTAACCAGTCACCCTAGGTGGTGATGTAAATAAACCAGCCTCTGACTGTGCCCTTCCTCACTCTGGCCTGTGCCTCCGTTTTCCTTCCAACACAAAACAAGTTTACCCCTGTAAAAAAGCTTCATTTATAGAACTGTCTTGGTCGTGGCCTGTTTGTGGTCACTCCATTTCATCTTTGCAGTAATGGCTGCTGGGATAGCCTGTTTCTTACTTTCCCCCTCGTATATACATCAAGTTGCAGAAATTTGTGACAGCATTCACTGCCTCCTTGGTGACAAGAAACTGCCTCACAGGACTCCACTGTTAGTAATGCTGCCATTCTCGTGTGTTTTCAGTGATGTAAAAGGGCTGAGTGTGACAAGCCAAGAAAGCACTATGACAAACATTTGAAATCAGTCATGTACTTCTACATAGATTGGCCTGGAGCTGGCTGTCTTCTGCTCAACCTGCAGCCTGTTCTTAATTCAACTTTTTGATTCTCAGTTGGCACATTCTGAGAGGCACTATGGACTTGGAAGTTAGGAAGACCAAATTCAAATTTTGACTCTCTTCCTTACCATCCTGATCAGTTGGAGAAAACTGATTTAGACTTCAGTTTCACCTCGTAGAGTGGTTTCAAGTAAGAGCAATAAAGAGGGCTACTAACGAGCACAGGCCTGAGATCAAATTGCCACATAACTTTGTATTAACTATGTGACCTGAGCTACAGCAAGACTTCTCCCATCTGAGCTCTAGTTCCTCCATAAACAAAATGGTGATAATAGTACCTACTTCATGTGGTTAGCCTTGGGGTGAAAATTAACACACCGAGTGTTTGATAAATAGTAGATACCCGATAAATGTAGCAGTTGTTACTATTACACTTGTACCTTATACATTAAAATAATACATAAAAAGTGACTTTTTTTTTAGCTCAGACATATTAGAATACCATGGTTGTAATAAAAGGGACATGATCCCATTGTCTCTCTGGAAGTCTAATTTTGAGTAAACTCTTATTTGGGTCAAATTTGCTTTAGTCACCTGCCATTTCTCATTGTTTTTGGTGCCTCTCTAATCATCCGCCTATTCTGCGCACTTTTCCCTATGCCCTTTCCTACCCTGACTACTGCTGAACCATTAAAAACTACTCTAGTTTAATTCCTCAAGAAAGCTTTCTGTCTAGGAATTAAGCGGAAAAGCAAATACTGATGACAACCTAACCCTTAATTCTCCCAGCAACTAAAGACCCTCAATAAATTCCAATGCACAATTCTTCAACAGTCCTTGAAAGATCACCCTAATGCTAATTATTTCTGGTACAAAGTGGTCTGGATTTAATGTCCCTAAAATAACTCTGGCAGATTATTTTTCCCTTTGTGTTAGACCAGTCTGGACAATAAATCCTAAAATCTTTTCCATACTGAGTAGTTCCTCTGCAGAATGTTGCACAGCAACAGGGTACTTGGTTGCACAGTTAACGCCAACAGATTTAAGCAGAAAGAGATTTATCGTGTGGTTTTAGAAAGTGTACGGAATTTTTTGGAGTACCAGGAAGTAAGACATAGAAAATGCAGAGCAGGAAGTTCTGAAGCTAAGAGAAGTGTCCTAACACACACTGTGACAGTTCTGCTGGGACAGTTCTGTTGCTGCTTGCTTATCACTTAGCACCTGCCCATGGGGTGGGGACCTGACAGGTTCGTGTCTGCATCAACAGCCAACAAGCACCCAATGGTCTCCCCATTTGCTGTGATAACTCTTAAAAATATTGGGAAAAACATTAGGACTCTACCCCTAGAAAAAAACAAAGTTCAAATAGTTTCATAGATCAGTGCAAGGATATGTAACCCATTCTAAACATGGAAAAATAAGCGAGGCTCTGTAATAAATTTTGTAACGCCACCTTTCCTTTGCACTAGGGTTCTGGCTGTGCCCCAGCTTCTACCAGATGTTCATTTTTCAATGTTTTTGTTTTACTTCCATAGAGTTATCTGTAGAAGTGTTCTATGATCCATTTCATCTCTCCTGTATTCATGACTGTTTTCTTTCATATCTACACTTTTGAATACTCTCAGCTTTTGATTTCTTGTACGTTATTCTTTTCAGAAATTCCACTTTTGAAATTAATACATCTATATATTTTTGATTCACTCACTTCAGGTTTTATTATCACTATTTTTCTTACTTTTTAGTGTGTTTGCTTCGTTTTAGTTTTTAGAATGTCCTAAAATGGATACTTTCTTTATGCTTATCTGTCTTCTAAGAAAGCAAACACAGTTATAAATGTAGAAGACCCCTAGACTTTTCAACTCTGGGAGGTAACAGACTTTCTTAAAGTCCTCTGCCATAAGCAACTATAAATGTAGATATCAGAAAACTGTTTGATGCAGGGGAAATAGGTGTGCAAGTCTGTGATTACTGAGAAAAGAGAAACCTATGAGTTTAGTTCACAATCATCCCGTCTCTATCTGGGGACAGTTCCAGACTGCAGGTTGGGACGCAGGCAAACACTGTCACAGGTAGAGACAGTGTTTGGGAATGGGAGGAGCAGCTGGCACCTGTAGAGTAACACTTCAGAAAGAAGATTAATGTTGACAAGGAGCCCTAAAAGTTCAGTATTGCCAGTTCCATTGCTGAGAGAGGAACTGCAGAAGCACAGGATGAGACAACCTCAGGCTGCTAAACAGTTTACAGTGGAACAGAGGCATCCTAAGAATGACAGCTTTAGAGGAAATACGCTGGTGGAGGATGTTGGCATTCTGGCCTTGCCAGGGTGGACATATCTTCAAAACTCTTAGTAACATTCATGGCATCTAGCTTGAACACCAGAAAGTGTGGCCTTAGGAGTCAGGACAATGCCCTAGAAGAAAACCATAACAAAACCAAAACTAAGTAGATTTTTTAAAACTACTTAATTGAAGTATGAATAACATACAGAAAAACCTGTATGAATTTAATGTATTCACTTTGATGAGCCATGAGGCCTACATATATTTAAAGGTCAAAAAGGAAAGGTGGATCCAGAATAGAAGACCAAAAGAACAAGGTCATCACAGAATAGTAGGGAAGCAAGGAGAATGTGGTGTCCCTGAGGGAAAGAGAAAAGAAATTAATCAAAAAAGACTGGTTAACTTATGATTTAGGGAGATCAGTTAGGATGAAGATTGACAATTAACTATTAAGTATGGAAAAATAAAGACCACTGACAAATTTTGAAAGAACAGTGTCAATGGAGAGTTGAGGACAAAGCCTGATCCAAGTGTGAGAGAAAGAAAGTGGGAGGCTCCAATTAAACGTGGGAGCTAACTGCACGCATTTATTTTCTCTCACATGCAAAAGTCCACAGCAATGGAAAATGACATAAAAATAATACTATTAATTTATAAGGACAGAGAAAATGGGAGAAGGAACATAAGAAGAGAATTCAGAACATACTGGGAAGGGAGAAAGTGGACAATCCAATTGTAGCTGAGTTAGGACCATGGTGCTCACCTTATCCATTGCTCTGAGGGATGCAATTACTGTCAGTGTTTTCTCTTAATTGCTAATGTCCATTAAACAGGACACCACTAAACAATTTTTTCCACATTGGGGAACCAATACTGCATAAAATTAATAGCATATTGTATCATTATATATTACCTATGATACCAAAAAGCTGAAACCACCCAAAATGTCTATCAATAGGAAATAGTCAATAACTGGTGCATACATCCTAAAAAGAATTAGGATGATTTTTGAAAAGCAAAATAGATCTATATTTACTGTCATGATGAAATTTACTGTTATGATGAAATATTCAATTTGTTAGATAAAAAGAGGTAATTACAAATAAGAGAATATTTTGAGTAAGGAAAAGCTAAATAAGCCTTATACACGTGTATTTATGTGTATATAAATGTGTATGAAAACAACAGTATTTTCAGAGGGTACTCTAACATATGAAAAAATTGATTAGTTTGGGTGGAGTTAGGAACCAAATAGAATCAATTTCTAATTTACTTCCTATAAATTTCTATGCTAGTTTACTATTACATAAAGTGTGCATTATTTTTTTAATTAAAAAGATCTAAGCTGGAGAGGTTAATGCAAAGAGAAAAGAAAGAGAGACAGAGAGATATCTGAGTATGAATTAGTAGCAAAGCCAGAATTAGAATGTAGGCTCCCTGTGCTTTGCTCTTCACGTCGGCCTGAGGGCCTTCTCTCAATGGATGAGGAGAAAAATCAAATCAATCACAGGAGCCTAGGTCAGAATATAGCCCTGCCATTTAGATGTCTGTATTGAATGAAAGAAAAACACTAGTTTATATAAGCATGTAGGGGAAGTGATCATGGCAAAAATGACAGATGAGTGTGACAGAAATAACAATCAGTAACAAATAATTTTTTAATGGAGAAAATGCAGGCAATAATTACATATTGAAAACTCTTTTTGAAAGCACATGCAGAACAAAGAGGCAAATATAAAAAGCCAGTTTACAGGGCAGGAAATGCAGATGAAGGCCAAGACTGACACATGCGGGACTGATGATGAGGGAGAGGCTGGAGAAACTTCAGAGAGAGAAAATGATGGCAAGAGCTAGAAAGAAAATTTTAGATTAAAGCAACTCAGTAAACAAAGAAAATGAGAAAGAAGCATGAAAGGGGATTAATTTATCTGTAAACTTTTTATACATACGCAGTACAGACTGATAAAAGCTAGGGATTGAAGAGAGTAAAAGTTCTTGCCACAACCCCAGGGAATAATCTGGTCCAGCTAAAGTGATCAGAAGGCCATTTTTATAAAGTGTTTTGACTTCCTCACATTTGTTTTCTAAAGTTAGCTGTAAGATATTTTTTATGCTAACACCATATCTTCATCATATTTGGTTACGAGCTTCTAGAAATACTCGTAATTGTAATAGGTGCTCATTAATTGTCAAAGTTAAACTGGTTTTTATTTTACTCCAGACTCCCATTATATTAATTTGTATATTTCCATTTTTAAAAGGAAAAACCTATAAAAGCCTAAGATGCAACTTTCTAGGAAGAAATTCAGGAAACAAACCTATTGTAAGGCAGACGATATTTGGAATGTTTTGGAAAATTTAGAACTTTATAGAATTTAAATATTTCCTGGCTCTATCAGTTCTTTTCTATCATTCACACCTCCAACTTATTTTTTTCAAAAGTTTTCAGGCCAGCAGAATATGACTTCTTCTCAGGAATTTTCTTTTTCTCTCTCACACTCATAAATCTCAGAGCTTTTTTGCACACTTTATAGAAGTACTTAGCATAAGTAATTTCCTTTGTTAATAGAATTAGAGTGTGATCTCACTTACTTGCAAGTGCTAATATGCCCTTTTCCTTTAAAAATTTATGTGTGTGTGTGTGTATAAAATACAACTATGAAAAACAAAACATTATCTATCCCCCTTTGGGGATACATGGCTACACCTTCTTTAAACTCTGCCTCTTTCAGTGGGACCAGACCTCTCGACAACAGCTCTGTTGCGACTTTGTTTTCTCTGTAGGATCCACTTTACCTATGACACTGAGAAACCAATAACTAATCTCTGAGTCAAGAGTATCCAGCTCAACCTTCAAAATGCTATTTCCCATAATGTTGAAAAAAAGATGTTTCTGCTTATTTAAAGCCACCTTTAAATAAAGAAAAAAGAAAATTAATGTCTCAAAGAAAATCTTTCCAAAATGTCATAAACCCAATCTGTTATCAGACTCAGTCTAAATACTTATTACCTGAATGAAGACTGGTCAAGAGAGTAACCCAAACCACATTAGAACTTAGACAATACATTCTATAAAATTAGGTTAGTTTACTAACAGTGTAAAGATTCATAGAAAGAGCATGAAAATAAACATGATCTGTCAGGGACATAATTATTGGAGAAAGTAAAATGTGTCTAAATCCCCATTTCCAGATAAAGTTAAGTGCATATTTTTGAAAAGGTAATAAATTGAAAATAAAGAGAAACATTTTCTAAATAGTCACATAAAATTAAAATAAATGAAACTTGTTCTATAGTTCACATGCCAAAAGATAGAAAATAATGCAAACATTAAAAATAGTATTTACAACATAAAAATAAAGTGAAAAAAAGATACCTTATAGTTGCTGTCAGTTATACTATAGCTTACACTTTAAAGGCACAAAATGATCTCACTGTCCAATATGAGATACCTACAAGAACAAATTACCAATTATCATTCATAAATATTAACATAAACCTTGCATAAGTTGAAAGATATATCCCACTGGGCCATAAGCTTCATAACTGCAAAAATTACTTCTATGATGTTAATCAATGTATTTCCTATGCACACTTATACAGTGTATTGGTAAAAATGTATTTTATGAATGAATAAGCCAGTACTTGGCAAAAGTGTATTTTATGAATGAATAAACCAGTTAATGAGCAAAATTATAAGAAGGCAATCTTATCAAAATTTAAAATGTATATATCTAATCAAAAAGATGTATCTTAGAAGATAATTAAATGATTATAAATTTTATCTGTACTCATCTGTGTGAACAAATAGGTAAGAATGCTAAAATGTACCAAGGAAGAATAGTAATGAGATGCTCGACCTATCACATATTAAAACACATAACTTTATAACATTATAATGAAATATGTCATGGTAGCAATATAAAAATGGGCAAATAATAGACCAAATGGAAACATACCCACAAATGAACATGTGTACGCACACATGTGTAATTTCACAGTTATTCCATAGATTCCTCTCAGATACTAGGCTATTTATTTAAAGAGAATAATTTAAATCGAATCCAGTAATTTTTTTAGAGAGATAAAATACAAGTGATCTTTAACTGGTTAAAATCATATTAAGACTAGAAACAATGTAAAGTGTAGAAGAAATTACAGAGGAAATTGACTGCTTCTTATTAAATGATCACAAATTTAAGAGTAATTAAATGAAAAACATATTCATATCAAATATAAAATAAATGCTAATATCCTTATTAAAGATCTCATGAAAATATTAAAAGAGGCATAAAATTATGGAATAGGTGATTTGTTTTTATATAAACACTAACAGTATGATTCAAAAAGAAAAACTGATAAAAGAAAGTCTGAGTAGTCACCTAAACAAATAAATAGATGGCAAATAAGCATATGAAGACATGAACAAAATTCATGATTTGGGAAGTGGAAATTAAAGCAAGATACCACTGCACACCTCTCAGAATTGCTACGATCCAAAAACCCTACTGGCATGGGTATAGAGCAATGGGAGCTCTCATTCATTGCTAGTGGGAATGCAAAATTCCATAGCCAATTTGGAAGACAGTTTGGCAGATTCTTTCAGAACTAAAAATAGTCTCATGATAAGATCAAGCAGTTACACTACTAGGCATGTTACCCAACTAATAAGAAAATACATAGCTATACAATATTTGCATGTGAATGCTCACAGCAGCTTTCTTCATAACCACTCAAAATCAGAGTTAAAAATTTTCTTTAGATGCAAATGGTCAAACTGGTATATCTATACAATAGAATATTATTCAGTGATAAAAATTAATGAGCTATTATGCTATGAATAGACATGGCTGAATCTCAAATGCATATTGCTCAATGAATAAAGTGTAGAAATGAGTAAATCTGCATAATTCCATGTATGTGACAGACTGAAAAGGATAAATTTATGGTAATAGTAATGGTAACTTGATCAGTGGTTGCCAAAGATTTGGGGTGAATTCAATAAGTGAAGCACAGGGTATTTCTAGAGTAGTGAAATTATTTACTATAAGACTGTAATGCAAGACATGTGACACTATGCATGTGTCTAAACCAATGGAAATTTATGGCACAGAATGTACCTTAAAAGTATATAAAAATAATAAATAACAATAATTCAGGAGGTCTCCTGGAATCCATAATAAAATGCAGACCATAACAAATAATCTAGCTGTATTAAAAAATACAAAAATAACCTCACTGAATGGAATTGGGGGAAAGCAGTTGATCTAAGTAACTGAAAATAAATGGAGTCTGTGGGACTAAAGGTAAAAAATAAAATGATATCCAGCTCTGTACTCTATTTGATATAGTTGTTTCTCATGGGGTTGCAGGTTAACATCTCTGATACTGCTATACATGTATACCATAAATAAACAATTATGTGAATGGATGATGGGAATCAAGAGGAGAAATTTACAGGTAAGTGTGGGGAGGTATGTTTGTCTTTGGAAAAGACAATTTTAGGAAAATTAGATGGCAGCAGAAAATAAGGAAGACCAAATATAAGATGGATGGACTTCATAAAAGAATCCATAAGACTGCCAGCGCAGAACAGGGCTGTTGATGACAGGACATTATGAACATCACTCACTCACAGGGTCTCCTAGAGTCAGAGCTGACTCAATGCACATAATCACACAGGGATGGATGGAAGTTAGAATGAGCCATGTGGTGATGCATTAGAGTGAAAGGTCTCACTGTGAGCTCCTGTTTAGCTTAACATAAATATAGATAAATCCATATGGAAGTGTTAATAGATATGCCTTTATACAAAAGTTAGTATACATACATATATTTCCTTGCTCCCTCAGCTGAGAAGGACTAGAAGCATGCTTCCCTAGTAGTAATGAGCACATCCAGTGCCCAGATATTTTTTCTGTTACAATCTCCAAGAAAAGGTATAAGAGCTCTTTGGAGAGATTGCCAAATCTAGGGCTGAGTAGGGGGGAAAAAAAAGTCCAGAGCAATTTTAGTGCCAGAACAGAAGGAAGTGGCACACACACATACACACACATGCAACAATGAATTGGGTACCGCAAAGGTGCACAGTGGCTCACTAAAGAAGATCTCAATGGACAAACCTGGAACAATTTGAGCAATAAAATAATGTTAAGTTAAAATCCAAACTATAGAACAAATATCCATGAGTTCATAGTTGTAAATTATTAAATGAATAACTAAATGGGGGAGAATAAACAAAGGCCCCTTGTAGAAGAATTCCAAGTACTTCTGTAGACTCCCCGTCCTCATGGCAGTGAAGCATAACCCCCCATTCCTTCAGTGTGGCCTGTGCACATTAGTTTCTTTCCAAAGAACACAGTATGGAAGGGAGTTCAAAACATTAACTTTGTGGAGACTAAATATGACAAATACTACCTCCATCTTAGATTCAGGTCACCATCAATACAAATAAGTCATTGACAGTATTTATCATTGGAACGAAGTGTTAAGAATCAACTCTGTGAAGTTCTTTCTCAAAACCTTTAACCCTGGTCTAATCACAGAAGAAGCATCAGACAAATCCCAGTTGAGAGTCCTTCCACATCAACATACACACAGTACTGTTCGAAACTGAAATTTTCATTGTCATCGAGAGCAAGGCGAGTCTGGAAAACTCTCATAGCCAAAGGAACTTAAGGCATGACAAATAAATGTAGTTGTGATATGCTGGATAAGATTCCAGAACAAAAAGAGAACATCAGGTAAAAAGGGAGGAGATCTGAGTAAAATATAGACTCTAGCCAATACTACTGATTCAGTATTGGTAAGTTAATTGTAACACATGTACTACAATAATGTAATATCTCAGCAACAGAAGAAACTATGTGTGGAATAGGGTACATATGGAGACTCTGTACTAAATTCAGAAAGTAAAAGAGAAAATGGGGAGTCACATTTTGCAGGACCTGTGGGCATTTTAAGGAATTTGGCTTTTACTCCAGATAATATGAAAGCTTTTGGAGGGTTTTGAGTTGAAGGACGATATAATCAGATGGACTTTTTAAAAAAACTACTCTACCTGCTGTGTCAAGAAAAGACTGTTAGGGGTCGGTAGCAGTGAGGAAAGCAGAATGGTTAGAAAGCTGTCAGAATAATCCTGCTGAGAAATCGGGCTGCCAAGAGGAGCCAGATGGACCTGGTGTGCAGTGTGAGAGAAAGTGAGAGGTCAAAGTTCCTGGCCTGACACAAGTAGAAAGATGGAGTTGCCATCAGCCAGTGTAGGAAAGCCTCAAGGTGAAGATTTTGGAGGGAATATGAAGACATTAATTAGGGCTATTAAGCCTGCAAGTGTGAAGTAGATAGAGGGATATGGAGTCTAAAATACAGGGAAGATCTCCAGGGGGAGAGAGATTAATTTAGGAGTGCTTGAGGTATGCATGGTACAATCAGGTAAAATCAGACACAGTGTACCCATATTGAGGACAAAACCTATGGCATTTTTGGTAACTATTAATCTGCATTGCATCTAGAAAATATACATCTGACTGAAATAAAGGTATGGATTATAATTGTTCCTCAAACAAAATTGTTTCAATAATATGCTTGGTTTTTTTTATTTTTCTTTTGCCATTTTAGTCATGTGAGAATGTCCCTAGCTTAACTGCACATTGAACTGTATAGGTGTGAGTGTTTACCAGTTCTGGGAGTGGTAGTGACAAAAACTGTAGAAATATTTTCTCCAAATTTTTAAGTTGGGATCAAGGAAAACAGCTTTATATCCAGTACTCTAGTTCTATATTAAGGGGACATAAATGGTATTGACATAATTTCTGAGAATCCAATTTTTTCCTTCAGATTTTTATTAATGCAGAGGAAAGTTTTAAAAGGTATAATGTATTTTAGAGAAATAACATCAACATTTGACTTCTCCTTTTGTACGCATAAGAGGGCATACTACTGATGATTTCCCAGGGACTATACATACTATTTTTAGGTAACTACACATATTATTTATAGGTTAGCCAATATTCAGTTTATAGTTAAATATTTTTGTGTGTTTAGAAAATTATCTTCCTTGTTTCGCTGATTATATGTGAGATTTAGTTATGATCCTGCAAGAAATAAAAGTGGATATTTTCATGTAAATATGTCATTGAAAAGAAAACACATAAAAAGTGATTTCTTAAAAAGTATACAGCAGTTGCTCTAGCTGGTGTGGCTCAGTGGACTGTAAACCAAAGGGTCGCTGGTTTGATTCCCAGTCAGGGCACATGCCTGAGTTGTGGTCCAGGCCCCCAATAGTGGGTGTGTGAGAGGCACCCACACATTGATGCTTCTCCCCCTTTCTTTCTTCCTTCCTTTCTCTAAAAATAAATAAATAAATAAATAAATAAATAAATAAATACTTTAAAAAAAGTATACAGGAGAATAAAAACAACAATGCTCTGGGATTTTTTTTCAGGCAATAAACAGCATCAAAAATATGTTGCTGGTTAAAATGCAGCATATTTTTCAGTGTATTAACATCCTCAGTGTTTAGAGTATAAAAAGAAAATGAGTGTCACTCCTGCTATCTGTTAATCTATGACCATTCCACACCCTTAGACAAGTGTCACCAAGGAACATTTAATTGGCTATATGATTGAATGTTACTCTATTTAAAATTAACATAAAATATTTACTTAAATAAGTTTATTTAAACTTTTTAATATAAATAAACTATAAGGTATCTATTTAAATAAATGCTTTATATTTATTAGATCTTCATTAAGTCATGTTTATAGTATATATTTAAATCAATACTTTATACATAATATCCATAACTTAAATATTTATTTTAATAAATATACATATTTATGTATTTAAATAGTAATCCTAATATTAAGACTGAGTTGTAAATGGCACAGTAAATGTTTTGAGGGCAGAACCTTGAAAATACTGGGTTGGCCAAAATGTTTGTCTCATTTTTTCTATAAAATAAAAGACAGATTTTTCATTTTCATCAATAACTATTCATTTGGATATTTTGATTAGGTCAGCTTCCTCCCACATGGTATCACATTTATTGCTCTCAATTAATGTCTGGATTTGTTTGCTATCACCTTCAACTGGTCTATCCGACTATGGAGCATCGTCCAGCATGAAATTTCACAAACCACTTCTGACATGTTAGATTTGTCGCAGCACCTTCTCCATACACTACACAACTCTTTTTTTGTGTTTCAGCTGTGTTTTTACCTTTCATGAAATAATAAAATAATATACCAAAAATGTTGCATGTTTTCTTCCATCTTCCATATTAAAATGGCTAACAAAAATTCACCAGTTTTAATGTTTTTTAATGCATGCTGATATGACAGCTGTCACAATACAATCTAACAAAATTGTTTCAAATGAAGTTAAAGACAACTAAGCCCTATCAAAGCCATTGTATAGAAAAAAACAAACAAACTTTTTGGTCATCCCAACATAACAAGAGCCAAATTTTCTTCAGTGGTGACTATCTTCAATACAAAATATTCTTTCAGTGAATATAATGAATCTATACTCACATTGACACTTTAGGCAAAACCCTTGTCAGGTCTAATATTTATGAAATACTAAATGCCCTTTTCTGTATTTATATCAGTACTAATAAAAAATGTACAAAATAAAGTTGTGTCTAGGTCACAGTCTGAAGTACAATAAAGCACATGGTTGTTAATTACAACATTTCATGCTGGAGAAAAAAGGACAGAGCTTCTATGGTCAGGTCTGTTTGTATGTCAGTTGCGTTGGAGGGTCAGCTAGAGATGTGGATGCCATCTGGCAGACATTTGTCTGCCTTCACTTCTTACTGAACAGATAAAAGGAACAATTTGTGAAGGAGCAGTGTACTTGTTTATTCATTCCATTTGCTGTCTTCTGACCTCACTGGCTCACTACAGCAACCTCAAGCAAGATACTGAGTTGAGGCCCTCCACCGGGAGCTGGAAATGGTACACCTTGGAAATAACGGAGGATGATGAGGATAAGAATGTCTTTTATATGCACTCTTTTCAAATCACCATTGGCCACCCTCTCTGTGTCTCTTGTTCTACTCCACCATTGACTTGTTTCTTACTTCCATTAATAGATTGGATTAGGTGTCAGTTTACTATAGTAGATTACAATCTGTATATAGGTTTTCCTGTTAGGCTGGATAGTTCCAGAGGAAGGTATTCCTTCTCATATAACTCTGTCCATGACACAAGATTGTTGGAGTAGAGAAATACTAAGGACTTCCAGTTGGCTTATGTTTTATTAAAGAAGCAGTGGAAGCCAAATATGAATAAATTAAAGAAAATCATGAACATGGCATGACCTAAAATTTCTGAAATTCAATAATAGAAGCTTTGTAAAATACCAGTCTGCCTGGTGTCAGTGAAAGCTTGTAACACAACCAGAAGGAGGTTATGCATTCCAAATACTGCTGTGCCTGCCTCAGGCAAGTTACAATATAAATAACCTTGGTACTAGAGTTCAAAACTTCACTATACAGACTCATAGTGGAGAGCAGGATGACAGCTAGTGGGGTGGGGGGAAGTTAGGAGATGGAGGGATGGAGCAAAAAGGAAAAAGGACTCATGGACATGGACAACAGTGTGGTGATTGCTAGGGGAAGAGGTATAAAGAAACTAAATGCTAATGGGAAAAGTACAATAAAGATTAAATTAAAAAATAAAAGATGTAGGAAAAAACTTTACTATAAAACACATGATTTAGGAAAAACTGAAATCCATGCTATGTGTTCACTGCCACTTATTCCTAAACACATTTGTACCTTTACTCGAAAACTTTATGACATCGTGAATGTGATGCTTGCCTTTAATATTCTACAGGCACTGCTAACATTTTAATAGCTATCAACAGCTGCTACGAATCCATTCATCCCCAGCTCAGAAAGCTACTTCATCAACTTTTTAAAATTCTGAGGCCCTACGCTCCAGCATGATCTTCATAAATAAAGTTGATCTGAGCACATGCTCTGCAAAGGGACATGCTCTGCATGAATTCAAGCCTCATCAAAGACAAGCTAACAGTGTGAAATACTAAGTTAAAATATTTGATTTATTTGATTTGAGGGTGATTAGAGTTTTTTTCTGAGCCTGTAATGCTTTATTTCATAATATAAAAATGTGATATGCATTTCATGAGACAATTTCTCTAACATGACTTGCAATTTTATACCCACCTAGTTGAGAATGGATATCAAGATATTTTAAAAGTTAAATATGTAAACAAACACATAAGTAACCAAATTTTATTTTCAGAAAACCTAAATATATATACTAACTCATATGAATAACCAAATTTTATATGTCCATTTTATTGTCACACTGACAATAAATGCTTTAGTAATACATTGGCCAAAAAAGATGTGTTAAGTTCCAAGTTTTTCTAGAAAGAAATGTTATTTCAATAATGTGGATTCTTTCTCTAAATTGTCAGTTATATCAACTGATGTATATAACATTCTGGCTCATAAGGACCCACCAATGTGTAAGTAAAATGCCCTGGTCCTTAAAGACCTATCTTTCTGTTGTTGGCAACAACCACCAAACACCTTTGCTTCTTAAGTACGGGATATAGAATCTTTCCACAAGAAAAAGTACTAGCAAAAAATATTAAGAATAATTAGCCCTGGCTGGTGTGGCTCAGTGGATTGAGTGCTGGCCTGTGAGTCAAAGTGTTGCTGGTTCAATTCCCAGTCAGGGCACATGCCTGGGTTGCAGGCCAGATGCCCAGTAGGGGTCACGCAAGAGGCAACCACACATTGATATTTCTCTCCCTCTCTTTCTCCTTCCTTTCTCCTCTCTCTAAAAATAAATACAATAAAATCTTTTAAAATAATAAAGTATATCATTTTGTGGCTCCTGCTACTTTCCTCCCTGATGTTTTGCAAGAATAAAGGCTCATTCTAAAATCATTAGTGCAGCTCTATACCTACTTTCCTGGTTTATCTTTATATCAGTATATTTCTTAGTTACATTACTAGATTGCAAATTTCTAATGAGCAGGGCCAACTTTAACACCTAAAATGCTTTTTAGAATTTATCTTTTTTATTCCATTGTCACTGCCATGTATTCAGCTTCCCTCCAATATTTCTGCCTTTCAAATAACCTTCGCATTCCCAGTCACTTGGGTCACTTCGTACATCTAGTAGATCACAATGCAAAAGAAATTGCTTTCTACAAATCACAAATCTAAAAATTTCACTCTTCTAGTTAAGCAGCTTCAATCATGTTCCCAATACTCCTTAAATGACATATGACCTTTTGCCAGTTGGTCTCTTATTTTTGAGTTTCACTTCTAAATGTTTCTCAATCTCTACTTTACTCATACCAAACAATCCATCACTCCCCAAGAGTTGCTAGAATAATATTATGACTATATCAACACTCATAAATACTGTCCACGAACAAGGTGTGGCTCTGTTCTACTTCTTTTTTTCCTTTTTTATTGTTGTGCAATTACAGTTGTCCCCATTCCACACCCTCCCCCCTGCGCTATCCACCCCCACATCTCTGTTCTACTTCTACACCCACAATCATCTTTATTGGAGCAACAGAGATTATGTTAGGGCAGGATTGGACTTTCACAGAATGAATATATCTAACAGCACAAGGATTGATTTTTTTTAAATTCATGGTGTATTCAATCCATTTCACTTTATTTGTTCTTTCACTAAATATAACTTTGTCACTTGTTAACAATTTGAACCTATGCTAAATGTAGACTAAAGTATTAGCATAATGGCCAACATTCTGCTCCTCTACTCAAGCGCTGGGCATATTTCACACAATTAATATTTACTAAAAATAATTAAGAAAAATAAGTTTGAGTCACTCTTTAATGTAGGAGACTAGGAGGGAGATGTCACATATTATAGCTGGAAAATTATAAAATGTAAAATAAATGAAATTGAAGATTAATATTAGACTTTATTATATTTAGATCTTTATAAAATATTTCATTTTTATAAAATAGATAAAATAAAATATAGATATTTTAAAATAATAAATACTTGACTTTAATAAATTTGAATTAGGTAGTTTATGCCTTATGCTTTTCATAAGCTTATATTCAGTATCTCTGATATTTTAAGGACTTTGCTAATACTAGGAACAGAGAGATGAGTATATTTCTGATGTTTTAATGACTTCACTAGATGATGGGAATAGAGATATACTTAGCATGATCCTTGCTCTCACTAAAGTTGGAATTTAGGAAAAAGAAAAAAAATGTAGGCAAATCCACATAAGTCAAAAGACTGGAACATGTAGGCCATTCTATTTAATCTTACTTTCCCTAATTCATCACATTAAAGAGAGAAAGAGAAAGAGAAAAAGAGAGAGAGAGAGCAAATAGGAACAAAAAAGAAAGAAAGGATGTACACTAACGCAACTATTATTTGATATTTCAGTGAAGTTTTAGCCAATGCATTTTAGAGGTGAATTTTCTCTAATTCTTTATGATATGATTTTATATCTAAACTATTTAAAAAGAATGAATGGTAAATCTACTGAAACAAAAAAATTAATAAAGTAGTGAAATTTTAATTTATATTGAAATTGATAAATTTCTTATAGGAACAAGAATGGAAGAGGTAATGTAATTTATAATAATAACAAGAAAAATAAAATATTGAGACATACAAAGTAAAACCTAAAAATACTCCAGTAAGAAATAAAATCACATATGAATGAATGGATATATATACCAGTTATTCATTCCCAGATAGGACAGTTCAACATCACAAACATGTCAGTTTTCCTATATGAGTTTGGAATTTAATGCAATCTCAATGAAATACTGAGATTTGCACACCCTCTGGAGATTAAAAAAATATTAAAAAGCTAACATGAAAATACAATAAATATTTAAAAAATATAAAAAGTCCAAATTATTAAAAGAGTGTGACTCCAGTAGATGTAGACAGCAAATAGAACAGCATGGTATCCAAAAAGGAAACTCAAGAACACATGAAAATGTTTACATTAAAAAATAAAGGCATCTCACTTAGTAGAGTAAGCATAGACTTTTTTTTATTTAAAATGTTTTAATTGTCCTCACTATAGCATTAACATATTTTGAGAAATATTCATTTCTTGTATACCCATGAAAATTTACTCAAATTAATGTATGTACCTTCTTTGTTTAAATTACAATAAAATAATTTCAAATTAAGCAACAAATAATTTGATGACACAAGGACAGGTAAAAAGCAGATCCATTACTGCTAACAGTTACTACTTTTTAAGTTTTTAAAACATTTAATAGACTAGTTTTAAAATAGTTTAAGAATTACAGAAAAATTGAGTAGATACGACAGTCTCTATATATGTGCCCTCTACACACAGTTCCCTTAATTAACATGTACATTAGAATGGTGCTTGTGATGCAATTAATGAACCAATGTTGATATTATTAAATAATGTCCACAGTTAACTGGAGTTTCTTAGTTTTTACCTAATGTCTTTTTTTTAATCTAGTGTATTTCAGGATCCCACGCCATTACATTTAATAATTAGATCTCCTTGAGCTTTTCTCAACTGTGATAGTTTATCAATCTCCCTGGTTTCTCATGACCTTAACAGTTTTGGTCAGATATATTTCAAAATGTCCAGAGATGCAAAGGTTAATTCCATCTGACTTATATCACAGTGCACTCAATGGGATACATGCCAAGAAAAGAAAATGCATACACATCTCATATTTTAATTTTTTCTAGTAATAATTACATCATTATTTTTAAATCATTATGTGCATATTATATGATAAAGGAAAATTATGTTAATGGTAAAGTATGCAATTTTGAAAGGAATTAGACACTCTATTGTTAATTATCAATTGGCAATATCAATACAACCTCAGTATTTTTTATCTTTTTAAAAATGCATATTTCAGAATTTCAGCTTCTGATTATGATGGGCCAACAGTAATTGTATCCACCCTCCCACTTTTTAAACAGCTAGAAAAGTGGGTATAACATATGAAACCACTATCTGACAAATTGGACAACAAGAAACACGGGGTTGTGATTCCTGAGGGAAGGGAGGCAGAGAGATGAGCCCAGGGATGACCTCCCGGAGGCAGCTTCCAGGCCACAGTGCAGAGTCCCGGGACCCCAAACAGCTCGGCAGTATCACTGAATTGAGGACACACAGATTCAATTTCACGAAGACAAAATATTAAGAATTTATCAGGAAGAATAACAGAAGAGAGAGCAGCATGAAGAGGACTTTCAAAGATGGCAGTGTGTTCTCCAGGCAATGGTGTTAGAAACTAGGAAGTGACTCTGATATGGAGGAAAACATGGAGATTGTTCAGGTCAGACAGGTAGTAAATTGCTGCTACCATGCGCACATATCTGTTTGACTCCAAAGTTTTTAGTTTTAACATACTGTTCTAGGCATCAATTTGGAAAATCAGGGCACCAAATATAAGACTTTTATTCTGATGCAAGGCTATAAATTATTTAGTCTTTTTAATGCTTTATGCAATTCACTCACCACCACAAACAATGGTTTATTCTTACTCCCTGGGTCAAATATGAACTCAGCCTGTAGATAAAAGCCTATACTTACCTCACCTTCTCAACAGCACTCCTCCCTCTGCTGACATGTCTCTCTCTTGGCCTTCCTGGAACATCTCAGCTCATCACCAAATGGGCCTCTACAATGTGCCAATAAATTGCTCTTCCCTTCCAAGAACAAAGCCCGGTTTCTTCAAGAGCAGATATGACTCACCCCATTCAGAATTTCCTAACTGACTAATGAATAGTGATCCACACTGATCTCCCCTTTCCCTTTCTTTTATTTCTCTGAGCCTTTCTGAAGATAGTCTGTATCTCACTCTCAGGAAATCCTCTCCCTTTTATTTATTTATTCAGTTTTTTAATTCTCTCTATATCCACTAAGTATCTATTCGCTAGTTGGTAGTGACACAGATGATCGAACAGTGGTGAGCAAGGAAATGGGGCCCCTTTCTTGTGTTCTGATCAAGAGCACCTAGATAGTGCTTTAGTTTGGATGTGGGGAAAGCCTAATGTGGAGGAAATGCTTGAACTGATGATAGCAGAAGCCAACCTGTGCAAAAAAATGGAAACAATGTATTTCATATGTCAATTATAAAGGCACTAAAGAAAGGAGGAACTTGGCACAACTGAGATACATCAAGAGATCTCTATGGCAGTAACATAGTTGGGAGGGGTGGAAAGAGTGGTCGAAGATGAAGTTAGAGATCAAAGCAATGGTAAGGAGTTTTTATTTGATTGCAGTGCAAGTCAATGAAGGATTTTATGAAAAGAAGATGCATGGTCTAATTTCTCTTTTAAAAAGATCACTTCGTTTACTAAGTAGAAAAGGCTTCTCTGGATGCAAAAATGGAAGAAGAAAGACCCCAAGGGACAGGGGTCCAGGCAAACAATAAATATCGAGAGAACAGACACACTGGCAATGTATGTGGAAGGAATGGGCAACGTGCCCTGCTGCTGAATTGGGTAAGACCCGAGTTCTTGAGCAACTGGTTGGATAAATGGGCTAATTAGCAGCTTGGAGAAAAGGCTGGGGAGTGAATAGGTGAGGGTCAACAATAAAGCCCCAACTTAACTGCGATAGGTTTGACATGTCTGTCAGACATCCATAGAGACAGGAAGTAGGTAATAGGATGCAAAACTTTAGAATTCAGAGGAGGAAGCAAGGCTGGAGAAATAAATGTAGGAAACATCAGCAATTCACTGGCAATTTTAGCCGTGGGAACTGCTACTGGGAAGGAAGGAATGCAGTGATCCCAGCAGAGGGTCTAGAAGATAGAATTTCTCCATTTTCTCAGTTTTAACATTTTTATTTTCATTTATTTTCACTTTTTTCAAAGGCCTATGCATGATATGCAGTAATGGTTAATTTTGTTTCATGTATTAATATCTATACAGCTACTCTATAAACTCTTCAAGGGAAGTACCCTGTACATATTTATTTTTGTACTGTCCACTGAGTCTTGTTTTAATAAAAATCTCACCTAGAATAGAAATAAAATGAACTGAAATAAGGAGTCAGTAGAATCAGAGAATATTTGAATCATTTAATGTGAACATTTTTCACTTTCATTTTTAAACCCAATTGAAAAAATAATGTTTTGCATTACTAAGATGTCACTGCTTCTGCTCAGTTTAAAACAAAACATTTTCCTTGATTTGAATCACTCTTCTCAGTTTCATACAATGACATTTACATAAGGAGCTCTGTCATAAAAATCTTTTCTTGACTCTGTTTTTACTTTCAAATTTACTATTTCACCATTTTCATGAGAACTTGGGATAAGGCCATATTAAGACTGTTGGAATGGCCCTAGAAGTAGCCCCTGAGCTAAGATTTGAGTGGAACTAGTTTACTTGAAAGGCACTCTCAAAAAATATAGGGGAAGGGGAAAGTGAGACAGGAAAGGAAAGAAAAGATTAAATACTGTATTGTGGGTGATTAGAACTTTATCTTTCTGGAGAGAGCTCCTGTTGACTGGCTTCTCCCAGGACAGTCAGAAGTCCCAGCCCTTCCTTCAGTGCTGGACACAGGCTGAGTTAGCTCCTCTGCCAAGCAGAGCCCACACACAAACAGTACTGGATATAGGAAGCTGGAAATTGTGGTTTCATGGCCGCAGAGGTTCAGTGTCAGGGGGCTATGTATGGGGAACTGACTATATTTGCTACAATGATATATTATAGAAAATGACAGAAATCCGTTAAATAAAATTTTAAAGAGTCGACTGATTTTAGCATACTAAAAAGTTCTCTTTGCAACTTTGCAAAGAGCTTTGGTGTGTCTTCAGTGTGAGACAGTTGTTCTTTAAAAATAAATAGCAGTGGGTTCCTACAAGTTATATTTTTAAGCCTCTTCAAACAAATAATAATGGAGACAGGGATAGAGAGACAGACAGAGATAAAGAGATACAGAGAGAATATTTGTAGTTATGAAATTATACCTGAGATTTGAGTTTAAAATAAAAAAGGAAGGCAAAGCATGTGTAGCACGTATCTGATCATTTCTTCATTGTGAGATGTAGAGACGTATGAAGAGTCATGTATAGAAAAAAGAATAAATTGGAGAAA
This sequence comes from Trachops cirrhosus, assembly GCA_028533065.1. Lineage (NCBI taxonomy): Eukaryota > Metazoa > Chordata > Mammalia > Chiroptera > Phyllostomidae > Trachops > Trachops cirrhosus. Next base: position 113,237,267 of record CM052541.1, on the reverse strand, counting down.
ATAATGTGGTAGAGGAAGGAAAATTGAAGAGGATTTGCATTTATTTATTTATGAGAGGGTAGGGGAAAAGTCATGCTCTAAATTATAAATAAAAATAATTTACTCTTCTTTATTCTTTTTTTTTACACACATGGTCTTTCATTCAATCTTTGACTTTCGATTTACAGAACTCGTTTCCAGGCACCCACTGTGTTACATGGGTCTTCCCAGGTAATGACTGACGACCCCCATAAAAGGGACCCTCCATAGACCCCGGGATTCTGATCATATGGCCAGCTGCCTCATTTATTTTAGACATATCTCTTTTGTAATGCCATGGACATTTTTCAACAATGTACTTTAGAAACCAGAAAGAATTATATGTAAGAAAGCACTGTTTGTTTTAGTTTAGAACTTTTGTGTAACAGTTACTTAAACACATATGTATATATACTGAATTACCACAGGTGGGTCACATGTGAAGTCTTGACTAATCACTAATCCTTCCACAGTAAAGGACGAGCAAGTTTTTTCCTGATAGACACTTAGAGATAAAAATCTCAGCCTTGATCCCAGCTTATTTCTTTCTGTAACCTGTGGTTTAAAGTTTGGGGGTTTCATAGAGATTTTTGCCCACCTGATGGCTTGGGCTCCCAGATTTTTTGTGTGTTGTTCTTGGTCTCACAGTTGTTTTCACCACAAAATGACCTCTGCCATTACTGATGACACACAGCCTTCACGGCAAATGAGCTGTGAACAGTGTGGGTTATGTTGTTCTAGACTGACCTCAGGATTTTAATGTCCTTTGTTTTTTTTTTTTTGTTTTTGTTTTTGTTTTTTCCCAGTTACAAGTATTTTTATTTTTTTTTTATTTTAGATTATTCAGTACAGTTTCAATCTTTTATTCCCATTCCAGCCCACCTACCCATCCCTCCCCACCTCCCTTCCATTTCCAAGCCCCGTAGTTTTGTCCATGTGTCCTCTATATTTGTTCCTGTAAACCCTTCCCTTCTCCCCTGAAATTCCCTCCCCTCTCCCCTGTCCTTTGTTAAGTCTTTGCACCTAGTTCTCTGCTTCGGTGATGTCAGCCACCACACTATTGTTTTGTGCCACATCCTTTATTTGTCATGTTGACCAATTCAGCTCCTTTGATTACAAGACTCATTGTACACATCAAATGCCCACATTGCATACTCAGTACTGACTTATTTTTTCTGATATATCTAATTCTTGAACTATTACCGTATTTTTCAGACTATAAGACATAATTTTCTTTTCCTCCCCCCCAAATCTAGGACGAAAAATGGTTGTTAATGCTGCTGTTGAGTTCTGTTTACCTTTACATTGGTGAAATATTATGTTATTTCTGTTATTAAATATTTTACCACATATTTTGCTTCAATTTTTCCCTATTTTCCTCCTCTAAAACCTAGGTGTGTCTTATAGTCCAAAAAATATGGTAATTTATTATGACCATTATCAACATAAAGTCACCAGCTCTATCTCAGTAAAAAGCACCCACTGTGTTCTGCTGTCCCTATATTAGGAATGTTGTCTTCTCCATCAAGGAGGATGTATTTTCATTGTCCCTGTCATTGCTGATAGTTGGACACAACTTCCAGCAGGCTGACCCAAGAAACAGTTATGCACTTTTCTCCATGAGATTTTTTCCTTCTCTTTCCAGACTTTCCTCTTTGCTGCATTTGATTGACAGAGAATAATTCTGAGCCTTTGCACACATACATAAAACTGGCCTCCATTGGGAGAGAAATAAAGATACTAACAAAACTTTTAATTTTTAATTCTCTACCTCTGTATCTTCACTTTTCACCACATATGGGTATAGTGCATGGGTTTCTTAGAATTAAACTCTTTACTTCTGTTTCAAATATAGGTTTCTAGAAAAATATTCTAAAGGTGAGAAAAAAATCAAAGTGTTTGCAGTGCACCTGATACTTTATTTGACCTTTACAAGCAAGCAGCCAGAAACTCTCTTGCACTGTATTTTCACATCAGAGATTGGAAAATGTGCTGTGAGATGGTGCACTCGTGCTGGAGTTCAGGTTCCAGTAGTTTCTGTGAAACTCTCAGAAAACCTTAAGAAAAAGACTAATACATAAGTCAAACTTCTTAATTTATGACCAGAGATAGTAGAAGTTGAGAATTGGAATTTTGCCAATTGGTAAATAATATTAAAAAATATGAGGATGTCTGCAGTCAAAATACATTCATATAGAAAACTTCCAAAATTTAGTTTGAGAAGGAAAAGTTTTGATTTTTTTTGCCTGAGGCTAAAAAGTATACACAGTAGCATATAACTATGAAGATACTTTTCTGGAAAAGTATGAAATATAGATTATGCAATCCAGGATACACTGCATTGGAGGTGAACATTTATCTTCAAACCAATGAATTATTTTGGGATTAGGGAAAGGGGACTACAGGACAGAGCAAAAACCATCTGGGGTCCTCATGTTTACACTCACATTTAATCAGCGAAGGTGATAATTCCCTTATGCATGAAACAAAAACTAGTGAGTTATGAACTTACTAAGAAACTCAGTGGTTAAAAATTTTGAGACAATGTACATGTCCTAATTTCAGATGATTTCTCAGCCTTTTTTTTAGCTTGAATTTGCTTCTGAAATTATGAAAACAAACAAAAGTGAAGGAAGGAAAAGGAAGGAAGGAAGGAAAGAAGGAAGGAAGGAAGTCAACCGGGGTATTCCTTCACAGCTCCTGACCCTCAGAGCTATTCTGCACTACTCTTTAATACTCTCCAGTGTCTTGGAACTGCTTCCACTCTCAACCCTCCTAATATTGCAAATATTGGTCAAAGGGAAAGAAAACATTTAGCAATTACTGATACCTCATAATTGCTGCCCATAGCTTTCTGATTTTTGAAACAGAAATAGTAAATATTGATTCAGAAATAATGTTTTCAATATCTCTTTAAATAGTCAGTCTCTAAGTTTTGCATCTTTTTCTTTTATAGTATTGTTACTTTTTTAGAATTTCTTTCTTAACCTACCTGTAAATCAGTGATTGTATAACTCACTACTGGATTACTTCAACAAACATTTTTTTTTCTGCTCAGTTCTTCATCTTTTGAATACAATCCATATATTAGATTGATTAATATTTCAAAAACATTAGTCTAACCCTGTTATCTCAATGACCTTTCTATTTGTGATTTTTATTTTTTTTAAATCTAGTACTATAGATTACTACATCAGTTTTCTTACCTTCTAGTCTCAATTGAGAGTGCTTTATTGCACTATTCTCAATGGTAATATTAGATTCCAGAAAGTCAAGTCCTCAGCCTTTCTACAATGCATTAGATTCATTTTTAGCTTCAAATTTTTGCTTATATTGTTTAATTCCCACAAGAAATGCTCCCTCTCCACTATTTTAGCAAACCTTACTATTCTTTAAGGTCCATTAAAATTTCCACACTACACAAAGTATTGTCCACCCACCCTCATCCCCATGTCATCTCTAGATTTCCCACTCCATAAACATTTGATTGTATATTGCTTATTAGTGTTAGAAATTATTCACTTGTACATTCTCTCCTTCCTATCTGACCAGATGGTCTATGCTCTCAGTTTTGTTTTTCTAGCTCTAGCAACATCCTTCACAAGATAGTCAATATAAATTTTGTAAATGAAACAAATGGAAAATAATAAAAACAGTACCAAGTAATTTAATATCACAAAAACACATTTTGTTTTCAGTTGAAATTCATTAATAATGTCATCAGTGTTAGTATAAAGATCTCACTTTAGCCCTGGCTGCTGTGGCTCAGTGGATTGAGTGTCAGCCTGCAACGCAAAGGATCACTGGTTCGATTCCCAGTCAGGGCATATGCTTGGGTTGCAGACCAGGTCCCCAGTAGGGGGTGTGCAAGAGGCAACCACATATTGATGTTTCTCTCCCTCTCTTCCTCTTTCCTTTCTCCTCTAAAAATTAAATAAATAAAATATTTTTTTAAAAAAGATCTCACTTTATAACAAGGCACTAAATGAAAGGTTGGGAATGCTGAAAGTGGGTTTGATTTGCATTAAAACTCACAAGGTTTGTAATCATACTGACCTGGGTTTCAATCTTAGTGCTCACAATTCTTGACTAAGAACTGAGAGAAGATTGCTTAAGAAAATTTTCATTAAAATCTCAGGATAATATACACATATCATTGGATTGTTTGAGGCATAAATGAAAGTATGCATTCAAAACATAGAGCACAAAGCCAAGCCCTGAGGAGGGCTCAAGAAGTGGTTGCTATTCTCATTGTTGGTGGTAGTTGGGATGGTGTTATCTACATTTTAGTTCAAGAAATATATCATTTCATGTACACTCTAATCTGCTGGAACAAACAGACCTCAACACTTTATAATTCAATCATGGTAGAAACTTGCTTTGCTCTCAAGCATGCAAGTCCAGGAGTAGGTATGTGTTCCATGAAGTTATTTAGGGACCCATACACCTTGCAATCTGTTACTGTGTCATGACCAAGGGTGTTGAACTTTTTCTTCAAAGTCAAATCTGCCTCACTTTCTGATCTGAATCCTAGCCTGAGAGAAGGAAATGGGGTAAAGGGCTGGCACCTGCACATTTTTCTTTTTTTGAATTTATTGAAGTGACACTGGTTAATAAAATTATGTAAAAATTATTTTAAAAGGCAGGTTTCAGGTGCACAATTCTGCAACTCATCATCTGTACACTGTTTTGTGTCCATCACCCAAAGTCAAGTCTCTATCCACCACCATTTATCCCTGCTGTATTCTCCTCCACCTCCCTCCACGCCCATTCCCTCTGGCAATCAGCACACTGTTTTCTGTGCCTATGAGTTCTTTCTCTCTTTTTTTCTCAATCCATCACCTTCTGACAGCTGTCAGCCTGCTTTCTATCCATGAGTCTGTCACTATTTTGCTTGTTAGTTCATTTTGTTGATTAGATTCCATATATGAGTGAAATCATATGGTACTTTTCTTTCTCTGACGGACTTATTTCACTTAGCATAATGCTCTCCAAGGCCATCCTTGTTGTCACAAAGAGTACGATTTCCTTCATTTTTATGGCTGAGTAGTATATTCCATTGTGGGCACCTGCATTTTTTTAAGCATTTAAAGCAGAAATTGCATATATAACTTCTGTCCAGATGTCAGTGCCTAATCACCTAATTGCATGTCCACATTTAGCTGCTAGAAAGCTGGGAATTGTAATCTATAATTGAACTACCTATACCTAGCCAGGGGTTGAGGAATGAACTCTCCAACTGGGAAACTAGTGGATGATAGCAACTGACTATGGGTATGGGTTGCCAACAGCCTTCTTTATTTTCTGTTTCTTTCCATAGATTAGGGTTCTCAACCTACCCCTAGAAAATGAAGTTGCATATGGTGGCACTTCTGAAACATTAAAATACCTTTATGTATTCATTTTCTTTCACTTTATTCTCCAGGGACAACTGTTAAACTTTAGCTCATAAATTTTCAAAGCCAGAGGTGGGAGGTGAAGGTGAGAATGCTTATAACTTCAACAACAAAAACCTTGGGTAGTCGAGCCCGTGACAACAAAACCCTTGCTGACCACGTTCACAGTAAAGAAAAGGCTTACAGTGTGATCCAACATATACATCCATTTATATTACCTGCAAAATAGAGGTTTTTTGTATTTAAAAAATAATAAAAGACACAGCATTTGACTTTATGACCCACAATTTAAAAATATGGACTTGGTCCATATAAGTCTATTAAATATGTTGGAATTGATCACCTTTCTCTATGCATAAAAGCTGTCTTTACATGAATAAAGACTTTTCTTAGTCCATGATTACAAAAATGAACAAAAAAGAGCAAAAAATAGTTTAAAATAAAATTGTTTGGACCCCTGATGTTAAATGGACATGCTGGCCTAATTGAATCAGAAATTCCAGTTTCAGTAATTCACATCACTAGTAAGTATGATCTTTTACTAAGTACTTACTATGTTTCAGGACTTTACATATTTTATTGATGCAGTATGGTAGTGAGATTAGGAACATTAACCACCAAAACTAGATACCCGAGTAAAAATTTTTATACCACTTTTTAGCAGGTTATGTAATTTATCTTTGTCTCACTTCCTCATCACAAAATGACAATAGTAATAACACCTACCATCTGGAATTGTTCTAAAAATTAAACTACTTGAAAGGTCTTATAATCTTCCAGCAAATAGCAAACTTAAGTCATTCAATTACTCTGTGGTGAATGTTGGGTATATAAGAAGCACATTTTAGGCACAGGAGTGACAGTAGTTAACTAGACAGAAACAAATATTTTGGACTTATGAGCTTATATTTTAATATATTTCAAATCTAAAAAATAGGTCTCCTTACTCTCATTTTACACATGAAGGAATGTTATCAGACTAAGAGGTCATTTGCCCATGTGCATCAGCGCTCAATAAAACATAAACAGGAGCCTGTAGCAAAGAAAGGAAGAGTTTACTAATTGAGGAATTGGCACCACACCCAGAGTCACAGTCAGCTAACACTCCAAGACCTGGGTCCCCGATGGCTTCTAGGGGATGGGCTACAAAGGGGAAAAGTATTCATCATGATGACTAAGGGAGTCAGGGTCATGGTCAGGGTGTGGCCTCTACTGATTGCTTGGCACCAGGGTGGGGGTAGGTGATCATTGCTGCTGGTCCTGAGGTCAGCCATGGTATCACTCTGTCTGCTTTCACAAGGATGTGGTCAGTAGAGTCATTTTGGAGCTAAAACACAACTGAGGCCTAGATGTTATCTCCAGTTTGACTGAAACTTTATCCCTGTGGTTGGCAAACCCCAGGCCTTGTTCCTAAGATAAATTAATGCTGATCAGTACCTCATTGACCTGAGGAGAAGGAGGCAGGTGAGTCAGATGCTGGATGAGGCCAGTCTGAATTAATAGGAAAGAAAGGAGAAAAGGACATATTACAGAAACGAAGTTTCTGTGCAGTTACACGTGGAGATCTGAGGCTGTGTCTATGTGGCAATGAGGTGTGTCACGGAGGAGTTACATTCAAGGTCTCTGAAAATAATAACATCAAAACCTGAAAGTGCTTTGCCTCTTACCAGTTGTGGGTACAGTGTGTGTGACTTACCTTTTGCCAGGTACAGAGTAGCAACTCAAGAGAAGTTTGTTGTACGTATAGCATGGTAGGTAGTAGCCAGAGTTAATCTGGTCTCTGTGACTTTTGGCTTTGACAGCCCTTGTTTATTTGATTAGCTGTTTGGATGAATCATATCACAGCCCTGAACTCAGTTTCTGTAGCCTCATAAAAACTTCATTCCCTTAATATCACTTTTTCCCCTTTGATTCAAACTGGCCTCATCCAGCACCCCAATTCACTTGCCTCCTACTTCCTTGCATACCCTCTCCATTAGGACAGGCCCTCAGGACAGTGAGGTCTTGCCTGCATCATCTGAGGAACAAAGCCTTATGTCTGCTGACCACAGAGGCAGAGTTTCAATCAAACTAGATGTGGACCAAAAGGAGCCACATACTAAACCTGACAAGCTCAGAGGAGATTTTCCTGACGGCCTTGCAAACCCCAAGACCTAAATAACCACATATATGGTCTGAAGTTAAAACTTTCTAACACAAAGCAGGTCATGGTGGGCAGTCCTAGGCTAAAATCTTCCCTGACAAGTAAATCTCTACTTTAACAGAGCCTGTCTGTTGCTTCTTGCATCTACAACAACACACCTTTGGAGTGTCAGATTTCTTTCTTCTGGACCCCTCAAAGCACAGGCACCCACCAGAGTGGAGACCACTTCCCCTCCTTGTTATTGTTATCTTGCTAATTAATTGTTGATTGTTAACTATTCTGTACCGATCTATGTAAAAGAAGTATGTGTCTATCATTTAACTTTTTAGGCAAACCTAGAGGTTTCCTTGCTTTGCTTTCTCCCAAATCCTTAACCGATTATCAATGGAGTTTATGTAACCCCCTTAAACCTCCTCTTTTGACTGTAATGTATAAAATAAGGTGCAGAACTTCCATTTTCTGGAGCATTTTCTCAATCTATTGAGTTTTTGCTTTCTGGTAATTGTCATCAGTTTGGCTCAATAAACTCATAAAATTTCTTACAGGTATGGACATCTCTTAACATTGACATGGAGATAACATTTAGGCCTCAGTTGTGTTTCAGCTCTGGAACAAACCCACCAACCACAGCCTTGCAAAATCAGACATAGTGACACCATGGCTGACATCAGGACCAGAGACAATGATCACTTACCCCCACTCTAGTGCCAACCGATCAGTAGAGACCATGACCCTAACTCCACTACTCACAATTAATGATTCCCCCTCCATATACCCCACCCAGCCCTTGCTGTCATGCCCTGCATTGTCCTTTCCCCTTGAGGGTGGGCAAACCTGTGGCTCGATTCCGATGAACAGACTATGACAAAGTGTTGGGATGTCACTCTCATAGTTATGCAACTTCTATAACAAAGTACAGATACTTTTTAGGTGTAATTAAGGTCTCTTGAGTTCAACAAAAGAGATGTTATCCTGGGCAGGCATAAAATAATCAGGTGAGCCTTTTTAACGAAGACCTTGCCCTTCCCTGAAGAAAGACATTCTTTTGCAGGTCGTGAGGAAGTAGGCCCCGTGTTGCTAGAGGGCCTGTAAGAGGCCAGCTGAGAGGGACTGCAACTGGCCTTTAGGAGCAATGTGCGAGCAACGGCTGACAGTCAACGAGAAAACATGCTTATCAGCTTATAACCAGACACACACACAAAACCCCTAAATTCTGCTGACAACCACATGAGCTGGAAAACAGATCCTGACAATGAAACACAGCCCAGACAACACCTGCCCTGCAGCCTGGTGACACTCTGAGTGGAGGGTCCAGTCCAGCCATGCCTGGACTCCTGACCAACGGAAGTATGAGATCATAAATTAATGATGTTTTAAGCACCTAAGTCTGTGGATCTGTGGTAATTTGTCAGGTAGCAACAGAAAAAGTACTACACTTAAATATGTGTTTTCAGATTGTAGCATGAAATTGTGACAGATAGATTACTCTTACATTATTTAAGTTTTTCTATATAAATCTCAGTCTAAATATGTAACTCTCTCTTTGGTAATAGTTTAACAAAGTTGACACATGACGTGCCATGCACATCTGTGATTTTTTTGCTTTCTTAAATTCATGACACCTTATTTTAATAATCGTAACTCAACTGTCCATTGCTTGCAGTTCTCATGTGACTGTCAATCTATGTCCCTGGTCCTTGCCTGACCAGAGGGTTGGAACATGAGTTAACAAGACCAACAGGACTCTTTCTGAATTTGAATCTTAAAAAGATTGGCAGGAAAACAAAGAAAAATAAACAAATGGGATTATAGCAAACTAAAAAGTTTCTTCACAGCAAAAGAAATTATCAGCAAAATGAAAAAGGAACCTACTATATGGGAGAACATATCCCCCAATGACACATCTGATAAGGGAGTAATTTCCAAAATATATTAACAACCTATACAACTCAACACCAAGAAGACAAACAATCCAAGTAAAAAAATGGGCACAGGACCTAAATAGACACTTCTCTAAAGAGAACATATGAATGGCCTGCTGACATGAGAAAATGTGCAGCATCACTAATCATCAGAGAAATGTACATTAAAACCATAATGAGACATCACTTCACACTGGTCAGAATGGCCACCATCAATAAATCAACAAACAACAAGTGCTGATGAAGATGTGGAGAAAGAGGCACACTTTTGCACTGTTGGTAGGAATGCAGACTGGTGCAGCCACTGTGGGAAAGATTATGGAGTTTTCCCTCAAAAAATTATGTGTGGAACTGCCATACGACCCAGCAATTCCACTTTTGGAAATATATCCTAAGAATCCCAAAAGTCTAATCAGAAAGAACATATGCACCTTTATGTTCATAGCAGTGTTATTTACAACAGCCAAGATCTGGAAGCAGCCCAAGTGCCCATTGATGAGTGGATAAAAGAGCTGTGGGACATTTACACAATGGGGTACTATGCAACAGTAAAAAAGGGGGAACTTTTACCTTTTTCAACAGCATGGATGGACCTGGAGACTATTATGCTAAGTGAAATAAACCAGTCAGAGAAAGACAAATACCATATGATCTCACTTATATGTGGAATCTAATGAACAAAATAAATTAAAAAGAAAATAGGACCAGTGTTATGGATACATGGAACTGACCTACAGATCTCAGAGCAGGGGATGGGGGGCAGGGCATAGGAGACCATTCTGCGTGGCATGGGAAATGTAGCCCAGCTCCCACTCGGAAAGGCCAGTGGGGAGCAAGGTCTGGCACACAGGACCCATGCCCATGGATAGGTTCTCCTATGGGGAATCAGGCCTGCATTGTACCTAGGTGGCTTTGAGACTTGCTTTTTGCTAAAACTCCCTCACCCTGAATTGAGGCAGCAGACATTTACTGCATATCTTTAAAGTAACTTCCTGCCCTGGCTGGTGTAGCTTAGTGGATTGAGCGCGGGCCTGTGAACCAAGAGATCACGGTTCGATTCCCAGTCAGGGCACATGCCTGGGTTGCTAGGCCAGTTCCCAGCAGGGAGTGCACAGGAAGCAACCATACATTGATATTTCTCTCCCTCTCTCCTTTCCTTCCCCTCTGAAGATAAATAAATAAAAAAAAATCTAAAAAAAAAAATAAAGTAACTTCCTAAAATCTATGCTAAACCTCTCAAGGATGAGTGTAACCAGTTCAACCACTTTTCCCTTTACATTTGCAAAAACCCTTCTTTTTTGATGTAGTTAGCACCATTCTCTCCTTTGTTTTCTGTAAAAGATAACCACCTAAAGTGAACCTATGTATAGTAAATGAGGACCATCCTCAATGTAATACGCCCAGAAGAGCAATAAAAGCCTGTCCAGGCAAGGGACAGGGCTGGCCCTCTCTTTCACTGAGGGAGCCACTGCGTCATCCCTTTTTCTCCACAGGATTTGTGTAGTCCATGTGAATTTGTCTCGTCTCATCCATAACACCATGGACACTACAGGCTGGTGTCCGCATCAGCAGAGGAAAGAAGAGATTAGCTGAACAATGCATACATATAAGCATAGCCCATGGACATTCACTACAGTGTACTGAAGGCCAGGAGTGTGGTGGAGAGAGCTGGGTAGAGGGGGCAAAGGAGGAGAAAATGGGGGCTATCTGTAATGATGTCAACAATGAAAAAAAAAGCAATGGCACTGAAAAATCAATGGATCTGATTCATATTTATGATGACATCCTGATGAGACTTTGTGCAGTTCCCCCCCTAACTAGATTCCCTGTGCTGTTTCAGGTCTTTTCTTAGGCCTCATTGTTCAATTCCTTTGATTCCAGGAGTTAAATGTGTATCCTATCTGTTTATCTATCCTCTATCTATCATCTATCTATCTATCTGTCTATCTACCTATCTATCTATCATCTATCTATCTATCTATCTATCTATCATCATCTATCTATCATCATCTATCTACCCATCCATCCACCTATCTCTCTATCATCTACTATCTGTCATCATTCCAAACACATAAGCACTCCTCATTATTTGTGGATTTCACTTTTGTGAATTTGCCTATTCTCCAAAATTTATATCCAAAATCAACAGTCCCCAAACTTCTATCATTATTCACACACAAGTGCAGAATGTTGAATGCTCTGAATAGCTCAACACTCCTACTTCCAGATGAGATTGAACAAGCAACGCTCTTTCTTCTTGTTTCAACTGTCATACTGTAAACTAGTGTTGTTTTCACAGTCTGAATAAGTGTTGTGTTTTTGCATTTTTGTGCTTTTTGGTGATGATTAGCTGTTTAAAATGACTTCCACCATTAGGCTGAAGTGGTATCTAGTGTTCCTAAGCACGAGAAGGCTGTGATATGCCTTATGGAGAAAATGTCTGTGTTAGATAAACTTTGTTCAGGCATGAGCTATAGTGCTACTGGCTATGAGTTCAGTGTTAATGAATCGATTATATAGTGTGTCCGGATAAAAGAGAAAACAATTTGCTGCTCCGCAAAGTGCTCCAGTAACATCTATCATGTGTGATAAAACTATAGAAAAGATGGAAATTGATTAAATTTGTGGATCCGTGAGATAATTAAGGATTAACAAAAAGCAAAGTGCTCAGCACTGTGTGAGGCTGAAAGCCAGACAAATTTATGATCACATTACCCAGAGTCAGGAAAATGTTAAACCCTTCTCAGCTAGTGCTGGCTAGCTCACACATTTCAAAAGGTGATAACTGCATGAGAAATGCTACACTGGGCAGGCAAGACAATTAGAAAATACTTGGTAATAATTGTGCACGAAAAGGGTCCTGTGGAATAGCTTATTTTCTAAGGACATTGGTAGACTCACCTGTATAATGAAAATGGCATTTCAGTTAACAAAAAATTTAACATCACTACCATAAGTAAACAGAATCAACTCTGTATCTATCTATATATATTATAATATGTATCATATATATATACATTTACACATGTATATATATACATTTATATAGATATGCCCCCAATTTTTACACACACACACACACACACCAGTCTTTGTGTTGCTGGTACCTACAGAATCCTGTGAATACACTGGACCAAAGGCTGAACTTTATACTCTTAATATAGTTTTTCAAAAACAGTCCTTTAGAAATAAAGGAGAGATATTTTCCCAAACAAATAAAAGCTAAGGGAGCACATCACCAACAGATCTGCCTTACAAGCAATGCTAAGAGAATTCTGCTACCCGCAAGGATACTATAAACACAGCAAAAACATTTAACAGTAAAGTTAGATACGCAGTCAAAGTCAGAATCCCCTAACACTGTAATGGAGGTGGATGTTTCATCTCTAGTACAAAAGTTAAAAAAATATTAAACATAACTATAAATTCTGTTCAACTTCTCATGTAAGGAAACTGGAAGTCACCAATATATCCTAAAATAAGTAGATGCTGAACAGACTGAAAAATCAGTAACTTTTCTTCGATTCACAAAACAGGGGAGGACATAGGACAAACTGCTGCCCCCAAGTCTGGAGAGACAGACAGACAAACACGTGGAGTCAGGGCTGACCAGGACTGGGGTAGGAAAACCTGAACTGTAATTCATCAATAGTTGGAGGTTCAGTGTGAACAACTCTAAGCACTAAAACATCCAGGGGAACCAATCCCTATGGGAGGGATACCACAATATTCTAAGATTTACCTCCAGGAACTCAAACAGATTCCCACAGTACATATCAAGAAAAATCCCCCCAGGCTTCCAGCAGCCAGTTTGAGGGAGCTCAATTTGAAATACACAGAGCACTCAGTTCTTATCTTATCATGGAAGACTAGATAACAAAAGCCTAAACTGCTGGGGCATCAAAGCAGACCTGATCTGGGTAAGGAAAATACCCCCAGCCCTAACCAGCTCAAGACTTACAAGTGGGAGTGGGGAAATAACCAACTCTGGTACACTCCAGTCATCCTGTGTAACCTGGTGAGAGTTAAAAACTGAGAAACATGAACTTCACATTCCAGAGATATAAGCTCACTAAAAGCCTGGGACCTGATCAGGGGGCTAGTTCTATAGAACCCTCCCCCTACACCTCAACACCATATTACTAAAGAGCAAAGTTTCTTTTCCTAGTACATCATGTACTCTATCAAAAAAAAATAATAATAACCAAGGCATATCAAAAGCAAGAAAAAAATTTAGAGATAGAGCAACCATTAGAACAAGACATGATAAGATTATTAGACCAAGAATTTAAAATAATTATGGTTCATATGCTACAGGTTCTAATGAATAAAGTACACAGCATACAGAATAAATGAGCAATGTTAAATAAGGAGACAGAAATGCTAAGAAAGAACAAAAAATGCTGGAGATAAAAAACACTGTAACAGAAGTAAAGAGTGCTTCTGAATGCTGCATATTAGCAGACTGGATGTGGCTGAGGAATAAGTCTCTGAGTTTTAGGATATATCAATAGAATCCTAGAAAACTGAAAAGAAAAAAGAAAGACTGAAAAAAGCAGAATGGAATATCCAAGGACTGTGGGGCAACTACAAAGTGTAAAATATAATGGGAATACCAAAGGAGGATGAGAGACAGGAAATATTTGAATCAATAAGCAGTAACTACTGGGAATTTGCCCAAAGTAACATCAGAACTCACACCAGGTGATCTGGGAAGCACTAAGAACACCAGGCAGGATAAGTCCCAACAAAACTCTGCCTCAGCATGTCATTTTCAAATTAGAGAAAATCAAAGATAAATAAAGATCCTGCAAAAGCCAGAAGGGGAAAAGAAAAATTTATGTACAGAGGAACAAAGGTAAGACTCACATTGATTTCTCCTCAGAAATCATGTATGCATGAAGAGAGTGAAGTGACCTATTTAAGGAATTCAGACAAAATAAAAAACCCTAGAATCCTGTACTTTGCCAAATTATTCTTCAAAACTAAAGGAGAAATACAGACTTTCTCAAATAAAATGTGAGGAAATATGTTGCCAATAGGCCTGCCATAGAACAATTGTTAAAAGTTCTTAAAAGAAAAATTATAAAGATGGTGAACCAGGAGCTATATAAGGAAAGAATATCAATAAATGCAATTGGTAAAAATGAAAAAAAGTTATTTTCATTATTCTTCATTGATCTAAAGGATAAAAGTTTTTCAAAGTAAGAATAGCAAAATGTATTTAATTCTGTATGTTTATGCATATACTATAGATACACATATACTTAGATATAAGTAAAATTAATGACAACAATGCTACAAATTATGGTAGAAAACCATCAGGATTATTTTGCTATTATAAAGTACTCACACTCTCCATGGAGCAGTGTAGTGTTATTTGATAGTGGACTTGGATTAGTGGTGAAAGAATGCTTTAAACTTGACGGCAACTACTACATGAAGTTTTAGAAGACATATAATTGATGTTCAAACTGAGGAAACTGATACACATAAGTTCCTAAATTAAAATCATATGAGAAAAAAAGTGAAAGATAAAATTAGGGGAAAAGACAAAGATAACAAATAGAAAACAGTAACAAATATGACAGATATTAAAAAACTTGTCAAAAACAACTTTTAATATCAATGATATATGCATCAAGTAAAAGACATATATTGTCAGAACTGATTAAATACATAACCAAACTATATGTTCTCTACTAGAAACACCCCTTAAATAAAAAAACACATATAGATTAGAAGTAAATGCATGGGGAAAAATATACCATACTAATCTAAAGAAATAAGGAGTAGCCACATTAATTTCAAAAAGAGCAAACTTCAAAGTAAGGAAAATCATAAGGGATAAAGAAGAGCATTACACAGTGATAAAGGCATTAATTCTATAGGAAGATCTAGCAGATCTTAATGTACAAGCACACACAATATAGCATGCAACTACACATGGCAAAATGTGATAGAACTATACAGATAAACAAATGAATCTATTATTGCTGGGGGAACTCAAGAGTTAAACACTTTTTGCTTTAGTTTATAGTTAATAGGCTTTGTGATTAATGCATGTAGAAAGCTGTTGTTCCAGGAACTAGAATGTATGACTGTATTTACCCTGACTCCAGGAGGACTGCAAGTGACCGAGATGGTATCTAAGCCATTCTACTCCAGGGAGAAAACAACCGGGCACAGATAAAGAATCGCTGGTCAGGACCTGGCTGGTGGACTGAGTGAACTGAGTGCCAACCTGCAAAGCGAGGAGTTGCTGGTTTGATTCCCAATATGGGCACATGCCTGGGTTGCAGGCCAGGTCCCTGGTTGTGGGTACATGAGAGGAAACCACACATTGATGTTTCTCTCCTTCTCTTTCTCTCTCCCTACCCCGCTCTCTATAAACAAATAAATAAAATCTTTAAAAAATAAAATCAGTAGTCAGCAGATAAAAGGATGCTAGGAAAATTTGCCTGACTGCAACTTTTACTGATTAAAATTTTCCCTGCATTCCAAACCCCTTACCTACTTTTTTCCTAAATTCCAAACTCCTTACCTACCCTTTTCTTCTTATAAAAATGTTAGCTTGAGATGTGATGTTCAGATGGTTCTTAGGGTACATAGTCCATCATCTTCTGAGATCACCAACATCTGAATAAAGTGGCTGTAAAGATTTAATCATTATCTCTGCTTATTGGTGCTGGTAGTGACCAGCAGCATGAACACTGACTTCCGGTTTCCCTACATTAGTTGGAGACTTCAACATCCCTCATAAAGAGAGATTCAGTAGGCAGGAAATCAATAAGGGCATAGTTGAACTCAATGATATCACTAACCAACTGACTGTAATTGATATCTGTAGACACTTTATTAAACAGCAGGAAAATATATATCATTCTCAACCTCACATGGAACATTCACCAAGATAGACCATGTTCGGGGCCATAAAACAAACCTTAAATTTTTTAATATAAATTTATGAAAGAATATAAATCATAAAACATATGCTTTAGACCACTATGGAACTAAACTAGAAATCAATAACAGAAAAATTACTGGAAAATCCCCAAATACTTCAAGATTAAACAACACAGTTCTGAAAAAGACATGGATCAAGGAAGAATCTCAAGAGAAATTTTAAAATATTTTAAACTAAATGAAAACTAAAACATAACATATCAAAATTTGTGGGACGCAGCACAAATAGTGCTTACAGGGAAATTTATAACAATAAATGCATATGTTAGGAAAGAAGAGATATCTAAAATGAATCATCTAAGTTTCCACCTTAGAAAGCTAGAAAATTTAGAGAAAATCAATCCAACTTACATAAAGAGGGGATAATAATTATAATTATAGCAGATGTTGATGAAATTGAAAACAGGAAATCAATGAAAACCAAGGCTTGTTCTTTGAACAGATCCATAGAATTGGTAAGTCAGTAGCCAGGCTAGGTAAAAAAAAAATAATAATAAAAGAAGGTGGGCACAAATCACTTAGATATAAAACAAGGAATGTTTCTACAAATCCCATGTACAACAAAAGAACAATAAAGAAATACTATAAATAAGTCTGTGCTTATAAATCTGACAACTCAGATGAATTGAACAGGTTTCTTGTGAGATACATATCAAAACTCATACAAGAGAAAGTTGATAATTTGAATAGACATATATTTATTAAATAAAATAATTAATAATTAAAAACCTTCCAGGACTCAAAGCACCACACCCAGAGGGACTCACTGGTAGAGTCCACTAGACATTTAAGAAAAAAAGTATGCCAATTTCCTATGTCTTTCAGGGGTTAGAAGCAGAAGGAATACATTCTTCACTAACCACTCATTTGAGTCTATTCTGATATCCATTCTATCTGAGGAATTTTATTTATTTTAACAAATTTTATACATCCAAGGTTTCTTATTGGCTCTTTTCTTGTGGACTAAATTTTATTTTCCTCATTTTGAGAATAGTAATCTATCCTAGAGTGTTGTTCTTTGTCCTCAAGTCATACCATTTTGTTAGGTGTTAGTTCTATTCCTTGAGACCCATACCCCCTTTCCATGGGATTATCTTTCTTACATGACTGGAAATTTTTCCTTGTGTGCTCATTCTACTGTGCATACTGGTGAGGGGCAGGGTGATGTAGGAAGAACTTAACAAGGAACTAATCTTCTGGCTGCAGAGTTTCCACTTTCCTCCTGGGTATCTCCAGCTACTGAAGGAATTGCCATGCCTCTCTGCACCGTATCCCAAATCTCACTGCTTCTACCTGACCATGAAGGCCTCTACCTGGCTTTTAGCTGGGGGGATGGAGTGGAGAGTTCCATGCTTTCTGGGGCAGGCCCACCCCCAAGACTCAACTCTTATCTGTTGACTCACAGTCCTTGACCTTTAATACAGGCATCTCATCCAAGCCTGAAATACCTCCCTCCCTCTCTCTGTCCACTCCCCTCCCACCCTGTGTTCCATATCTACCCCCACATCATGAGTTCTTTGTATATTGCTTTTGATTTAATCTGATTTGATTGTCTGCCATCTTCCAGTGATTGATTTCTGGGCCACTTATAAAATGGCTTTTCTATTTTTAATTAGGTTAAGCATTTTAAAAATATGCTGTTAAAAGTGGGAGTACAACAAATGAAAAAGCTTCTGCACAGCACAGGAAACCACCAACAAAATGAAAAGGCAAACTACCAAGTGGGAGAAAATATCTGCAAATTATATATCTGATAAGGTTTAATATTCACAATATATAAAGATATCATACAACTCGATGGCAAAAAAACCCCAATTTTAAAAAATGGGCAGAGATCAGAAGAGACATTTTTCCAAAGAACACAAGGTGTTACCTCACAACTGTTAAATGGCTATTATTAAAGAATGGTTAATATTAAAAAGAAAAAAATGTAAGAAATAACCAGTGCTGGTAAAGATGTGGAGAAAGGAACCCTTGTGCACTGTCGTTGGGAATGTAACTTGGTACAGCCACTGTGGAAAACGTGTGGAGTTTCCTCAAGAAATTAAAAATTGAACTACCACATGATTTAGTAATTCTTATTTTGGGTATTTATTCAAAGAGGATGAAAACACTAACTTGAAAAGATATATGCAAACCCATGCTCATTACAGTATTATTTACAATAGATAAGACCTGGAAGCAACTAAGTGTCTACTGATGAATGAGTGGATAAAGAAGACTTGTGGCTCACACACACACACACACACACACACACACACACACACAATTGAATACTATTTATCCATTAAAAAAAGAAGAAAATCATGCCATTTGCAACAACATGAATGGATCTTCAGGGTATTATTCTAAGTGAAATAAGTCAGACAGAGAAAGGTGGTCAATTGTACGATATTGCTTATATGCATAATTTAAACACAAAAAATAAAAAAAATTGAGCTCATGGATATAGAGAATACGATTGGTTGTTACCAGATGTGGGGGGAAGAGGAGGGTATGAAAGGGGGTAAAATATAAAAATTCCCTGTTATAAAATGTGATACAGTTCTAATGTAAAACATGAAAACTATAGCTAACAATACGTTATTGTGAATTTGAAAGTTGCTAAGAGAATAAATCTTAAAAGTTTCCATTCCAAGGGGGAAAAATTGTAACTGTGTATAGTAATGGATGTCTACTAGACTTACTGTAGTGACCATTTTACAAATATCAAATTATTATGTTTTACACCTGAAACTAATATAATGTTAAATGCTAATTACACCTAAGTAAAAAAAAAATAAGTTGTTGAGCACTGGATCAGGCAGTGTTGTCCAGCGTATGTACTTAGTCAAGCATCTTAAGGTAATCCTGAAACAACTTTCTAAGTTTAAAACCATGGGAAGAAATTACCAATAAAATCAGCCTTAGATTTGACTTTTAAAAAATATATAAAACTGCTCTGCATAAAAACATGAATATAAAGGAAGCAATCCAAGGGAGACACTCGTAATAAATATAACAAAAAATTTATACAAGTCTATAAGAAAAATGGTAAGGTCCCAATAGACAATTAGAAATATGTATGAACTGAGAATATAAATTACAAAATAAACATGAATAAAAATAAAAATAGAACCTCAGTAGTAAATAAAATGTAAATTTAAAACTGAGATACTGTTTTACATTTGCAAAATTCATAAAAAATGAATTTTAATGAGAATATTTAATGCTAGCAAGTATGTTGTAAAATAAACATTATCATACAAGGGGGGACCCAAATAAAACAAAACTCATTTATAAAAATTTTTGTACTTATTCTTACATGTGTGCACTTCAGTCACCTTCAAAGTGCTCTCTATTTGATAGAGTACATCTATGGAGACTTTTTCTACTGCTAAAACAGTTTTTGAGTTTGTCGATTTTGATGCCTTTTAGTACTTGTGCTATTTTTTGTTTCACCTCTTCCACACTGGCCAAACATTTCCCTTTGTGGACTTTATCTGGAAAAACAAAAGAAAGCTGCTCGGGGCAAGATTAGGTGAATAGGAACAGTGGGGCATGGGGGTCATGCCGTTTTTTGGTCGAAAACTGCTAAACAGGCAGCCCAGTGTGGGTAGGTATGCTGGGAAATCACCCATCATGAAATGGGCAAATGCACTGAAAGGGTATTAAAAAAAAAATTCACTGAATCTGAATGGAGCCTCTCACAACAATGCCGGCTGGTACACTGATACAGATGGGTTCCTAGAACACTCACCTAGTGGGGGAAGCTTATACTACAAAGGGCCCATCCTCCAGAAGATAATTCTGGGTTTTTATTTTTTGGGGGCCCATCCTTGTATACTGCTAATGATTACTGGAATGATCTATTTGCCAGTGCTTTTGAAATACCTTTAAGTTTTAACCACTTGATCTAGATATGCGACTATCTCTTTAAAATATATTTAAATAAGGATGTTGTTTTATACCAGACTTATAAAGGAATAAAAAAGTGTGCAATGATAGAATAACAGTTAAATTGTCTTGTAGTTCAAGCACATTATAGACTATCAGGTAAACATTAAATGGGCATTTATGAATGGGGATATGCTAGTGGGGGACTGGATGAAAGAAGGCGAAGGGATTAGTCAAAGGACATACGTGCATAAGCCACACACTGCAGTGTGGTGATGGACAAAGGAAGAGGGAGGCGAGGGATGGGTGGAGGCAGGCAAAGAGGAGACTATGGAGACATCTGTGTTAGTGTCAACAATAAAAATAAAGGGAAAAATAAAGTGCAGCATAACTATGTATATAGTTTGTGCTCAACCTAAAAATATACATGTGAATAAACCGGAAACTAAAAGGAAATTTGTAGAAACATCAAAAATTGTATGTAATTAGTAGATTCATTTTCAGTTTTAACTTTTTTGGGTATTTCCTAAAGCATCTATAATAAGGAAGTAATCCTTTGATCGACAGTGACAAAAGCTATTTCAACAATTGATCACCTGACAAATACTTTATTTCTCAGAATCCTTCCCTTTTATTTCATGTCTGACAACTTTCCCTCATTCTGCGAGGTATCTAGGGCTGCCTGAACCAAACACGAATAACCTGGAGGTTTAAAAGAACAGAAATGTATTGTATCACAGTCCTGGAGGCTAGAAGTTCAAATCAAGGTGTTAGCAGATCTATGATGCTCTTGAAGCCTGCAGGGGAGAACCCTCTTCCCTGTCCTGACATCTGGTGGGGTCCAGCAACCCTTGGTGCCCCTTGGCCTATGCCAGAACTCCAGTCTCTGCAACCACCTTCGCGTGGCTTTCTCCCTGTGTCCTCCTCACCTCTTCTTGCTTCTGTGCACGCCAGTCTCTGTGTGAAATTTCTCCTTCTCATGACACTGGTCATATTGGATTAGAGCTCACCCTGCTGAATTCATTTTAACTTATCTCTGTAAGGACTCTATTCTCAAACAAGGGCACATCCTAAAGCATATGTTAGGACTTCAACAAATGTCTTTTCCAGTAGGGACAAAAATTCAACTCATAATATTTCTGCTCGTCAAGCTATAGTGCCTTGCCTATTCTTGTCTTCAAAGAGATGATCTTCAACCCTGAAAATCTCTCTTAATCCTCTCAACTATCAATACATGCTAAATGAGGATGCCATTGATTAAAGGCTTCTTCTCCATTACTTGGAAATTTCTTTATAAGAAAAGGCTGAGTTTAGGGAGGGGTTAATGCCCAGTAATGGCTTATGGGACCAGACACTAGTGACAGACAGAAAGATCTTTCCAGCACCTCAGAAATCATATCATACAGGAAAAGTGATGATGATGAACTACCTCACCTAAAGCAGGGTGCACAAAACTGAGATGCTGTCACCACCCTGGCTCACAGGGGACAACTAAGGCAGAAAAGATTCAGGATTACTGAGGACAGCCAGAAATGCCACGCTACATGATATGCTTAGTGGCCCTTTAAATTGCTTCCTTAATTTAATACTGTGATATTTTCCTTAGAGAAACTTCTCTTGAAAGCAGTGGTAACCGTTTCACAGATGAAACTAGAGCCAGTTTCCTTGCTTTTTTTTCAAAGTCCTCATTCAAAATATAAATTTAGGTGATCTTTGTAATTCTGAGTAAAATGCATTAAATAAGGTACCAATTAAGTAGTCAAGCAATGCTAAGTGTTACTTATTCAGCAAATGGGTTATAGACTCAGTCCTCAAAGTAAATGTTCTTTATTTAATTTTGAAGACAGGGGAAAATCTGGAAATAGTTAACTATTAATATTTTTGGCTCCCCTAGTCCCTATTCTTTGGGCAGCCCATGTACAAAATAAGTGTTCTGGTATGCACGATGAATTGTATTCAGGGGAGATTTTTTATTTTAAATTGACTTTGAATCCAGTGTCAGCATATATTATTTAGACCTATATATTAAATTACATAATGATTTATTCTACTCCAGTCCCACATTGAAGATGTATGGGCTGCATGATGTTACATCCATAGGCAGACTTGCAGAACTGATTCCAGAGGCAGCCCTCCTGCAGAATCAGCCCTAAGCCGTTATCTCAGTGTGAGTCTGTGGCACCACACTGGGAGAAAATGTCATTTTTTTTAGCAACAGAAATTCTTTGGTCCTATCCATTCAGGTTCACTACAGCAGAACGAGTGGCTTTGACAAAGTGAAGATTACCCAGAACCGCACCCAAATTACAGACGTGTGCCCCACCTCTGGGAGGCTGGGCTGCCCAAACGGAGGGCCTCTGTTGGAAATTCCCTCTATTCAAAGTTAAGGACTATTCTATGATTCAAGCCCATTGTATTAGAGCATTTTTTTGGTCGTTAGTCTGAGTGAAATGAAGATTTATAACAAAAAATATTCAGATCTAAGTACAATTCAAACAAAACTGGTATTTCAAATAGATGGTCTCTGAAATTTATATGCAGGCAATTACTAAGGGTATAAGGCAAATATCAGTTCTGTGTTTTTTCAAAGACATTGTTTTATTTTTGTTTTTCTTCCCTGATCCATATATGCCTCATCTATAATACCAAATCCAGAGAAATGCTACAAAATTCCAAACACATGACATACAGGCCTACATTTATCGTACCACCTAAAGGGTTTCTCAGCAAATCAGCTGGGCATCTGCTGATCTATAGGCCCAACTTCCTCCAGAATTACTTTTCTGGTATACATTACTCCTCACATCTTGGATTTCTCAGCACTTGATCGTTATTGGGAAATTTCAGAATGCAGAATTTCATTTTATTTTTATCAAAGAGAAAAGCTATTTAAAAGTTGTCAGCAGTTTCTTTATTGGGATAGAACTATCAAATTCTAAATTTTGTAAGTTTCACCAGAATTCACTCTCCAGTTATTACCTTAAAATAAAGCAAGTGAATTACTATGTATGTTTTGTCTTGGCAAAGACCTGTGGCTTAGGTGTGGTGTTGGCTGAGACCCATGCACTGCGACAGAGGCTGGGGCCCCTCCTGCCAAGCCATTTACTTAGCATGCGTGGGAGAGCCAGAATAAGGGGCTGTGCACATGTACAAAGGGGCTGCTCAAAGAACTGAGCCAAACCCTGGAGCCAGAAGTATTTCTTCTTAGAGCTCTGGTTATTTGAATAGGAAAATAAATATAATTTGTTTTCTACCACAGTGCAAAATGCAGCGCACCAGTTATATTTAAAATAATAGTATTTCCTTGCATTTTTGTAGATGACTTCTTTAGTTTTATTTCTTCAAACAGGTTATTATCTCCCTGAGAATAAGAACCATGCTTTCCAAATGTTCTTGTGTTCTATGATAGCATCATTAATTGCAGTAATCTACATGTATTAAACACCTGATATGTTTTTTGACTAAATGATATTTCATCTTTATATAACTTGATGGTCATGATGTGCTTTCTCTCTCTCTCTTATACACACACACAAATTATTTAACAACCTGGCAGAGAGTCAGAGGTGTCAAAAAATTGTCTATGTGAAACTTGGGGAAATAAGAGATTTGTTCAGCTAACAATTAGGAGAACCACAATTCAAAGCTTACAAAATCAACATATATTACTATTCCAGTGACTACCATTTGTGGCAATCTGATAGCCCTTGAGCCAAATTTCAGGCACAGATTTCTTTTGCCCATTTTGATTCACCAGCCAATGAAAGTCTTTCTCAGTTGACCACATCTGCCACCACTCGAGGCTGAGCAACACCTGGTGTGTTTCAGAGACTTATGCTACTTGCCTGACCTCTAAGGACTTGATATCCTAAACTTCACCACAAACCATGCACCACGGAAGTCTTCAGTGCATGCTTTGGGACTTTGCCTAAAAGAGAACTCATTAAGGGTTAGAATGAAGCCAAGTAAGAAGACAGGGAACCTAAAGTACAAATAACTGTCGAGAAAGACATTGTCATGGGAGGTCCTCATAGAATCTCTGTAAGCAGTGAGGCCTCTGTCTTGAAGTGATCTCTTTTTTTCTTATAGAATACAAAGGAATTGCAAACTGTGAGTTTTGGTTTTACACAAATGAAAAGTCTCTTAATACCTCTTCTCAAAACATAGGTAGCATATAAAATATATAAAATAGAAATAATAATGTAAGTCTACATTTCTACTCTTATAAACCTGTTTTTAAAAAATAGGTTGTATTTACATGGTTTATTATATTTTTATTAGGAATTTGAAAGTAACTTGCTCTCTAGTGATATAAATCAAAGAAGTTACAAGTGAAAATCACCAAGGGTTCACAAAACCTTCCCAGTGAAGGGAATGGAAGAAGTTAGGATAAATTCACACTTTAGAAAGACACCCCCACTGGCCCCGCAGGTCACACCTTGCAACAGCTACAAAGTTCAAGCACCTTTCTATGTTTCTATCCTCAACTGCTGCAAGAACACCATTAGCCCAGGTCCAGAATTACTGGACAAGTAACAAATCTCAATTCAGGTCAAAGTTGGAAGCAACACTACTATGACAGATTCATGTTGCTTAGCATCATGTTTAATAGGGAATGAAAGGATAGGATATCTCTTTTGACTATTACATATCTCTAATTTTCCAATGTCTCTTTCTCTCTCTCTTCACCTGAGGATATGTTTCTTGATTTTAGAGAGAGATAGGGAGAGAGAGGGGGGCAAGGGAGGGAAAGAGAGAGGGGAGAGAGGGAGAGAGAGGGAGGGAAAGAGGGAGGGAGGGAGAGAAAAAAGAGAAAGAAAGATCAATCAGCTGCTCTCATATGTGCCCTGACTGGGAATTGAACCTGCAACCTTTTGGTGTATGGGAGGACACTCCAACCAACTGAGTCACATGGCCAGGGCAACATACCCCTCTCTTCATGTTCTTAAAAGAATCATATAAATATCAAGCTCAGAAAAGGGAATCACCTTTAATCTTAGAAATCTTAAAAGAGGATTAATGTTCTGATTCATACTGAGGGACTTTTAATCATCGAATTGCCTAAAATGGCATAACTTTTATTAAAAGTCTATTCTCCTATCTTTGCCCATCTTCTCTAATTCCCATGTCATTTTTCAAGATGTGATGAGAAGGGTCTATAAATTCCTTAAAGAGTTCTTCAGATATAACATATTTCATGTGGCCACTTACACAATAAAATACTACTTGGTTATAAAAAAGAAGAAAATTTTACCATTTGTGACGGCATGGTTGGACCTGGAGAACATTACACTAAGTGAAATAAACCAGTCACAGAAAGACAAATATCACATGATTTCACTCATATGTGGAATCTAATGAACAAACTGAACTAACAAGCAAAACAGACACAGACTCATAGATGGAGAGCAGGCTGACAGCTGTGAGGGAGGGGGAAGGTTAGGGGGTGGAGGGATTGAGCAAAAAGGAAATAGGACTCATGTACATGGACAACTGTGTGGTGATTGTGTTGGGGAGGAGGTATAAGGGTAGTAAATGATCATGGAAAAAATATAATAAAAATAAAAAAGCTTAACAGGAAAAAAGAAAATAGGGTGCTATTTTCCCCTTCTAATATATTGGTAGTAGTTAGCTATAGTGGTTAGTGAAGAAGGGCTGTGAGTCTATATTGGGCTCAGAAAGAACTGTGAGATTAATTTGTGGTCTTTTCCATAGGCTTCACAGAAAAGCGAAGATGGGAGGGCCAGGTATTTGATTTGCCTCGGTCACTCTGATTATCTCTCATCAGTGTAGGCCATGTGTTTAACTCAGGTGGATATCACTCAGGCTTGTTGGATTCTCAGTAAGAAGTGAAGGTTAAGGGCTTAACCAGCTCTAATATAAGGCTGACAGCTTACCCTTACTTAGCAGGTGCTCAAGAATACAAATGCAGCATGCAAAGGGGACCGACGCTAAGCCAGGTCCATACTACCAGGCCTGATCTGGCAACTACAGCCCAACAAGTCAAATTCAACTGAGAAAATTACTGAAGTCTGGGCAACCAGAACCTTGCTGGGCATCTGGTTGGCTGACCTTGTTTTTATCTCCCCCAGAAGTGACTTACATAGGGGACAGGACATGGTACTTGGGCAGCATGAAAGATCAGTTGGTCAGAGCTAAGCCTAGCAGGGAAATGGGGTGTGAGGTAGGAAACAAGATTAAAATGGAAAAACAGACACTGGGGAAATCTGGTCAGAGAGAGGAGGGATGTTTGCAGTAGAGTGCACCGAGCGCACTGAATCGTGCTGAGGGTGGACACCTGCCCCAAGGCCGTTCTGCACAGTTCCCGCCTGTCTCCTGCCAGCTCTGTCTCCTGCCTCATGCTGGACTGCAGAACTGGGGCTCCTACCTTGGGCGCCAGCAGGTCAGTCTGAGCTGCTTGAGAGCAGCATGTTGGCAGCACTGAGAGAATATAGGCTTTTCTTAGTTGACCGTAGGATGTGACTGTCATGGACCTGCACCTGCGGTAGCTGTTTTGGCAGGCCCTTCACTTTTAACCACGGTAGAAGTGGTTCAAAAGAAACCTTTTGCCTCCATATTTAATGCCGCTCAGTACAACCTCCCCTACCCATGCCAATATATAATTATCCTCACCAAAAGCATGCTGACTTTTTAGTTTCTCCTGACTATGCTTTTAAAGAGAGCAGTTTGTAGACAACAGATCTAATACAAGAACCAGCCAAATGTGGTGAACACATTTCATGGGAAAGAGGGCTTTTAACATATTTGTTGAAATCATTTTCATGGATCTATTTCTTAGAAGATTGTGCCTGTTTTGTAATTCTTTTCCAACACTATTGGAACAATGCCAATGAAATAAGTGATGTAATGAGGATGTTAATCTCTACAGGGAAAGTAGATATACTTTGTTGTCGAAGAAGATATGAGAGAAAGAGACTGGACTAAGATACAACCTAGGAGGCTCCTGAGCTCCCCCCACACAGACACATTGAGTGTACACACAGCCATGTGTGTATACACATCAAACGAATGAGAAAATAAGCACATTCAAAGGGTACGGAAGGCTGAGACACACTCTGGCCATAAACGCCACCAGGTCTCAGCGCCATACATTTGGTGGAAGACCCCCAACTCCCAGATTCTCCACAAAGAGCAAAGGCTTTGAATTCCATTATCTAGTGTCCCAACTTTTAAGACTCCCACTGAAAGGACGGGCTCCCAAAACACCTAGCTGTGAAGGCCAATGAGGCGAGTGTCCTTGAGACCCACAAGACTACAGAAAATAAAGAAGCAGTTCTTAATAGGTGCACAAGCACAGGCCTCACAGCTATCCCCTCAGGGGTCATGGCTCAGAGAACGTGCAAAACCAAAACAGCCCACCCACAGGTCCTTCTTGGAAAAATGTTTACCTGCATGCTTTAAAGCTGCTGCTAGAGGCCAGGTAAAGCCTCAGGCACTTGGGGCTGGCTGTGATCTTCCTCAGAGATCAGGGAAGCTAAGAGCCACCTCTCCCTGTTCTTTCCCAAGTTGCCATTAATGCCCTGGAAGGAGCTTTACAAACAACGGCATCCCAGCTTTAAGGGCTGTCGCCTAAGGGATGGACCCCCAGACTCCTGGCACTGATAACCAACAGGAATGCATTCCCCAAATCACACAGGACTATAGTTAGCAAAGAAGCAGTACTTACAGGGTGCACCAAACACCTCTCACAGGTGTCCTCCCAGGGCTCAGCACAGAGGGAGCAGGTAAAAATTCCCAGTCTTCTTCTGAAAGGGGTTTATCTACATACTTTAGAAACTGCTGCCTGAGGGCCAGGGCTCTGATTTAGCAGGCAGCTAGGGGCTGGCTGGCATCCTCCCCAGTGACCGGAAGCCAGTGGACAACTTTCCCCACTCCTCCCTTCGGACCACTCCAGTGCCAAAACTGAGTCACCTGGAAGGGGTATGTGTGCACACACGGCAGCCCAGCTTTTGTGGCTGCCACCTGAGGGGTGGGTCCCCAGATGACCTGCCCACCTTCCCACCTCTCCCCGTCCCACACTTGGACCCAGAACTAAGAAAACAGACAAAAACACCCATCTCCTAGTTTCTCCTAGTTTCTTCTTGATAGGAGATTAACTATATACTTTCCCAGTTGCTGCCTGAGGGTCAGCTGCTAATCAACCTGCAATCAACAGTATTTATTATACAAGCCTGAGTTGTGTTCTATACACCAACCATCAGAGAGAGAAACTAAGAAAACAATCCCACTGCCAATAGCAACAAAAAGAATAAAATACTTAGGAACAAGTTTAACCAAGGAGGTAAAAGACAGTAGATCTTAAGTGTTCTCACGCACACAAAACGTACATATGTGAGGTGATGGTATGTTAATTAACTGGATGGGGGAATCTTCAAAGTGTATTAATATA
Organism: Trachops cirrhosus; assembly: GCA_028533065.1. Classification (NCBI taxonomy): domain Eukaryota; kingdom Metazoa; phylum Chordata; class Mammalia; order Chiroptera; family Phyllostomidae; genus Trachops; species Trachops cirrhosus. The sequence continues at coordinate 113,208,536 of CM052541.1, read as the reverse complement.
TCAAATTATCTCATTGTATGCCTTAAATATCTTACTATGCTATTTGTCAATTATACCTCAATAAAGCTTAAAAAATAAAATATGGGAGAAAAGAGGAAATTATGGGGGGGTAACTGCTCAAAATCGTCAGTTACTGTAGTTAGTATAAATGCTCCTAAAAATTTAGCTGTATGAGCACCACCTGAAAATCTCTGTTGAGCCATGTAACAGTTTGAGAATGGCAGATGTGTTAAATTTAGGAAATTACCATAGGTGAAATAGCTTTCCTGATTGATTTTTAGTGACTTAATCATTAATACTGAATACAAACTATATTCTGAAAAAAATTATAAACATTTATTTAACTGGCATATTACTATTTCAGTTATTTTATATTTCAAAGAAACAATTGTCCCTGTTTTAGGAAATTAAGTTGTTTTCTTTAAAGTTAAATATAAAATTTCCCAATGAGTAAATGTTCTCAGTGTTTTTAGTAATGAAATACTAGGTTGTGTGTGTTTTTTTGGCTTTTTTTGTATGTGTACATCCATCTGTGCCATTCAAAATATGAAAACTATGTCTCTATACATTTTTTAATTTTATGGAAAAATTGTGTGGCAAAATATGTAGCTGCTAAAAGATACATTACGTCTAAAAGAGAGAGCTATGTTAATTCAACCTACTGAAATACATTTCTAACAATTAGTTCAGCATTACAAAAAAAGCATTCAAACAAATGATATGCACATCATCACCAGTACTAAGATAGTCATCTATTTTGTGTTAATGCAAGTGTGGGAATTTATTTAATCATTTGAAAAGAATCTTTTTTAAATCATTACTATGAATTCAGACATACAATTTTGGAACAAAATGTAATTGAATATCCCTTCCTTTGAATAGAGTGCAAGCCTGGGCTTCTTTGTTTCTTTATAGTATTTCAAAGTCAATTTTAACAAAGCATCGGGAAGGAAGTTAGATATAAGGCTGTCTTGAATTTATAAAGTAGTTTTCTTCCTAGGAAATCAAAATAACTTGCATTTACTCTTACACGATGCTTGTCAGCCTGCCAGTCCTCATTGTGTTCTCTTCTGTGTTAGAATGTGCCTGGCAGAATGAACACCAACTCCTGCCTTTTAACCAAGCAGCTGAGCAGAACCAAGAGTCTGATTTACTTTTAGACACAAGAAACATACATCCATATATGTATAGGGTTGTATTTGTAGGAATCTTGTCAAAGTAGTCACCTTGGAAGGATAAACATTCCATGAAGTTGCTACTGCATCAGATATATTCGGAAAAAGGTGGTGTTGCCTTCAGAGCCTGTTCCTGGGCCCCATTAGTGCCACACAGCCCTCTATAAGCACATTCCATTTTCATTAAACCCATCTGCAACTCACCTTCATTGTTCCTCTTATTGTTTCCATCCATTAACTTACCCCATGATGAAGATTTTGTCACCAATGTATATGTCCAAAGAATGAGACACCAAAACTAGTCCCTGCCTTTTATAGATCAGTTCAATAAAAATAATGTTGATAAACATTTAGCTAACACTTTTTAAAAATTTCCTGGAAGCCAGAAACTATCCTAGGCCTTTTATTTGCATAATTCCAATGAATGCTCAACACAACCTGTAGAAAAGTTTTTTAAATGAGATACTGGGAGATTGTATAATTTGCCTATAGCCATAGCTACTGAAATGATCCCTATATGCAAGTTCAAATTGCCCATTTCCAAGTCATTTATGACCAAGGCAAGAAATACATGGGTAACTGACACAAACACACCATTAGTAATGCCCATAGTGACAAAGAAAGATTTATTGTCTAAATATTAAAGAATTTTCAATAGAGTAGTCATGCTCTCTATTTGTCAGGTAAGTGGGCTTGTACCGGGGAGCACTGCAGGCAAAAGAAGGACCTCACCTTGGACTCGGGCTGATTCAGGTTTTGTGGTGCCCGAAGCATATTTAATTTGGGGAGTCCTCTTTAAGGGAAATATAAAAGTATGAATAAAACATGAAAGTTTATATTTATTAGGAATGAAAAATCTCAAAGAACTACAAGAATTAAACCATCAAGTACCACATTAATATTAGCAATATGCATTATATTTTATAATTTTGGGTGCATGTTCCTTGTTTCTTCCAATGGCAATGATTTTATAATATAATTTTCTTAAAATGAGAATAGAAAAGTAATATTCAACTTCTTTTCTAGCATGGCTGATGGAAGGTTGGGTGTGTTTTAAAAACCATTGATTCGAAAGTCTCTACGTTCCTTTTTTTTTTAACTGATAATGCCACATCTATTTAGAAAGTGCTTCTTGCCTGGTGGAAGTCACCAGAGAACTGCAATGACAATTGCTGGTCCAGCTTGGCTATGTTTTCCTTTCCCACTCCAGCCCTCACCAGGCCGTGGGTGGGCAGAGCATGGCTTAGCCAAGAAGCTTGGTCATGGTAATCTCTAAGTAGTGAGCAATGAAGCAGACTTTGAATTAATTCCTGTTTCTTTAAGTCAAAGATGGGGTCCAATACTTGATGAGATCTACCCAGCACAGGTCTAATTGTGGGTAGCCTGTTGTAGCCTATCCTCAGCATCAGGGCCACCATCATGGGATGCAGGGTGTTACCCATGGTGGGAAGTGCATGATGCTCCCAGCACCTCTCCACATCTTCTATGGAGAAGGCACCAAGCTATGCTTCATTATCTTCCTGATAAAGCTGGGTCTGGCTATAATACTTTACATATTTATAGAGAAGTGGGCAACGGCAAGTGACATCCCATGGATTATACAACTTTTGAAAGTTTCCTAACCAAGGAAATGACATGTTATAAAATGAGAAAATCCAGGTGATGCTGAATACCAGCACTGCAACTATCTGGAGACCTTGGGTCCTTCCTTTGAAGCACCTCAGTTGGCTAGCCAACTTTCTGCTAGGTTATTAAAACTTCCACAGGGAGGGAGCCAACAGGGGCATTTGGGAGAAAAATTTAAACTCTCCTTAATGCTAATAAAGAGAAGGACCTTTAGGTCCAACTAGACCGTGTTGGACACCACCATTTAACTATTTCTATAAAATGGGAGTAATACATACTGCTGACCATTGAGTAGAGATTGAGATATTATATGTGCAAATGAGAGGCAACTGCTTGACTTATACATGTTTAATGTTAAAATCCTGCCATCTCTCCTGAACCAATCAAGACCAATATTCATGACCAGTGGAGCAAGTTTTATTGCTATAAACTGGGCAGGCAGGGGGCCATGCTGAGCCCTGGTAACTAAATATACATGGAGTCACAGCCAACATCAGTCTCTGTCCTCCTTGCCTAACATTGCCTTTTTGAGTTTAGCATGTTGACCACACTAGATTGAATCCTTGCTCTAAATCTCTGTTCAGTTGACTAATTCTGAATGTATTCATGAGGGGACTTTGTATTGATGACTTACTGACATGTATGCTTCTTGATTCGAGTGACCCCCTGCTATCTTGTTCAACCCACTAAATTGGATTTTCTTCAGCATAGCTCCTGGCCTGTCTGAAACCTAGAATTACCCAAGCCCTGTGGCACAGAGGGGCTGCCTACAAAGCTAAATCATTTGATTTCATCTAGTGCTTTCATGCTTCTCTTTCCTGCTAGCTCAAGCTGCTTAGTTCTCAGCAAGTAGGAGGGTCTAATCCAGTTTCTTAAGACACTTCCCAAAGAGTTACACAAAATCATTCTGAATAACACCATGCTTGAAAAATATATATTAACTCCTAGGATGACAAGTCTATAAACCATGTGAATTTGAACAAAAATTGTAAAGATCAAAATAATGCTAAAAACTTCACCTTCATTATCTCTCTTATTCATCAGAACTCCATAAGGGACCTACTACAACTAATGCCCATTTTATACATCAGGGTTTGTCACACTGTGGCCGATGGGTCTGGGCTGCCACCTCTTTTTGTGTGGCCTATCAACTATGGAGATTTTTTCAATTATTAAGTGGTTGAAACATAATCAAAGAAAGAATAATACTTTTTGACATAGAGAAATTTATAAAATTTAAATTGCATATTGTTAAATGGAGTTTTACTAGAACATAGCCACATCCATTTACTTATGTTCTGTCTATGGGCGAGTTTGCTCTACAAGGCAGAGTGGAATAGTAGCAACAGAGACTGTGGCTGGCAATGCCAAAGGTATTTACCATCTGACCCTTAATTGAAAAACTTTGTTGACCATTTACAAATAATGAAGCTAAAAATCAGAAAGTTCAGTAACTTACCCTGGCTTCCCCTAAAAATAGGTGGTGAAACCGAGAAAAAAAATCTGGGTCTGATTGATTTGAGAGATCTTACTTAACAACTACATACTGTGGTGACAGTTCTGGTCGTTGGTGAAATTTAGTGACTCTCACACACAGGAAGTACTCACATTTTAATGACTCTGTAGTTATCTTTTCTGTCCTGACCATTGCAGATAGTTTTGGCAGAAGGTGACTCCTGCCACTTCTGTAAAATGGCGTGCTGCTGAATTTATAAGGAGAGCATTTAGTTTTGCTGACATCTGTGTCGTGCAGTAAAGTTCTGGTCCTATTTCAAGTGGAATGATTGTCAAGCCCCATATTATAAACGCTTCTACTTCTAACCTAACTTCAAAAGCACAGCACATATGCTAGGTTTTTGGAATTGGATGAAAGGTATGGGACCATGCCCAAGAGATAATTACAAGTGATTATTCAAATTATACATTCACTTAATTGCCAGTAAAGAGAAAAAAATAATCCCTTCCTGGTTTCAGAAGCCAGATATAGTAGCAAGGGATTCAGTCCATTAAATAAATGAAAAAGAATTCCATTATATAAATCATTATCTAAGAGCAACATTTTTATATCCAACAAGCTTTTTTAAATTTTTTCTATTGTATTTTTTCCATTACCATTTATCCCCCTCATACCCTCCTTCCCTCAGCAATCACCACACTGTTGTCCAACATTCATTTTAAGATCAGCTTTTCATATAAATATTAAAAATACATTTATAATATTTTATTTGTATCTTAACTGTCAAATTTTAGATCTAATGATTTAAAATAATTATACAATCTGCTTTTGTTTTTTTTTATTCCAGTGGCACATTATGCTAATTTTCAAGGATGTTATTATTTAACATATTAGAGCACAAAATTAGGGACATGAAGGATTAAGGGACACTGTTTTTTAATATTCTCAGAGCTGCATAGACTGCCAAGTGACAATGTAATAGTATTGTGGTGCAACATTGACTTATGCATTAACAAAGTCATAATGGTATTATCACGTGCTATCCTCATCAAGGATGGTATTAGGATCTTTGAATAGAAACACTTAATCTGCATTTGTGACATGCTGTCCACTCTAAAAGGTTTCATCCTCCAATTACTGGTATGTTGGATTTTAGAATATCTGTTTTTGTGCCTTGGCTTTAAAGGTAAATGGTACATCTTGGAAGAGCAGAGCTTTTGTAGAACTATTGCTTACTTTACTGGAAAAGTAAAAGAGGTAAGGTGTTATTTTTTTTTAAGTTCTATGTAAAAAAATGGACATAAGTATTAGAAAATTACAAAGGGTGAAATACTTGCTAAAAATTAAGTCTGGACTTCCTATCTCCATTTGTAAGGAGCTTAGAAGTTGTCAATAGTAACAACAGGTAAAAAGCTATACAGACTGAAAAATTAGTAACTCTGGAATCTGTCAGAGATGAAAGGAAACACTGGGAAAACCAGTGCCCTGAAAATCAGAGACGCTCATGAAAAGTGGGAGTCAAGGCTTACTGAGGAGTGGCCACAAGCAGAAACTTCCTTGGGGACAAGTGCCACGACGAGTAGGAACACCAACTGAAACTGAAGAATTGCTGGAGTCTCAATGTGAACAACTCTGAGAGTAAGAACTCCAGGGGGACACAGTCAGAGGCGGGGACCCCACCTATTGGGAATTAACTGAGGAAGTCAGCCAGATTCCTACAAGGACAGTAGAAAAGAAATCATTTTGAGATACGCCAAAGCACTCTGTCTTAATAAGGCCTGCCCTTAGAAGAGATGAGTTAACCAGAGCCTGACTGGCTGAGGTATTATCAGAGCGTAAAAAAAAAAACAGTAAGGAAAATACCTCAGTACAGCCTACTTAGCCATCTTGTTCTACCACAGTGGGGGTGGGGAGAAAAAAATTGAGGAACATTTGTTCTCTAAACAAGTTCTCTAAAGCTCTCTGAAAATCTGAGACCTAATCATAGGACCATAGAATCCTTTCTCTCCCTTTGCCACCCTTCACTACAACACCACATCACTAAAGGGTAATTTATAACAATTTCTTTTACCCAGTTAATTGTGTTCCCTATTTTAAAAACAAATCAAATCAAAACAAAATAAAACAATGCATACCAGAAAGCAAAACAACAACAACAAAATACCCACAAAAGACTGAGTAAGCATCATTACTAGACATGGCAGGGATGTTGGGATTATCAGACCGAGCACACAAAACAACTCTGATTAATATGCTAAGGGATCTCATGGATAAAGTACACAGGAGGCAAGAACACAGGGGCAATGTAAACAGGGAGATGGAAATCCTAAGAAGGAACCAAAAGAAATGCTACCATTCTGGTGAGTGTGTCAATAATGAGAACGTACATGTACGGGAGAAGGAATATAAGAAAACTCTCTGCACTCTCCTCTTACTTTTGTTAACAAACTTAAAACTGCTCTAAAAACTAGTCTTTAAATAAGAAGATTATAAAGCAATAATATATTCCAAAACTGTCTTTTTACTTTTAGTTCTTTAACTAATTTAGTTCTTTAACTAATTTTCTGCACAAACATTGCTTCAAAATTAAACTATTTTCAAATATATAGTAAGTAGAGTTTGTGAATCTTCATCTGGTTATGTTTCTTTCATCTTCTGAGTCATCTTAATATTTTGTTTGCCGCCTGTGGTTGAACTTTTGGTATTTTATTATTTCTATTTATTTACTTGAGTCACTCTTGCTGGACCCATAATATTATACACCCTTTGAAGGCAGCTGCTGAATCTTAAAAAATAATATTTTCATTTTCTAATATAAAGGATTAATGAAAAACCACTGACTTAAATTGAATGAAACATTTAATTGTAAAAATGAACATTATAAGGACAAATGTATGCTTTTGTTGGACATACACAGAGAAGCTATTATGTGCCATAACATTTCCTGTGTTAAACTAATGAAAATCTGTTCACTGTGAATGTCTGATTATCTTTGATTTTTTTTTTTTGCAAAGACAAAGATTAGGTAAACAGGAAGTGGGGAGGAAAATTTACTTCTTTTAGCAGAAAGCAGTTAAGGAGAAGGAAGACTTCAGAGAGTAGTAAGATTAGACCTGAAAAGAACTTACAACTCTCAAGGCAAGGACGGTACAAGATAGAATGGTAGGAGTGCTGGAGGGTGTCAGATCTGCATATAGTTTTCAGCATTACTGTCCTTCTAGGTACAATCACAACAGCCAAGAATGTCCTCTCTTTTCTGAAAAAGTATCACTGATACTTATGGAACACTCAGTACATGCCAAGTGCTGTTCTAGGAACCATAATATTTTGTATTCTAAGTGCCTCAAATTAATTTCGCTGAGGTGAATAGATAAATATGATTCTTTATTCTAATCTGTGATAATAAATCTGGTCTGAACTTTGTGGTTAAGACACTAATGGGCATACAGTGTGTTTTGAACCATAGTCAATTAATTCAATGAACAATGAATCAGTTCAAAATATTTGTTTTTCTTTAATAGGCTTTGAAATCTAATTGTCTTAATTTGAATTCTGATTCTACCATTTACTCTCTCCTTATACCCTTTGAGGCTATTAAGAAAACTCTCTAAACTTTGATTTCCTCTTTGTGTAAATGGGAATAACAGTAAAATTTAACCCATAAAGTTTCTGTGAGGATCACTTGAAACAATGCATGAGCTCTCAGTAAATACTATCATAATTAGTGCGGATCTACTGTGCAGCTGTTCCTACTGTAGCTCTCTTGACCCTTGAGACAGACATTTTTAAATGGATAATTAATGCTGATAAAGTTTGAATTTATTAACTGGACTTCAATAAGATAATATTTGTCCTTTCAGGAGGCTTTATATAAAAATAACTCCCCCAAGTCTGTGAGTCCTTAGTTTTCTCTTTCCATACTAAACAAAGCACAGACTCATCAATTGATGACCTTACCATTTTTCTTTCTTTTTTTTTTTTTTTTTACCTAGCTCTATCTAATAAGAAGTATTAAAGCAGTGGTTCCCAGTCCTTTTGGCACCAGGGGCTGATTTTGTGGGAGATGCTAGGGGGCTGGGGCACAGGAAGCAGAACCCAGGTGAGCTTTGACAGCGGCCTGGGGGTTGGGGACACCTGTATTAAAGTATATCTTGTAACTCATTAGCTATTTAAATTAAACTAAATAGAATATAAATCAATGATTTTTTTAGAGAATTCTAGTAGTTAAGTCCCTACTTGACCCTAGTATAAAAAGAGAGTCCTCTGGAAATACACTCTTCCCTATGTTCCACTCTGAGTGTGGACATCCACACTCTTATTGTACCGGCCTTTCTGGTAGTGATCACATTGACTATTCTCTAGCTTTGTGACTACAAAAAATCTCCAGTTTCATAGACCCTCCAGGCAACCAAGCCACTCCTTAGTTTATACTTGTGCGACCTGTCTTTCTGAGTTTTTAAAAATTGAATGCCATTCTGTGTTTTAAAATACTTTAAAAAAATTTACCAAGGTCATTTTCAGTCTTGTTTTCATGGCACATACCAGGGTCTGCTGAGATGGTGCCATGCAGACAGACAAAGTCCTTTTTTATTGCAGCATTCAGCTTAAAGACCACATTGAATACTCTCCGGTCCCACTGAACTGCCTTTTTATTGTCACCTCTCACACAGTGACACTTTAAGTCTCAAATATATTTAAACTGATCAAATAAATGTATTAAGTAATGAAAAACTGAGTACCACTAAGTTTTTTATATTAACAGGTCATCTAGACATCTAAAAAGTGACAAACAACAGTTTTTAGATGATTTAATAGATATTCATGTGTAGTACTACATTTAAGAACCAAAAGGCTTGCCCTGACAGGTGTGGCTCAGTGGTTGGGCGTCATCCTGCAAACTGGAAGGTGTCCTGTTTGATTCCCTGTCAGGACACATGCCTGGGTTGCAGGCCAGGCCCCTGACTGGGGGTGTTCGAGAGGCAGCTGATCAATGTTTCTCTGGCACACTGATGTTTCTCCCCCTCTTTCTCCCTTTCTCTCTAAAAATAAATAAATACAATCTTTAAAAAATATAAAAAAGAATCAGATCAATGTCTTCATGTGATCTTGATTATATCACATCACCTCTATGAACTTTATTTTCTTTATCTGTTAAATGGAAATAAGCTCATGTGGCTCAGAATTGTTACAGGGTTTAAAGGATATTTTGTATTTGAATCTAAAAAGCTTTATATAATATTATTGTAATAATTAACAATTCTGGCTATGTAGGAGGAGAACCAGGAAAAAAAGAACCAAAAGTCTTGATAAAGATGAATATACAGACTTACACATTCTGTTAAAGTCTCTATTTCTGTACTTGCACTTATGTGTTTACATATTTCGATAATGTGGGAGACAGTGTTTGATGTAGCTAGGTAATTTAATAGTATGTATATTGAATTAAAATCCCAACTCATCCTACCTATTTATTGGCCTTATAGGGAGTTATAAGACAAATAATATCCAGGTGCAGAAAAGAAAATAATTTGTTAAGTGTTTGAAAAAATGGACCTATAAATAGATTTGCTGATTATATATTAATATAAGAGAAAAAACTTATATAAATTTAGATGAGTTAATATGGAGTCTGATTTAGAAAAGTTTGTATCTTACTGAAATCTATAATTTAGTGTGTAAAAACTTCAGGCCTGGTCACCACACATTAAATACACCTTTTGTCATTAACCAAGCTGAGGTGTGCTGCTCGTGGGAGTGATGGCCTTTCAGAATCCCAAACATGAGGAAAGACAACTTGAAACTCACTTCCCAAGTTCATTAAACATTAAGAAATCCTACAGTCTCTTAAACCATTGTTTTTAGTATTCCAAGACGAGTCCATGAGATTCTCTCCTTTCTGGCTGATGAACAGCTGTCACTCCCCGCACGTCATCGGGAGCTTGTGCTGGAACCTGTGTTCGCACACTCTCCAGCTCCCCAGTGGCCCCTATTCCGTCCAATCTCTGACCTCTGGTTTTCTACTTCTTGGGACTCACAGAAACACATTTTAAGCTAGCTGACATTTAAAAATATATATTTACCCTCACGTACTTACAGTTTTAATTCCCAGCATCTGGAAAGCAACCTCTTGGTCAGACTTTGAGTTCACTGGAGAGAACTCAGAATTTAAAAGTTATTACTACCTTTAGCTAGGTTAGAAGAAAATTCAGTGCAATGCTTAAAAAATGGTAAAGCTACTGTGCTAATATTTACCTTGTGCCCTTTTTTCAAGGGGACTCAAATGACAAGGTAGATGTCTTTAATATTTACTTACTCCTATGAGTACAAAATGTAATTTTCATTAAATATGAAGGAAAACAAGCACAAAAAAGTTTAGTTTCAAAAAGTGGCTTGTCAGAAGAGAGAAGTAACATTGAGCTTTTTACTTGCACTAGGCTCTTCCACCTCTTTTTATTTAATTTTATTTTAAAACAAGGTCTTCCACCTTATCAGTATTAGAATGCAAAATATATCTCTCATGTTTTTCCTCTGGAAATCAAGTGAATTTAGCACTTACAGTCTCATCCCTGTGCCAAGTACAGTGAATGCACTTGATATAACAGATATTTTTAAATTTCAAATCACACAAAACACATTTAAAAAATTTTTTGCAAAGCTCAATAAATTTTTATGCCTGGTTTAGCAAAATACATAATAGAATTGTAAAAGAGCAATATTATATTCTGCTTGGGGAGGTTCAAAATATTTTAGACTCCTCATTTACAGAAATACATCTAATTCTGAGCTTTATGATAGACCCTCATTAACTAGAATGCTTATTGTAATTTAATTAATTTATAACTTATTTAGCCTTAACAGTTATCTAAACTAAAATGTTGGTAGTTCATAAAATACAAAAATAAAAAAGAACATTCTTTCTACAATGTAGTCTGTTAAGTCTAATTGAATCTGCACGATGACTGAGATACATAAATTGGTTAACAATATTTTTATAGCTGCCAAAAGGAAATTTAGAGACACAATGTGCTAGTATCAGGATATGCTCTGAAATTTGTTTTCTAAAATAAATCCCTGATTGAAATTTCTTATTTTTGTTTTATTTGAAGGCTTGTTGATTCCCCCTCCCACCCTCATTTACCTCTTCCTAAGGAAAGTGAAATGGTGGAGCAAATTTATTTTCTAGATTTTGTCACAAATATTTTGTGTATATGACTTGTATTTTCTAGGCCATTCTAACACAGTAAGAATAAGGGAATAGTAAATTCCCATCTAAATCTATTGTGGTGAGATTTTAGCACCCCCTAATTTCTGCTATTTATGTTCTTTGAGTCCCTAGATATATTTACCCTCTTGACTACTTCATGGCATCTGTTATTTATTGCCTTGGCCCATTGTGCTAATATTGCCAGGTGCCTTCCACACTGAAAGTGGTCTATGTGATAATCGTTGCCCAGAAGAGATTCTGCAGTTATTGCTACAGCCCTTCAATGTTAGCACAGAGGTTGCTATAGAAAACTGAAGGTTGTATACTGAACACCAAGGTGAGGGTGGCCATGACACAGCCCTTGACGCCTGCCTTGCTCTTTCTAAACACAATCCAGGGGTATTTTCGAGCAGCCATTTTTTCCTTACAGTCTCAATTATTCGGCTTATGTTGGCTGACATTCTAAATGACTAACACAAATCACCACTTCCTTTCCTATGTGCCAATTGCCTTTGAACTCAATTTGAACAGCTCTACTCCATTTCCTTTAGGACGAATTCTTCATAAGGCATTTTCTTTTCTTCAAAAAAAGAAAATATTCTCAGAAGATCAGCTCTGCTGGACCTATAATGATGTCTAAATTCTAGGGTGAATGTGGCTGAAAGTTAAACTAGAAACCCCTGCTTCATTAACCCATCCATCATACCTTTTGTAAAAATAGCTATTCAAATAGTTATAAAATGCATATTTGAATGCATAGATATTAAAAGAATATATATTTTCCAATTCCAGTCAAGGAAATGACTGGATTCACACATAGAATGTTTACTGGGCATCTGTATGCACACATTATTTTGCTAGGCACTAGGAGTACATCAAAGCACAGTTTGGACAAATAGCATACACATGTTTTTTTCTGAAAGTTAATTTTTTCCATTAGCATTTAGTCCCTTAATACCCTCCTCCCGCCCACCCCCACAGTCACCACACTGCTGTCCATGCCCATGAGTCCTTTTTCCTTTTTGCTCAATGCCTCCACCCCCTAAACTACCCCCCACTAGCTGTCATCAGCTCTCCATCTATGAGTCAGTCTCTGTTTTGCTTGTTTGTTGGTTCAGTTTGTTCATTAGATTCCACATATGAGTGAAATCATATGGTATTTGTCTTTCTCGGACTGGCTTATTTCACTTAGTTAGCATAATGTTCTCCAGCTCCATCAATACTGTTTCAAACAGTAATTTTTTTTTTACATCTGAGTAGAATTCCATTATGTAAATGTCCCATAGTTGTTTTATCCACTCATCTGTTGATGGGCACTTGAGCTGTTCCCATATCTTGACAATTGTAAGTAACACTGCAATGAACATAGGGGTGCTTAGGTTCTTTCAAATTAGTGTTTGGAGTTACCTTGATATATTTTCAGAAGTGGGATTGCTGGGTCAACAGACAGATCAGTTTTTAATTTTTTGAGGTATTTCCATAATGCTTTCCACAGTGGTTTCACCAATCCGCATTTCCACCAACAGTGCAAAAGGAATTAATCCCCTTTCTCCACATCCTCAACAGCACTTGTTGTTTGCTGATTTATTGATGATAGCCCTTCTGACAGGTATGATATGGTATCTCATTGTGGTTTTTATTTGCATTTCTCTGATGATTAGTGATGTTGAGCATTTTTCATGTATAATGGCCAACTGTATGTTCCCTTTGGAGAAGTGTCTATTCAGGTCCTTGGCCCATTTTTTAATTGGGTTGTTTGTTTGTTTGGGGGTTTTTTTTTGGTATTCAGTTTTGTTAAGTACTGTATAAATTTTGCATATTAACCCTTTATTAGTTGTATTGGTGAATATGATCTCCCATTCTGTGGGTTGTCTTTTTATTTTGTTGATGATTTCCTTTGCTGTGCAAAATCTTTGTACTTTGATGTAGTCCCATTTGTTTATTTTATCTTTTGTTTCCCTTGCCTGGGGACATAGATCTGATAAATTATTGCTATGAGCAATGCCAGAGATTTTGCTGCATGTGTTTTCTTTTACAGTTTTTATGGTTTCAGGTCTAACATTTCATACTCTTTGTTCCACTTTGAATTTATTCTTGTGTGTGGTGTAAGAAGGTGGTCTAGTTTCATTTTTTCTGCACATATCTGTCCAGTTTTCCCAACACCATTTATTGAATGAACTATATCTTTAACCCATTGTATGTGCTTGCTTCCTCTGTCAAAAATTAATGGACTGTAAAGGTATGGGTTTACTTCTGGCCTCTCTATTCTGGTCCATTGATCTATGTGTCTGTTTTTATGCCAGTACCATGCTGTTTTGATTACTATTGTCTTGTGATATAGTTTGATATTAGGTAGTGTGAGTCCTCCAACTTTGTTCTTTCTCAGGATCTCTGTTGCTATGTAGGGCATTTGTGGTTCCATATAAAGTTTTGAAATATTTGTTCTAGATGTGGACAATAGAATATAGGAATCTGGATAGGAATTGTATTGAATCTATAATTTGCTTTGGGTCAAAATGGACATTTTCATGATGTTAATTCTTCCTATCCATGAACACAGTATGTGCTTCCACTTATTTGTGCCTTCTTCAGTTTCTTTCTTCAGTTTCTTACAATTTTCCATGTGCAGTTCTTTTACATTCTTGGCTTGGTTTATCTGAGGTATTTTATTGTTTTTGTAGCAATTGTGAATGGGATTGTTTTCTTAACTTCCTTTTCTGTTAGTTTGTTATTGGCATATAAAATGCAACTAATGTCTGGGTATTAATTTTGTATCCTGATACTTCGCTGAATTCATTTATCAGTTCTAGAAGTTTATTGGTGGAAACTTTGGGGTCCTTTATGTACAGTATCATATCATCTGCAAATAAAGATGGTTTTAGTTCTTCCTTTCTGATTTGGATGCCTTTATTTCTTCTTTTCTGATTGCTGTGGCTAGGACTTCCAGTACTATGCAGAATAAGAGAGGTGATAGCAGACATTCCTGTCTTGTTCCCGATCTAAGGGGAACACTTGTAGTTTTTGCACATTGTGTATGATGCTGGCAGTGGTTTTGTCATATATCCCCTTTATGATGTTAAGGTATGCTCCCTCTATTCACACTTTGCTGAGAGTTTTTATCATAAATAGGCACTAGATTATATCAAATGCTTTTTCTGCATCTATCAATATGATCATGTGGTTTTTATTCATTTTGTTTATATGGTAAATCACATTTATTGATTTGCAAATGCTGTACCAACCTTACATTCCCAGGATAAGTCCCACTTGATCATGGTATATGATCTTTTTGATATATTGTTGTATTTGGTTTGGTAGCAATTGTTTGAGAATATGAGTCTATGTTCATCAGGGATATTGGGCTAAAATTTTCTTTTTTGTGGTGTCTTTAATGTTTTTGAAATTAGGATATTGCTGGCCTTGTAAAATGAATATGGGAGCCTTCCTTCCTCTCAATTTTTGTGAAATAGCTTGAGAAGGAGTTACATGTTCTTCTCAGAATGTTTGGTAAAATTCACCTGTGAACCCATCCAGTCCAGAACTTTTTTTTGTTGGGAGACTTTTTGATTACTACAGTTTCACTAGGTGTAATCTGTCTATACAGATTCTCTGATTCTTCCTGATTTATTTTTGGAACATTATATATTTCAAGGAATGTATCCATTTCATCTAGGTTGTCCACTTTCTTGGCATAGAGTTGTTCATAATATTTTCTTATAATCCTTTGTATTTCTTTGGTGTCAGTTTCTTCTCTTTCATTTCTCCTCTTTCATTTCTGATTTTATTTATTTGGGTCCTCTTTTTTCCTAGATGATTCTGGTTAAAGGTTTGTCAAGCTTGGTTATCTTTTCAAAGAACTAGCTCTTGGATTCATTGATCTTCTGTATCATTTTCTTAGACTTTATTTCATTTATTTCTGTACTGATCTTTATTATTTCCTTCCTTCTACTCATTTTGGGCTTTGTTTGTTTTTCTTCTTCAAGTTCCTGTAAGTGTAAAGTTAGATTGCTTATTTGAGCATTTTCTTGTTTTGAGATAGGCCTGTAATGCTGTGAATTACCCCTCTTAGGATTGCTTTCCTTGTGTCCCACAGATTTTAGATTGTTGTATATTCATTTTCATTTATTTCAAGGTATCTTTTGATTTCTTCCCTCTTCTCATTGTTGACCCATTCATTGATTAATATCATGTTATTTAGCTTCCATGTCTTTGTGTTTTTCAGTGGTCTTTTTGTGATTGATTGATTTCTAGTTTCATGGATGATGCTTGATATGATTTCAATATTCTTAAATTTATTGAGACTTCTTTAGTGTCCTAACATGTGGTCTATCCTAGAAAATGTTCCATGTGCACTTAAAAAGTGTGTATATTCTTGGGGTGAATTGCTCTGAAGATATCCATTAGATCAATTTAATCTAGAGTGTCATTTAAGGCCACTGTCTCCTTGTTGATTTTCATCTGGAAGACTGACCCATTGCAGTCAGTGGGGTGTTAAAATCCCAGACTATGACTGTATTTTTGTCAGTCTCTCCCTGTATCCCTATCAAGATTTGCTTTGCATAATTAGGTGCTCCTATGTTTTGTGTGTAAATGTTTACTAGCATCATATCATCTTGTTGGATTTTTCCCTTTATTATTATAGGTCCTTCTTTGTCTCTTACTCTAGCCTTGGTTTTGAAGTATATTTTGTTGGATATACGTACTGCTACCCCAGCTTTTTTTCTTTTCTATTTGCATGAAATAATTTTTTCCATCCCTTTACTTTTAGTCTGTATGTATCTCTTTTCTGAGGTGGGTCTCTTATAGACAGCATATATATGGGTTTTGTTTCCTTATCCATTCAGCTACCCTGTGTTTTGTTTGGAGCATTTAAGCCATTTACATTTAAGGTGATTATTGATAGGTACATATTATGCCATTTTATTGTTAGACTATTGTCCTCTGTTTTTTTTCTTTCTTTTTTTCTTCTCCTTAAAGCAAGTGCTTTAACATTTGTTGCAGTTTTGGTTTGGTATTTACAAACTCCTTTAGCTTTGTATTGTCTGGGAAGTTCCTTATCTCTCTTTCCATTTTAATGACAGAGCCTTGGTTGTAGGTCCTTGCTTTTCATCACTCTGAATATTACACACCATTCCCTTCTAGACTGAAATGTTTCTGTTGAGAAATCAGATGACATTCTAATTGGTGTTCCTTTGTATTTCACTACCACCTTTTCCCTTGTGGCTTTTAGGATCTCTTCTTGTCTTTAAACCTTGCCATTTTAATGATGATATGTCTCAGTGTAGGCCTCTTTGGGTCCAACTATTTTGGGACTCTCTGAGCTTCCTGGATTTACCTTCACCAGATTAGGGAAGTTTTCTGTCATTATTTTTTCAAATAGGTTCTCAATCTCTTGCTCACTCTCTTCTTCTGGTATTTCTATGATGTGGATGTTGTTATGCTTCATGTTGTGTATAATGCTTCTTAAGCTCTCATTTTTTAAAAATTCTTTTTTTTTTTTTTGCTGCTATGCTTGCATATATTTTCTACCTTGTTTTCCAAATCACTCATATAATCCTCTGCTTCATCTAATGTACTGTTTATTCCTTCTTGTGTATTATTTATTTCAGATATTTTGTTCTTTATTTCTGAGTGGTTCTTTTTTATAGTTTATTTTTTCATGCTGCTGAGTATCTTTATGATTATTACTCTAAACACTCTGATAAATTGCTTGCCTCTATTTTATGTAATTCTTCTAGAGAATTCTCTTGTTCTTTCTTTTGGGATCTGTTTTTTGTCTTCCCATTTTGGCTGCTTCTTTGTATTTGTTTCTATGTATTAGGTGGATTTGCAAAGACTCCAGAGCAGACCTTTGTCAGATGCTGCTTGTGACTGGGCCCTGTGCAACCTGTTCAGGGCTATCAGTCATCCATAGCACGTGGTTCTCTGTGCTGGGCCTGTTTGTGTGCCAAATGAACCAAGCTGAGCACCAAGGCTGGCTTTTATCAGCACCAGGCCTGTAAGAAGGTCAGCTAAGTCTCAGTGCTCCCAGAGATCAGCCTTACATGTTAAACCTAATCAATGATACAGCCTCAAGCTGTACTCAGCAGCCTGGCTTAAGTTCCACACCGTGTGGCTGAGTAATTCCTGTAGATGGGGCTATTGCTTCCCCTCAAGCTGATGCCACTTGGAGGGGAGTATTCCACCTAAGAAAAATGGCTTCTGCAGTATGGGGAATGACTCAACACAGGGATCCTGGTGGCTGTTCCTTCAGTTTTCTCCCCAGAGCCACCACCCCAGACCACTCATGCATCCCTAGTCCTCTTTCCTCCCTTTGCTGGATCCCAGGGTAGGTGGCTGCAAATGAATTTTTTGTGTTGGCCCTTTAATAGGCTCTCTGTATCTCCTACCATCTCTCTCTGGCAGACAGAAATTCTGCTGCTTTTCACAGCTGGATGTTATCTGGATTCCTTTCCTGTCTTTGGTGCTGTAGGCTGGGGATCCCAGCTTGGGCTAAACCCCACACTCTCAGAAGGAACCCTATGGCCCTTGAAATATCCCTTTGAAACTTCAGATGCCACCCATGGGAGCTCAGCCAGTCCTCTTGCGCCTCCTCTGCACTCCATACTTGTCACAGTGTGGTGAAGTGGTTACTTCTGTAGCTCCTTGGTTTTAAGGCTTCTCTGCCGCTAGTGTTCAGTTGGTTATTCAGGATGATTTCTCTACAGTTTAGTTTTAATTTCAGATTTGTCCTGGGAGGAGGTTAGTATAACTTCCACTTACTTCTCTGACATCTTGCTTCTCAGCATACATATTTTTGCTGTTAGTTGGGCTAGTCTTAAAACACATGAAACTTGTACAGCCTCTGATTATTCAAGATATTTTTAAATTTCTTTTTACTTACTCAAAAGTCTACCATCACCTACATAAATGCAACAAAGGTTCCTAGTATGAGTGTTAAATACATAAATATTCTGTTGAAACAATTATGAGAAAAATGTCCAGTTTGATGCTGTACTTTTTTCTGTTGAGTTTTCTTATATATATTCCTTGCTTCTGTTTCCTACTGCTTTCAGCTCAGGTAATGCCACCTCACCTGATTCTTTTCTTCAGGCAGGGTACACATTTACTTCTTTAAATGCACTTCAGTGTTTATCTAGTCCAATTACCTCTGCATGGTCTTTGACTACTTAAATCAATTGAGCTTATTCACAAGTTTCATTTACAGTGGCTACAAAAAGTAAAACCTTATCTATTTCCCTTACTATTCCATTGAACTAGGTTTTTCTTAAACATCAGCATTTATGGTAAATAAAAAATAAAATAAAAACTGTTTTTACTTAAAATTATACTTACCCACTTAAAAATCACATTTGCCTGTACAAAGATGGTATTAAATTCCTAAAACACAGTATTTCAACTGTATCTTAATCTGTGATATAAGAGAAATTATTTTTTTCTAAGGAAAACACATTTTAAGTTTTTAATTACTTTCAGACTTTAGCTTATTTAATGTCACTAACTGATATAACATAAATGTTCCTTTAGAATATTTTACTCAAACTAAATGCTACAAAGTCATACAAGTCAGTTACTAATTTTTGAATGAAATAAATTCTCTATTTTTCAAAGTCACATTATTTAAAATAACTACTACATTGAAGTTGAAATAGAAATAAAGAGAATGAGTGTATATAGTATTGTTAAGGAAAGAATATTGTCACAATATCAAATGTGGATAAATTGTATAAAATATAATTGCTGATCAAAATAAATTGAAAAGTGTTTAAGACATGGTTTCAAAATTTATGGAGAAATATACCCTAAGTGGTGTGCCTCTATCGGCTGGGCATCATTCTGCAAAACAAAATATCGCCAATTCAATTCCTGGTCAGGGCTCATGCCTGGGTTGTGGGTTCGGTCCCAGGTTGGGGCATATGTGAAAGGCAACTGATTGATGTTTCCCTCTTTCATCAATGTTTCATTCCCTCTCTTTCTTTCTTCCTACCCCTCTCTGTAAAAGTTTAATAAAACCATTTAAAATTATGGAGACATATTTAAAAATGTAGAAAATCTAAATTCATAATATAATAACTAATTGAAAATATAAGCTTATGTGAAGATCCATGGTATGAAGATAAAAAATAAACACCTTACAATATATTGATGTTTGTACAAAATTATTTAATATTCATTTATTAGATTTAAAAACAAAAAATTTGGAAGAATATTTCTTTGCTAACAGTTTGAATATTAAAAATTGACTATTTGGTTTATAATTTCATCCTTTTTACTTTGGATATTCTAGAACCAAATTGAATATTATGATAAACTTTAAAAAACAGCAGAACACATGGTTAACATGAACTAATGATCCTCCTTTATATCCCTTAGCCATAGGCACATTAAGAATCAACAGATATCCATAAAAGTCAAATATCTGTGAAATAATAGTTAACTAACCAGATAATCTTGAGAAAAGTTCTCATTGGATGCAGTCAGATTTCAACCTTCTTCCTGTTTATCTAGATCACACCACACGTCATCATTGAATAGGCTATTTGCTTGCCCAAGTAAGACTACCAACACGCACCCCATACCCATACCATAACACACCATGTCAGAATTGTGGCTAAACCCTATCGTTACAACAGAAGGACATTAATGTGTTCAGGATACAGGCACTTAAACTATTCTGAAGCTATGTGTGAAGAACCCTGACATCACACCTATTTTCTTGAGATTCTGCTTACAAATTAATGTACTATGTGGAGAGTAAAAATTACCTTATCAAACTTTAATGTGAAAGTACACTTACATAACATTATCTTTCCACCAATGTTAATTTGGGGAAAAAAGAAATTATATTGCTTGAAATAAATACATCCATGAAGTTTGGAGTTATCTGTTTATAACTGAAACTGTAATTATTTGAAGCACTGTGTGCTTATTCAGCCTTAACCTTGAGGAGTTGCTGAGCCACGGTAAAACTTTGAAAGCTTCTCTATGCACAGATTCTGATATCTAGATATTTCTGAAGAAAAAAATAGAAGGAAAATAAAGAAAAATGGCAAAGAATAAATCTGCTGTGCAAAAGCCTAAGCTGCCCATCACAAGTGCATAAAACAAAGCATCCAATACTTCCCGATTTCACCAGGGAGAGAAGGAACTCAACGAACTGTTAAAGCTGTTTCCAGAAAGGGTGATAGTTGCTGTAAGGGAACAAGCTCTTATTTCTTATTAAACATGATTTACACTCCAGTCTTTTTGTAATTTCAGCTTTAAAGTTATAGTGCTCTAAATTTTCAGGATTTGTGTTTCCAGAGCTTCCTAATGACAATTAGCCCATTATCCCTTTATCTCTGAAAGATGCCCCAACTAAAAGTAACAAAGAATGGGTGTTACACTGAAGTCCATCTGGTTTGGTTAACTGTGGGTTCTGCCTCTCTTAAATGCATAACAAGGACTATCGTCCAGAATGACAGAAGTCAGTTTTTCTAAGGGCAAAATTAAAAATCTCTCACTTCTGTTTTAAAATAACCTGGTACTGTCTGTGAAGATATTACAATTTCTAGATGACTCTAAAATCAACCAACAATCAGAAATAGCTTTTTTTATTGCAACTGAATCCTATTTATTTCAAGGAGATACACATTTCAAAGTTTTTTGTTTTTGTAAATATCCCTGGCTACCTTTACTATGAAAAATGACTCTTCCCCTCTACAAGTTTTATTTTTAGGCTATTTATTACAAACTGTGCAGAATTTTCAATCTATTACACTCAGTTTACCAAAACAATAAAATCCTATGTTGCAGTACTTGGGAATTCCCTAGGTTTTAATGAGTTTAAAACCTACTTTTGTGAATGAGGTGAAACTTAACAGTATATTCTGAATTTGTGTTTATAAAGTGCTGTTGCTCTCCAGTTCCTGTTACATTTTTGCAATTTGTAAAGGGAGAGCAAAGGAGAGTGATGACTTTCAAAGGAGGTTCCTCAAGCCTAGAGGAATAAGAGGCCAGTAAGGTATGGTGTGGTATGGCATTAAAAATACAGGCTTTTGTGTTTAGACCCCAGTTCTACCAATTCCGAGTTGTGTAACTCTTGGAAACTTATCTAACTTCTTTGTGGTTTAGTTTCCTTATTTTTTTTAAAGGGGCACTTACTTCACAGACTTACTGTGAATATTCATCTAGATTATATATTTAAGTTCCATTCACTGCCTAGCTTCCTCCCCTAATGGGCTTTTCTTCTCCAGTACAGAAGCAGGTCAGAGTTCACTAATGGTTCCTCTTCCTTTCCTCTCATCGTCACGGGGCAACTAGAAGAGGATCAAAACGACTGTCTGGCAATTAAAACTGGCCTGCTAGGTTACATTCAGAAACCAACCTCAATTTAATTCCTTAATCCCACCTACTACAGTTATTTTAAGCCCCATGTGTCTTTGTTGTCTGATAGAATTCAGCTAAACCCTTTTTGGTTGAATGCTGTTTGGGCCAGGAAATATAAACATTTTTTCTCATTTAATTCCTAACAGTTTGGGCAAGGCAGAAGCTGAACACATTTGGGAGGTAATGTGATGTGCCAGGATGTGATAGACAACTTATACCTTTACTTATTAGTTATGTGACTTGGAGCATTATGCGTCTGAATTTCAATGTCTCAATTATCACCTTAATCATTAACTATAAATAAGGAGGGCAGTGGAACCCAAAAAATGTTGCTGAGGTCACTTTAGGTTCAGGCTCAAGACTTGGTCTAGGGTAAGTACTCAATATATGTTTTCTTTCCCCACCTGTCTTGTTTTCCCCCATCATATTTCTTATCATGGTTTTATGGAAAATTATTTAAATGACATAGATATTTTAATACCACTATTTTAATTATTTAGTAACATAGATAATATCTGAATAAATCTTGCATTTTTAAAATACTACCCCATATAGCAACTTAGTAGGTGTGAAATTTAAAGTGTTGTAGAAACACTTTCCACTTCACAAACAGTGCCCTGTTTCCTGAATTCTGTTATTTGTGGATGAAGTAAAGCCAGGTTAAAGTTTCTGTAATGGATATGGAACTTTTATTTCATTACTCTCAGAAAGGCACAGGGTAGCTCATGATCTGAGTACCCTCATTAAATCAAGATCTAGGAAGTCTTAAACTCTTCAGCTAGGGTCCCTGCTCATGGGAGAATGGATGAGAGCACCACTTCTCACACCCATCACCGCACCCTGGTCACACTGTATTTGTCACAGCACGCAGAACAGAGCAAAGACTTCTGCAATCAAAACACCTAAGCATTGTCATACCAATCTGAAGATAAAAATTTATGTAGAAATTTACGTCCTCTAAAATACTTTCTATTAGGAAAAGGGTAGGAATAATTCAGGTTTTCCAATTCCTGTGGGCTTGCTGTAAGTTTGAAGGAAGAAACAACCAAGACCGGCAGCCGACTGGTGAGTGATGTGCAGCCTCCCTAGGAAAGTGGAAGGAAGCACATCCTGGATGGTTCTCAGGAAGGAAGGAGAACAAATTCCTGTGATGTCCTTGTACTACCTGAGGTCCATACTTTGCCAGCACCCTCAGACAAAATTAAAAAAAAAAGTATGCTGAGCTACATAGTTTAAATTTTACTGTGCCACCCAACCTGTTATATATGCTCCACAGGAAAAGTAATAAAACATTAATAAAATATAACAAGTTATCCTATAAAATTTAAAGGCCATTTAAAACCAGAAGGCTTTTTCTTAGTTTCTCATAACCTGAAGTTATGAGAACCCTATAAAGATGTGTTATAAAGGGCCACTGATAGTATTAGGATACTTTTATAAAAGAAAAGACTTTAAAAGAAAGGAAAAACTTTGGAATAAATGGTTACAATCCATATACCATCTTGCCATTAAGTTTTTTTTCAAGATTTAATGTGTTCAGTCTGAAGAAAACAATTTAATTACATTTTTACCTTAACCATTTAAAAATTATGTGTTTATAGAGCCATTCCATTAGTACAATTAAGCACAATTAACTTTATCACACAGAACAATAACTTTACTGTACATAGTAAGTTGGTAAAAATACACATCATACTCCAAATTTTGCCCCTACAGAAATCTATTGGCGTGTTACAAAAACTGTCCACAATGTTCCTTAGACAAATATTTATAGCCACATTCATTTTGTATTTTAATATCTATTTGCAATTATAGTATCTTATTTATTTTTGTGTATGAAGTTTCCAAACTTCTGCATAAATCCTCGAAACTTGTTCTCATTTGGCTGATATGCGTGGTAAACATTAGTGTTGTAATTCAGCATTGGGCTGGACCTGCCATAACTATTGCCCATAGTTGAGGATTTTATTTCTGGGCGGTGTATATTGGCATTTGGCATGTTGCTGGTTGGCTGGATAGAATTCTCAATCTTACAAAATGGCTCAAAACGACTATAAATGCGTCGGTCAGTTGATTGAGTCCTCACAAGCTCATTGGGCTTTGGCCTTGAAGAAGCTGATTTTCTTCCAGGAGCAGCAACAGTACGAATCTCCTTTGGATCTCGGTATTGGATCTGTTCTGTGTTAAATCTTGGGGCAGACGCATCCCCTGCCCTGTCTAAGAACTTGTTTTCAGCTGGACCTGGAGAAGGTATTATTTCATTACTTTCATTGGATGCAGAACTTACCCCTGGAGATGAACTGACTGTTACATCTTCCTTACTCTTGTGGATGCTGCCTTGGGAGTTTGTTGAGGAAGTATGCTTTCTTCTAGGAGATAAATCAGTTTTTGGTTCTGACTTCTTTGGGTTTTGATTCTCTTCAGCCTCAGAAGCTAAAGTGTCAGAACTACTACACATCCTATAAAAGGGAGATGTTTTACTTTTGGATAGAGTTTCTTTCTTTTCTGGGGTAAGGCTAAGTAAGGACCTCAACTTCTGAGACCCCTTTTTCAAAAAGCTTGGGGAACTCTTAACTTCTTTCTTTGAAGTGTGTTCTTTGTTAGATTCCTCTTTATTCATGTCAAGCAAAGCAGCAATGGAAACCGACTTGGTAGTTGTGCCACTTGAAGGTTCTTTCTGGACCACCTCCTCCTGCTCTTCTATGCTATTGGTCACATTGTGCATGCTTTTAGAACTTTTCAGCAAATCCTCTTTGGGTTTTTCTGGCTGTCTGATTCGATTCCTGGTAAGTGTGCTATACACATAATGCTTACTATTTCCATGATCTAAATTGGCTTTTGAGTAGTCAAAGAATGGGAAACTTCGTCTCTTAAGCATATTCTCATTTTGTTGATTCTTTAGATTTTCTGTCTGCTTATTTACACACAGATTTGTATATAAGTAGTTGTTTGACTCGGTATGGCCACTCGTAGTTTGGTTTAAGGCTTCTGAGTGGTTTTCAGAAACCCGCAAGGGGTGCATTTTCGGCATCTCTGACTGTGATGGTAGCTTGGGGATTGATTCTGGCAAAGGTTTGTCTGTCGAATGCTCTACACTTGTAGGGGTATCTGGGACCTCTTTAGGTATGTCACTTCCCTGGGAACCAATGATAGTTGAATTTGAGGAGCCAGTTGCAGAACTATTAACTTCCTGCTGCTCAGGTAAAGTTGGTTTAAACACAAGAGAGGGGCGAAGCCGAGAATGCGTATAAAGGGCATTGGCTTTCAAATTCTCAGAACTATCATAGCTCTCAAGCCGGTCACCTAGAGCTGATCCATTAGAATCAGGTGCAGCTTCTGAATGATCATTTAAGTAGGATTCAATTCTCCAGTTTCGCAAGAATGACTTTGTCGTATTTTCCAGGGTTGGCATTCGTTGTTGCAAGAAGCGAACATGATTATCTGTCCCATTAAAAGACCTCCGCACGTTTGAATTCCTTTCTGCAAAATGTGTTGTCTTCCTCTGGGCAAGCCAATTCCCAAAACTCTGGGGAGGTGTGTTATGATGGCTCGCATAGCCTCCCCGTGATGAGGATGCCAAACTATCTGAAGACTTTTTCCAATTACCGGAAGGATTGATGGTTCGATTCACAGCCCTGTTCAGCAACAGGTATGGTGCTGTTTCTGGCTGTTCCCCAGCATAACTATGCCTCTTCCAATTTTCATTCTGACTGGGCTGATACTGACGAATTGTATTTGGCCCATTAAAGTTTGGAACAAAAGGAGGTTTGTATCCATGATTTCTTGTGCTATATTTGTCATGTT
The DNA here is from genome assembly GCA_028533065.1 of Trachops cirrhosus. NCBI lineage: Eukaryota > Metazoa > Chordata > Mammalia > Chiroptera > Phyllostomidae > Trachops > Trachops cirrhosus. The sequence goes on along the minus strand of CM052541.1, from coordinate 113,182,903 downwards.
CATTCCGAGTGTATATCCCTCTGTTTTTGAAGTAACTAGGATCTAGTTTATGAGTATTGTCTTGTCTACCAAGAAAGTTTCTTTGGCTGGAAACAGAAGCTAATGAAGAGACTGAACGCTGGTAAGTGCCGTTCTCCCACAGAGCTTTGCCACGCTTCCCCCGGGCTGACTCCTCCTGAGCGAATGAGCTGGGGACACAGGATCTGGCATACAGAGTTCTGAATTCTTCATCAAAGGACTCAACGAGCTGTCCTGTGATTATCTGAACCATGCTGAGGTGAGCTTTTTCAAATGACCACATATAGCTGAAAAAAATCAAAATTGGAAAATTTTATGTTTGCTGAATTAAATGATTAGTGACGATATATATAGTTCTACTAAGAAAAATGTGTCATTTATTGCTGACAAGAGTTTCTTCCCTTGACTGCCATAATTGAAACCAGCTCCGATCATTACACGCTTATAATATGGATATGTTGCCCCACTCCCATATTCATACTTTAAATAACAAATCAACTCAAGTCCTGGGTTTGAATCCACCATAATTCCTTACACTACTTATAAGAAGTCCAAGGAAAAGCCATGTTGCACTTTGTACCTCTACCTGTTAAGAATTTGTAAAGTGAAAAAATGCATCCTGGGAGGGTTCAGGCAAGCTAGCATCACAGGAAAAGCTGAGAGAACTGGCTACTGCTGAGCTCTCCAGTCTCAGGAGCCGGGACCTCCGTTTCCTCACGTCTAATATGAGGAGATGAATAACATAACTGCTACAATTCCTTATAGTTCCAACATGTACAGTGCAAGATAGCTCTGTACTAATACATATGTTTTCTCTCTGTGACTTACTCAGTCAGTGTAATTTCGGGTGCTGGGAGTTGTGCACAGAGGGAGGATTTGTTGGCGGCAGCCTCAGTCAGGAGACAGTGTACTCAGTGTACACGGGCTTGATAAATTTAATCCTTACAGACCGTGCCAGTCAGAATGCCAATTAAGATCTTTTAATACAGGTACAATTTCTAGGAAAATAAATTCGTAACTATTTTATAACACTTTATGGAACTTCCTCTTTTCCAGAGTTTAGAGCTAACAGTTATCTTGACATTTCATGTAAGATTTTAAATCTGATGTTTGAAAATCTGAATAGTTAAACATACAGAGTCACTGAGCTGATAAAGAAAAACATCACTAATATGTTATGTATCAAATAATGTACATGATACAATAGGTTTCAATACAATAAACAGGGAGATAAACACATTCTCCACAATGAAGGAACTTATTGTTTACACAAGGGAGATTATAATAAAGGCAGATGAAGATATTTTTTAAAATGTGCGGAGTAATAATTTAAAATATATAAAATATTATCAACAGCAGTCTGCAACTTAATTATTCTGATACACTTGATTTTATTTAAAATACTTACTGAATGGGGGGTATGAACAGGATAGTTACTAGGTACTTTGTATTTACAGATGTGTTGGTCACCAGTCTGACTTAAAAAATATGCTACAAAAGTGAATTATTGAAGAAATTTTCAATTAAACTGAAGATGTGAGTATAAAGTATGTTAGAAACCTTAAGAAATAAAAAGTCAGCTATCAAATATGAAAAATCACTCAGAAAGTGAGATTTTTAGCAATATTTTGATAGAAACTAGATAACCTTGAAGTTCAGACATGAAAGAAAGGTATGGGAGGACCATTTGTGTGGAAGAAGAAACATAGAAAAAGGAAGAAATAATGACCATGTATTACAGAAAACCGAAATCAACTTATATTTAACTGCATTAAAAAAACAATATAAGAGATGGATGAACCTTGAAAGCAAAACAGTTTGTGTAAAATCTAGTCCCAAGTTTGAATAAATTATAATAAAAAGAAATGTTTGGAGAATGACTTTTTCTTTACAACTACTTGTAGTATAGACTTGAAAGATGAGGGATTTCATTTACTGTGATGAATAAAGTAGTTGGAATAAGGTGATAAGACACAAAATCAGAGCAGAAATTGGAATAATGAGTAAAATTATAGAGCCAGTGACAAGAAGAAAGAATAAGAATATCTGTACGTCATAAAGAATATGCATAGGTTACAAAATAAGATCACCTCCAGCTATGGAACTTAGGAATCTGAGAAGATAATGGTACTGGTGAATGTGTGGCAATTGGAAAAGGTTCTAGGCTTTGGTAAATGAGAAAACAATATTATAATAGAATTTAGGTAATAAAAAGAGATTTGATTGGATTTATTTAATATAGAGACTATTCTCTGAAAACACTGACCACTCCTAGAGATGCAAGGATGACTTATACCAACATTAAAGGATCTTCCTGCACAATTTCCAGGATCCCAGACAATCACTGTTCTGTGAACTCAGCTGTTGATAAGAATATCACACACAGTTTCTAATAAGTTCTACACTCACTCATTCTTAAATATAAAAACATTGCAAAGGATTGGCAGACATTGAAATAAAGTTTAGAAGATCACTTATAAAGCTTAACAGCTTAACAGCTTTGCAAAACTGAAAGCAAACCAAGCAAACACAAAAAAGGTACCCAGAGAAGGAAACAGAGAAAACACAAAAATAAGAATATGTATAAACACACACACACTTAATATCTTCAAAGAAATAAAGAGAAAAATTAATAAATCTATGAAACATGAACAGGATGCTATAAAATATTTCATACAGATAATTCAAAATATTTGATAACAAAATTAAAAAAAAGATATAACGAAAACATTGAAAGATGTAATTGAGAAAATCCCCCAGTTAGTAAAAGGTTCCCAGCCCTGGATGGAAAATTGTAGGAAAAATAATACAATGGGAGCAGAAATTCAGTTAATAAAAATTCCAGGGAGAGACAATAGAAATAATTGAGAAGAAATTATCAAAGAATAAATAAGAAAACTTCTCAGAACTGAAAGGTGCAAGTATTTGGGTTGCCCTGAACAACAAGAGAAAGAAAGGTCTAGACCTAGAAGCATCATCACAAATTTGAGAATAGCATGTAAAAGGGAAAACCTAGACACTTCCAGAAAGAAAAAAAAAGTTGCATGAAGAAAACTGGAATAACAACTCTTTGAGACTTCTTAAATAGCAATTTCAGTGCAGGGCAATGCCTTCCAAATTTGGAGTAAAATGGTTCAATTTAAGAGTTTCATCTTCTGTTAAACCATAAATCATCTAAAATTATAAATTTTTGGACTTTAAAAATCCCATGCTGATAGAAAATGTTCTTGATCAAACTTGGGAGAAAAACCATGACTTGGAAACAAAAAGGAGTTAAAAATGGGATTATAAAGGGGATTTTACAAACTGTAGCTCAAACTACCCAGGAATATAGGAAATATCCGGATCCCAGCTGTGCTCCAGTTAAAGACCTGCTGGTCCGCATTGGACACCACAGATTGTTGGTAGTAACTGAGGATTTGGAGAAGTTTTTATGTACTAAAAAACCAGTAGGCAACTGGAAAAAAATGGCAATAGTTAAATAGAAAAAGACAATGACTAAAACCAAAATAAAATGGTCATTATTAACTTTGTTATGAAGGAAACAATCACAAATCACTGCATTGCTCGTTAATGATCAATTCTTAGACAACTTCAGTAATGTAAACCCACACTTCTCACTGAACCAAAAAATTGTAATAAAACTGTATTGGGTGAGTGCGGATCAGGTAGGCAAGTGGATATGAGTGGTTATAATATGTAACTCCTCAGCTGCCATAATATAAAGTCAAAAGATCATATAACTAAAAGTGATAAATAAAGAAACAGCAGTGTAATCATATTATGTAAGACAATAAAATACATATCAGAAGAACTAGCTAAAAAATTAAATAGTATCCAGCGATCAGGAATTAGGAGTTCATTGAGATGGAGTATAAGACATGTTTTGTATTGCATACCTTTTAGTAATACTTGATTTTTTAAAAATATGTGCATATATTTACTTGCTAAAAATAAAAATAATTATTTTACATTATATTTTTAAAGATTTTATTTATTTTTAGAGGGAGGTGAAGGGAGGGAGAAATATCAATGTGTGGTTGACTCTTATGTGCCCCCTACTGGGGACCTAGCCTGCAACCCAGACATGTGTCCTGACTGGAAATTGAACCAGTGATACTTTCATTCACAGGCCAGCACTCAATTCACTGAGCAACACCAGCCACAGCTATTTTATATTATTTTTCAAACACAGTTTACATTTAATACCATTCTGTGTCAGTTTCAAATGTACAGCAAAGTGGCCAGTAAACTGCACAGTCTACAAAGTGGTCCCCTCAGCTGCTCCAAACACCCACCGGCCCCCATACACAATTATACTGACATTACTGACTGTCTTCTCCATGCTGCAAACTGCATCTCTGTGGCTATTCTGCAACTACCAATTTGTACTGCTTAGTACCTTCTCCCTTTTTGCCCAGCCCCGCAACCCGCTTCCCCACTGACAGCTGTCACTCTGTTGTCTGTATCATAACTTACTATCCCAACCCCTCCAAACACACTGTCATATGTTAGTCATAAAGCTGAGAATGTAGTTATCAACTCACATGTTAAAAAGTGGTTCAAGAACTCTGAGTTTTCTGGTTGGGGGTAATAACATGAAGTCCATGGTGTGAGAATAGTGGCTAGTTGTGGCATGGATTTCTGAACGTGATGATCTTCAAGTCTGAGCAGAATGGCACGTTAGAGCCAATAACTTCAGTGATACTTATCTTTTGAAAGTAACTTTTATAAGTATCACAATACTTAAGGAAAAATGTTTTTTAAAATTCTGTCAGTCAATTTTGTGGTCAATATTAAATATCTTCCAGACTTTCAAATGAAAATTTTAAATGAGGGTATCCAATTCAAAATCTGATTGACACACACTAATAAAAAGTATGTAAGTATTTTATCTCATCAGTGTTAGTGTTGTGATATGGCACAACACGTTTTGTTAATAAAACCAGCATCATGATGAGTAGGCTGTCACAGAACTGCGTCTGTGGTGAGTACAGACACCAAGCCTGTCTAGAAATACTAAGAGTTCAAAATATGAAGACATTTTACAGCAAAGAATTTTGAGATAAAGAAGAGGACATTTTGAATTTACCTATGAGGAAAACAATGACAATTACAGAATGTGAGAGACAAAGGATGGTTTTAAACAAAAGGAAATACAATTTTAGCCAGTTTCTGTGAAGACTGGTTCATAATTGTTGCACCAGTTAAATATTGTTAATAGGAAAGGTTCATGATAGTAAGAAAAAACAAAAACAAGAGCTGATAACCATTATTTTTTAAAGAAACATATTTAAACTATACATGAAATCATAAAGACAGTTGTCAGATAAGAGTTTTGATGAATCTGTGGTCCTAGGCATTCACTATGATGACATTAACTAACAAATACCATTCTATATGTCAAGTGAACTCCCAATTTTAATTAAAATTTCAATTAAAAGCTATCTAAAAGTCATCTGAACTAATATATACACAAATAATGAGTCTTTAAAAGGACTCGTTAATTTTAAGCACTAGTTGTAATTTCTGCTCTTAATATGTTTTCCTTTAGAACTCCAAAGTACATTTTCAAAAAGGATCACTTAGAAAAAGGAAAGTTAGCAGATTAAGTTTTTTTCTTTAAAGGCTTAAAATAAGAGTTAACATTAGAGGCTTTGGATGCATGGCTCTAATTCTTATAACAACAACAAGGTAGTTCTACCATTACCCTCCTTTTACAGAAGAGCGAGCTAAGGCGCAACTAAGTCTAGTAACTTGCCCACAGCCTTCCATTTTAACATGGTGTCTCCTTCTTGTTAGAAGTTTTAAGTTCCTAAGGTTTCCTCTCACATTGTCCTGTTTACATCCACAGCTCTCATGGCTTCCTCCTACAGTCTTTAATGATGTGTCCACTGAGCCTTGGTGACGTGGCAGTGCATATATGCTTGTTGGTGCTTTCATCTGCCTGCTGATGTAGCCTCATTGTGTATCCCATTCAGGACCGATGCCTGAAGTTGATAAGAGAATATTAGGGCAGCACTGACACTCTGGGGCCAGCAGGATCTGGACTGTGTTGCCAGGCCTGGGTTGTCTGTGGCCTTTAGCTGTGAGGTTTTAGACAAGTCTCTTAAACTACTGGAACTTCAATTTCATCATTTATAAAATACAGATGAAAACACTAGCCTTGCAGATAAGTTGTAAGGACAGAGATGAAATGTGTCAGAGCTAAGCTAGGAGAGAGTAGATATTATCGCCAGTGGAAGCCTTGAAGCATTCCAGGGAGTAGAATCTAGGTCTGAGTCACCTGTCTACTGTCTGCCATGATAGTTTTAACAGTCAGACTCCTAAATGCATTTTTGGTAGTACTATGGTGACTACATGATAATTATCAGATTTTTAATAGTGCTGAAATAAGAAAAATCTGTTCAACAGTTTCTTCAAAAATGATAAACAGCTTCTATTTTTATGAACAATTGTTACTAAGTCCATACTATGTGCTGTTTTCATGAGAAAAACTTTTTGTATTGTAGAGCTGTATGGAAACTGAGATATTAGCCAACCATTTGTTGGGTGAAGAACTTGAATCTCAATTAAGTTTTGTGATTTGCCCAGTGTCGTAATGTTTTTTAGAGGTACAGCCAGAACTGAAACCCGAGTCTCTAAGTTTCCATGCAAGGGTTCTGTTTTTTTATTTTCAAGAAATAACTAAAGAGGTTACATTAAAATTTGAAACTAATAATTTCTACACATGATTGATAATGCTGCAGGTAAATACACACTAGTCTATTATCAAAAAAGTTAAGTAATAGCAACTATTGGGAGTATGTGATGAATAGGGAACCCTCATGCACTGTTGATGGAAGTGCAGACTGGTGCAGCCACAATGGAAAATAGTATGGAGGTTCGATACTCAAAAAATTAAAAATAAAACCATTATATGACCTATGAATGCCACTTCTGGATATTTATCTGAAGAAAACAAAGACTAACTCAAAAAGACATGAGTATCCCTATATTCACTGCATTGCTTATTATTTATAATAGTCCAGATATGGAAGCAACCTAAGTGTCCCTCAACAGGTGAATGGATAAAGAAGATATGATATACTCTTCAGCCATAAAAAAAGAATGGAATCTTGCCATTTGCCAACAACATGGATGGACTTGAACTCATTATGCTAAGTGAAATAGGTCAAACAGAGACAATCAAACACGGTATGATCTCCCTTATATGTAAAACAACAACAACAAAAAAACCCCGAAAAGACAAATTTAAAGACACAGAGCACAGATTGGTGGTTGCCAGAAGTTGGGGGGAAGGGCATGGGATGAATGAAATGGGTGAAGAGCATCAAAAAGTACAAACTTCCAGTTACAAATAAGTAAGTGCTGGGGATGTAATGTATGTAATGTACAGTATGGTGACTGCAGTTTATAATATATATTGCGTATCTAAAAGTTGCTAAAAAAGTAATCTTGAAAGCCCACATCACAAGGAAAATAAAAGATATTTTTGTAACTGTGTATGGTGATGAATATTAACTAGATGTATTATGATGATCATTTAGCATTATATACAAATATTAAGCCACTATACCTGAAACTAATATAATGTTATATATCAATTATAACTCAATTAAAAATAGAACTGAATATATTACATTAAAATGTAATACTAATACGTTCTATAAAAGATTATCAATGTGAGAGGCAAACACAATAATCTTACCTGTAAGAACCATACATAACTTTCTGGCAGTCAACTAACAAAAATTTCTGTTCCAATTTCCCATGAAATTTGGCTCCTGTTTTTGAAAGATATTCTTGGCCTTTGACTGTCCGCACTCGAATATTCTAGAATTATATATAAATAAAACATAAAAATTAAGGCTAGAAGGACAATGTCTTGAAAAGTAAAATAATGTTAATATAAAACCTTAGTACAAAAAAGGATACATGAAATAATTTTTAAATACATAAACAAAAAATAGTGAAGAGCAAATTTTAAAACATCACCCAAAGAAGAAGTTCTCTAAGGAAAACAGTAACTTAAATATGGAGATATTATTTTACATTTATACAGGATGGTTTATAAATCACTTAGGGTCCTACTGCAAGATCCTTTCAGATTATAGATTCATCATGTCAAAATAACTAAAATTAAAAATGCATCTGCCTTTTAAAAAGTCAAATGTAACTGAAATTACTATACCAAATGATTGTGATAAATAATATCTGCTGAATGTCAAAATCACTGGAGTCAGTGGTTTCAAGGTTGCACATACAAAACAGATGCATTAATTATGACTGGCAGCCAGAGTAAGCTCAGAAGCTGAAGGGTCTCACTATATGGAAAGCACCATGTAAATTTGTTATGCAGATGTGTTTTCAGGTGCATCTGAAAAAGTACAAACAGGCCCTTTGTGATCAATCATTATTCTATCTTAAATTTTATACACACATACACATTTTCTTAATTTTACTTTTGGAGTAATATAGCTTAATATGTTTTAAATTTGACTGACGCAAAAATAGTACACAAACTGTAAAAATAATACCTGAGGAAAAACAACAGAACTCTTACCCTGAGACGCTGAACTTGACAACCCTGTTTTTCTGTCATATTTAGGAAATGATTCAAGTTGGATTCATCGAGCAGAATGTATACGGATATCCCGCGAGTTGATGCCTCCACTATTTCTTTGAAAATGTCCACATCTGTAAACATGTCCATCACTAAAGCAATGACCTATTAAAGATAAGAATATCAAACAATTTTAGATATCCAATAGTGAAAGATCTAGAAATTGATGTTTTCAATAGCAATTGGGTAAAATAGAAAATGAAATACATAATAAACATAAATGTATACACTACATGAATATAGGAGATAAAAAAGTAAGTTGAAAATAAACAAATGCCTATATACAGATATGAAACACTAATTTCACATTAGCTTTAAGTCCAAAGGAGCCTGCATTTCAGTACAATGTCGAGTGACGGGCCAATGTGAATCATGGATTACAAGGTTGCCTACAAGGTAGATGGAGGGCACAGGTAGGTGAAAGGTGGAAATCAGTACTCCAAATTTACATGGGAAACATTTCCAAGGAAAAGCAAGATTTCTGGAACTAGCTGTTAAGAATAAAAGTCTTGGAGATCTGGTACAGAGAAAACAATTCTTCTAGAAATAGAAATATAACTAAGAAAGAACCTAAGGTGAGGAAGGGTATAAAAAGATTTGAAGACCAGAAAATTAAATACATGTGCCTAAAATAAGCTTAGGAAATAGAGTAAGCAAAAGAAAGAAAAAAAAAGAGACAAAATTGGAACATAATTAAGAAGATAAAGGCAGAGAGGAATATCCAAAAACAGGCACATAAAATTGAGAAAGTCTGTTAATTGTTGGGAAAAGAACCATTACTGACTCTGCAGAGCAATGGGATTGAAATAATCTTAAAAGGGAAAAATATTTTATTGACCACCTACTGTGTGTCAGACCAGAATGACCAAATCCCAGTCCTTTGTGAAATTTACATTCCAGTGGGGGAAGACACCATGACAACTGACATACATAATAAATAGATAAATTATATGATAAGCTATAAGATGATAATTTTATTAGGAAAAATATAGCAGGATAAAGGGGATAATGGGCCCCTGGAAACTAAGGACAGTTTTTTAAAAAAGATTTTATTTATTTATTTTTAGAGAGGGGAAGTAATGGAGAACGAGAGGGAGAGCAACATCAATGTGTGGTTGCCTCTCACACCCCTGCTACTGGGGACCTGGCCCACAACCCAGGCATATGCCCTGACTGGGTATCGAACAGGCGAGCCTTGGGTTTGCAGGTCGAATTCAACCCACTGAGCCACACCAGCTAGGGCTGAGGATGGATTTGAAGGGTTTCAGGTCTCTGAGAAAGTATTCTTTGAGCAATGGCATGGAAGGGACTGAGGAAGTCAGGAATGTGGGTATCTTGAGGAATTATGTTCTAGGCAGAAGAAACCAGCAGTGCAAAGGTCCTTTATCAGGAGCATGCCAGGCACATTCAAGAAAGAGTAAGGGGACAGTAAAAATGAAATGATAAAAGGAGGGAGTAATCACAATGCCTTGAAGGCATTATTGAACCTTCAGCACTTATTTTTTCATTTCTGAATTAAATTGTAAGCTGTTAGGCTTTTATGCTGAGATAATAAAATGATTTGATTTAGGTTTGAAAAAGATTGCTCTAGCTACTGTGTTAACAACAGACTAACAGGTTTTAAGGGTCAGAGCCAGGGTGGAAGCAGGAAGGACCTTTAGAACTATTGGAGCAATTCAGTTCAGACGAGCTGGTCCTGGTCCTAGCTCCTATCAGTGATAAAGAGAAAGGGTCAGATACTAGACATCTCTGAGCCAAAAGGACCTCTGGATAAATTAAACATGGGATGTGAGAGAAAAAAGGATAAAGAGAGGATGACTCAAATTTTTAGCCTCATCAACCTGAAGAACCAAGTTTTCCTCAACTGAAATAGGGAACAGTACAGCTACATAAATTTTAGGTAGAAGGTTAAAAAGGCAAGTGAAGTTTGAGGTGCCTAGATATACAAGTGGAACACTGAGTAGAGACATGTAGGCCAGAGATGTCAATTGGGTGTCCATTGTGTAGAGATGACAATTAAATACAAGTCACCAGAGAGACTGGATAAACGGAAGAGAAAAAGGACTGAGCCCTGAGACAAGAAGAGGTACCAGCACAGGAGACCGAGAAAACAAAGAGAAGGTAGCAATCTCAGAAGTCAAGGTCAGACAGTGTGTCAAGAAGGAGAGTGTGCTCAAGAGTGTCAAACCCTACTTCTAGGCTAAGAAACATGAGGGTTATTGTATAAATTCATTGGGTTTAGTACTATACAGGTTATTGATGAGTTCCACAAGTATAGTTTTAGTGGAGTGGTAAAAGCAAACAGTTTATTAGAAGAGGTGTAGGAGGGAACGAGAGGAGCAGAAATAGGTAACACTTTTTGAGTAATTTGGCTACAATAAAAATCAAAAAAATGGAGCGGTAGGTAAAGCTGAGTCAAGAGAAGTTGTATTTTTTCTTTTGTTTTAGGCGAGAGAATTAACAGCATGTCTATATGCCAATGAAAGTCTCCAATAGAGAATGAAAATTAATGATGCAAGAGATGGTGGGAGATGAGGTGGGGAAGAAGAGAATTTCTGGAGCAATGTTTTGAGTAGGCAATAAAAGATAGTATCTAGTAAAAAAGTAAAGCCATTAGAGCACAGAAAATACAGACCAATAAAAGAGCATCTGTACTATCAAGCTAAAAGGACAAGTATAAGCGTGCAGATGCTGGTAGAAGAGCCGATGGGGATAATGGTACTAGGGTGAAGTTCCTTTCTGAATGCTTCAATTTTCTCAGTGAACAGGCAAGATCTTCAACTGAGAAGTGGTGAATTACAGAAGACATGTCAAAGGTATAAAGAAAAGGGGCATTAGGAGTCATCTAGGATGGTTAGAAAGGGAATAAACTATAGAAATATAGTATGATTTCAGGGCAGCACCAGGACTTACCAGGATATAAATTTAAAATGAGACCAGTCTGTGTGGTTGTGAGTTATTCTCAACTTTGTTCAGTTGCAAGGGTATAAGCACAGAACAGGCAGAGTTTCATTTAACCTTGGATGCAGTTCTGGCCATGGGAGTGTAACAAAGTGGGCAAAGGAAGTGGAATTAAAGGCACGTGAAATGGAGATAAAGAGAGGAAAAGAGGATGTCATGAATAAGAGGGGTGTGAAAGGAGGGTGGGATTAATGAATCTGAGGTCTTGCTGGGGATAAGGGATGGTTAGATAATAAGGAATTATTAATTTTTATGCTTACTGTAATATAATAATAAAGAAAATAAGGTAAGATGTCATCTTATATATATATAATATGCAAAAAGATGTTGCCTTATATTTACCTCACATTAAAATAGGTGAAACAAAATTGGCAATGAATTGGTAATTGTTGAAGCTGGTTGATGGTACATGCGAATTCTCTTCACTATTCTTCCTACTTTTGAAAACTTCCATAGTGCAAACTTAAAAACAATTAAAGTAATATTTGATATGAGCAGGTAGCAGAGAGAGAAAGTCAGAAATATAAGTACAAGTGCTGATCAGATGGGAATATATGGAACAGGTTACACAAGATGTGCAGTTATAGGCCACGACACTATAAAAGAATATGACTGGGAGTCAACGGGCGAGAAATGTAGGACAAAACCACGGGAGGAGAGAAGGCCAATGAGCTGGTCTTTAGAAAGAGCTCTTTCGTGTATATCGAAATTGCCAGGAACTGAGATAGGAATGGTATTAAAAAGAGTAATAGAGAACAACAATCATCCAGAAATGAGAGGAAATGGAATGACCTGGAAGTAGACACTCAGCAACAACTGCCAGAGTAATGTAGTGCCTATACCGTCATAAAGGAGGGCCCAGCAGAAGTAATGCCTGCTTGAGTGTGGTTGGTAGGGTGATGATATGGGTGTAATAATTTATAGCTTTAATGTGAACATTTCACCTTAAATGTTATATGGTATACTTGAGTGTGATATTGTTATGTTACAGAATTACATGCTTATGATTTTGTAATAAAAAGGGGCATTATTTGTGCTGGAGCCTGCTGTATGTTAGAAGATGAGCAAAATCATGGATAATGCATTAAATCATTTCATTTACTCTAATAAGATGTAAAACAAAACACTGAACCATGCATAAATTATACAAGTTGATGACATTCTTCAAACTGCCTGTGAAACATACTTGAATTAGATTCTCTAGGAAGAACAATTTCAATCACATCTAGTGGCCTCTCATAGTCCTCTTCTTATTTATAAATGGTATGAGGGGTCAGAAGATGGGAGAAGCTAGTGATAACAACCTCACTCAAGCCTTGTGAATATCCTTTATAACATCCAATATGGGAGAAAAGAATGACATTCACAATGATTAATTAAGTTTACTCAGCATTAATGAGTGGTGTGAAGATGTATGGGCACTGAGATGAAGAAAATGTCCATATTATAAAATTATTGTACGAAATAATTCAGAAATATATGTCTGGAGCAATCTGGCACCAATTACTTCTTTTTTTAACTTGAAATGAATTTTTAAAATAAGGAAACATTATTATGCAACATAGTATTCTTTAAGACATTATCAGCATATCTAAAGAATTTATTTTTAATGTGTGAGAATGCTTCATGTAACAAATTACTGGAAACTTCAGAAAGAAGAAAAACACATTACTAGAAAAAAATAAAGGTTTTTGTGTGCAAAAAGTAATTGAAGTCACTCAGCCCATGGATGATGCTGGCACACCAAAGGTAGAACAAATGAGTCTCTCTTGCATGACAAGCAAAACACTGGGTCAGAATCCAGGAGGCTAGATGACACATCTTTGATAAGCTTATCTGATGTGAACTGAGTCTGGTAGCTTATCAGGACATCTGGTGACCTGCACCATCACTTGATATGTTGAGAAATTATACAAAGTCTACAGAAAATTCAGTTGTGCCAAGAGAGGTAAAATAAAATGTAGTGCTTTTTTAAATTAACGGTGGGTCACATTTCTGGAAAGGAGTAAATAATTATAGATGAGGTACGCCAAACCTGATCTGAAGGTATTATATTCTCAGTTATCTAAATTATACTGTGCTTTAGAAATTACCATAGTGGCTATATGTAATCAAAGAAATATATACCTGATTAGGATAAGGCTTTTCAAAAAATACATCAATTGATTTTATAAGTCAATTCAGAAACCAATTATGTTAAATGGTATTTAATAAACTACCATGACATTGTCTACTAATTCCTGTTTTATTCTTGCTTTATAAATTGAAAAAGCAAATAAACACATTCATCAGCAACATGAGAATTAGACATTTTTAGAAAGACGTTATAAATTATTTTTCAGATTTGAGTGAAACTTTGCCTGTTTTAGGAGTTTCAGAGACTGGGACTCAGCATGGTGGTTTTCACTCTTCTTTCTCACTGCAGTGAATTCTCCTGAAGTGACCAGTACAGTGGAGGTCACACTGAATTAAAATAACATAAATGCCAACAATAAAATTATGATAAGTAAATTATATTCATAACACAATTGAAGAACATTCAGAAGAATACATAATTGCTTGTTAAGTAATACAATAATTCAGAAAACAACTGTTCTATACATCCATGGGTGCTATGGGCGGGGACGTGGCAGAATGACAGACTGACAGGGTGTCATGGAAAAGCCGTCAATAATGAATAAAGTTTATTTTTAGCCATCCAAGCTGGAAGACTAGCATTGAAAATGATAGTGATATTTTAACACATGTATTGAACTGAACTAAACATAAACTTATGCTTAGGAATACGGAACAAATTTAGGATTTATACAGATTATGAAGGATCTTGAAACTGTCATACATGCTGAGGCTTGATTGAGAGAGCATTATAAACCTTAAAAAAGACAACATCTGGTCAAAAACAGTATCTTGGAAAAATGTGTCTCATAGCAATACTTCATATTAAAATACCTAAACTCTGTTGAGTCATATTGACTGATAAAGATTATAAAGCCCCCATTTATATTTTTATTGTATGTTCATATGTATGAATGTACTGAAACACCAAAAACAAAACAAGGTAGAAATTAGTGATAGAAAAGATGAAAAGTAAAGAATTAAGAAATCAATGGTAGGTTTGATAGAAAATGTTCATCACAACATTGACACTGAATACACATATTTCCTTAGAAATATGCTTCACTACCTACGATATTTTAATTTTGAACCTTGCATTGTTTATTCCATTGTAACTTACTAGGGTCAAAAGCTATGAGTAACATGCTTCTACATGACCTACATACTGAGTAAAATGTAAGTATTCCTTGGGTTAATGCTCTGTAGTCACAGAATGGTCATTATCACCCTCAAAATTGAAAAATTGTATACCATACCTTTTCTGCTTCAAAATATTAAGCACTATTTGAAAGGATTTGGACTCCCTTGGTAATTGCCTACACAGATACAGGAGGATTTACTTTTCCTCACAGAAGAAAAGCCAATAAGGATTTCAAATTAAAAAACAAAACAAAACAGTGGAGCTCTGTAATAACTGTATTTATAATAAAATTCAACAAAACTAGAAAGCTTTAAGAACTGAGTAAATCAGGGAAATGACCACTTAGGAAATACATATTTCTGGGTCTGTAAAGACTTTCAAAAGCAATGTGCTAAATGAATTCCAGAAAAAAAAATGAGAGGTTGGTATTACAAATAAGTGCTTTTGGCCTTTATCCTTCTGCAGTCTGTGCAAAAGTACCCTTTTTGTGTGAAATTTTATACTACATATACAGTATTTATATATATATGTACTCATAAATAAAAGTACTATATATGTGTATATCTCCACTACAGTATTATTTAGTAACTTACAGATTTACATTATAAATGCCTTAATTTCTGCACATAGTTAAGTATCTATTAGCACAGACTAATAGCTATACCGATATATCAGCTGGTTTGGTCTGTCATAAATTAAGTAATGTTGGGGAAGTCACTGAAATGAATCTGAGTCTCAGTGGCCTCTATTATAAATGTTAAATAAACTAAAGGAGATCTTGCATGTACCAAGTTCTAAAAGTATATGTTTTAATCCCAATTATCCAATAATTGGATTAAAATGTTCATTGTACTTAGCTTGTAAAAATCACACCAAACATGATTGGTGAAAGTGAAAAAAAAGTTGGGTGTTGTAATAAAAATCAATAGGAGATGTAAAGGGAAATGTTTCAGCTCTGCTATGGATACAACGTATATCTGAAGAATTACTATGTTTGACAACTCAGAAGGGAAACTGCATAAAATTATTTCCCAGATTTTTTACATTGTATTATATGATTGAAAGTAATTATACAGCACTTTACAGACTAAATGTGTCCTCTCAAAATTCAAATGTTGAAATCCTAACACTCAGTGTGATGATATTTGGAGGTAGGGACTTTGGGAGTCATTAGGTCGTAAGGGTGGAGCCCCCATGAAGAGGACCCGTGCCCTTGTAACAGAGGCCACAGAGAGCTCTCACCCCTTCCACCACTTCACCAGAGTGAGAAGACAGATGTCTATGAGCCAGGAAGGGGTTCCCCACCATACACTAAATCTGCTAGTGTCTTGATCTTGGGCTCCAGAACTGTGAGAAACAAATGTTTGCTGTTTAAGCTGCCCAGTCTATGATATTTTTTTTCTTATGAGAGAGAGAGAGAGTGAGTGAGAAAGAGATGTGAGAGAAACATCAATCGGTAGCCTCCTGAACATGCCCCGACCAGGGACCAAGCCCTCAACTTAGGTATGTGCCCTAACCAGGGATTGAACCTGTGACCTTTCAGTCTATGGGATGATGCTCCAACCAACTGAGCAACACCAACTAGGGTAAGTCTATGGTATTTTTGTTATAGTAGCCCAAGCAGAGTAAGACAACCATAAAAATAAATTATGTTTTATCTCTGCCACATTTAAGGAAAGCCTTACATTTGCTTTGCACTAGTAGGCATCTCTGCTTTTTAAAATAATTTTTACTCTGATACTTTAAGGAGGAAAGAAAGAGAATGCAGGCCTAAAAAAATCTGCAAAGATAAGCCAAAGTCTGTTTACTGATTTCACAATTCAGTCCTCTTACATGTTCTCATTTCCCAAGTACTTTTCAAAAAAAGAGACTTTTCCTGAAACTTGGCCTGGCAAAGGTTTCCAGCATGGCCCCTAAGGTCAAGGTGTCAGGGCATATAGACAGAGGAGTTGCAGTGGAAAAACAAACTCAGGACTTCCCAGCCTGAAGGACCACAGAAACAGTCCACCTCCAGAGCCTAAGAAGGGGCTCTGTGGGGAGTTACTGTGAGAGGCTGGGAGGGTGACAAGAAGGGAGTGCTAAAGCAGGTTCTGTTCAATGAGCAAACTGTTAGAATACTCCTAACTTTGAGCAAAACCCAATTCTCAGTATCTTTCAAAGGGATGCTCCTTAAAATAAAAATTCATGCACTGTTATCACAGCACTAGAAATACTAGTGTATTCTGCTGCTACAGAAGGATCAGAGTTATATTTTAGTCAAATTCTAGAAACATTTGTAAAAAGAGAAAGTTAAATTCATATATTATTTAAAAGTAATAATAAACTACTAAGAAACTATGAAGCATTAATAATTTTCAAAAAACAAAGCACATGCTATACAGCATACTAATACATCAAGGTATACAAGTGTATAGTAGTATAGGTATGTAGTAGCATTACCTCACAAGGAAAGAACTGAAACATGTGCCAAAATGTAATATTCATGTATAAACTTTTACTTCATTCTTAATGTTTATCATTAAAATTGTAAACCATAAAGAAAAGCTAAAAAAATACAATGAGTATTTATACTCACTACTAATAATTAAAAATTTTGTTATATTTGATTTAAATTCACATAAATGTATTCAGAGACTTGGGATCAAAAGCAGACTACAAATTGAAATGAGTTTATTTATGGCTGTAATTTTTACCCAGGTCAGGGAGAAGGCTGGGGTGAGCACATAAGGCAACCTGCTGACACAGAACGCTTACTTTAGACCAAAGCCACTCATTCAAGGTAATAAACATTTCATACTTAATTTCCTAATAGCTTGATATCAACCTTTCAATTTTGCACTAGAATTCTATGTGCAATTGGTTACTTTCACTGGTACTATTTTAAAGAAAACCTATCATGGAGAACATTACAGTAAGTGTGATTTTAAATCATTAATTTAATTAACTACAATTTTCTGCTCACAATTTTGAGCAAAACTACTCAAAATTGTGAAAAGCAGGTAAAAATATAACAAAGGCTAGAATGCTATTACACTTTAAAATTTTTCTTGGCTTTTTAATTTTCACTAATCATCAGTATTAGAACAGCATTAAATAATTTTTTAAAAATTGTTTTAAATTTGGGAGAAGCAATTGGAAAGGAAATAAGTAGGAATAAAAAAATTTTAATAACCTCATAAAAATGTTTTTGTGAAAATTTTATTTTTAAGTAAAACCTCTATGTTAGACTAAAACATATTTGATTTTCTGAATATGTATTTTATAATTATTAGGTTAATTAGATCTCTCTATAGTTAATTCCATATAACTTGAGTATATTTCCTCTTTAATATCTAGCTTCCATTGTACGTATAACTGGAATATATAAGGTGTTCAATAAATGCTTGTTGGAGTGCAGTGATTCCATGGTGCCTATTCTCAAGCAGCACACAGCTTTATGTAATTTGTTTCTAGGTCTAAACATCAATGTGACACTTGCTGTAATAATATTATGACCAGGAATTAACGCATATTAGTATATATGGGATAAGATGAAAGTTGAAATATCTACCAGGAGGTAGAGGAGTTAGTGGGTTTCAGTCCTAATGCAGCATAAACATATACGATCCTAAAGTGGATGGTGGCAGCAGGGATAAAAGGAAGGTCTAGGTGTAGAGTTGTAAATAATTGGACAAGACTCAATGGCGGAATACGTGTGGAGGATGAGAGGGGCAAGCCAGGAACTGTTAGGTGTGGGAGACATAAATTACATGGAGAATTATTGTACCATTATAACTTAAACTTAAAGTTCAAATGTAGTATTTCATTTTTATATATAAGAAAGCCCTAAACAATGTGCTAAAAAGTGTCCTTTGTTAAAAAAAGAATATCCATTTATCCATCTGTCCATCTAGGGTCTTTTTTTTTTTTTTTGCAAGATTGTAGGACTTGAGCATTTTTAAGCATACAGGAGAAGTTTAGTGGACACCAACAGAATATAATGGGAAAAAAGGTGATGAGCACACCAGGAAGAGCTTGCCTTACAATGACTTCTGTTACACAAAATGCTAAGGCAATCGGGAAGATAATAATGGAAGATAACTGAAAGAAATGCTTTGGTGGTGGGTAGGTATGGTGAGAGGAGGAAAGGGAAACAAATTAGTAGGCTGTCAATGGATGCCCTTAACATACTTTTCATCTTTGGAGGTCAAGTTTTTCTATGGGTATATGGGCAGTGAGGGCTCAGACTGTAGGCTTGGATGGGCATGAAAAAGATTCAGATTAGCTGCTCTGAGCAATACAATATAAAATTAATGGGGAATTAAAAGAGTTTTGCAGTATTACAGTAAGAGTCCATTTGAGGTTAAAAATGTAACTTTAAAGCTGATATTTTAGCAAGTTTTTGAGGTACTTTTCAGGAATGTTCAATACCTGTAAAAAGAGACTTATAACTTGTAACAACTAATAAAATTTCAATACTGACTGGATATTTAGTTATTATTTTCCTAGGTTTGATCATTTGTTTTTTTTTAAACATTAATTTTCAGAGAATCATATTGAAACCATTGAAACCACACAGAAGAAATGATCTGATGCATATGCTTTTCTTTAACTTAACTGGTGACTTGGAGGAAATAAAACTGACCACAAGTTGATAATAATTGAAACAGGGTGGTGGGTGCATGAGGATTCATTGTATTATTTTCTCTTCTTTTATGTGTTTGAAAACTTCCATAACGAAATAAATATTCAAGAAACTTTCTAGACTTTCATTCCATCTCTTATTACTTTTTCTTCTCACTTTTTTCTATTTTTATCTTTGTAAGTCATGTATCATTCTTGCTAATTTTCTCTTTTATTTTTGTACTCATTCTTTCTAAATCATTTTTTTAGTGTTTCCTGGTCTACATATATGTGTCCCTACATAACTATTTGAATCTGGATCTGCCATTTTCTAGCTGGGTAAAATAAGAGAGGGAAATTGACCTCCTTGAGCCACATTTCTCATCTGTAAAGTCAAGTATATAACTCCTAACCCATAGAATCGTTGGGAAAATTGAGATGATATATATCAAGCTCTCAGTGAGAGGCACATGGTAAAGAATTGATAAGCATTATAAACACATGGCAAGAGGTTATTAAATAATTGCTATTATTAATTAAAATGTTGGTGATAACATAGCTTGAAGAATAAACATTTCATTATATTTGAACAAAACTTTATAGTTCCAAATTTAAAGAAAACATGAAATATAAAACACCTCAAGCTGTTATTTTAATTTATAATGTTGGCCGTAACCAAATATTTCCCAAAAATTAAAGCAACAAATACAACAAAACTGAAGAAAACTTTCTATTTCTGGTTTAAGTGTCTGCATCCTTTATTTGGACAATAATTTTTTCATTTTAATGTCAACTATAAACAATTGATTAACCTGACATAAAAAATCAAACATACTTCATTGCAAAAATACCACAAATCCTGTTTATTCAATAGTAAATTCTATTTAATTAAGAAACTTAAATATAAAGGAGTTTTAAATCATGAAGTATTGCAATACCATTTTGCATTTATTATGACTTGTTCTATGTCTTTACCCTATAGTCAAATCACACATATTTAATCTCCTGTTGACTTAACTTGACACTCCTTTTTTCCTCTTTTGGAAAATTTTCACAGGAATAGCTTCTGTAAATTGTGCATTATTTTTCACTTTGATGCCTGAAAGCTGAAAGACAGCATACCTTTGGTGGTTGCTGGCAATTATTCTAAAAGCTAAGAGATACAGGAAATAATATTCAGTGAAACATCAAGCTAAATGGATACATTTTAGCCACATCACCTAGACTATTTCCTGAAAAATCCCTCCCCTCACACACTTCCAGTTCCTTAAGTTTTTAAACACCTAATGATAGTCATTTTATACAGATAAACAATATTACAGGCACAAAACAACAAATGTTCTCTAGTTATGCCACAGTACTAAGACACAGATTTCATATTTTAGTAGCAGCTATTTTATTTTCAGGTCTTCAATCTATGATTAAAGTCTCATTAAATTCTTCATTTCCTCTGCTAGAAAAATTATAAATTATAATTTATTTTCCATACTTTGCCATGTATAATGCATATGTTTTTGCCCAAATTTTTGAGTGAAAAATAAAGACGTGCATTATACGTGAGCATAAAGACTAAATACTGTGGGTATAATAATGGGTATAATAATCCCGTGTATAATGCTCACAAAAACGTGGCTGTGAATTATTCATGGCAAAATATGGTACTTTCCTAGAGCAGGTCCATAAGAAGAAACTAACTGCTCAGTATTCTGAGTAGAAAGTCTGTTTCTGATGATTACATATTTTACATCTGAAAATAGAGGTCTTGAGATTGCTTTTATTAAAGCTGAAATAACCACATTTAAAACCAACTGTTTTTATTAAGTTAAACCAAATTTTGTATCTGTAAAATTAAAGACGTTCTATGTCTTTATATATCAGCTGATTGATATTCCTCATAAATGTTATTTGAAAAATGAAATAAGTTCCATATAAATATAGCCTCATGCAGTAAGTTAAGCTGAAAATGTAGGGAAAGGGAAGTTAATGGTTAAAGAAGAGAAAGAGAATGAGGATAAAAATTAGAAAAATCTCTATAAAAATTTGGTAACTATAACAAATTTATAAAATGGCATTATAAACTTATTTAAACTCGATGTATTTCCAAAGGCTGAATAATGTCATCTTTTATGTGTAAGGGTAAAAATAATATGAAAAAGGTACTTTCATTCTAACAAAATTCAATTTGAGCAAGGTAAGTATTTTTTTAAAACAATTTAAATATGTCCATAATTTAGGTTTCTTGAGTCTTCCTAGTTAGAATGAGTAGATCAAATGGCAAAATTATACCAGACAGGCCTTAAAACATTCAGATAATCACAGCAGAAGAAAAAAATTATCCAAATCATAAAAATGTATTGTAGTTCAATAGGAAAGTTAATCCCAGCTTTTACTATTAAGCTGATCAAACCCAACCATAAGTCTGCTAAATGATAAGGATCCAAAGTAATTTGTCCTCAGAGAGGAGCACAGAAAAGGGTTATGCAATACTTTTGTAATTTAAATATCTGATAAGATGTAACATTTCTTTTTTTAACCTTTTCACTTTCTTTTTGTTAAATTAACATTTTCAATACTATATTTAGTTTTAAATTAAATAATAATTATAGGCATCTAGAAAAGACTTCCAAACCCACTTGTTCAGATATGCTAACTATCCAGTTAAAAGATCATCTCACTGTTCTGTTTGTTTTAGATTTAATGTTTGCCCTGTTTTTACATTACACTCAAACTTCATACGTTAAATTTAGAAGCATTTCTTTCAATTCTAGCATCTGAATGAAAAAATAAACAAGTGGTCAGCAACATTCTTATGACATAAAAATAATTACAAAGTACTTTTCTATTATAAACACACACAGTGTTTATCTGTCTGTCTTGTTACCTCCACACCCAGAGGAAAACTTACCAAAAAAAAAGCAACAAAGATGAGAAAAATGACAATAATCAAGGACAATAGTATCTCCCTTTCATCTGAGAGAGAGAGAGAGAAGAGAGAGATGTGTTGTTCCATGTATTTATGCATTCATTGGTTGAGTTCTTGTGCGTGCCCTGACTAAAAACTGAACCTGCAGTCTTGGTGTATTAGGACGACGCTCTAAACAACTGAGCTATCTGGCCAGGGCAGGTATACACATTTGTATATTTTTAACTGAGATGTCGTATTTGCGTGATATTATATGCTGTATATTTGTCATTATAGAATATATCTACTCCTATTATAAAAACTTTCATACCATCATGCTAGGAAAAGCTACTTCTCCAAAGCAGAGTGAAGAAGACAGTCTGGACACCAGAAGACTAGCTGGAAATCTGCTACAGAAGCCCAGAGACCTAATTGGCGAGGGGGATTATATCCCTCAGTGTTCTGGCAGGAAAAAGAATTTCCTTAAGGGTTTTCAATGCTGAGAAATCTATGAAAAGACTGTTTACAGAAATTGAGCATGGTTAACAGAACCAGTAAGGGAAACAGAACAGCTGGCACTTAAGTGAGAGAAAAAACAAATACACAGAAAATGAACTTCTTCCAGTATTCACTCTCTTGCTGGTGCCTCCCATTGGGAACTTCCCTGGCCAGGAAGAAAGGCAGCAAGAAAAGCCAGGTGATGCAGTCTACTGCAACAGCCTCTGAAAATGGAAAGAAGGGCAGAGGAGGGTAGAAAATAGATCTGGTAGGAATGAGAATAGAAAATAATGTGCTCGGGAATATAGAAGAGGCCAGATTTCAAAGATATTTAGGAACTAGGTGGCAAAAATAAAGTGTGACAGTCAATTTGATGATGGGTATATGAGGAAAATGTACTTTGGATAACTCCCATATCCCTGGATGGGGTGATTGGACGGCTGGTGTTGTCAATGACAGGCATAGGTAGATGGGAGTCTGAGTCTGGCTTTGGTGTGTTTTAGCCCTTTATGGCACAGCTCTGTGGAAACCCATACCTGCTGATGGTTTTCAGGGTCTGGGACTCAGGGGAAAGTTTCTGGCCTCCAATTTCACAGATTTCTGTTCTATCTTTCAGGCTATTTAAAAATAATTCATAGAATCAAGTATAAATTCTTTATAATGACATTTAATGTCTATCAGGGTCTAACTAACTTTTCTTCAAGTTTCTTATATTCTACATACTCCACGAGTCCAGCTCTGAAGGCCATGTCATTTCACTATCTTTCATAACATCCTCACAGTTCCTTTTAACTAAAATCCTCATCTTCTGTCTCTGAAAATCCAATTCCTCTTTCTAAGCTGAGCCTACGCAAAGGCCCCTTTCACAAAGCCTTTGCCAATTCTCTGATTCTAAATTAACTGCATCCTAATTTATATTGCATCTACAGTTTATTTATACTTAAGCCACCACAGTTATTTCATTTGGTCTTCTTGCTTACTCATCACTTTCAAGAGTGATAACATACGTAAGGGTGGAAAGTACTTCAGTCATTTTGTGACTCAGCCATTCCCATTCAACTTCCTAATATAATTCAATAAAATTCATCAAATTATTGTTGTTTCTCCAAAGCATGGTGGGGTTATTTTCAAGTAGTAAACAAGCAAATATTTACATTTCTTCTTTTCATTTCCTCAAAATTCCGGTGACTTACTAAATAAAGTACTTTCTCAGAAATCCTTTATGGTACTTTTTATTTAAACCTTAAGAGTTCTGGAAAGGAGGTGTGTTGAAGCACACGGACGATTGTTATAACTTTGTTACTGGCATTCTGGTTCTTGGAAATATTTTATGCATGTGTACCAATATGCAGTATTATATTCCACCAACATCAGCAACTGAAAGCTAAAGATTATGGAAACTGAGATATTTATATAAGTTTATACAGTGAGTGATGAAACTCTGACGACAGCTAATTTTCTTCTAGTTTATTATTCTATTTTTAAACCATATGACTTCATTCTCCTGCCTGAAAATGTGTATGTATACCTGGAAGACTTCCAGGACACGGTGGCCATTTCTTTTTTGCAGAATCTACCATATTTTGGGACTATAAGACACCCCCCCCAAAATTTGGGAGGAAATAGGGGTGTGTCTTATAGTCTAAATGTAGCTTACCTGGCTTGCTGTAGGGGGGGCAGAAGCGGCCTATGTTATTTATGTTAGTAAATATTTTACCACATGTTTTGCTTCAAAAATTTTTCCCCTATTTTCCTCTTCTAAAACCTAAGTGCATCTTATGATCTGGTGCATCTCATAGTCGTAAAAATATGGTAGCTTGATTCTAGATGTGTGGCTAATACCTCATTGGCAATGAGAGGCAACAAATAGTTTGGTGCAGATCCATTCTTGAAATATAACTCCCTATGATCTGAGTCTTATATCTCAATGTTCTGACAATCTTCATGATATTGTCATTGGGTTAAGAGTAGTCAGTTCTACTTTGTCTCTATAGTCCCTTTAGAGCCATTTTGAAGTTATCCCTGGAGAATCTTAGTCTGAGAGGCTTTATTTAAATGCATCTAAACTCATTAAGGATTTCCAATATATGCATAAATGATAAGAGACATGGAAATTATGAGTAAAGTTTTTCTAAAAAATGCAACTGAAGAGTGGTTGTTTGAAAAATGCTTCTCATTAATTTAAAAATGAAAAATCAAGCAATGAGAATATTGTATGTTTACCCATGCTAAAATTCACAGAATATTTAAATAAGATAGATTTAAGGGTGTTTAAAAAAGTTTTTCTCCTTAGTATAGAACTATACATTAGGAATATTTCTCAAAATAGAAGAACCTTACATATGAGTCAGAACCCCAACAGTGTAAATAGAATGGATCATTAAAGAAAATTAGTTTCTAAAAATGATATGGAGAAAAAAGGAAAGCAGTATGAGGGAATAAGGAGTTTGAAGATGAATGAAATCACTGAATATCGCTTCTATTAGTAGAATATCTTTTACACAGCATGTCTGCCATCATCTGCTTGGCCTTTCTTTTTTCTCATGAAATCCCAAGGTGGCAGAGATCTGGTACAAATGAGGTAGCAACAGCTGCCTTGCATTTCACAAGCATCAAGTCCACTTATTTTTTTTCCCTCTAAATTTTGGTAAAGGAAAGCCTTAATTAACTAATGGTATTTTTTAAACCCTTGAGTGGATTTTCTTTCATAGTGGGTTCTTTATCACATCTATTCAATGCAGTTCCTCTGACAAAAAACATATGGCAACTTATTCAAGCTTAATGCATAACATTTATGGCATTAGGTCACTTTTGAAGCCATTATAAAAATGTGTTAGCATTAGAAATTGAGGTTCCTTTAAATCCTAATATATTCTCTGAAAATTGGTCAGCACTATAGTGTTTAACTATAATCACACATAGAATGGAAGAAATTCATTCATTGAGCAAAGAAATGAATTTGATCAATTCTGACCTCTGGGGTGCTTTTAAACTTTGAAATTGTACATTCTATGAAAAAAAAACTTCATAAAACATTCCCTATGAAAATAATATCAAGACTTTCTCTTGTACCTCTTTCTCTACCTCCTCTGTCTCATGACATCAGGAGGCTCCTTATGTTGCAAGCTAATGAGATGTTAGGCACAAAAGTTGAAAGGAAAGATCAAATGAGCAAGAGAAGAAGGAACTGAAGAGATACAGCACTGAGTTTATGAGAATGGGTGCTAACATCACTCAAAAATGTCGCTCATACTGAAATTTGTTATTTCATATTTCAGCTACATTTAGCAAAGCTTTGGACTTGTTTTGGTTGTTTTCCATGGTGACATTTTCAAACAATTGAGATCAGTAAATAAAATCATACTACCTAAGAAAAAAATAACACATTCTCAAATAACATTTGATTGAATAAAACAATGATAGAAAAAATGATATAGGGTAATCTCCTTTAGTTTAATTAAAAATCTGATAAGACTGCCCTGGCCCGGTGGTTCAGTTGGTTGGAGCATCTTCCTGTACACCAAAAGGTTGTGGGCTCCATTCCCCTTCGGGGCACATACCTAGACTGCACGTTTGATCCCCAGTTTGGGTGCATATGGGAGGCAACCAATTCATGTTTCTCTCTCACATCAATGATTCTCTCTCTGGCATAAAAACAGACATATAGATCAAGGAACAGAATAGACAGCCCATAAATAACCCACACCTTTATGTTCAATTAATATTTGATAAAGGAGGCAAAAACATATGATGGGGTAAAAAATGTCTATTCAATAAATGGTGTTGGGAAAACTGGACAGGTAAGGTGCAGAAATAAAACTAGACCACCTTCTTACATCACAGAGAATAAAATAAAATGGATTAAAGACTCGCATGTTAGGCTCAAAACCATAAATATCCTAGAAGAAAACATAAGCAGTAAAACCTGGGACATTTCTCATAGCAATATTTTTTTCTGACAACTGCCTCAGTAAGGGAAACAAAATAAAAAATAAACAAATAGAACTTCATCAAACTAAAAATTCTTACACAGCAAAGAAAACCATCAACAAAATGAAAAGGAAACCCATTGAATGGGAGAATATATTTGTCAATGATACATTTGATAAGGGTTTAATATCCAAAATTTATAAAGAACTTATAAAACTGGATACCAAACAAGCAATACAATTAAACATGGGCAAAGGACCTGGACAATTATCCAAAGAGGACTTACAGGTGGCCAACAGACATGTGACAAGATGCTCAATGCCACTAATCATCAGGGAAATGCAAATTAAAACCACAATGAAATGTCACCTCACAACTGTCAGAATGGCCATCACCAATAAATTGACAAACAAGTGCTGGCAAGGATGTAGCAGGGGTGTCCAGCCTGCGGCCCGCCAGCTGCACGCAGCCCACCATGGCTGTGAATGCAGCCCAAACCAAAATCGTCAATTTACTTAAAATATTATGAGATTTTTTTGTGATTAAGTGTCACAATGTATTTAATGTGTGGCCAAAGACAACTCCTTCCAGTGTGGCCCAGATATGCCAAAAGGTTGGACATCCCTAAGAGAAAAGGGAACCCTCATTAACTGTTGGTGGGAACGCAGATTGGTACAGACACTATGGAGAGCAGTATGAAGTTACCTCAAAAATTAAAAATGGAACTGCCTTATGACCTAGTGATTCCACTTTTGGGAATACATCCAAAGAAACCCAAAACACTAATTCAAAAGAACATAAGCACCCCTATGTTCATTGCAGTGTTATTTACAATAGCCAAGATTTGGAAGCAGCCCAAGTGTCCATTAGTAGATGAGTGGATAAAACAGCTATGGGACATCTAACAATGGAATAGTACTTGACCAAAAAAAAAAAAGGAAATCTTACCATTTACAATAGTATAGATGGACCTAGACAGCATTATGCTATGTGAAATGAGCCAATCGGAGGAAGACAAATACCATATGGTTTCACTTATATGTGGACTCTAATGAACAAAAACTAACATCAACAAATTAGGAAAAGACTTATAGATACAGAGAACAGACTGACAGCTGCCTGAAGGGAAGGGGGTTGTGGAGCTGTATTAAAAGGTAAAGGAATTTAGCAAAATCAATCAATCAATCAATCAATCAATCAATAAACCTCAGAACCTCATAGACAGAGACAACAGTATGGTGACTACCTGAGGGAAAGGAGGCAGGGAAGGTAGACGAGGGTAAAGGGGGGACAAATGGTGATGGAAGGAGGCTTGGCTTGGAAGGGTGAACACATAATGCAGTTTACAGATGCTGTACACCTGAAACTGCTATTTTATTAACCAATATCACCCCAACGAATTCCATAAAAAATAAAAAGGTAAAATCAACAAAATTCCTTTTAAATGGGATGTACGTTCTCCATCAAGATAGAATATGATGTGCAGTTGAAATAAAAGTTTCAGACTCCCAATTTAGACCTTTCAGCACAATCACACATTCCCTGATAGCTTCATATTGGAGTGTGAGAGGGAACCTATTTCTTGAATAGTGGATTCCTGGCACCTGGTCTGCATAAAAGCAGCTATGAGAGGTATAGATGGAGCCAACACTGATTTGAACCTGCTCCACAGCCCTGAATTTCTCTGCAGCAAATAACTGCTCCCTGCTTACACTAAGTCCTTTTCTCCCCCTCTCCCTCTTACCATGAGTGGAGGCAGAGAAATGCAGTGCAGCATTTCCAGGGCAGCAAGGTCTTAGCAGATCGCCTGCAGCCTCTCCTCATACCTGCTTTCTCTAGTCCTGCCTTTCACCAGGGCTGCTGCCTCTGGGAATCATTTCCATGCCTTGCCAGAACGTCCTTCCTTTCCTTTATGTGTAATTAATCCCCTCCTCTCTCTCCTGCTCTCTCTCCTTTTATCTTCCCCCTCTCTTGGTCCCTCTTTTTTTCCCTCCTCTTTACTTCTCTCACTAGATCTCTTTTCTTTACTTCTGTTAATGTTTGGCTTCTCCACAAAGTTAGTTTTTGCCTCCAGCTGCCATTCTGCCAACTTTGGCTTCTGTGAGTTCCATGTAACCAGAAATAGACTCTGATTCTTACTATTTCTTGGCCTCAGTTCTAGTGGTAATTTCATCTGCTGACTCAGTCTCTGAATCTCTTAGTGTAATGTCTTAACACTCAGAATCTTTTCAGTCCACCCCTGTAACAGACACTAATGACTGGAATAGGCAGAGGGGGATCATATCTATCTGTTTATTTTTTATTTAAAAAATAATGTTCTGAGCTCTCATTTTATGTCAGAGCCTGTAAGAGGTATTAAACTGAGGTTGGGGGAGGCATGTTTATCCTAAATTATTTTAGAAAGGAGTGGAAACAATAATCTATGTTAGAACAATACTTAATCTTTGGACAATTGTACTTTTAGGTAGAAATGGTAATATCTGTAAATTCACTGAACAGGGCACTTTAAGACTTTTGGAAGATAATTCTACCCACTGCTTTTGAACAAGTTTCGTTGCTCAGGCATCAACATTCCCTAACACCATTAAGTATCTGAGAAGACTGACTACTGTGTAGAACAACAAGGTACATGCATAAAGGACACATGGAAAAAGCCAAAGTGGGATAGGATCAAGGGTGGGAGGTGGGAATGGCTGGCGTGGGGGGAGTGGTGGGGAGAAAATGGAGACAACTGCACATGAACAATAATAAAAAAAAGAGAGAGGAAAAACAACTGGGGCAATGCATTTCCAGAATGAAAAATAGAAAACTGGATTCAATGAGAAATTAGTTTCTAACAAAAAAAAGAGAGAGAGAGAGAGAGAGAGAGTGGGAGTGAAATAGTCTTCACTTATAATTAAAAAAAAACAACAATGACAACAATTGAACATCGAACAATACGTAAACAAAGACTTTAAACCATTTGCGATTAATTGTTTTAGGAAAGTTAAAATGAGAAGCAACTAACTTAGCCAAATGGGTGGGACAATAATGATGAATGTACAGGACAAATTGCAGCCTAACACAGACCCCTCGCCCAGTCACACTGAGTAAGGGCTGACACTAATTCCTCAGTGGAGAGGGGCTGGAAAGTGATATTAGAACCCACTCTATAGATGCACAACCAATAAGCATGCAGAGCAATGATTCTATTATTTGCCAGGAAAATGAAATGTGAATGTACAAAAAAATCAGAGAAAAGAGTAAAAAGTGCATTATTGTTATGCAATAGGATAAAATAGTATGTCCCTAGCATATCTTAAGGGGAAAAAAAAGCATACCAGTGGAAAGGAATGGAGGGGAGAAAAGGGGAAAAGAATGAACAAAAAAGATTCAAGATGCTTTTTGATAAAGATGATTTCAGAACAGTTAATAATAATGTATTACATTTATGGAGTTAGAAAATGAGAAAATAAAGACAAATACCCCAATAGAAAAATAATTAAAGCCAAAACACGTGACCAGTAAACATATGAGAAGTACAAGACTTCAATACCAGACAGAATTACAAATTCAACTATCATGTTTTATCTATCATTGCATCATAGATTGAAGTGACCGAGAACACTCAGTGGTGGCAAGTGGTGAGAGAAAACAGGTACTAATGTGAAATCTCAGCAGTAGTATAAATGGAGGCAACTTTCCTAGATGACAACTGGCAATGTTCTGTACAGTTAATAGGTGATCAAACCACACCCTTTACCACACCAGGCTAATTCTCTGGACTTATCCTACGGGAAACATCACTCAAATGTGGAGATATATGTACTTGGATATTCAACACCACATACTTTATAGTTACATACATATATAAGCAACCTAAATATTCAATAAATAATAGCACATTACAATTATAGTACTCCATATAATGGGGAAAAAGTGGTGAAAACAAACCAGGTTCAAAGTAATATGCAGGATATAAACCATTTGTTAAAATATAAGGAATATATACATAGAAAAAATCTATACTAGAATCAGTTCAGGTTATTTTTATTGTCTCCTATCTACCCTGTGTTGTATTAATATTATTATGCTTAGTTCTGTTTTATTACCAAACTGTATTTGTTTAAATATTTATGAAATTAAACTATATAAATTTCACCTTACATATTGGGAGTTCAGTCATTCTGAACAAATCATTTTGTTTTATCCTAAAGGCTGAAGTTAAAGAGCCCTTCAAGATTCTTGTGAACAGAGAGAGCAAATACAGTAACCAGCACTCCTTGAAAAAATATGTCTTAATGAGACTTATTTCTGAGTGAAATACAGGGTATATGCATATAAGATTTTAGACATCACTATTAGAATAGTAGAAATAAAATAAAAGACCAATGTGACATACAAAATAAGGGATGGTTGTTTGGAATTCTACATTCTTCTTCATCTTAGGACTGTGAACCCTGGTTGGGGGTGGGGAGGAGGGAAGACTGCTACTAAGAAGAGCTCCTAGTGGCTAACCATGCTCAAATTAAAAAGGTAGAGCCTAGCATGGTTCTGTACAGGGGCCTCTCATACAAACTGCACGTTACAAAGAAGCCTCTGTACTAAAATGCCTGCCTTTGCACTAACCTGCCTGTGTCATCTGAACCAGCCCTTATAAAGGTTGGGAATACTAATTCAACCCATAGAATTGAGGCCTTCCCCCTTCCAGTCAGAGCTATGCACACTGGCCAATCAGAGCAGCTATATTCTGACCCATCAAGACAGTGCCTTTTGGGCCAATTAATCAAGGATTTGACATCCTTATTTGCAGGAGAACAGAGCAATCAGGAGCTGTCCCTATAAGCCAGCTCCCCTCTAGTTAAGACAGCACACTTTCCACTGAGGACTGCACTTCCCTGGCTAGAGCTGAAACAACAAAGACGTCTGGCAGGAATTGAGCAGAGCAGATCAGCGTGAAGTGGAGCCCAGCAAAGCAGATCACTCTGGAGCAGAGCTGTCAGGCCAGAGAGGAGCTTGGCCCCAGGGCTGCCTGGCCCCAGGGCTGCCTGGCCCCAGAGCTGTTCCACCACCATGCTGACTTTACAGCCGTGCTGTATCACTGCACTGAATAAAGTTTCTTTCTTCGCTGCACCCCAAATTGAGCATTCTTACTGGTGTTAAATTGATGCTAAAGACCATCAGTTCACAGGAAAAACTCAAATGTATTGGAAATTGTCAAACACAAGCTAACTATAATAATTAAGAAGGACATGTGCAGCCTCCCCAATAACCAAGACACACTGATTAGAATTCTCAAAAAAACCTGTCATTACAGTAGAGTTGAAGAGTGAAATCATGAGAGACATAGCCAATTCCTACTCACATAGTCTCAAATATGGAGAAATTCTACAGTTGATATTAGACTTGTGAAATTTCTACCTCTGAAAGTCTGTAGAATCAAAATAATAAATATATAATCCTAGAGTGACTAAACTTGCATTTACAATCCATAAAGTCATAAATGCCTCTGAAATAGAACATGAGAGCATTTGGGGACACAGTCTCCCATTTCTGGAGTCACCATCACCAAACAAAATTACTCTGTTCTCTCATAACATGCAGTTTGATGTCAATGTCAGAGACAAGCAGAGATACTGTAAGCCATGCTTGACCCAATAATGCAACCTCTTTGCCAGAGTTAGGCAAGAAAACAACTGTGCTCCAAGTGATTCAGACAAAAGATGGCAAATTCCCATATTATGATGAAAATAAGGTCAGTCTTACCCTCCCCTAATGAGAAAGCACCCTGGATGAGAAGAGCAGCTGACCTCTGAAGACTTGAAAAGGAGAAGGGGAGGGACTCACAGAAGGAAATGCAGTCTGTCAAATTACCACTGTCCAGACAAATGACACACCTATCACTAAACAACATCAGCCTGTGAAAGTGCTTAATTACCTTACATTACTTCTTTACAACCCTGGTTAATACAAATTATCTAAATGGAAAATACTGACTTCTCTTCAAAATCATTCCAAGGTAGAACTCAGGACCTCAACAACATAGTTTCGACCAGCAGCTGCTGTTTCTTTTATGTTTCGATATTAAAGGAATGAGTAAAGGAAACAATGCTATTTTTATAAGAAACTACATAAGTTATTTTATTAATTTTTCATATTGTGAGTATGTGATGTTATACATTCTTTCACAGGACAGGAAATTCTTTACAATAATGGTTTCTGGGGATAAGACAGTCTATAGCAGACTCTGTCCATGTTTGTTTCAAGCTAACAAGACACATATTTTACTCTAAACCTGACAGAATTTCACTTACTCCAGTACTGTATTGATCTAGGTATTTACCAGATTCCCTAGTCCCGGGGGAGTTTCTGGTCTAGGAAAAAGTGCTAAGTGTATTAAGAAGAGAACAAAAAAATTTAAGGATAACAGCCTAAAAAGCAGGATCAGTATGGATTGTATTCTTTGTCCTATTTAATATTCAGGCTTTTTGTTTGTAGATTATTCAAGAATCCTGGTTTGGCTAGATATACAGATAGATTCCCAGTTCTTTCTGCAGGTGTCAACAGGAGCTTCTGCTGTCAGCACCTCAGCAAAGCTGACTAATGTCAAAGAACAGTCAGGCATGTTCTACTGAAAACACTTAAATCTTGACCTATAATTGTTCTTTAATGTCTGAGACACAGGGCTGCTTCGCAATTGAGCACACTGATCTTAGTAAGTAGGTATGTGTATGAACGCAGTTAGATCCTGTGGTCCTGCACTCGCATTTCCCAGCCGTTCTTGCTAAATTGCATGGGGTGGTCTAGCATGCTCATCGGTTAGGCATCTCTAATTTTTCCCCCAATTTCCCTGCCTCTTTCACTTTCTTATTAAAGGAACTTTTATGAACAGTCATTTCAGCCTTCATGAGTGAAGCATTTTACTTGCTATGTATATTTGTTACATGTATACATATATATTGTCATTGAAGTGTCCTTTTTCTTCCCTCAGTCATCAACATTTACTTAATTAACAGCAAAGACAGAATCTGTGGCATCAAAATTATTATTTTATAAGTGCTTTGAATATATAAGAATATAAAAGATATTATATTTTTGGCATTGCTGAAATATGAAACAAATCATATCCACCGCTGAATTCCTTTTTCAATACTGCTCTCATTTTTTCCACCTCAATATGCATTAAGAACACCACATTACAGTCAAACACATGCTTTCTTTACACAGGGTGATTCTTGCTGGGGCCAGGGAGAAGGAGCTGACTGCCAGGGTCCTCCCAGAGATCCTGGTAATACTGCCACCCGGAGGGATGAGGCTGCAGGCGCCTCACTCTCTTCCCATTGCTGAACAGCAATGATCTAAAGATAGATTAAGTTCTTTGTTCTTGCTTCCTAGCTGTGCCTTGTATTTAGATGGAGATACTAAAAGATGAAAGCTCCACCATTAAACTAAGGTATGCTATAATAATTACTCCATTAATAACTTCATATACATTTCCACAAAATCTTGGTCAATTATAGACGTGATACTGCATTTTGTAATCATATATAATGGGATAACTATTGTACCTATTTCACATATCAAGTTTTAGTTTGTTTGTTTTAACCTGAACCATTTAATCTCATTATGCTGACAAAGTGTATACTCTAGCCATTGGGATCCCCTAGCTCAACTTATCTTCAGTCCCCGAAATGTGAGAACATTTGAGCAGACTTCAAACTGGCAATTTCCACTAGTTTTCAAACAAAACACTGATGACAGATGAACCAAGTAAAGAGAGCACTGAGATGATTAATTAGGTTTGGCAAAAGATAAAATGTGTATCTTGAATCAGGCAGAGTTGCTGCATTTCCCCCTACACCCTAAAATCTCAGTACAAAATTATCCTTGATGGTGATTTTTAAAATGATTAAAAGAGAAATGTTTGGGAAAACCTTAAACCTATTCTCTCATGGATGCAAATGCTGTATGTAATGTCTGTTTAAACTATAATAATAAGGCCTTCCTAATTTCTGCTCTATCAATGTATAACACTAACTTGGATTCCATGACCAATTGCAACTCACATTTTCTACTTTTAATTTTTATTTAAAAAAATGCTAGGCATTTATCATGTGCTAGAATCTTAAAGTGTGTAAGAAAGTTCCATCCCAAGGACTTCAAGGTCTGGCTGGAGGAACAGGGGCAGAAACAAGATGCGAGCCGCAGCACGACTGTCACAGAGATGTGCAGGGAAGCATGGAAGGCGATGCCGGACAACTCGGGGAGGGCGGGAAATGTTTAGCAGTGAAGACACATTAATTAAAACTTGACGGTTAAAAAGAAATCAGCAGGGAGGAACACTGAAGGACAACAGAGAGATAAGAGGTTCCCAAAACAGCCCAGGCGAGAGACCACGCAAGCCTGTAGTAGAGCAGATGGCGACAGAGAGAGTCAATTTGTTGTATGTTGTGATAGATTCAAAACACCTTGATACAAATCTGAATGAGAGTATGGAAAGGTGTGTGGGAGGTGAAGTTAAAAAAATGATTTCAAAGTTACGACTTTGAACCCACAGTAAGATGGTGATACCATTATCCTAGTCAGAAAATATAGTAAGTGCAATCTCTGAGAAGAAGGGGTCAAGATAAGGAGTTTGGTTGGGGAAATACTAAATGTGGAATATATGAAACACTCAGGTGGAAATATCCAGAAGACAGTGACTATGAACTGGTGATAGGAAACCTTCATTCTTCCAGGCCTTTGTTCCAGTTCTCACTTAGTAACAAATGACCCCCAAAGATCAACATTGCCATGGCTGGCTGAGTCTCTGCAAAGTGTAGAGAATACCAGAGTTGGCTCCACACCAAACAGAGCTAATGCTAACTCCCCCAAGGAATCCGCTCATTCCTGCACTGCTTTGGAGCATACAGAGAATTCTTTTTCTGAGCCACCATAACACCAGACAGCAGTGATAGGCAGTTTCAAATATGCCAGAAGCTTGCTCATCTCAGGCATTAATTAACGGGGGATATATATTATGTTGGGTACTTGGAAACCCTACATAAGCAAAAAATTTTACACACCCAAAGAGGAAAGAAGAAAATAATATTATCTACTCTAAGAAAGGTCAATTTGAGTAGAAGAAGGAAAGAAGAAATGTGTTTTATAGAACCAAG
Organism: Trachops cirrhosus; assembly: GCA_028533065.1. Classification (NCBI taxonomy): domain Eukaryota; kingdom Metazoa; phylum Chordata; class Mammalia; order Chiroptera; family Phyllostomidae; genus Trachops; species Trachops cirrhosus. Next base: position 113,146,973 of record CM052541.1, on the reverse strand, counting down.
GTATATATGTAATACTCATGACTTTTGGAATGTCTGATGTTGGGGCCCAAGGCAGGCTATCCCTAAATAACCCACAATAATATAATGATTATTTTGAATTAAAATCACTTAAGAAGCAGCCAGAGGAGCTGCCTGACTCCCCTGTCTCTCTAAATGCAGGAAGTGTCATTTCAAGGTGTCCTCCTTGCTCTAAAAGGGCTAAGGAGTAATCAGATAAGGGAGACAGCCTTGTCTAAAATAGAGAATCCAGAGCTCAGAAGCCTCGGTAAACAAACCCTTTACTTTTACTAATTTACTGCCGCAAACCTACATTCCACTTAAATTCCTTACTAACTACACTAAAACCTATTCTCCTTTGCCTTTCAAATCTCCAGAGACTTATTGTTTCTTTATGTGAAGGACATATAAACAGCCTGTTCTACTTCTCTTATGGAGAATTATTCTTTTAATTTTCCTCTGTACACATAATAAAATGGAATTTTCTCCTGTTATTCTTCCTTGTGCCAATTTTATTAGTAGCCTGGACACAAGAACTCATGGAAGGTAGAAGGGGGATTCCATCTCCCCAACACTGGTAATGCAGAGTACAAATGTATAATTCAGATATTTTCCTTATTCAAGTTTTCTCTTTGGCCCAAATAATCTGATTGTCATATTTGCTTATGCAATAATTATAACACTGAAATTCCTTAAACCTTAAGGTGGCTAAAATACTACAGGTACTACTTCTATTTTATACATGTCTAATCCCTACCTGCTCACCAAAAGCATCGCTGGCTGTGAACTAGCATGTGAGCTACTTAATTCTTTTTCTGGTAGATAGCTTAGTATTATTGTGTGTCTTTGTTACTGCCACATTGTCCTACAAGTCCAGGGAAAAAAAGAATGACTAAGAAGTCCCAGAACATAAATCTACTGAACAAAATCTTAAACACTTTGGACCTGAATTTGACAGCTAACCTAACAGTTGGGTTTTGTGTGTTCTTTTGTTTTTTTTCCAGAGGCAGTTTTTCAGATGGAAATTCTTATTAGGATCCCTATCAAAAGTTCTGAGAACATTTTCTTAGACCTCTGTACCTATATTCTATTAGTAGAAAATACAGTGATAGGTAAGTAAATGTTAAATTTTAACCTCATGTAAGGGCTTTCCTATTTATACCATTTAAACTGTTCAGAATATAGAACTAGGCAGGCGAGCTTTTCATTATCAGCAGGAAGATTATAAATATTATTTCAGATTAATCTTGGTACCCATAGCTGTTTCCCATCAGTGGTTTCCATACTATCCAGATGTTGCTGTTTCCGTGAGGTCATGTGGTGGGTTCCTGCCACACCAGTAGAGCAGCGGTATTGGCTGGTAAATCTGTCCCAAGTCTGTTGGAAAGTAGTAAGTAGCCTGAAAGATCTCAGAGAGAGGACACAAGAAGAAATGCAGTAATGCTGAACCAAAACATAATAAAAGCAATAATAATAACAACAACAAAGAAGACTCAAGAGAAGGAAATACACAGACAATTTCTACCTAAAAACTGTCAGGATGGTGTCAAATGTATTTTCATGCTATTCTGCATTCCTGTTGTTTTCAGATGACCTCTAAGAACCTAGATTTGACTATGATATTCAACTATGTTTTATTTTTAACAGATTGGTTTTTGTTAAAGAAGTTCTTTCCAAGGATTCTATTAACATGTGTAAACTCAAATATCTTATGTTTTTTCTGATAGTTGTAGAAATGTGACTTTAAGCACCAAAATATTTCTTATTATTCTTATTCCACCAATTTTAAATGGAAAATGTTCTTAAATGTAGAATATCTTTCCTGACTTCTCAAGCATTATTGAATATAAATTAAACCTAGCATCAATTAAATGTATTCTAGACACCAAAAATTTTAAAGCTTGTTGACAGTGGCAATTGCTACTTTGTATGCTGATGGCACACTTTTGTATACTTCTGTTTTTCTTGTGCTATCAGGATGTCAAGCTAACACTTTCATTTCTCATTGGTATTGTTCGTTGTATTCTAACCTAATACTTGGAATCTGATCTGCTTTGGGAAAGAAGATCAGGAAGATTATTTGAATTGTGTGAAAAATAACAATAAATGGACTCTGGAGTGAAACCAGGAGGCCTGTTTCACCAAAAGGCTGTAATTTTTTGCCATGTCTATTTTGGCTGTCCTGGTGCTGGCTTATTTCTTGGTTCTCTGCATCATTTTAGATGGATGCTATAAACTGGCAGCCAGATCTGGGAAGGCAGCATACTAGGTGTTTACTTTTAGTTTAAGCAATTAATAAAGTATTTTAACCAACAGTCTTCTTAAACCTATAATATGAATTTGGTATTGGTTTCAGGACTTATTTTTTTCCCTAATTTAGTTGAAACCACTTTCAACAGAAACAACACAAAGTAAAAACCATAAACGTGAACCTCATGTTTATTTTCAGAATTATGATGCCTTGATATGAGAGCGTGTTAAAACTAGCTGATGCAACTGCATTTGAACACATACTGTTTGTGAAAGTTAAAGCAGACACACAAATTGGCATATCTACCTATGGATATAAAATAACATATACTTTAAAAAGAAATGTACAGGTCTCAATAAAGTACAGCAAAGTATAATAGAGTTTTACACAAGACTAAAATGATAGTCTGAAGGAATTTGGTGTGTCATTGACTCTATCCCTTCATCTTCCCAAGAACGTATCTGCTCTAGTCTAACAAAATGAGATCTCTCTAGCTTAAAAGTGATCACTTCTCCAGGACCACTTTGTAATGCTTATTCTCACTGATTCAGATTTTGGATGTTAAAAATTATGTTTTCCCACATCCCTTCTGAATGGCTGAGTTCACAAGAATAAAGTATTTGTGAACACCCTGACAATAACCCAGAGACTTAGGTTCTGGTCTTAGACCTACCATGTATGAATTGCTAAACTTGGTCAAATTATAGCCAAATTATTTAATTTCTTGGAATTTTAGTTTCTTTATCTGAAAAACGGTAAAATAAAATATATCTTAGAGTGTTTTCAAGGCCCAAATAAAATACTCTTTTGTACCTGTAGCATCATACTGAGTACACAGTGAAAGCTAAGCAGTAGAGCTAGGTGAAATTCAATCAGGCAGTCTGGATCCAGAGTCAATGCTCATAATGACTGACCTAAGCAGCCACACACATCTGTATATCTTGAAGTTTCTTTCTGCAAAGTATGCTATCACATTTGTCCCTGCTTATTTCTAATGGCCAAAGCCATTCTCTATTAGAGCCCCACATTCCCAGGGCATGTTACCCTTTCTAATATGTCATCTACTGAAAAGTTGAGGGACAGGCTGTGTGTGTTATTTTAGTCAAAAACATTAAGTCAAATATCAGATGGTTGAGGACAAACTCATACAGAGTTCCATTTCTTAGGATCTCTAAGATGACACACATCTTAATTAAAATCTCTGTAAGTATGTTCTCTCAAATATAACCCACCTGTGCAAACTAGACTGTATTTGTACATTTTGGGGCACATCTGTGTTTTTTTACTGACAGACAGCACACCGCACATGTTAAGTTACAGAAAGTAAATTATATTTGCCCAATTTATCTATGAGACTCTCATCTTTAAACAACTATGGGACATTTACACAATGGAATACTACTCAGCTGTAAAAAAAAAAAAGAAGAAGAAGAAAATTTTACCCTTTCTGACAGCATCGATGGACCTGGAGAACATTATGCTAAGTGAAATAAGCCAGTCAGAGAAAGACAAATACCATATGATCTCACTTATATGTGGAATCTAATTAGCAAACTGAACTAACAAGGAGAATGGGGACAGACTCATAGATGGAGAGCAGCATGACAGCTGAGGGGGTGGGGAGGTGGGGGGGTAGAGAGATGGAGCAAAATGGAAAAAGGACTCATACACCTGGACAACAGTGTGGTGATTGCTGGGGGAGGGGGTATAATGGAACTAAATGGTAATGGAAAAATATAATAAAGATTAAATTAAAAAATAAAACAAAATAAAATAAAAATATCAAGATATTCATCAGAATCCAAATAGACTACACATATCATTTGATTACTACTCCATCAGAGAAAGAAAGAAAGAAAGAAAGAAAGAAAGAAAGAAAGAAAGAAAGAAAGAAAGAAAAAGAAAGAAAGAGAAAATGCTTCTAGGACTTGGAGTTTGCACATCCATGGCCAATCCATTGCTTATTGAGTTTAGACATCCAACACTTGGGAGAGCCACTTAAATCAATGGCTACCACACCACAGGCACTGAAGGTCATTGGCTATATGTCCTACAGCATTTATATGATTAAAATGCAAAGATACACTGTTAAATACCAGCCTAAATGAAATTCTTCTCCCTCACCCTTAAATTAACACTTTAGAGAAGAATGTAAACATCCAAATGAAAAAGAACAGCTTCATTCTTAGAATAAGTAAAGAGTACTGTTCTCTGACCACCATGAAACATACCAAATTTAGGCCAAAATAAGGGGACAAGAAACCAATTATATTTCAGCACTTACAACACTTAAAGTAATTAGAATGTCAAATCACTTCCAAAATGGAAAATTAGGAGGACTATAGTAATTAAACATTAAGACATCACACGTATATGCATGTGCACTATAAAGTACTCTTTGTGGATTCCTTTTACATTTCTCTGCACATGAATATTATCAATGGAGAATCATTGGTTCTAAACTTTAGAAGGTTTTAATAAAAAGAATATCTTTCCATCTACATCACTTTGTTCTGGTATTAGGCCTTAGATTTAGTATGGAAATTGGCTTGGTATGTAATACGATTCAGTAGAATTATAATACCTTAACTGGTTTATAGCTGTTGGATATGTATAATTGGAGATGTGAGACAAGATACTGAGAATGTCTTTTAAGACCCACCAGATGATAGTAAATGTTCATATGTAAAACTTATTTTTGCTAAATCCTCACCCAAGGATGTATTTACTGATTTTAGAGAGAGAGGAAGGAAGGAAGAAAGAAGAGGTTAGAGAGAAACATTGATTTGAGACAGAAAAACCAGTAGGTTGCCTCCCACATGTGCCCTGGCTGCAGATAGAACTTGCAGCCTAGGTATGTGCTCTGACTAAGAATCAAACCTGCAGCCGTTCTGGTGTACGGGACAACACTCCAACCAACTGAGCAACACCAGCCAGGGTGAGAACTCTTTTTGATATCAAGTGTTAAGTTACTGAAGTGATATTAGAAGTTTGCTTTATATTTTAAGCTCTGATGTATTTACATAGTTTATTAAACAGTTTAGACATGTAAAACTTTGCCATAATACACCAAATTATAAAGTGTGTTAGTAACCGCAATACAAATAGACTGCGTCAAAGAACATGTCAGTGGCATAAATCAGTTCGTAGGAGTAGCCTCATCTCACTAGTGGAGATCAGGCTTCCTGTCATTAGTTATCTGTTGCTGCATAGCAAATTATCCCCAGATTTTAGTGACTTAAAACAACAAATATTTATTATCTCATAGCGTATACAATTGAAGAATTTGAGAGTAGCTTACTGGGTAGTTCTGACTGAAGGCTGCAGTGACCTCAGTTGGCTGGGAAGGAGTAGCTGCTTCTAAGATGGTTCACTCACATAACTATTGTTAGATTTTATTGGATTGCCCAAAAAGTTTGTTTTTTCCATATGTAGGCTCTAGTAGCGCTTATTTGCCTTTAATTCACTCAAAACAATTCTGTTACATTGTACTGTAGCAGCTGCCATGTCAGCGTGCACTTAAAAAAAGCATCAAAAAGGACTGTCTTATGCACTGGAAAATATTTAGCGGCACCTCTGGCCTCTCCCCACTAGAAGCAAATAGTGGGAGATAGCCCAGATACTCAAAATATTCAGATCAATAAAGTTACTGGTATAAATGAAAAATGTGTCTTTTATTTTATGGAAAAAAACATAGACTTTTTGGCCAACCCATGGGCCTCCATTTAAACTACTGTGTGAACTCGTAACTCAGCATCTAGCTTCCTCCAGAATAAGTCATGAAAAGAGAGCAAGATTTCTGTTACCACCTGCTCACACCGTCACTCCTTCCAGCTCCCATTCACTGGAAGAAGTCATTACATCCAGTCTGCACACAACAGGAAGGGAATGCAGATGCGACTTTTAGAAGGAAGATGTTTGAAGAGTTGTGGACACATTTTAAAGTCAGCATATGTAACATTAAAATCTGGTGCCCCCAAATATATGCAATATTAGTAGATAGAGACAGAGAAGAATATTTCTGAAAGATGGAAGAGCAAAAGCAAAGATTTAAAGGTAGAAAAGAACAGCATGTCGAATCTAGAAAGCCAGATGCTGGATTTGGTCAGTGCTTCTGTCACACTTGTGACAGAAGTGTGATATAAATGTACATAGTTAGAAAAGAATGACAAGGTCATTGATCATCTGGCAAGTGACTATGACTGTAGGAATACTGGAGAAAGCAGAATTATGTAGCAAGATGAGTTAAAGGGACTGATGCAATTAACCTGAAAAGTAGAGAACAGAACAGTGGCAGCAGCAATGGAGAGAATTAGGAGGAGGGAGATATGGCAGAAGTCCAAAACTCTGCTTGATGACAAAGCTGGAGGTATAAGAGGAGAGAGGGATGAATCCTATGTGATTCCAAGATACTGAGGCCTTGGTGTCTAAGAAAGGACTATGCCTTTAAGAAAGTGAGGAGACAGGAGGAATGGTTTAGTGAGCTTCATAAACTTCTTGCTATTATTTTGGATATATTGCATTTGAGCTGTATAGGTAAAGACGGTTGACTGTCAGAATTAAAGGCTAATGTTCAGAAGACCAGAGCTGCAACAGCAGTAGTAGCTGAAGTCATGGAAGTGGAAAGCAGCACTGAGGAATAAAATGTGGAAAGAGAACAAATCTAAGAATAAAAAAATCTTTTAAGCATTCACTTGCAGGAGATGGCAATAGAATTACCAAAGGATATTAAGAAATAATATAAGTACAGGGAAAGAATGGAGAGAAATACACAGAAACCAATGGTAAGAGAATTAAAGAACACTACAAAGAGAAGTGGAAGAAACTGCGGGTTAGGAGAAGGTCACTGGCACGTCTTAGCCACGTGGACAACAGTGGACTCTGGGGCACCAGGACAGGAGAAGAGAGGAGGAAAAATGCAGACTGCAGGGTTGGGAGGAAGGAGAGATAAACAAGTACGGATACTTGGAAGAAATTTTCTTAAGGAAGCATAATGGTTAAAGAGTAAGAGAGAAAGCATGGTCTCAAGAAGTGACAGTGGGATGGAGGCAAGCAACACTCAAGAGGAGGGTCTATTGGAAAGTAGAAGGGAAACAATTAGGAATACAAATTTAAAGTATAAAAATCAAAGTAATAGGATTGCAAGGGGGTACAGGGGTGTCAAGATCAGAGACTTTTTTTCACCTCTGAAAAACTACTGGAAGATACGGTAGCTGAAATTAGGCACTTAAGGAAGAAAGGCTGGAAGTTAGGATATCAGCTGGAAAGTCCTCAGTCAGGATTGTCCAGGGAAGAGGCCCTTGGCATTGGAGAATAAAGATATTTGGCCCAGTCTGAAATGTTAAGCCCTATGATAAACATGTCTAAATTTAAATGTTGTTCTTATTACTGTTTTTTCTCAATAATGTGATTACATAAGTTGAATACTGTTACACAGGGGACAGTGATGTATATAGCGGTTTCTTCAGCAGTGATAAAAAAAATGGACATTTTCTACTTCTGGGGATGAGGAGAGGATTTCACATGTAAATGGATGAGTGCATTCTTTGGCTCACTTTCTGAAGTGCTATTTTTAAATACTTGTTTGAGCTCTGTCAAATTCTTTGGTCTTACCCTTACAAATAAAGCCATGTGGACATACACATTAATGTGAAACTAAGCTTTGGGAAATCTGTGACTTTGAGGTCCAGGGATTTTGTTGCTGTGAAATATGTAAATAAATCCTAAAAGCTCTTGATTGAATAAGAATCCATATAATTTATAAAAAAATAAAAAGGTAGTTGGTATGACAATTTTTTTTGTTTTCTTTGTTTGTTTGTTTGGAATGAGCTGAATCATTTTCAAATTGGATTGTTAACTGACATGAACTGCTTGAAATGTAACAGGGGAAAAATGTTCTTGTACTTGGCTCAATGAATACATTTATTTTTTTAAATGTGATAAATAATTTTGAAAAAAGATGAACATATACTTAAAAAATTAACATTACACTTTCCCAAACCTATGTTTTTCTAGAATATAAATGTGCAGAATATAATGCTATAATATTCTTGTATTTGGTTTCATTTGGAGCTGTTCATTTTCATCTGCATGTTTTGAGTAGATTATGGCATTACATATAGTTCTGTTTAAAAAATAAGTTTAACAGAAATAGTTAAAATATAAAAGTTATATATGCACACACACATATACAAACTTTAGATATACACTTTACAACTAAATTATATTTGTATATAATATTTAGATAATTCTAATGCTATCTTAATTTTTTAAGGCTTTAAACCTAGGAGCCCTCAAACCCTATTACATTTCCCATTGATGTAAAAGGTGTGTGTTTCAAGGACTTGGAGGTCTCCTTGTAAGATTTTGAATATGAAGAACTGAAAAGTCTGTACATATATCCTCATATGTATACATGACAATCTATCCTTATAAAGACAAAATATAGTACACAAATATAATACAGATAGAACAATAAACATATTCTTAGATGTATACTACTTTTAGTATTTTAAACACAAAAATTTATCTTTATAGTTTAGACAGGCAAAACTGGATTGGAATAGTTATTGAAATAGTGAGTTTCATAATATGTTATATAAAGCATGAGAAAGAAAAATAAAATCCAAGATGACTTCCATCCATAAAAATGCTGGAAGTGCTCAAAATAAGAGTAAAATAAAAATAGCCTTTAACTGATTCACTGAATGAGCTATATTTATATTTTAGTACTAGAGATAAATTTTAAACAATTTTCTCTAAACATTAAAATAGTGACAACTTATCATTTCCTTTTACTTAAAACTCCTTTAATAAAAATAATACATTTTAAGAAAATGTGTAATTTTCTTAAATTCACATGTAGATTTTGTGATATTTAATCATAGCAATTCATTCAAAATAAAATAAAAGGGTCTCTTCTAATATAAGTCTTTGATAGTTTGTATTAGACCAACTCTCCTACTAGAAACAGTAAGGGCAGGAGAAGAAAAATTAAAGCAGCCAGGATTTGTGGGGCCAAGTTCATAAAGGAGAAGTAACGAGGTAAGCCAAGCTTTTCTTGCCACATTTTCACCTAACATTTTGTTCAGATTTGCCAGTTCACAGAGCAAGAAGGCTAAACAGTGAACTGTGGTGAAATGTTTTCAGCAATCTCAGAGAGATAAAGAAAATAAAAACTGGAGTCCAGTCCACCAAGACAAAAAGGACTTGAAGACCCCTAATCACAGAGAAAAAGGGATCACAATAAAGTGAACTCAATATTCTGCAGTTACTAACTTTAACACATTTGCCAAATCCTAAACTGTCACTGAGCAAAAGGAGAAGAGAAACCAAATAAGAGGAAGTTAACATAAGAGGAAAAAGCTTAAGAAAGCTTTTTAATAATATTGGGAAAATAAAGTTTGCAGTTCACATTATTCGAAAAAAGGCTCCTGTAAAAACTTTCAATGTTTAAAAGAAACCCCAGTAGAGTTACCTAAAGGTAAGTGAAAACTGGAGATAGCCCACTAGTCAGAAAGACTACATCTCAGCCTCGTAATATCTGAATCCCTCTATGGAATAAGGTCATCTACCCTTTCTTTAACTGTCCCTTTCTTTAAAGGGAGAAAAAAGCTAAAGCCTCTATAAAAGAGATTACCTCTACAACTTTTCATACTAAATATCCATCATTCAATCAAAAATTCCAGAATTGTGAGCCACACCAAATGGCCAAACACCACAAGAAAAACAACAGACAACAGAATAGACCTGTAGGTGATCTAGATATCAGTGCCATCAATATGTTTAAAATACTGTTATTGAGGCATCCAAGATTTATATAACTGAAAAATACCAAGTTTAATAATAAGTAATACTCAAATGAAGAAAGAATTAATGACTTGGCCTGGCTGTGTCACTCAGTGGGTTGAGTGCCAGCCTGTGAACTGAAAGGCAGCCGGTTTGATTCCTGGTCAGGGCACGTGCCTGGGTTGCAGGCCAGGTCCCTGACTGGGGCGTGTGAGAGGCAATGGATTCATGTGTCTCTCACACATAGATGTTTCTCTCCCTCCCTTTCCCTCTCTCTAAAGGGTAAAATAAAATCTTTAAAAAAAAACAAATTAATGACTTAAAGACATCTATATAGAAAATATCCAAAATTAAGTATGGTGAGAAAATTATGGAAAGCACAAAAGTGAATATGAACTACATGAATTGCATTTAAATAAACAAACAAATAAAGGCCCAATACATGGTGACAGAAGATGATTTGACCATGGATGATGGGCACACAGTGCAATGTATAGATCATGTGTCACAGAAATGTACACTTGAAACCCATGTGATCTTATTAGCAATGTTACCCTGATAAATTTAATTAAAAAACCCAAAGATTTATATCATATATGTAATTAGAATTCCTAGGAGAAAAGAAGATCTAGAATAAGGCAGAAGCAATATGTAAAAAGCAAATAAAATGCTGAGATATTTCCAAGAGAGTAGATAGACTCTAAAATACAGATTCAAGAAGCTCTGTTATGTTTAGAAGCAAAAAGAAAAAATTGAAAAGTAATTACTCACAGTTATATATTAATGCTTCATGAAAAGGAAGTATTAAAGCAAACATAAAAAGACATATGTTATCTTTAAATTATCAACAAAAAAGCCAGCTGACTTTATAATTGAAATGATACTAAAAAAAAAAAATCCACAGCAAAAACCCCAGGCCTTATGACAGAACGAAGAATATGTCTCACCTAAAATCAAAGGACAGTAGCATGAGGTGACAATAGCACAGGGGGCAGCTAGTCAAAGCCCAGTAAGGGAATTGATCAGAACTCAGCCAAACATGTAACATTTAACACAAATTTTAAAGAATGAGTGGAAGGCATAGAATATGAGAAGGGATGCTCCATGGTAGGAGAATGGCCATGTACAAAATTAGGAAGGAATAAGTTGCCATGGAACGCCTGGAGAATTCAGTAACACCAGCGTATAAGGTGACTGGAAGCAAGTGGAAGAAGATAAAACACAAAGGTGAGCGGGTGCATGCCGAGCCTCTTTCAACATGAAGAACAACATGTATGTCATGCTTATTGAGCTGGACTGTATCTGGTAGATAAGCAGTAATCAAATGTAACTGTAATTGACACAAAAGTGTTGTGAGAATTCAGTTGGTTTGCATGGTACCAGCATGGAATGGTCTATCAGAGGTAATGCTGATGGTGAAGTGCTCTGTCCTGTCTGGGACCACCGCCTGGGCTCAAACACCAGCGTTGCCATCTCCCACTTCTAAACCAGAGTATCAATTATCTAACCTATTTGGTCTACAGCACTTACAGGAAACAATAGAGGTGCCTATCTTAGAGAGGGGTTGTGAACATACAAGTTAACACATAAAAAGTGCTTCACACACTGCCTAGCACATACCACACAATTAATGTTAGACATTTTTAATGTCATTAACAAATTTAGTTCTCCTTCTCAAGTAGAAAAGTGACATGATGTAAAAGAGTCTTGGAATGGAAACTGAGATGCCTGAAAACTATTTGACTTGCTAGGTACTGATCAGTTGGGTGATTTTGGACTATTGGACTTCCTCAATTTCCAACTGCCCATCTGTAAAAAGACTACATGGTCACAGCACCGGATTTTTCATTTATTTACTCTTCTTCCATAACTGCTCCAGAATTTCAGAGGCTTGAATATGACTTCTATGGCTCCAATTTTTTTTGTTTTTTTTCCCCCATGACTGTGGATTTTCCAGGAGCATCTATTGGGTTGATATTTAGCCAAATGGCAATGATTTTGCTTTTCATATTTATTGACTCATTTAAAATATTTGTTTGCATTCTTGGGGGGGTGTGGTTAAAGTGTAATTAATAGAAATTAATCCATTCCAAAGGGAAATTTTGGTTTGTTAAAGAAAATGTGCATGTACTGATTTTTCTGCTTTTAAATCTTCAAGAGTTAACTAACTATTGAGGGTTAATGATTACACAAAAAGTTATGAGGCTGTCTTCATTTCCATTGGAAGATTACCACCATGCACAAATTATATTAGCACTGGTGTACCAAGGGGTGGGAGGAGGGGGTGGGGTAGGTGGAGGCTGCAGGGATCTGCCCTGCCTGCATGAGGGTCTGCTCTGGTGAGGAGGAACACATTATCACTGATATTATATACAATTTTCAGCATATGGTTTTATAAAAAGCAGACTGCATTTTGGTCCATCTGAGTATTGTTTTTAATTTCCTTAGAGACTCTGAGCTTCTTTACTACCTGCACCCAGAACAGATAGCTCCCACTGCTGCCTCTTTTATTATGCCATTGCTTATCAGTAGAGAAAATTAATTACTTTACCATGGGAAAAGTCCTAAGTGAGAAAAAAGTAGGAGACACCTTCTTATACATAATCTCAGGTGTGATCTCAGTATATTACACATGTATATTTTATTTCAGAGGTCTGGATAAGGTATTATACATGCCTACACACACTAACATAGGCATATGCACATTTCTATCCATCTATTTATCTACCAAAGAAGAAATTTCTAAATTCTGTTTTCTTAAGCCTTCCCTATATATTTTTTTCATATCTTCTATAAGGAATATATATACTCTCACAATAAAAAATAAGTAAACCTTTACTATGTACATTTGTTGAACTAATAAGTTGAACTAGTAAGCAAACACAATTATGTTTGCCAATAAATATTTTGAAGATATTTTCTCTATATCAAATTTTTTATACTTTGAAACTTCAAGAAATGTCTCTATAATACTCTGAAACCTAAACAGTAAAAAGGTGGGGGAAAAAATCCAGATCCTGTCTAATACATAGGTCACTCACATAAATGTCACATCCACCATATTTTATCTATGTCTTTCCTATAAATCTTTTAGCATGCCTTCCAAATATTAGACTATAAACCACTTGAAGTGTTTTTTTTTCCATTTGTATGACCTAACAGACTGCTCTGTACATAGCAGGGATTCAATAAGTATACATAGAATTAAATTATGTATACATAGTTGAAACATTTTGTACAGAAATGTTATTGTACTAAAATCAGATAGTTTAAACATTTAAAAATAACATTAAGACCCACAAAATCACCTTCCTTAAGATACAGAATTAAGTATGTAGTTATAGTTTTTCAATTCTAGAAGGAAATTGATGGTATATTCTCTTCAAGAAGAGATTGTGTTTTATATTGAAGTTTAGTCAACTCTAGGCTATTGTTAGCCTTTTAGGGGGCATTATCCTTTATAACCTGTTTTATATTTTCCTCTATATTTTAGCTAACCAACAAAATGTAAATATGTCCAATATCAGGTTGATGGCACCACTGACTTACTCAAAAACATTTCACAACTTCCCACCATCCATATCCACAAAGCTAGACTGAAGAACTTCACAATTTGATGTTAACCTACCTCTCCCACCAACCCCCACCTTCCTTTTCTTCCCACATCCCCTCTATAAAAATACCAAGCTCTCCACCATACATCTCCTACTTCTCAAAATTTATTCAACCAAAACAATCTATGAGAGAACTGATCACCCAAGTAATAACTTTCCAGCTCCTTACTGTCTTTTGTACACCAGACCCAACATACAGGAGGTACTTAATGATTGCCGATGGGAGGTTCTACTTCTCAGGAGGTTATACAATCTGTTTTATCAGGTCCGGAGTTAACATCCAGTCTGTCTTCTTCTTATCTTACACTCTGTATTTACCCACCTCTTTGTATCTGAATCTTATCTAAGTTACTTTTAATGCCATCCCTCACCTACGCCCTCATAATCAGGACTAGCCCTCAAGTCCAGTCACCTGTGTTTAGATTCCAATGTGAACCCTAATCTCTACTTAGACATTTCTGTAGGTCTTGGTGGCTGGGCTTATACTGTGGGCTTATACCAACCATGCCACAGCTGTGGTGAACATGATAAAGCCTCTATGACTTGGTCTCTGCAACTACTTCCTAATCCAACCCTCTGATGATTCTGACACCAACCTTAATGACAATGCCATCGTTCCATTTGCTCAAGCAAGAATTTCTGGAGTAATCCTATCTTTTTCAGCTGATTTCATATCCCACATTTTTCTGCCTTTAAAATATATCCAAAATCTAACTATTACTGCTAACATCCTAACCATCTAAGATACCATCAACTCACACTTGAATTATTTTAATAGCCTCTGATATTCTTAAGTTTCTATAGTCAATTTTTAAAACTGTAGCCAGATGTATCCTTTAAAAACACAGCACACTTGAAAAATTGATCATGTGTCTCTTTTGCTCAAAATTCTCTAACAGCTCCTGATTTCACACACAGCATAAGCCAAGGTTCTTATAATGGCCCATAAGGACCCTCATGTTTCCTCTCTAGACTCACCTACTCAGCTCCCCTTTGCTTTCTTGGGTCCTTACTGGTCCTCTAACAAACAAGGAGCCATGTTCCTGCCCTAAAGCTTACTACACACACACACACACACACACACACACACACACACACACACGCCAAACATTAGATAGCTAGATAGTCTGTCTAGTCCATGCTGGCCACAAATAGATCTATGGCTCATTCCCTCTTTCCTTAAATCTTGACTCCAGTGTCACTTTCTTGATGAGGTCTATCAGAGAACTACATCTAAAATTAACCCCCACCGCCAATCTCAATCCTACCCAACCATATTCATGGTTTGTTTTGTATTTCTCCATAGAAATTCTCATTATTAATCTTATTATCTCTCTCCCCATTTGTATGTAAGCTCCATTCAAGCTATGGTTTCTTTGGTATTTTTCTCTTATATATTCCTAGAATTTAGAACAGTACCTGATATATAGCAGGCATTAAATAAATATTTGCTGAGTGAATGAATAGCCTGGCATACTTTATAAGGCTATAAAGTATGGCTATACTTTATAAAGTATACTTTATAAAGTAAGGCTATAAAGTGAATTTATACTTTATAAAGTAAGGCTATAAAGTGAATGAATAGCCTGGTATACACCTATAAGGCTAGCCAAAGCCTGACTGGTCCCCCTCACAGTGGAACCCAGCAGAGGCCAAAAGATAACTTCACTGTCTGACTGTCCTTGTTTTACTTTTTTGAATTTTCCCTACATTTGAACTCAGAAAACCCATTTATTTCCCATGCCTCCTGACCTAGTCTGCATTCTAGGCAGTATACCTCATCTACTTATCATGACCTCCTCTCTGCTCCATGTATGCTACTTCTGCCTTCTAGTAATAACCCCATAATGTCCTTGTACCTGGCTCATTCAGAAACTAATACTTCCACATCACCAACCGCTCTCAATCCTAGACCCTCTCAACTAGGTCTTCCAATACCTCTATTTAGGATATGCAGTCATTATTACTTTCTAATTATGATCATTTTGGATTATTACCACTGACTAGAGCCATGCCAATCACAAGAAAGCAAATTATTCTTCTGTAAATATGAATAATAAATGTATGTATTTCACAGGGTGGTTATGAAGGTCAATTTAAGGTAACATATGTAGAGTGCTTACCACAGTACATGACACATAAGTGCTCAACAATTATTACCTGTTACTCCTTATTAGATCATGCAATATAAATTCATTACACAAAATCAGAAGCCAGTCCCACTCCTGATGATAAAAGCAAACCAATTTTTTTCACCATTTGATGAGTGACTAGTTAAAAGACCTGAATGTAAACACATATACCACATGATGAATATGGGGCAACTGAAGAAGAGCAGGCAGGATGCTTAAAATACAAAATGTCATTCTGGCATTATAGCCCTCATCATCGCAAAAAGGCTCCCATAGCTAGCCTTTATTGTATTTTATATCTCATAAGAAGAACAGATAAGGAAAGCTATATGCTCTTATTCTTACGAAAGTTAACTTTCAATGAGATACCTCACTGTATACCTAAGGTCCTAAGCTTATTATCACACTCAGCTGCAAGCTGCATTTTATTTATAACATTTTAAATAAGAACTTCCACAGAGTCAAGTTGCCTTCTCTTCCTCCATGCTTCTTTCACTTCCTACTGGAATGCCACTTGCCCCCTTTTCCTCAGCAGGGTTATTTTCCTGGCTTTGCCCTAGAGGCATCGGAGTTTGTAGGTGTGCTAAACTCTATCCCTGTGAAACATAGGCGTTATTTAGACATCAGGAAAACTCACTGTTTTATGAACAGAATGTTTCATGATGACAATTAGCTTTGTCATGCCAACAAACTGCCAAAGGTGTCTGTCTTGTTTGAAAAATATTACACAATTCAATAAGTAAATAAATGGTGGTTTTTACTTTAATCTTGTGACAGGAGGGAAAATGAATAAACAGAAATCATCATAAAAATAAGCATTCTACTTCAGAGATCTGAGAATCCACGGAACTCAATTTTTTCCCATAGTCAGTAACAACCCCTCAGGGTTTAATGGCAGCACTGTACACACCAGGCCGTTCTTACAGAGATGGCTTCTCACAGCTTAATTTAGAAAAAATAATGAAAGAGAATCAAAGAGTAGAGGAAATGGTTTTAAAACAGTTCCCTTAATCGGATTAAGTCATATGCACTCTAAAACAGCTCATTTTTAATTTCTTTCCCAACAATTAATAAAGGTATAGTTTATTATCAATGCAGCATTTCTGGTAAATATTGTCCCTAATAGCAATTCTAATTTTTATTTTTAAGGCTAAAGTCTTTTCCAAGGTGTGAATTTTCAAATGAAATTCTGTTAAAAATAAAAATCATGATGATTTTTAGCTTTTACCTGATAAGACGCTGATGAAATACCCGAAACTCCTAAATTACAGATGACTTTAGTGTGCAACCAAGTTGAAGATCTCATTTAACAATTTTATTTTTCACACCCTGGAGATTTTTTTGCATTAACAAAGCATGAAATAGTACCTCTATCAAGAAATTAGTTTTTTTAAGACTATATACTATAGGCCTTAACTAATATTATCACTTTTATTTAATATTTCATGAGCTCAGAGTTGTTTAAACCAAATTTTGACAATAATGGTAGGTCTATAATAAATATGAACTGTAAAATTTTGCAAAATCCTGTTGTTCTTTTTCATAAATATAAACCCTTATATAATATCTTTATTTAAAAAGTTAATAAAATTAGCACTTTTAAAATTTTAGATAAAGGTGGGAAGATATATATTTTTTATTTATATATAAATATATTTTATAATATAAAGAACCATAAATTCTATGGTTCTATAGACCATCCCCTTCCTCCCTTATCATTTCATCAGAGCTTTGTAGTTTTTTAGAACTTCAGAACTTTAGGTAAGATAGTATGGTTTACAATTTTTTCTTTCATAATTACCTGCTTTTCATAAAAAAGAATATATTCTTAACACATTTGGAATATATTAATGAAATACAGGGTCTGACACAAATAATGCCCCTTTTGTTCATTACAAAATCCTTTATTTCAAAATCATAAGCATGTAATTATGTAACATAACATCACACTCAAGTGCACCATGTGGCATGTTAGGGTGAAATGTTCAAATTAAAACTATAAATTATTACACCCATATTATTACCCTACCAACCACACTCAAGCAGGCGTTACTTCTCTTGGATTCTGTATATATTTAAGTTGTCTGTGCAGGACTTATTTTCATATATACCAATGCTAAATCAATATTTTCCCATTTTGCACTTTCTAAGGAATAACATTGGGAAAAAACTGCATTGCTCTCCAACTAATGCAGTATATATAATCATTACGATAGTTCAGAAATGTGTTTAAGTATTTTCACAAATAGTCATTTCACAATCAGCTAACCTAGATGGCATACTTAGTAAGATACTATCTTGTTAGATACTGAACTTTTACAGAAAAAAAATGCTCTATCACACTGATACAAAAACAGAAACTGATGGATTTTTTTTAACAAAATAAAGCTCTGCAGTAATGTGGTAAGAGCATGAGGTACAGGAGAAGGAGGAGGAGGAGCAGGAAGAGGAGCTGTCATCACAACACTGCATGTTGGGTATTTAATTCGTGGTAGGCGTCATGTTAGATATGTCATCTATTTCTTTCCATTCCCATAATTATCCAATAAATATTAGAATATCCATCTTACAGATGGCAAAAATAAAGTTCAGAAAGACTAAATGTGATGTCTAATATGAACAGCTGTTTGACTTGGATTCAATCTGGCCCCTGACTCTAAGATTCAGAACCTTCATACCATCCCATGAATCCTCTTTTAAAAGAGCATCATTTGAATTTGTCAATTAAAAAAAGAGAGGAAGAGGCTACAGCTTTGTTATCAAATCAATCAAGGAAGACCCAAACTCTATATTAATAAGGTTAAAGAGTCCCTATATGCTATCATCTTTCCTCTCTCCTCTCCCTTAAGTAACTATTAAAAATTATGTATTTGATATTAGCATGGTTATTGGTAGCAGGGGAGGGGGTGTGTGAATGCACTGAGCAGAATATGGAATGTGTTATCTCTCTGTAGAGCACCAGAAGTCTGGCATAGGAAGAGTATTGCCATAGACAGCAGGAGTTTCATAGCCAAGTACAGTTTTAACATCTCTCTATCTCTCTTTCTCCTCTTTCTCTCATATATACACAGATACATATATATTAACAAATAATGCATTATATTCAGAGAAGTGTTCAAATTAATATCAAAGAATAGTAATGTCATTAAATCTGACTAAGCAGTAGGTATTTCCAGGCAGAAACTAATGTTGACTCAAATTCAGATAATAAAAGTACTTACAGTGAGAGATGGAATAGGGAGGGGGAAGAAAGGAAATGCAACAAAAATTGGGAACATTGAGAGGGATGATCTCAGTCTAAAAAAGGCACTGATGAATATATAAGTATCATTTAGCTGGCAGGATATAGCTGCAAAGTAATACAGACGGAAGTGACACACTATCACACAATAAAAATTATTTGTAAATGGATTAATTCAGCAAGGAGTATAACATATTGAAATAATCTTGAGTTCATAAGCACTATCAAAGATTTAGATAGGAATATTAGATAGGAATATTTAAAAAAACACTAAAAGGCTTTGTTTCATTTATCTCACTAAATGAATGAAAATACCTGGGAAAGTACAACAACTTGTTGAATCCATACTTAGTGTAGAACCCTAGTGATCAGTCCTCTAGTCCAGTACTATTTTTATAATACCAGTCAAACCCAGGAAACTCCCCATCATCTGTTCACCTTCCCAAGCGCAGCCACAGGACAGGCTGGTAGTTAATGTTTCTCTGTATTACTAATAACTCCCTAGGCCATAACAGACACACCCAACAACAGTGACTCAAGGAGGAACCAAGACCTGAACTCAGGAGATGCAGTACAGAGCACCTCAGGAATTACTCTGCCCTAATTTTCACTAGACTTTTGCTTATATATCTTCTTGACTCAATATTTCACAAGAGTAAGATTCACATCTTACAGAAGCAGTTAGCCTAGAATTAGGGAACAGGCAAATGGTATTCTGGTTAAACATTTACATATTCAAAGCTATCAAAAGTTATAATTTATGGATATCTAGCACTGAGTGGCTAGAAGAAAAATTACTTTAATGAAAGATGACTTTTTTAAAGTAATTAGAGAGGATACTTTCATAAGAGGCATTCATGGTAATTAGAAATACATGCATATATCACTGGGAACGCCTCTTGAGAGACAAATAATTACCTGGGAAAGTCTTGCTAGATGCTATCAGATTTTAAAAAGTTAACCTAAATGTGTTTGTGTCAACCACACAGTAAAAAATAGAGGACAGAAAAAGCACCCTTAAAGAAAAATATGGCCCTAGTAGGGCACAAGTAAGATGTTACTAGCACTTGGATTTTCCCAAAGAAAAATCTTTAGATAACAATATAAACAAACACACAAAAGAAGAAAAGAAAGAAAGAGAAAAAGAAAAAAAAGCAAGCAAAAGAAAATAAAATGAAAAAAAAATACCCTCTAAACAACTTCTAAGTGATAACTGGAAAAAATAAAATGAATCAATAAAAATAAATCTATGGCTTTCTAAAATAAATACATCTATGAATTTTTGATGTAAAGATTATATTCTGCTTATGAAAGCAGAATGATTTAAAGATTGTATATTTAAGATAGAAACTGTGAAGACTGAGAAACAGAACCTCATTTTAACTGGAGTTGGGAGGGCCTGCAGGGGAGCTCTCACTACCTCTAGTTGTCAAATCCCATCTCCAACAGGAAGGTGTTTGTTTACAACTACTTCAGCAGGAAGGAGGATCTTCTCCTCACCCAGCAACCATTCAGCCAATGAAAAACTGTTATAACTCAGCCAGTGAAAAGCCACTACACTTCAAGATTCTCTTTTTCCTCCAATGAACTCTCTTTATAACATCCCCTCTGAGTCCCCCGCTTTCCTCTGTAAAAAATATTTGTCTCCTTTGTTCTCTGGACTTGTGCATGGGTTGCAATTAGACCACATGTCCCAAATTGCTATTCATTTTCCTGAATAAACTTATTTTTGCAGAGAGAAATATCTAGCTATTTGTTTAAGGTCAACAAATCAAAATGCATGTGTTAGTGAAATTCAAAACCAAAATATTTCCAGTAAAGATAAACAAGATATAGTATTTATTTATTTTCTCCAGGGACTAGAAGGTTAACTTGGTGATTATGATTAGACTTCAGATGTTTGGACTGCTAAGAAAATTGCTTCTACATTCTTTTAAGATTTTTCAATAATATGACATTTATATTCACAAGTATCTTATCTCAGTTGCAAAAAGAACAGTGGAAATGGATTTAAATTTTTCTGAGATGATGGGGAAAGGTCAAAATGGTATGGAAAATAGAGGACTCAAAGAACTTATATGTACAACCCATGGACATGACTAAGGTAGGGGGAATGCTGGAGGGTTGGGGGATGCAGGGTGGAGAGGGGATAAAGGGGGAAAAATTGGGAAAACTGTAATAGCATAATCAATAAAATATACTTTAAAAAAATTAAAAAGAAGCAAAATAAAAATAAAATTTCTGAGATGGCTTTCTGGGTACTGTTTGATGGTTTCTAGCCATGTTTGTTTGGCCTCATATTTCCATAGAGGAAGTAATAATTATTATTATTTTCATAATAATAATTACCAAAAATAATCCCTGAGAAATTTGGAGGCATAAAACTTTCTTTTACCTTTTAAAATATACATTACTCAAACACTTTCTGGGGAAAAAAAGAAAAGATGGTCCTATTTATAATGCCATGACAATTCATTGAGAGTTACCAATAAAGAGAACTTGTCCTCTGAAAACAGTTCAAAAACAGAAAGTTTATCTGATAACTAATAGGCTTTCATTGATTTTGAGGATTATAAGAAACTGATTTATCTGCTGAGTAAGTGATAGTCATGAAAACAATGCTTAATCTTTAAAAAGTGTCTGACAAGCTTTTATTTCATAATAATATTTGCCCTTACTTTAAAAGTTCTCACAGGATTCTGTCCAGTATTGGCTAAATAGTATAAAATCTTATAAAAGATTTTCACTTCTGGAGTGCTGGATCCTTCAAAAATCTTTAAGTAAACAGTGACATATAAAGAAATTTCCAATATACTTCAGAAATATATATTCAATGCATATATATAGCTCATTTGACCTCAATGTTTATTGCAACTGGGGAGAAACTAACACATTCTTCAATGCTTTGGGGGGAAAAACACTTGTTATCTGTTATGATTTTTATTCAATTGCAACATATGCAATTTACAAGGCTCAAATAGCTCTCTTTCTTTGAATTCATCTTGGATATGTATATACAAATTGAACATAGGTAAAAAATCCTCTTTCTTCTTTTACGTCACTTTGATTTTGTGTGCAAGAAGCGTAACATTACACTACTCTTTCACAGTATGGACTTCAACTTCTTCAGCTCCTCAGTGCATGTGGGAGTTCCCAGCAGACAAAGAACAGGCAGAGAGTATTACTTTTAGAGTCTCTCTGAATAAATAGCTGCCACATTGAAAAGAAAAATGTAACAAATGGCCATGACTAATATTCAGTTTCCAGTTAGTGCTAGTACAAGAACTGATGATACCTCCTGAATTTCATTTTGCATCACAGAAATGCAATGCCCATAGGAAACTAGCTGTGGTGTAGGCTGATGATTTCATACTAATAAGTTTACTGTACTAATACTAATCTTCACTAATGTATTTTTAGTTGTCAGTTAATAACAGAGTGGTTCAAAAACATATCCTGTCCCCAAACAAAAATTAGCAAATGTTGGTACTTGGTATTTGTTATTTTACGTTTACAAGGGCTCATATATATTGTTGACTTTTGTTCTGTTGTTTTACAAAATACAACTGTATAATTTGTTCACAGAGCATAGGATAGTCCAGTTTTGCAAATACTCATTGTTCCAGTCAGGAAATAGAACTGACAGCTCAATTCATTCAATAAAAGTTTGGACACCTACCATGTGCCTGATTCTACAGCTAATTTTTAAAAACGGAAATAGATTAGTGTTTTCTATAATGTAATCCTGCTGAAGGAGTTAACAACGCTTAAAAGTCAGGTTATTTGAGTTCAAGAGGTTTGGGGGGAAAAAAACACCTTACTTTTTGCAAAGCCTACATTTGATATTAGCCTCAGAACATTGTGTCTCTCTAATATGACTGTGAGGTTTTTATTTTCTTGTCTTAACAATCTGCCTTGTCACTGTAGATTTCAAGGATCTTGCATTTCTGTATCCATAAATGCAAGCTTCTCAAGCATGTCTTGTTGACATGAAAGAAAGCAACCCCACCTATGTGTGCACCCTAAGGTCCCTTTTAGATTTAAACTTCTATATTGTATAGTATCCATAATTAAGAAAAAGACATTTTATAATTAAAAATCATAACTTTTCATTCATACATTTTAAAACTCTAGGTTGAGTTCAATAAACAGCCTAGGAAATTCTGTTATAGTCTCCAAAGTGCCTATCATGGCACTGAGACATGTTACTGAGACATGTTACAAGTCTCAGTAACTTTTATTTAATTGATTAAAGAAAATGTTTACAGTTTAATATGAGCTCTAAAACAAAATTTCTGAGATTTATAACCCAACATAAATATTTAATAAAGAATACTGAGGCCCCAAAATGGGAAGTAACTCAGGGCCTTCCTTCAGAACTTTACATTATTATGCCTGATTTTATATTGTTTTCACACAACTCAGGAAATAAATAAGTAAATCTAGGACTTATTCAATAGTATAAACTATATCCAGAGCAAAAATTAAGGCTCAGTCCTGTTAAGAACAAAGAAAATTTCAGCAGATTTACCAGTAACATATTTTCTTTCAGAGATTAAGGAAAATTTAAGTGCTTTGAATTTATAAGTATGTCAAATCATCTCATTCACTGTCCACCACCTTAGCCTTCAGGGACATAAGGTCTCTTGTGTGAATGTACAATAATACATTATCAAGACAATGAAATCTCCACCATTAGCAGCGACTTCAGAACTCTCAAATATCTGCAAGATACGAAAAGTACAACCCTCCTATATATCTATGTGTATACTCCTTGAAAATTTTAGACATGGTTGACACATATGAAGATTATGTTAATATATACGTGTTATACTATTATGATGCTTTTCCATGTTTCAATTTTTTGTTTAGAAATAGAAAAATTATTACCTTTCTGGCTTCTTTTATCATTTTCCGAATAGTTTCCTTAATTGTAAGTAGTTGTGCTCTTGGTGGATGAAAGAGGAGGTCTATATGGGTGCCTCCTAAGAGTCCAGGCATCACGTACGGCCAGCCTAAGTCAAGGTCTGGAGCTTCCACATCAGACTCAATGGGCCAGTAAGTCCCTGAGGATGAGGTATCATCGCAGGAATTATCAGTGCCATGTACTGTACTTTGTGCAATTTTCTGGACACTTTTCAAAATATAATTAATTTCTTCCTCAGCTAGAAATTCTGATACTCGCTCCTTGGCAAGAAATTCATGGTATGCTTCTAACCCACGTTCAATCAGCATATCAATGGCTAGCCGGTACCATTCCTTGTAGTGAGGCTCAATGTAATTGTCTGATTTACACTCATCATTCAGTGAGGACAGCATCGATGAGGTCTCCATGCTTGCGAGTGTTTGACAGTACCACTTTCAAATGTCCATCTGTGCAGCAATGAGAAGTATCTGGGTGTTTGAAAAGAAGAAAATAAAGATCAGTTATAATTCTGTAATCAAATGTTTTATAATTCATGTCAACCATTATTTTTACACTTACTCATTTCCACAACCTGTAGATCAGTACGGCATACATTTCATATCAAAAGTAGCATTAATTGTACCATAATTCAAAAACTACCACAAATAGATTTCCTTTTCATAGACTTAGTTGATTTTCCATTTCCAAGGCCTCCACTTTCAGCTTCTCACCTACGAAATACACTTTCCTTCTCTGACATCCAGGAAGTCTATCCTTCTTAATTTTAATCTGATACTATATATGGTGGTATCAGTTTCTATAAGCCTATTTGATTTAGGTTTTAAAATATTTAAAAAATAGAATTAGAATGCAATTAGTACCTGGCCAGCCAACGACATTAGTCTTTACTGAGTACCTTTTATGCATATAATCACATACTGATGAAATATAAAAAGCACAAAACACTTGCTTTACAGGAATGTATTAATTAGCTGAGGAGGCAAAGTGCACACACACAAAGCTGTTGATTACCACTTAAACAAAGCCGTTTATTGCCAAGGGCCAAATGAGCACCACTGGCTACCTATGCTTTCAGATAAAAGCAAGTAGAAATCAATTCGGAATATAGGAGTTACGGCGATCCCTGCACAGGAGGTGGGCTTCAGCTGAAGCTGGAGTGCTGAGTGAGAGCACAATCAGGTAGGAAGAATGAATATTTTCATCCCACATAAGAATGAAAAACAAACAAAAGCACAAAACAGGTATGAGCTTGTACATTCAG
Source organism: Trachops cirrhosus (assembly GCA_028533065.1). NCBI lineage: Eukaryota > Metazoa > Chordata > Mammalia > Chiroptera > Phyllostomidae > Trachops > Trachops cirrhosus. The sequence continues at coordinate 113,121,762 of CM052541.1, read as the reverse complement.
GCCTTGTGAAAAAACTTGGTCTGCCAGAAAGCAGGTTCCTTTTAGTAGGAGTAGGAGATAATGCTGAATAGACACAATGGAGCCAGGTGTGGAGGAGCACAGGAGGTTTTTGTGATTCAGCAAAACCTGTGTTTGAAACAATTAGCCTGGCACTATCAGGGGAATGGAGGACAGACAAGCAGCTAGGACAGTCTTTCAGCATTCAAATACCCAGGGAAGAAGTGACAAGTGTATTCCAGAGACAGTTCAAAGCAAGAACTCCTGAGATTTGATGGCTTGACAGCATACAGGTGAAGAAATTTAAGACATTAAGATAATTAGGGATCTCTCTGTGGAATCGAAATCTGCCTGTTCAAGCTCACACTCCATCCTTCACAATGCCCCACAATGTTATTCATTCAATCACTCACCGTGTGAGATATTGGATTGGACTTTATCTCAAGCAAATAAGGGACTTTCCAGTCTTTTGAAATCATGATCTCCACTGTGTGGATTCAAATGAAGTACAAGTCTATGATGTGCTACCAGCACTAAAGGACCAATTTGACAAAAAAAAAAAAAAAAAAAATTATTTGCCAGTGGCCTGGCTCTAATTTAAAATGTTCCACTTAACAGCCTTTTCAGACTAAAGCCTACCAAAATTCAAATCCAATTTGGGAGGATAACCCAGGAACTATTACCATTTATTTACTCCTTAGCTCAAAATGTAATAAGAGCCACTAATCATACAGAGAGGTTGAAAAGGAATGAACAATAGGGACACAAGTTCTACTGGGCAGGAAGGGACCAAAAAAGATCCAGCATATACTAACCAGAGCTGAGGAGCAAAATAAAGGGTCTACTTTCCTGTTTTATTGGAGACAATCCTGTGTCTCTGTCTAAGCTCAGAATTTTCACTGACACAATCTAAAAGTATAGAAAGCCTAAGATTAAATCTGATATAATGAAGACAGAACATGTGTATGCTACTGACGTGTAGTGTGTAGAGGCCAGGGACACGGCTAAACATACTTTAGCATACCGGACAGCACCCACATTAAGGAATTATCTGGCCCAAAATATCACAAGTGCCAAGGCTAAGAAATCTTCACCTTTCTCACTTCATATGTATGGTATCCTACTACTAATGAATGACCTTTTCAATGTTCATTAAAGTTCTCTTTTATATGTTATACTCATTTGTAACAAAGAAAAAAGGTTTTTATCTATTTAACATAATTCATTTGATTAAGGTACCCTTCCCTAAGGTTTAGTAAGGTGTAATTTTCATTTGGTAATTTCAGCATATGACAAGACAAGCATCCGCTGATCACATGAAAATCACATCTACTATTCGTAGCTGTTAAAAGTGGTAGTTAACTGCTGGTTGTTCAAAAAGAAATCTTGTTTTCTTAGCACTGATTTATTAGTTTCTAAGATTTAACTTTTGGCCCTGGCTGGTGTGGCTCAGTGGATTGAACACTGGCCTGCAAACCTGGGGATGGCCAGTTTGATTCCTAGCTGGGGCACATACCTGGGTTGCAGGCCATGTCCCCAGTGGGGGGCATGCAAGAGGCAACCACACATTGATATTTCTCTCCATCTCTCACCCTCCTCTACCCTCTGCCTAAAAGTAAATAAATAAAATCTTTAAAAAATTAAATTAAATTAACTTTTGAATTCTCATAAAATGTGATACTATAAACCTGTGACCTATTTGGAAGTTAAATGCATAAAGTACTTTTAAAAACTGTATTCTTTTCTGAGCTTCATCTATGCAAATATATACTTAGCTATGGTAAAAAATTCTTTCTTGAACTATGTGTGACCCAAGAAATCCTAGAGATGAAGAGAACTATGAAAGCAAAACAAACCCACAAAGACATACTTGTAAAGTTAATCACAAAAGAAAAAACAATTGAAGATGAGAAAAAAAATGAAACACTAGAACTTACCAAACAGTAATGCCAGATACAACCATACAATGTCGAAAACCACGACAGAAAAAAATGCAATAGTCTTGCACATGAAAGTTGAGACAGTATGTACAAGCGTTAAAATAAGAAATAAATACACTTGATATTGTTCTCCTGAAGAAGCAATACTCTAACCACCGTCTAGAGATATGCATTTATCACAGGGCTGTTTTTGTGAAGAAACAATCTACAAAGAAATTTTAAGGTAGAACAGCAAGGTAATGGCACTTGCATGAATGGCCACTGCAATAAAATAGCGCCTGTATTTAGACACAGGCTTAATACTGAACTCTCAAGCATTCAATCACTGAACATTTGGAGGGCTTAACTGAGGATAAAATACTATTATGCATAGGTCTTTATAAATATAAAAGCACATTATTTTATTAATAATGATTAAACATGCCCAGAATGTATATTAACATAGATAGAGTTGATGAGTAGAGAAAAAAATAAAATCTCCCTATGAGGTGAACACTGAAGCAACTGCTAGGCTCATCTACTAGTTAAGTGACTCATTCCAGAAAAATAGCCTTATGTAATAACAGACTCACATCCATGCCTCATAACCATTACAAATTGCATTTGATACTGAATGTTTAGTGCCATTTTGGGGAAGTATAATTTCCAAATGTTAAATATGTAAGTATAAAGAATATAAAACAAGGTATAAAAAATTATATTTCAAAACAGTTTGGCAGTTCATTTATAAAACTAAATATGCAAATGACTTATGATACCACAATCGCACTCTTGGGATTTATCCCAGAGAAATGAAAACTTATCTTCGCATAAAAACTGTCTATTAACGTTCATCGTGGCTTTATTCATAATAGCCCCAACTGGAAACAACCCAAATGTCCTTCCACAGGTGAATATTAAACTGCTTTACACTCATACTATGGAATACTAATCAGCAATAACATGAACAAACTACTGATGCACGTTGTAAGGTAAATGAATGTCCAGAGAATTATGCTGAGTGAAAGAAATCAGTCTCCAGAGACTACATGCTGCATGATTCCAGTTATACGATATTCTTCAAATGACAAAGAAGTGGAGATCAGCTTAGTGGTTGCCAGGATTCAACTCAATGAGTCATTCTAAGGGGAGGGTGTGTGGAAAGAGAGAGGGTAAGTATCTCTAAAAGGGCAACAGGAGTCATTTTTTTGTGGTGATGGAAATGTTGTGCATCTTGACAGTATTAATGTCAGTGTATTGGTTGAGATAAAATATTGTAGTTTTGCAACATGTTACTAGCAGGGAAAACTGAGAAAAGGATACAAAGAATCCCTCTGAATTATTTCTCTCAACTGCCTGTGTATTGACAATAATCTCAAAATAGAAAAGTATAATTAAAAAATCATACTGATGAGCAATCTCATGTGCCTTGAATAGAAAAAAAAACAATAAATAGAAGAGAGTGACGGCTTATTTGTGGGGTGAGACTGCCAGGTTCAAAGCCAGTTTGCCCAATTATGGTGAAGCTCTTGGACAAGTAACCTATGTCCAAAGCCTCAGTTTGGTCTTGGGTAGAAAGAAGAATAACAGTAGTCTTCACCTAGCTGAGTCACTGCAAGGAATAAATGAGATAAAGCACTTAAAGTACTTAGCTTTTAACATTATTATTATTATTATTGTTATTATTATTTTACATTTAAACAACTTGTTAATGTAAAATTGCTGTAAAGATACAAAAAAATTTGATCACAAAAGTTTTTTAAGATGCAATAAAAGATTGTCATTCACTATTTCAGCAACTGTAGTATAAATAGACGGCCAAACCTACTGTCAATTTGTTTATGGTTTCTGACTGATATTTACTAAAAAGACTTCTGAAATAGTAAGTCAATAAAAATGTTTCAAAGAGAAATTACAAGGTTCTTAAATCACAAGTAGTCTGAAGTTATAATTACTGTACTTAATTAATGTGCAAGAAGAAGACCCAAAGACAAGACTTTGAAAGGATCCTATGATCCTTAGAAAGGATCCTATGATCCTTAGAAAGGATCATAGTCGCTAATATCTCTGAGGTCCCTTTTCCAACTTCTATCTTAGGCTGTTTCTATTCAACTACTGAGCAGTGTTATTATGGGTTGAACTGTCAGCCAACAAGATATGTTCAAGCACAAATCCTCAGCCCCAGTAACTGTAATATTTTTGGGAAATTGGGTCTTCTCTGTACATGTAATCAAATTAAGGTAAGGACCTATTCAATTAGAGTGGGACCCAATCCAATATGACTGGTGTCTTTATAAGGAGAGAGTTGACACAGACAGATACACGGGGTTGAATCTAAGTGATTACAGAGGTAGAGATTGGAACTCTTAAGGGTTGTTGACAACATCAGAGCTAAGAGAAAGGCATGGAATGCATTCTTCCCTAGAGTCTTCAAAGAAAACATGGTCCTGATGACACCTTGGTTCAGGATGATGTACTACTAGCCTCTAGAATTATGAGAGAATAAATGCTGTTCATTTTTTTTGTTAATTTTGTTGTTTTAATTTGTTGGACAAGTAACCTATGTCCAAGGTCATAAAGATGACCTTTATGTTTAAACTGTAACATTTTAAAATAAAGGAACTTAATAAAAAATTAATTTGCCATTAAGAAATTATTTCAAGTACTTTTTCTAGCTTATGTGATGATATAAAACTAGTTCTCTAGCATAATTTTAATCTTGAGTAAATTTTATTAAAGAACATTTTACTGTCTTTCAAATATTAACAAAAAATCTCAAATCAATCTTTTTTGGGGTAACTGATCTTATGATGTTTATCAAAATGTCTACCTACAGAATATGAGAAAATATTTCATAAATGATTGCTTCAGAACCCCTCTGTGTCATAAAATCATAATCTCTGGTCCACAACAGTTGAAAATCATATATCTCTTTATTCTTCAAAATTTTCACTGCCAAGATTGTGTTCATTTTGAATTTGATTGCCAGAAATTTAAGATAACAATGAAAACATTCAAGAGCTATTATTAAATTAAAAATTCACTCTAATACTCAAGCTGTCAAATACAATTTGATATGTAATTTGGCATTTAAACTTATTAAAAAATTCTAAACTGGCTTCATAATGACATAAAAAACAATAGCCCCAAGGCACAGATTACATTCACCCAAAATATAATTTAATAATTTAATCCTCAAATTAATTTTATAAGTATCAAGTGAAAATTCAATTTCCTTATACCTAAACATTTCTTTATTTCCTTAATATCATTTAACTGGGGATGAGGTGATGATATATCACTTCCCCACCAAAGTAATTCCAGGGTTTCATTATACTGGCTCTTCTTCAATATATTTGTCAACTACAGTCTAAACTATAGTTCAGATATACGAATATAAAGTCCTCCTATATATAGTAAATGATATTAAGACATTATCATTCACTATCATTTGGAAGCACTGATGAATTTCTGTAGGGAAATTCATAGAAAAAGCAATAAACCCTTTACTTAGAGCTTATACTCAATAGTCAAATTGCAGAGGAACAGTCTATCCATGGCTTAAGATGCAAGTGAAATTAAAGCAAAATACTCTTTTACCAACACCCAAACTACAAATTATATTCTATCACGACATTTGCATTCCAAAGCTCAAATGATGGCGCAGTATCTGCGCTGTGCCAAACAGCTCCATCTCATCCTGGTTCTGATCAATGTGTGTAATAGGAATTAATTGAGATAAAGGCCCTCAACTTTATATCAGCCATAAAAACTGCTAAAATATAGTTAATAAAATAGGAAGGAGTTTCATTCATTAATAAGGCTCATTGTTCTCTTGCATTCTTACTGAATATCTTTTTTCTGTATGTATTCAAGCAGAACACATACTTTTGACAGAATGCTATATTGTGTTATATATTGGGTTTTGGTGCACCCCTTGCTTCTAAGATGATATTTATTTTGCCTGTTGAAAAGATTTGTGATACCCACAAACTTGCTAACTTTGCTTGGAAGTAGGGAGGTGGTTAGGAAAGTGCTTCTTACTTTGGTGGGACAAGGAACTGCCTACTATCCCCCTTTGCAGTTTCTTCTGAATCAGTCTTCACAGTTCAGCTTCATTTTTTTATGTTGAATAAACATTATACCCTCCCATTTTCAAATGCAAAACAAACAAACAAAAAACTCAAGAAACCCAAAAGCCACTTCTAGTGCTTATAATAGCATGGAAAAATGCTTGCTATGATGCTATGTGAATAACAAGCAGACTACTAAAATACGTAAGAACAAAATTATGATTAAAGAAATTCATCCAAAAACAAAAAGAAAAACATATACTTAAAAATAACTGGTTGTCTTTGAGTGGTGATTCTATGGCTCTTTTACATTTGGGAAAAAACATGTTTACCAAAGGTTTACCAATAAACATGTAGAGTTTTGCATTGGACAAAGAGAAAAGTTTTAAAAGAAAGAAATACCCCAATAGTTTTTATTTTTCACTTTAGAATATCTCCCTTTCTTTTCCTTCATGTACTATGTTGACTGTGACAGATCATTCAAAACCCTGCATATAAAACAGTTTAATATTAATAATTCTTACAGAGAAACACATGAGCAAGTACAGAACATCCAGAAACTAAAGTTATATGGTTAAGGGACCATGAAGGAAAGAATAAAAATAACTACATGCCCTTAATGAGGTCTCAGCAAGTGGCTCACTGATCCAGTGTCATCTCTAACTGTCAGGGACCAGGACTAGAGCCACTGCAAGCCGCTTCCGCAGCAATTCCTGCAGGTTACCACTTCTCATGCATTAAATGCAGCATTCTCTCCCTTCTTCACTGTGACGGCAGAGACTGACTCTTAGCACAATTATTAATTATTAACATAATTGTTAAATAATTTATGTCAGGGGACTTGGGGGTGACAGGGTGGGGCAGAGTGATTGAGCAAAAAAGAAAAAACTCATGGACACAGACAACAGTAAGGTGATTACCAGAGGGAAGGGGAGGAGGGGGCAGCAGAAGAGGGTATAGGGGCATAAGTGGTGATGGAAGGAGACTTGACTTGGGGTGGTGAACACAATAATACAGTGTACAGAGGATGTATTATAGAATTGTGCATCTGAAATTTGTCAACCATGTCACACCAATAAGTTCAATTTCAAGGAAAAATAAATAAATAAAAATAAAATTGAAAAAATAAATAATATACTGCCTTAACAACAATATAACAGCATGAGAGTTGATCAAAGTATGATAGACCTCCAAAATGCTGAAGTATCAACTTTCAGAATATGATACAACCCATACAGAACTTTACAAGATTGAGGCACATTTCTGTTTACAAAAATGGAGGTCAGAATTTTGATAATACAAAATATTACCCATTTGTAAGTACAAACCCACTGAGTACCATAAAAGTAATTAGATGAATCCACAGATCTCGGTCAAAAAATAAAAGTACTAATTTCAAATGAGCACTTTGTCAGATAAATAGTGATGTCATTAATTGTCATTTGGGGATTCTCCCAAAAACTTGTATTTGAAATGTTTAATCATGTTCAAGTTATTCTGAACACAGTGCACTGAAATTAATTTTAATGAAGTTCTATCTTATGCTTTTCAACAAAAGTGATAAAAGCTATAAAGCATGACTCATTTCTCTTATGTTTTTGGGTTTCAGTTCTGTTATTATGTGAACTTATTTCAGTAGAAAAAATTAAGCGGGTGTTTAAATGAATTATGAGTAAAGATGCTAATCATTAAGGTGAAATTGGAGTAAACTAAATATTCCAGAGCAGCCCTGAGAAGTTTAGAAGTATTTTACAATTTGATAAAACAGAGCTGTGTGAGACTTAAATTTTTCAAATAAATTATCCAGATTCATACTCAAATTTTGGTTTCAAGAAATATATATATCACCCTGACTGGTGTAGCTCAGTTGATTGGGTGTCCTCCCGCAAAAAGAAAGGCTGCTGGTTAGACATCCTGGTCAGGGCATGTGCCTCGGTTGTGGATTCAGTCCCCTGTCCCAACTTGTGCAAGAGGCAACTGATTGATCAATGTTTCTCTTTCACATCAATGTTTCTCTCCCTCTCTTTCTCCCTCCCTTCCCCTCTCTTTAAAAATAAATAAATCTTTTTAAAAAATGAACTATGTATATCTACCCTTAAGGCAGGTAAAACTTGCTACAGGATCAGGATCTTTTTTGGGGGGCAGGTGGAGAATGCTAAAGTGCTAGGGGAAATGACTTTTATTTTTTTTTAATCTTTATTGTATTTTTTTACATTACCTTTTAGGCTCCTTATACCCCCTCTACCCACAATCACCACACTGGTGTCCATGTCCATGAGTACTTTTTCTTTTTTGCTCAATCCCTCTACCCCCCTAACCCCCCCATCTTCTCAGCTGTCATTCTGTTCTCCATCTATGAGTCTGTCCCCATTTTCCTTGTTATCTCAGTTTGTTCATTAGATTCCACATATGAGTGAAATTTCTTCAAATGCCTTAAAAGTTACTTGTTTTCCTATTGTCCAGACTAGAACTTGGGAGCTTTACTCATCCTTACTGTGAAGATTAATAAATAGAAATCTCATTTAAAAATGGATTTGAGCCCTGGCCAGTGTGGCTCAGTTGGTTGAAGCATCCTCCCATACAACGGTCAAAGGTTCAATTCCTGGTCAGGGCACATACTCAGGTCGGTTTGATTCACAATCCAGGGTTGTGACCTGTTCCCAGTATGGATGCATATAAGAAGGCAACCAATCAATGTTTCTCTCTCACATTGATGTGTTTCTCTCTCTCTCTTCCACTTTCCCTTCCCCTCACTCCAAAAGCAATAAAAGATATGTCCTGGAGTGAGGATAAAAAAAAACAGAAAAAAAAAAGATCCCAGAGGTTAGAAGAGAGAACTCTCATGCACGTGTCTCATAAGACACCACAGGAAGTCATGTACCTACCTTGCATCTCCAATAGGAAGTGATACTACTTTACTACTTGCCCAGAAACAACCCAGTCAATGAAATGTCACTATACTTTTAACTTTCAGTTTCCTCCAATGGACTCTTTCTTTACAACAGTTCTTCCCAAGTCCATTCAAGAGGATCCTCCCTTTTGGGATTGTGCTTGGTTTGCCATTAGACTGCATGTCCTGAATTGCAATTCTCTGGTGAACCCAAATAAACCCATTTACTGAGAATTATTTGGTTATTTGTTTAAGAATAATCCTCTGTCAATTCTCTTCCCAGGATATCTCATCAAGTCTTACTTCAGGAAATAACATATACCCACAGATGAATCACAAATCTCCAGATTTGACTGGTCCCCTAGGTTCCAGACTCAGATGTTCAAGTGGTTTTCTGGACACCTTCCCTGGATATCTTTACATTTAACATGCCCAAGTTAATTCCTATAAAATGATCTTTGCACTAGTTGTTCCATCTGCCTGGAATGCTCCTTATTTTCATTCCTAACTTAGTCCCACAGTACCTCCTTACAGATGCCTTTTTAAGCTACCCATTTTAAAAAGAACCTACCTTCTCTGCCATGCTTAATTCTATCATCTGGCTTTATTTAACTTATAGCACTTATCATTATGTAAAATAATAAAGGTATTTGTTTACTTGCCACTGCCTGTATCCCCCTCACTAGAATGGAAGCTCCTCAAAGGCCACCATGCTATTATATTCTTAATTTGTCAGTGCCTCTGTCATTGGTTATTGCATATTTTGAGCATCATGGCTATCTTGGATAAGGTCTGTTGTCTTGCATTTCAAGAATATTGGGATCTATGTTCCATTCTTTCCTCATTGGGTTTCATAAAGGAAAAATAACTAGGGATCTATCAATCAATCTACCTACCTACCTACCTACCTACCTGTCTTATCCATCTATTTGTCCATCCATCACCTCACTTGTTTGCCTGCCCCTCCTCCCCACTTCACAAAACTGATCCACAGTTCTCTGATTGCCACAGAAAGTGGGGTTCAGGATCATTCAACCTGTGTATGAACCTTAGTATAATTTGTAACAAAGAATTTATATATTTTTTAAAGATTTATTCATTTATTTATTTTTAGAGAGAGGGGAACAGAAGGAGAAAGAGAAGGAGAGAAACATCAATGTGCGGTTGCCTCTTGTGCACCCTCTACTGGTGACCTGGCCCCACAACTCAGGCATGTGCCCTGACTGGGAATTGAACCAATGGCCCTTTGGCTCACAGGCTGGCACTCAATCCACTGAGCCACACTAGCCAGGGCTATAAATTTAAATGAGAGCAGTTCACACAACAGAGCCCCATGAAATGAACTGTCGAACATGTGTCATACACACTCATCTATTTAAGACAACGAAGTCAGGGAATTCTGGTCAAGATGGAGGCACGGGTAGACATGCTTCACTTCCTCATGCAACCAGAGAGAATTACAACTATATCTCAAAACTGATAACAACCATAACTGTCAGGAAATCGAGCTGTATGGAAGTCTGACCACCAAGAATTTGAGGAGGCCACATTTATCTAGACAGGAACTTTTACTAAGACAGGGTGTCAACACAGCTCTACCTAATACACAGAAGCCAACACAAGGAGGGTGCCAAATTGAGGAGACAAAGAAACATGGCCCAAATGAAAGAACAGGAGAAAACTCTAGGAAAAGAATTAAACAAAACCGAGATAACCAACCTATCAGATGCAGAGTTCAAAACACTGGTGATCAGGATGCTTAGAGAACTCACTGAATATGGCAAAAACATAGAGGAAGAAATGAAGGTTACACTAAGTGAAATAAAGAAAACTCTACAAGGAACATACAATAGAGAGGATGAAGCCAAGAATCAAATCAATGACATGGAACATAAGGAAGGAAAAGGCATTCAATCAGAACAGCAGGAAGGAAAAGAATTAAAGGAAAAAAACAAAACAAGGATTGGCTTAGGAATCCCTGGGACAACTTTAAATGTACCAACATCTGAGTCATAGGGATGCCAGAAAGAGAAGAGGAAGAGCAAGAAATTGAAAACTTATTTGAACAAATAGTGAAAGAAAACTTCCCTAATTTGGTGAAGGAAATAGACATATAATTCCAGAAAGCACAGAGAGTCTCAAACAAAAGGGACTCAAAGAATACCATACCAAGACACATCATAATTAAAATGCCAAAGGTTAAAGATAAAGAGAGAATCTTAAAAGCAGCAAGAGAAAAGCACAGAGTTACCTACAAAGGAGTTCCCAAATGACTATTAGCTGATGTCTCAAAAAATAAATTTTGCAGGCAAGCAGGGACTGACAAGAAGTACTCAAAGTGATGAAAAGCAAGGACCTACAACCTCAATTACTCTATTCAGCAAAGCTATCATTTAGAATGGAAGGGCAGACAAAGCTCTTCCCAGACAAGGTCAAGTTAAAGGAGTTCATCATCACCAAGCCATTATTACATGAAATGTTAAAGGGACTTTATTTAAGAAAAAGAAGATCAAAACTATGAACATTAGGAGGGCAACAAATTCACAATTATTAACAACTGAATCTAAAAACAAAACTAAGCAAACAACCAGAACAGGAACAGAAGCATAGATATGGAGATCATTTGGAGGGTTATCAGCTGGGAGGAGGAGGGGGAAGGATGGGGAAAAGCTGCAGGGATTAAGAAGCATAAATGGTAGGTAGAAAATAGACAGGGGGATGTTAAGAATAGCATAGGACTGGAGAAGCCAAATAACTTATATGCGCCATCCATGGACATGAACGAAGGGTGGGGATTGCTGGAGGGAAAGGGGGTACTGGCCAGAGAGGTGCCAAGGGGGAAAATTGAGACAACTGTAATAGCATAACCAATAAAATATATTTAAAAATAAAAAAGTAAAATACCTATCATTAAAAAAAGATAATAAAGTAAATCTTGGTATACATTCACATTTCAGAGGGACAGGTTATGTAGGAAAACCTAATAAATATATGCTCCATTATGAACTATTAAAGTGGCTTTCTGAATATATTTAACAAAACAGTGTGCTTCATCTATGAAAAAGTGAAAGTTTGCAAATTAAATGCCTTAAGAAAATGTGTTTTGCTTAGGTGTGTTAGGAACAGCTATAAAAAGTCAGGTGTTATAAATATTTCATGGCAAAAAAAAAAACAATCTTGGACTATTAAAAAATAGAGGTTTAAAAACAGTAATAATGTGAAAATTGTAAACGTGGGCAGAAATTTATTTGATTAAAATGCCAAAAAATATTAAATGTCAATAATATATCTAGCCAGAAAAGATTTAATTTAAATTTGTGTATAGAGCCACATATATAATCACAATATCCAAAACACTCTCACTGTGTAGCAATCCTTTATTAGTCTTTTCCCCTAGGATTCACTTTTAATCAAGTCTGCTTATACAGCTATATCACAGTTGAAATAAAGTGATCCACATTTGTTTTCCCCCAGAAATTCCCAAAAAAATCTGATTGGAAAACAACCCCACACTAGTTCAGACCTTTTATTGTCTTTAAAGAATCTCCATTGGCTCCTCTGGCTTGTTTATAGAACACTAACACACACCGAAATGAATCAAGATGCTATAAGTGAATACATCTTTAAATGTGTAAAAAGCTGCTGGATTTGTATAGATGCACTTCTAGGTTCTGCAGATTACATGTAAACCTGGGTTCCTTGTAACTCTTCACAATTGTGCTCCATTCCTCTGACAGTGGTTCGAACATGGTAGACTATAATGTCTGAGACAAGGCTGATGTTTACAAAACTCTGGTTACAGTTGCCTAAACCAGACATGACCCAGAAAATGTGCCTGCCAGCTCCTTTGTGTCACTTTCATTTGTCCTTATGGCCCGTGTGAAGGGGAAGGGGATTGCATGGCCACATGGTATCATGACTATCACTGGTGACTTTTTGTTCCTCACAATTTACTTGTGTGTGTACATGTGTGCAGGGGTGTGAATCTTGCTCTTTCCACCCCTTTGCTGTCCAGAGTTCTGATTTCAAAGGCAGGAATCATCTCAGTCTCTCAACTTAGCTCCCACCCCAAAAGTGTGGCTAGTATTTACCAATTTATACAAAATAACATTTTAAGTGGGACAACCTTGGCACTCTTCTGAAGGTGTTATTGTTATATTATCTAAAACTACCTTCTCTTTGCTTCAGTTTCAACCATCTTCTATACAAGTCAAGAAAATTACTCATATGAAATATATACAAAACAAATTGAACTACTTGTGACCTTCCCCAAATGATGGTATCACTATGTTGTGATATTAAAATCAAAGACAATTGGTTTCCCAAACTCAAATATTAATGATTTTATTAAGTCATTCACTCTATGTGTGATACATAAACATATCTACTTAGGATGCTAAAGGGCTCCTGTCCCAGCTTTCTGCGGAATCATATTTTGGATTCAATACCCTTGAAAAGATTTTATGCTCTTTAAGATTTCTCACATTAACTCTTCTACTTGTAAGATTTAACCCACTAAAAGGGAGTATATCTTCTCTAAAAAAAAAAATACAGAATTTGGCCCTGGCCGGGTAGTTCAGTTGGTTATAGCATCATCCTGATATACCAAGGCTGCAGGTTTTCTCCCCGGCCCGGGCACATACAGGAATCAACCAATAAATGTGTAAACAGGTGAAACAACAAACTGATGTTTCTCTCTCTCTCTCTCTAATTAAAAAATAAATAAATAAAAATAAAAACATAATTTAAAACAGCTTGAAAACCCTATCTCAATAACAAGGCTCTGAGTCAAGGCTTTGAGTGTGCTCCAGTGTGACTGCTTTGTGAAATCACACTTTTAGATATGAGTGTACTTACTAGAATTGGTCTGGTATTGTACAAATAAACACTTTTGCAATAAAGCACTTTCTATATTACTTTTGATGTAGATAAACTGATGAGGTTTTCCTTTTGCTTGACATTAAACATAGGAAATGTAGATTTTTGTTACAATTTAAATTTTCTTTGGTATCATATTCATACTGAGATTAATTTTTAAAGAAAGGTCCAATTATATTTATGAGTGGTCCCTACTTAGTTCTTTTGACATTTAAATTTTTCTGCATTAGACACTGATACTTTAAGTATCTTTTCTGTGATAACTTTAGTCTTTAATCCATCAATTAGCAAATGCTTTAATAAACTGCAGAGTGAGGCTATGAGCATGTCAATATGCAGTTTCAGGCAATGAGGTAGAAGATGTCACTTTTTAGTGCTTCAAAAACTGCCTTTTCTTACCAAAGTGATTAATGCTTATACAATCAAAGAAGCAACCTGATGACAAAAAAAAAAAAAAGAACTAAAACCCTTTGAAGTAAAAATTTGACAATAGAAGTGGAAATAATGAGTTTCCAATGGATACTCTGTGGAGATCTTAGTTAACATTATTTTATGGTACCCTCAATGAGAAGTGATCACAGAGAATTTCAGATTAGACTGTGACATGCTAGTTATCATGTAGTCCAAACTCTTCACCATGCAGTTAAAAACCTGATGGGCCAATGGAATTTAAGTACTTGTCCAAAATCACAACTAACTCAGATCTGTTAATATTCCATTTTCCAAATGATTAATGAACATATACAATATCTGATGAGACCTACAGAGACTATGAAGAAAATACTAAGTAAATGAACCTGACCCATTAATTTCTGTTTGTACTTATTAATGATACCTGAGAACCCCACAGTGAGCTTCCTGAGGCTCAGAAACAGTACCGTGTTATCTTCATACCCCAAGAGTGGAATACACTGCTTGATGCACAAATGTCAATATATACATTTAATGAATGGATGGATAGAGTGCAAACGCAGTTATGACCTTCAGATATCATGACTGCATAGCTTTCGTATGAACGCTTTAAAATGGGCCACACTGACAGTAACATGGAGATTACCCCTGACCCTCTGCCATACTCAAGAGGCTGACCACCTACCTTACCTTCCCCAGGGATGGGCACAGCCTACAAATTACTTGATACATAGCTCAAAAGATAAATGTCACATATGTGCCTTTAGGGGACATCTGGCCTCTCTCTTAAGGACTTTGTGAAAAGAAAACAAAATACAAACTGGGTAGTAATTAGATGTCCCCAGAGGAAAATGCTCCTCATATCATTCATGATAATGTTATTCAAGTACTTCCCAGCATCGATATGCCCAAAGGGGGAGAAAATTCCTTACATTTGGATCACCTCTCCAACCCAGGCTTATCTTCCTTACAGCATCATAGCTGCTGAAAACATCTTTTGCTTCCCCGATCCTCCACCACTACCTCCTGTGTATAGCCTCCTGACTCCTTGGTAAACTCTCCTCCCCAAGCCTCACGTCAAAGTGCTCCAACTCCACTTACCTCCTTTGTCCCACACATGCCCTTTCTGCTGGAGTTCACCATGTCCCCAGCTCCTGTGTCACTACTCCACAGTGCTCAGTCTCCAAAGACTGGCAGTGCCTATCCCTCTGGGAACCCTACTCACCCCTATAGGCTGTGACAGACACCTCAAAACAGCATCCAAGTCCACTGGCACACCTCTGTAGGAAGGAGGCACCACCTGAAGGCTCCAGCACATTTTCTCAGAGAAATGTTGATGGAATTATTTTCTGATGGAGCTCAGGTGTTATTTGTACACAATTTAACTTATTTGTATAAAATGGTATCCTTAAAATCAAAATCAACATTTAGAACTATCGTATTTGCCATGTATAATGCACATCCATGGTTTGTGCGCATTACACACAGGATTATTATATATGCCATGACACCCCTGGTATGTAATCATTATACCCATGTATAATGTGCATTCCTTATTTTTCCCTCAAAAATTTGGGCAAAAAAATGTACATTATATACAGTAAAATGTGGTATATTTACATGGGGGTCTGATAAGGAGGGAATGCAATCTGATTTTCAAATGATAAATTCACCAACGAAATTCCAAAATATATTCCATTTCCAAGTTAGAAATAATTAAATGAACAAAAGTACATTTCATAGTTAACAGTAGCATTATGTTTAACACACTCTGGGGATTGTGAAATATCCCTGGAGCACTGATAGTTGGTAAGTTACAGAGGGACAGACATGCAAACCTACCTAACTAGCTAAACGAGCCCAACTTGTAATTTTACAAATAATTTGTTAAATTAACCTAAGTGGAGCCTTTTCAAAAGGTCTCCACCAACCAGATTAATATTATAGAAGAGGCCTGCTTTACTGGCCTCTTTCACCACAAGATTCTGTGGACTTGTACAAAATTACTCATTATTGAATAATGTAATTGAATGGGAAGCAGACATTTGAGTTGTTGCAGGGTAAGTGACGGCCAAGAAAATATACAGTGTATGACCCTCCACCATAAACTGTAAGGGGCTATGGTATCAGGAAGGGACATAATAAAAACAATAATAATATTAACCCATCCCAAAAGAGTTTATTCAGTTTTAGGTAAAGTAATAATCTCCATAGAGTAATCACAAGAGACATCATTGAGTCAGCAACCGGAGGTGTGGTTTGTCTGCATCTGTGCAATCTCTTCCAGCAACTGTTCTACTGGTGATGCTTCCCACAATACCTTCTGAACATCTGTGGTCTAGAATGTGCCAGTAAAGGCAGGATCCACCCAGCCCCTCAGGCAGGCTCTGCAGGGTGCAGTCAGCACCCGCAATAGGTGTGTACACCACGTGTGACCTGAGTGCAAAAGCAAGGGGGGTGGAATTTGGAACTGGAATGTGTAGGGGCTTCTATCATTCTGGGAACTGTAGGAAGACTGGGAGAAAACCAACAAAACAAAGGACCCTCTTTCATCCTGTTTCACACCATTCTTTATTTTGAAAAAACAAAAGACCAGCTTTCTGTCCTTGCAAGTTTCTTTCATCACTATCCCATTGCTTGTCAGGACTGATTCAGCCTCAGTCATGGATTTCCCTGGGGCCCTACCATTTGTTGGGGATGAGAAAGAAAAGAAGGGAGGTGCCTGTCAGTAAGAAACTTGGCAAAATGTCTAGCAAGTAGGAATCTGGAAATGAGCTATTGAACATCACAGCCTAGCCTAGACTGCTTGCCACCATCCTGGCTTTTTCTTAATGTTCTGGCCTCGTTGGTTCTCACATCCACTTTCAAGGCAGAAACCCTATAACCTCATCACCCCACGCATAGTCAACGCGCTATCCTGTGTTCCCATCACCTCCAGCAGCCCGCAGGGGTGTCCAACCAGCCCGCCACGTGCGGCCCAGGATGGCTATGAATGTGGCCCAGCACAAAATCATACATTTACTTAAAACTTTTTCCTTCTTTGTCCATCAGTTTTCATTAGTGTTTGTGTGTTTAATGTGTAGCCCAAGACAACTCATCTTCTTCCAGCGTGGCCTAGAGATGCCAACAGGTTGGACACCCTAAAGTATTATTTGTCTCTTTCCAGATCCATGCTTTCAACTAACACACGCACATGGTCTGCCTCCTCATCCACCATATATCAGTGATAATTCTCTCAACATGTCACAAAGAATAAGACTAAAGTTTCCAAGTGCTTTTCCAGGGGCACCTAGTCACATGTTCCTTTTAAGGTCACTACCACCTAGAACAGTGGTTCTCAAAATCGGATACAGTATATACCAGAATCACCTGGCAAGCGAATCAAGGACACCGACCCAAGCTTAGTCAGGCCAACTCAAGTTTGGAAAGCAGGGTCGCCACTATTCTGGAAGTGGAAGCGGGATTGGATACAAATAAAAAATAATTTTCTCAAGAAAAACTTTTCCTTTTCCAGCCCTGCTCCTCACACGAGATATAAAGAACACCCCCCGCAGCTCTGCAGCCTAGGCTCCTACCTGCACTTCCCGCCGTCCACCCCCTACACACGAGCCTCTCCACTTCCACCCTTTGCTTCCTCCCACAAGGCTCTCCCCAGCCCTTCTCCGCCGCTTCTCCTCCCAGGTCCTCGGCAGACCTTAGAAAGAAAGAGGAAACAAATCCAGCGTTTACGGGGGACGGCGCCCGTCCCTGGGGGAAACAGAACCCACCCCCGCTGAGACTTAACTTCTCAAACTTCCCAACTCCCCCTCCGGTCCACGACGAGGAAAGAAAAGTAGACACGGCAGAGGAGATAGAATACGCTGCACCCTAAAGGTCTTTGCTCCCGCGCGCGCTTTCCTTCCCCTCTGCGCGGCCGGGCCCAGGGGGGACCTTCCGCGGCCCCCGGCGTGAGCCGCCGCCGTGAACCCCTTCCGCACCGCCCCCAGTCCCGCCCGCCAGCACCTGGAGGGGAGCCGGTAGTCCCACTCACCTCCAGCAGCGCTTCAGTCCGCGCGCTACCGCGCCCGCCGCCGACGGTTTGCCGCCCAGGAAGCGGCGGGCGCGAGGGAGGGGAGAGGAGGTACCTGCCGAGCGTCAGGTCGGAGGAGCGCAGCTTCCTACGCCCCGCGCCCCGGGGGCTAGGTGCAAAGCTGAGTGAGGGCGGACACGGGATGGGTTACAACAAGTCCGAAGTGTCACACCAAACTCCGTGCAGCCAAGAAAGGGCCTTGGAACCTGTCTGAACTCAAAAACCAAACCCTCTACCGAGAAAGTATAAAGCTTTTTTTGCTATCCGGTCTCGTAACTACCCAGCAATTACAAGTCCCCACATCTCGGCCAGGGCGTGCAGAGACTGTGGCGCTCACCTGGGCAGGGGGTAGACCTCTCGGTGTAGGGCTATACTCCCATTTCCCGCCCTTCCTTGGCTCCGGAATGCTCCGAGTGGAGGCCCAGTGCGCTGCAGGGCGAGATCCAGGGTTCCACCACCATGGAGGATCCGACCCGGGGTTGATATTTCCAATCAACAGCCAGCCAGGCAGACCCCTACCCAACACCTGAGTGTTTCCAGGCTTGGAAGTAGAAAAGTGGAAGAAAAAGTGCTTGTGCCTTTACCTTTTTATCTGAAAGAAGAATTTCAAGTATCATTAAAGATTTGGTTCAGACTTAAGACTGCCTTGGTTACTGACTTGGAATGAAAAAAAACACTGCTTTAAATAGGAACACCTGAGTGATAAGCAGGTTACTCTTGGTGGGGGGCTATGGAGCAACATTATGGAATTAGAGTCTATACTTTGGTTTTAACATAAAAACAGCAATTAATGAAATTTATTTTTATTTCTTTGTCTTCGTCTCAGTTAATCAACCATAATTGTTTCTAGTAATTGTATAACCATATAGTCTTCAATATGTAGCCTTTAGCAGCAATCGATAAAAATGCAGCCTCTTACTGGAGGAATGAAAGTAAGGGTAGTAATAAGCATATTTTAAGGTTCCAGCATGATATGTAAATTAAATGAAATTGACCTTAAAAATGCCTTTTCAGGCTATTGTGCTCTGGATGTAACACTTGGGGAAATGCTAAACTGTTGGGATCTGAAATAGGTTTTGACTGATGAGGAGACTTGGACAGGAGAGTGAGGTTTGCATATTCTTGAAACAGAGCAAAGGCCAAAGGCAGAAAGGAAAAGCAACTTCCAGAGCAATAACAAAACTAAGATTCCAGACTATGGACTTCTGTGATCTGTGCTTTTTTCTTTCTTTTTCCTTCAACAGCATGCAGAGAATCGTTTTGTTTTATATATTTAAATTTTTTCTTATGCTCTTGCTAATTTTCATGTCTTGACTTAATAATTTTGCAATTATGGGCTTCATTTTCGACATACTATTGTCTCACTCACTCAATGCATGTTCTCTGTGTGGTAGTTTATTTGCTGGTATGCTTTTTAAGTATTCAAAAATAATTCTGAATGTTTCTTAAAGAAGCAATATTTATTTTGGATAATATTCAAAATATTTATTTTGAAACTGCATTCATAAGTATATACATACTCATAAAACAGCAAGAATATTTAGACTCAACACATTAAAATGGGCTCATGGGAAGTCAAATTTTACTGATGTGCATTCATACATAAATCAAGTGAAATCACAAAGAAGGATATCTATTACAGTGTTAATTATTGAAGGCAAATAAAAGAGAAGAAAATGGCTCTGGCTGGTGTGGTTCAGTGGATTGAGCACCCACCTGCAAACCAAAAGGTCACTGGTTCACTTCCCAGTCTAGGGTGCATGCCTGGGTTGCAGGCCAGGTCCCCAGTAGGGGGTGCATGAGAGGCAACCACATATTGATGTTTCTCTCCCTCTCTTTCTCCCTCCCTTCCCCTCTCTAAAAATAAATAAAAATCTGAGAGAAGAAAATGTAAATGAAGAGGGAAAATTTATTAAAGACACTATGCAAAGGGCATTCCATCTTTAGTGGGATAGGAGAACACATAAAATTGACACAATTCCTTAAGGAACCTGCAAGCTAGGTGAGGAGAGAGGACACGTGCACAAAAAAGGGAGCTGATTAGTACAAGCCTGTGTGAGGAACTTTAGGTGTGAGGAACTTTAGGTGGAAAGGACTCAAGTCCTTTAGGAAGGAAGAGGAAGAAATGGTTAACTGCTTAGATCACTGGAATATGCTGACAGAACTTCATAGAACTGTTAGAATTTGAGTTGGGTCCTGACTGAGCAGACTTGACAGGAGTGTGAAATTGACATATGACTATATGTTGAACATGCAGAATAAATAAAGGCTGGACTGTAAGAAAGTTCCAGGACCATATAAATCAATCACCAGATTTGGCCATGGGCATGGCTTTGTTGGAAGGTAAGTTTAGGAATAGTTTAGAGTGATTTTCTCACCTACAGAATGAGGTCAGTATTATTTACCATCTAGGATTGTTATGAGAATTTTATGAATTAGAAATAGTTTATGTCTATTATGCCCTTATCACAGCACTCGCTATATGATAAGACCATAATAAGTAGCCACTATAATTATACTGGGGGTCATATTGTGAAAAGCCCTGACTACAAAGTGAAGAATGTAGGCTTGGGTCTATTGATGGTGTGATATGATGACCCATTTAAAGTTGGTGATCTTTAGTTCAAATTCTGGGAAGTCAGGAAGAGCTGTTTGGCCCAGCTGTGATACAAAAAGGGTGACAGGGGTGGGAGGAATGGAAATGGAAAGGAGGACACCAATTTGAGAGCCAATGAGATTGAAAATCAATATCATTTGGTGTCAGATTGGATGTAGAAGTTAAAGAGAAAGAAAGAAATAACTGGAGTTTTAAGCTGCTAGAAGTTATCAGTGGAAGGAAGGAATGGGTACAATAGCCCTATGTGTGAAAAGTAGAAAGAGGCAGGAACAGGGTCACGTGAAAGGTAATTTTTAAGATATTTGGGATTTCTATATATAGGCACCCAGACAAAGACTATGGAGAGGTAGTAGAGGATAGAAAGAATAGTGGGTAGGGAACAAGGTCCAGATGGTGTGGGCAGGGAGATATAAACTGCAGTCCTTCCATATGAAATCTGAGCCTAATAAATTCTCAATCTAATTTTTTTTACAATAGATAGGTTATATTAAAAACAAGAGCGAAAATAAGAGTTTCACAATTAATACTTAAAATGTAACTAGGTGAGAAGATTGTATTCATCATTAAGAGGTTCCCAAGATGATATTTATTGATAAAATAGCAAGTCAATCTTTGTAGGATCTCTATCCTACACTACAAAGTTGTCTGAAGTTCAAGAACAAAATAGTGGACATGTTGAATTAACAGATCTCAATTTAGCTCCCATATTGAGTTCAAGTGCACAAGGTTATTCAAAAGCAGTCTCAGGTATTTTTTTATATCCTCAGAGTACTTATAATTTAATTGGGAAGACAAAATATATATGAAATAGAATAATGCAGAGGTTAATATAGATAAGCACAAAAGTATGCATGAAAACAAAGGTGCATAAATTGTAGAAGAGAAGAAGCAACTACAGTTTATTTGGAAAGGATATTACATTCTTGGTAACAGTTTTGTTTCCCTAATTGTTTATATTGCTTTAAACAAACATATGTTCCTTCAGAAATTCTTAGAAATATGATAAGAAGCCATTTCTTTGGGTTGTAATGTCTCAGTCATTATTTGTAGATGAAAGTCACTATTTGTAGACTAAGCTTCTAGTCCTTTCAAGACTTTTGAAATATTCATATGGTAAGCCCTTCAAGGCAATGGTTCCCAGGCAGATAAAGCCATTGATATAGAAGAATGTCATGTCTAACATTTTCCCCAAGTACTCTGGGGAAGTTAAGAAACAAAATTCCTGTTAGTGCTGGCAAAACCTATGGGGTGAATCATAACATTAGTTTAATAGTCTTATGACATTCTGTGTAAGACTCTGTGAAAATTATTGAAATGAACTTTGTAATCATTTCATATATCAGCCATATTTAAATTATTGCATAAAGTATTATGTAAGTGTCATTAATTCAACACACATTTATTGAGAATATTCTATAGAAAAGGCATGTGCCACGCACTGGTTGGGACACAGGATGGAAACACTGATAAAGCATAGTGGATATAACTAAGATTCATTTATCTGAATCCTTAACTTGCCTGTGTGTGTTCATATGTGTGTTCCTGTGTGTGTGAAGATGGGAAAACTTAAATACAATTGAAAGTTCAAAAAGATGTATGAGTATTTGTGAAAAAGGTGTAGAAATGTAGTACAATCAAATTAGATATATATATGTAGATTAATAGTGTTTTTTGTTGTTTTTTATCACTGCACTTCTTTAGAAGAATAGGAAACATACTTTGTGCTTCCTCTGTCCTTTCAAAATTATAGTGTAATTATTTTTTTAATTTATAAGTATCTGTAAAAGATTAGATAATTATAATAAACTATTTTAGGAAATGAGGGAAAGAAATATGATGATAAAAGAGCAGAAGTTGTCTTTCATTTTTAAGTAACTAAACTCATTGTATCCTACTCCCTCATGAATACATTTCCTCTTTCTCATCTGCATATTAAGTACATGAAAATATTAGGTTGCTTACATTTTAATAACAAATAAATAACTAAAATATTGCCATTATTAATTGGTAAAATGCATAGTCCTACAATTAGATGGCTAGACAAAATGTGAAGTGATACTAATAAAAAGACATTTGATATAAAGTACTGATTATTGTAATTATTCAATTTTAAATATATCCATTAGTTTTTGTTACCAGTATTTACTGAAACATATATAGTCTAGTTTAAATACCTTTTAAAACACTTCATTTAATGTCTGAGAAATCATTAGCTATTTATCATTTTATGAATGAACATGAATAGCCACCTTCAGAGGTATTTTATCATGGCATTATGTAGCAAATATTATCACCAATATTATTAACACTATTAGAGACATCCATTGCTATTGCATGTTATATGACTTATGTAGAAATATATTAATAGTGATCATTCTAAGTGTCCTCAGAATCAGTCACCACCTGGACTGGGTTTCACAGAAGTTAGCTGAGGTCTGGGACATAACTTTTAATTTTGTAATTAAAAGAAAAAGAGAGAGAATGAGAGAAAGACAGAGAGAAGCAAGCAGCAGTAAACTTTCAACTTAACTGCCTTTTCTGGAAGGTCAAATCCACAGATGTCTGCAGTTCTGTTTTGCTGTCTCCCAGACACATGATGTCTATTTGCATTTCATGCCTTTGGCCACCTCTGCTCAGCGGATCTCCAGCCTGTGGTGCTTCCTTGCTCCTTTCTGCCTCACTGCAGGGTAGCCATCACTTGAGACTCATCTCTATTCCTACATCATCTACTTCTAGCTTTGACTAGTGTGAGCTCCTTAAAATGCATAAGCCTTGATCCCTTTACTACTTCTCTGCCAAAAATATGTGACCTTATAACACCCCTTTTATTATTTTTCTGGGCTGTTATTAAAGTTTCCTGGTATAATTTAACCTCCCCAGTGCCTTGTCTTCCAATCAGATCAGTGATTCTCAGTGGAAGGGATACCAGCCCAGCCCATAGGAGACATTTGGAAAATGCTGTAAATGACTGAGGCATTTCTCAATCTCTACTGGCATTTGGTGGGCAAGGACCTAGAGGAATGACATATGTCCTGTAATGTGTCCTGCATAATGGAAAATTACCCATGTCTTATGCAAATAATAGCAGGTCCTGCCAGATATAATACTGAGGGTGTTAAAATCCATTATAATTGCCTAAGACTAGAAATTCTCTCTGTTTTATACACAAATACAAATTTTTGTGCAGTTTTAACATACACCAAATTTCAGGAATCCACTTACAACATATTCTGCTTAATTTAGACATTTGCTAAGAATCATTCTTTATTGTAACTCGCAGCACAACAGAAGTGCATCAGAGTTAATAATAAAACTCATCAGTTTCCCTAGACATCTGTAACTTAAACATCTGACCACTTAATGTTTTCTGGTTAGG
Organism: Trachops cirrhosus; assembly: GCA_028533065.1. Lineage (NCBI taxonomy): Eukaryota > Metazoa > Chordata > Mammalia > Chiroptera > Phyllostomidae > Trachops > Trachops cirrhosus. The sequence continues at coordinate 113,097,532 of CM052541.1, read as the reverse complement.
TTGTCTGTGAATATTTTTTACATACTAAAACAAATAGCATTTTTATAAACTTATATTACAATTAGGTATGACATTACTTTTTAAAAAATGTGTGTGTGGGTTGTTATTTTATCAATACATTTTATTTTGTTTTGCTGTAATAAGGGACATTAACTTTTTTTTTATCCTCACCCAAGGATATGTTAGAGGATGGGGGGGAGAGACAGAGACAGAGACAGAGACAGAGAGAGACAGATCAGTTCCATATGTGCCCCGGCTGGAAATCAAACCTGCAACCTAGGTATGTGCTCTGACAGGGGATCGATCCCGACAGGATGATGCTCCAATCAACCAAGCCACCAAGCCAGGGCAGGGACTTTAACCTTCTTAACCTTATTTGTTCAAAAGCATAGAGGGACAGGAGTCTGAGAGTTGAGACCTACTGAACTAGATTACACCTTACGTGGGAGAAGCAGGATAGAGAAGTAGAAAGCTAGGACTTAGTGAGTAATTCCCCTGTACCAGGCATAGTGCCTTAGCTTCTATTATCCACTCAATACTCTGAGGGACCAACTCTGTAATGATATGCAGTGACCAAGTGATAAATGAATGAATATTGGGTTGGCCAAAAAGTCTGTTTAGTTTTTTCTGTAAAATAAAAGACACATTTTTCATTTTCACCAATAAATTTATTGATTTGGATATTTTGAGTATGTCAGCTATTTCCTGGGTGGTATTACATTCATTGTTCCCAATTAATATCTCAATTTGACCTCTATCATCTTCCTCTGGTCTACCCAACTGTGGAGCATGGTCCACTGAGAAACTTCGCAAACTACTTTTGACATGTTCAATCAGTCACAGCACCTTCTCCACACACTGCACAAATCCTTTTTTTGCTTTTCAGTTGCATTTTTACCTTTCTTGAAAAAATAAACTATAATATGCTGAAAATGTGTATTTTCTTCCATCATCAATATTAAAATGGTTACACAAAAATTTGCCAATTTTGGTATTTTTTAAAAATGCATGCTGATATGACAGTTGTCACAATACAATCTAACAAAATTGTTTCAAATGAAGCTAAAGACACCTAAGCACTGCTAGAGCCAAATATGGAAAAAAAAATGAACTTTTTGACCAACCCAGTAGTTCAAATATATAAATCATTTCCTAAGTGATAATAACAAAGTCGTTAGCATGGCCTATTCTTGCATGGTCTGGCCTGTCTAATTCTCTACTTCACCTGGCCTTTTCTCCTCTTTCTGTCCTGCACCTCTGTCTGCATTTTCCAAGGTCCAGATGTCAGCTGCCTTAGTTCACCTGTTTCACCAGCCTCTCATCTTCCTCCAGGCATTCGCAAATGCTGGTCCTTTTCCCTGGAAAGATGCTTCCTCACTCTGCTTCCCCTCTTTCTCCCTTGAGAAATCACTCTCTAGAATTATCTTTGTGGTTTGGTTTTTTTAAAAATATTTGTTCATTTTCTCACTCAATATAACTATGTTTCAAAAGGCAAACTCCAATTGATTCTTTTAAAGGGTACATAATATTCCTTTGTGAGGATATACTCTATTATATATGTAGCATTCTTCCATTGATTAGAATTTTATATCCACATTATGTTATTCCTCTAGTGACAATGTTACAATAAACATGTTTGTGCATTTAAGAAAAAAAATCTACTATGAACTCCTCCTAAATATTACTCTTCCTTCCACAGGAAATCCTTCCTGGCTTCTCAAACCAAATAAGTTCTGGGTTTACCAACTTGCATGTGCTTTTTCTTCTTTAAAAATGGCCATAATTACAATTTTAGGCTTATTTATGCAAAAGCCTAACTCCTCTAGTTCCAAGAGGACTCACACTAGCTCTCAGCAAGCATTTGTCCCTTTCTGTCCATCTCTATATCTCTAGTGCATAATAGGAACTCACTAAGTATATGAAAAATGAAAGAGGGAATGAATAAAGTGAATGAATTCATACAGTATTATGACTTAGAGCATCCTCCATTTAACTCTTGCAAATAATCCTTGCGTAGTCTCTCTTTTGTCTCATAACAACTCCTGTGGCTGACATTACCTCTTTTTCTTCTAAGAACTGAGAGTTCACATAGTGTTGAAAAGGATAAATGGAAATACTCTGAGCTCCAAAGATCTGACTTCTATATCCCTCAATATCAAACTTACAATATTAAAATGTATTTCTTAATCACTGCTTTAATCATTGAGTGAAATTATTCATAGTGAAACACAAGCAGACACTTTTGAACAATGTCCTTTTCTGCCTTTGGCACCTTCCATATTCCAACCTAATCTGTATTTCCCAAGTGGGGATTAAACCAGAATTTAATTTAAACACACTGAACTTCACTTAGGCAGATGTTTCCTAAGGTTCCAACTCTGCTTACAAACATAGGCAAAATAAAATCCATCACCAATGGATTATTAGAAGAAAAAAGTAATTAAAGAAGGATGTTTAAAAAAGAAAAAACTGTAAAAAAACATATATGATACTACTGCTACAGGCAAATTACAATGCTATTTGTTATTATATAAATAACACAGTTTTTAATTAAAACAACTGTTATAAAAAGCAGTTGGGACACTAGAGTGTCTGGAATGAGAAATGAAGAGAAGAAAATAGAAATCCAATGGAACAGAGACTGGAATCCAACACCATTGCCTAAACTTACTGAGCCAGAATTGTTGAGTCAGTTGATCTGCATTCACCTCTGGGATTTGTCATGAGCCCTTAGCACAGCATCTTAAATTCCTGTGTCTCCATATCCATATCCTTAAATCTGGCATAATTATAGTAATACTGACAAACCTCAAAGAGATGTTGGGTAGCTTAGAAAACCTGCAATTATTGTACAAAAGTCTGATATTACTATGGTTATCATTACTGCAGACATTCTACACCTATTCCAAACATCAAAGCCAAGACGAGCTCTGAGATGAATTCAGAGAAAACACAGTATTATTCTCTAAGTGGCAGAATTCCATGCTGATGGTTCACTTTGAATGATCATGATCTAAATAGATCAACTACTGTTTCAAAATAACCATCCAAATTAAGTTTTTTGGTTTTTTTTAACCTGGCAGAACCTACAGACTCGGGAAAAGCATTTGTCTTATATTAAGCCTATCAGATTTTCTCTTGGAACTTAGTGACAGCTTTAGCACGCATCTGGAGTCTGTGGAGTAGCCGTATGTAGTCATGTAGGCAGTAAGGCAAACTGGTCTGCAAAGAGAGCAAGGACACGGAGGGACAGTGTAAAGTAGAGAGAAAAGACGAAACTGAGTCCTAATTGCTTTCCACTTCCTAAATCCAGATTCTGTTGTGGGCTTAAATCCAGCTCTGTCCTTGGTCTCTCAGAGATGTGCGTCCATCGTCATAAATTACTTCCCATGCCCACATTCATAAATCCATGCTGCTTTCTGCCACGTGCTAGCATTCTAAAGAATTCTAACTAATGACCTAGTTTAGAGTCAGGTGAAGGGCTAATAATAAAAAAACCCAGAGAAAGTCAAATAGGCCAAGTCAGGAAAGGATGAGGTCCAGGGAGGGTTTTCCCACCCCAGAGGAGGGAGTTGATAGTCCATAGCATGCCACAATGATGCATTTGATTCAGCTACTATCTGTTGACTCTTGAGACTTAGGCTGAGTGCTAACTAATGATAAATTACACATCACTGATGAAACACTAGTGGGAATGGTAGCAAATATCAGCTGCATGGGAGGGCGTGGTTTGCACCTCGGAATTTTCAGTTTTAGCCCAGGATATTCTTCAGTTCTGCATTCAGCTTCAACCATATGAAGAAAAACTGGGTCAATGATTTAAAATACTTGAGGTCTAGACAAAAAATTTATCATAAATTATAGGAAATGCATTAGGTAGATTCACCAGGTACTGTGGGTAAGATAGGTACACTGATTTAAAAACCACTGAATCCAAATATTGGATGTATAGCTATCAAACCTGACCACCACTGACACCTCAGTGTCACCTCATATGTTTTTAAAGCAGTCTTCAAATCTTTGTTCCCAACGACATGATCTCCACAATTCATTGTAAATCTCATTCTGTGACTACTTTGTCAGGAGCAAGGAGCAGGAGGTGGTCATGGTAAGAAAGGTTCCTTTGGCATCCCATTGTTACCCATCCATGGTCTGTGGCTGAGGTCAATCAGCAGAGAAAGTGAGAATGTTTAAGGATTGGTGACAGCTTGTAATCACCTGCAGGGAGCTTTCATGGTAAAATAAGGTTTGGAGAGCGACCAAATGGCCAGTGTCTTGTGGCAGTACTTTTGTTTTGTTTTGTTTGTTTGGTTGATTGGTTAGTTTTTACAAATTGAATCCCCCCAAATGAAACCTAAAGATGATAGTCTGGGAGGTTTCAGAGCAGCATGAAACTCTGAGGCACAGTGACCCATAATGAAAAAGTGTGGGGAGAGTTATCCACTTGGATCACCCTCAGATCCACATTCAAGCACCACTATGTATACACACCCCCGACACACGGAGAAGCCTACCTCATGCGCTCCTGGGGTAGCCTTGATAGACATTGCACAAGGAAAAGACTAAGACTTATTTCGTCAAAGATCCCTCTTGTTTCCCCCCACCATTGTTTACCAGGTATATTGGGCATTAATGTTATAATTTCAGTTGTCAGTGTATAATGTGGTAAGATTCCATACCTGAACAGATTGAAAATAAACTAGAGAAAGAATGAGTTTCACTTAAAGAAAATTAATCTATTAAGATGTCCCTCAGTGATTTTTTCCCAACTAGCACTTCTTTTTTTTTTTAAACTGTAATTTCCCTGTTCCTTTTGCATCTGATGGTTGGGAGAACAACAGCATCTCCTTATTCTACCCACAGTCACAGGGTTTTCAGCATATAACAGCCTTGTACATTTTACAAAAAAAAAAAAAAGAGGGGGGAGAGAATGGACTGCTCAAGTTACCCAAATAGGGCCTGTTAGAGGTTGTCCCTGGAATCAAAATCTCAACACAAATAACATCATTTTTCTTTTAATTATAAAATATCTTGGCCATAGTAAAATGTACAAGAAAAATATCACAGCAAATAATATCACCAGTACAGCTGCAGTGTCTGTGCGCCCCACCACAGCTCATTCCCCTGTGAGCTCACACAGGTAATCTCTCCCCGCAGTTTGGAGTTTATCATTCTTATGTCTGCCCTTATATTTTTTCCTTTACATATGTAGAATTCCTAAATATATATATATATATATACTTATTTTGTAAAGTTTTAAACTATATCAACATATCATAAAGCAATTAGAGAATTTATAAGTCATCTTTCTGCAGAGGCAGTTCATCTGAAAGGAGGGAGCTTGGAGTATTGGCCTCCTTCTTTACTAACTGCATGGAGGAATGCTGAAGGAGGAGGAAATCAAGCCAATTTATAAGGGAATATAAACCATAAATAGTGTTGTGTGTGTGGTGGGGGGGGGTCCTAAAATGATTGACTTCTGGATACAAACAAGTAAAAAATCATCAACCCAGTTCCTGTTTTAAACTTAATCTGATTTAAGTTAGGTTTTTGTCCCTTGTAACCCAGAGTCCTCAGTTCTAAATTGGTGTCTTGAAAAGGAAAACTGTAGAAAACAACACCCTGACCTGGGAAACCGTCTGGATCCAGATGTCATTGTGAGCAGCAATGATCTCTGCCTCGGGGTGGAAAGCTGGTGGTATTTGATATATCCCAGAATTCATACCTCGTATCTTCCTGAGATGAAACTTTTGGGGACCTAGTGAAAAGATGAGAATGTTAGCAAATATTGGTCATTTTTAGCAGCTTCTAGTAAGACCTTCCAAGAATGGGGATAAATTTTGATTCTTAATCCAGTGATCTGCAAACAGAAAGGGAGCATTTAGATTTGTTGATAAAATATAACACAGGAATCTGAGATGGCTGAGAGCCTTAAAACCAGTGCTTTGTTCATTATAAAACAAAAAAAATATATTTTCTCAATAAAAATGTTAGAATGAGCAAAAGCAGGGAGGTAAAAAATAAGATTTGTACCTAGGAGTGGGTTAAGTCATAGACTCATCTTCCAAACATCTCCTAATGTTTGTACCCAGACTGACAGCAGAAGTATTCTCTGGGTAGTAGGTAATATAAAGTACTGTCTAGAGGGATACAGCAGGACAGGACAGAAATGGACTTACCCTCACCACCACCAGCCTAGTGCTCAGTGGAAGCCTTCTAGCAGTGGCCTCAAGAAGGCAGCTAAGTATTAAGGACAATTATTGGGAGAAACACCATTGGGTTTAAGATTCAGTGCTCTTGATCCAATATTGCTACCGTTGGTTATTATCCTGAGGAGATTTCAGAAATAAATTAACAAGTAGAAGAGTGGAGGTTTTAGGATATTTAATTGTCAGAGAGCCCTCAAGCCTGGAAATTGGAAATCTGTTAGTGCACACCCATCAACTCAGCACTGGGGTCATTATTACCACATCTACAGAAAGGGGGTAGATCAAGCAATTACAACCCTACAGAGGGAATCTCTCTATGTGCTACTTTCAGATATAGCCTTTAAGGAAAATGGACCCTGGCAATCCTCCTAGCCATCAGAGCAAAAGGAGGTAGATCTGTGACTGAGTATTCACTCCACAGCCAAGGAGGGTTCCTTACTATACCTTCCTATGGAATATGATTTTGCTAAGGCTCAGTAACAGCTATTATTTCTTCTTCTCCTCCTTTTCACAAATAGTAGTTTATTGCAGTTCTCTTTTTTTCCTGCCTACCCCCATTGTAGATTGTGTTAGGGTGTAACTACATCACAGAAACCCATATACCCGAAGTTGATCAAGAGAGAGTACACATCACTAGATGTGTCATCTGGAGATGATATCAATCTGTTGTCTATAGAGAAGAACTGAGTATATATTTTGTGACACTTGGAATCATTATAGTATGTTAGGTGAAGACGTTCAATAACTGGTTACAATGTGGATGATGGGCAGGCATGGCTGGAATATAGGAATGGATTGGACAGTATTTTATGAGCACTTCTGCCTTTGTAGAATCATTCTTTTCCCGCTCATGAGGTTCCAATGGGGCTGTCAATTATAAAGGACATCCCTATCCTCCACATATGTGCCAGACCTCAGAAATAAATGCATGACACAGTCCTGACCATAGACAGAACTACATTTTTCTTAAATAGAACAATTTCTCCTATGACTAAAACAAGATCAATTATAAGAGTCTTCTTCTGGATTGTCTATTTGGATAGTGGAGGAAAACTGGTAACATATACCATGAATCTACTACAGAGCCATCTCCCCCAGACACAGTGAGAAAGTCCCTCTGAAGAACAGAATGTGAAGGTCATATAAAGGGGAAAGCAGTGGCAATTGAGATACACATATTGGAAAATTGTTTGAATTCTGGAATCTAGTTGAGCCTGAATCTAGAAATACCTTTAGGCTATCCAATTAATGATTTATTAAATTTTCCTTTTAGTTTTATTTTGTATTTTTTTAAGTTTTATTGTATTTTTCCATTACCATTTATCCCCCTTACACACCCCTCTCCTGCGATCACCACACTGTTGTCCATGCCCATGACTACTTTTTCTTTTTTGCTTAATCCCTCTACCTGTTTTGCCCCCCTGAGAGCTGTCATTCTGCTCTCTATCAATAAGTCTGTCTCCATTTTGCTTGTTAGTTCAGTTGTCTGTTAGATTCCACATAAGAGGGAAATCACATGGTATTTGTCTTTCACTGACTGGTTTATTTCACTTAGCATAATTTTCTCCAGGTCTATCCATGCTGTTGCAAAGGGTAAAATTCTCATCTTTTTTATGGCCAAGTAGTATTGCATTGTGTAAATGTCCCATAGTTGTTTTATACATTAATCTACTGATGGACACTTGGGCTGCTTCCATAGCTTGGCAATTGTAAACAACACTGCAGTGAACATAGGGGTGCTTATCTTCTTTTGAATTAGTGTTTCAGGTTTCTTAGGATAAATCCCCAGAAGTGAAATCTCTGGGTCATAAGGCTGTTCCGTTTTAATTTTTTGAGGTATCTCCATACTGCTTTCCACAATGGCTGCACCAATCTACATTCCCACCAGCAGTGCAAAAGGGTTCTCTTTTCTCCACATTCTCACCACCACTTGTTATTTGTGGATTTACTGATAGCCATTCTGACCACTGTGAGGTAATATCTCATTCAGGTTTTAATTTGCTTTTCTCTGATGATTAGTGACATTGAGCATCTTTTCATATGTCTATTTTAGTATTGAATGTTTGAGTTGTTTCTTCCCTAAAAATGTCCCAGTGTATGCTCTGTGGTATACATTTGGGTGAAGTAAGGAATGTTATGTTAGAATTCCTCCATTTATGGAGTAGTTGAATGTGTTTGTTGTTATGCATCAGTTAGTGGAATCATGGATATATGTTTAGATATATGGAAAGAAAGACAAATATGTGCTGAGAAACAAGAATGGGACAAAGCATATCATGTTTGCAGTGCTCACACTAATCCTCTTCACTCTGGAAACTGTCCAAAGTATCATGACAGTGAGAAGGAACCATTTTTAAATTGTATCCTCAATCCCAACACACTCAGGATGAGATTGCTGAACCAAGTTGGACTGCTTGCATTTTATAGTCTATATGGAAAAGATCTTGAGAGTCAACTAGTTAGCCAAAGCATCGTTAGCCAAAGCATACAACATGTAAACTTGAGGGTTGTGGTAACACAATTCAGGGTAATATAACCCTAAAGATGGGAAGCAAAGAATGCCATTATGCCAGGATGGAAAAACTGATACATATGGGAAGAGATTAAGAAGAAAGATGGGAAGAGAATTTTGACGGTTCTCCTGGACCTAACCCATTATTTTCTGAAGCTCAAGGGTATTCCAGCCCTTCATGTCACTCCTCTGTCTCTGCTAATTCAATTAAGTTTCAATATGTGCTTGCCCCACTACTAGTTGGGTTTTGTTTTAAAATGAAATATCTATGTAGTTGTAATAATAATTTGATGACAATGGTAGTAATGTTAGTTAACATTTATTGAACATTTTTCATAGCTTTACGTATATCATTTAGCATCATTTAACCTTATGAGATAAATATTATTATTTTCCCTAATTTAAATATGATGAAATAAATGTTAACATATTGTTACATGCTTAATTGAAAAACTATTTAAGTAAAATATTACTATCAATTAAAATCAATACATATTGAGTTTCTTTAAATAAACTATGATATTGTATTAGACTTCCAATAGTAAAGACGTGTGATAATACCAGGAAGAAAGCACATTCTTTTTTTTGGTATTGGTTATTCACTGGCACAGTATGATAGTCATTAAGAAGTAAGTGCTGTGGTGAAGATGGCAGCCAAGTAGGTGGAAACTGAGTCCACTTGCTCTAGCCCCCAATTTGGATTCTCAGCTGATCTTCCAACAAAAAAAAACCTGAAAAAAAATCAATGGAATCTTAGTTGATATGAAGTTTTGAGCCAAGGGGTACAGAAGATGCTTCACAATGGGCACTAAGGAAATTTTATAAGTTGAAGGGGAAATACCCCATGTGCGGTGCCTGTAGATGTCAAGAGATTGATCAGAAATTACAGCTTTGTGGCTCCCTCCCCTCCTAGGGCAGGGGGCCCTAGTCCCAAGCGGGGAGCCCACAGACCTGGGTAAGAAGTGACTTGGAAGGTTGTGCAAGGTTGCACACAGTGAGCAGCTTGCCATCCACAGCTGCAGCGCCAAACGCCAGCTGGGACGTCTGGCTTTTTGAAGAAGAGGCGAGGGCAGACTGGCTGTGACACAGACAGACTTTTTAAAAGGGGAGCTGAAGCATGCTGGGCAGGGACCCCATGCACAGCAGCCTCGCCAGCAAAGGGACAAGATTGAAAGTGTGGTTTGCTGCCACTGAATACAGCTGGGCAGGGAGATCAGAAAATCACAAGCAAAGGGATTTCTGAGCCCAAGCCCAAGCTGGGAGCTATGAAAAATGGAAAGTTTTGGGACTGTGTCTACTGTAAGAGCAGTGGGCTGAGAATTAGTCAGACTCTGGGTGCACATTTTCTCATTCCACCAAGGTTGGAGACTGCATTTCCCTAGCTGGAGCTAAAACTGAAGATGTCTCATCACAACAGAATGGAACAGGCCAGAGCAGAGTGGAGCAGAACAGAGCTGCCTAGCTGGAAAGGGACCTGATCTTGAGGCTGCCTCACCCCATGACTGCCCCACAACTGTGCTGTATCAAAATTGAGGTGTTTGCACTGAGTAAAGTTTCCTTCATCACCACACCCCAACTTGGGGATTCCTGCTGACATTGAATTGGTGCTGATGACCATCAGTTGACATTAACACGACATAGCTTCTGTAAGCAGTACTCTGCTATGAGACATTTAGATTGATGCTATTCCTCTATTGCCAGTGGTGCAGTATCGGGTCTTTCCTATATTGTATGTACTGTGTTAGGATTATGAATTTGACAATATCTATTAAAATTAAAATTAAAATTATACATGTTCCTTGAGCAAATGACTCTACTTTTAGGAATTTGTCCATTAGAAATAACATGTATGTACAACAGCAGCATTGTTTATATTTGTAGAAACATTGGGAACAACATAAACATTCATAAATTACAAACTGGTAGATCATGGTATATGTATGTAGAGTATCAATACTCTACAGCCATGAAAAGAACCCAGATGTGCTGTTAGTAAAAGCTTTTCAAGACATGGTTTGAGTAAAAATTTCAGATTGCAAAATGGTATGAACATATTTATTAAATATGTGAGTATATATTTATATATACATAAAACATGTTTGGAGTAATATTAACCAGGTCATAAAAAGTAATCTTTTGAGAGATTACTGGGTGGTGCATGTATATATTAGATAAGAAATTGGAAGGAGCTTTGTATTTTATATCTCTTTTATTTTCCTTAACTTTAATATTACTTATATTAATTTAAAAAACTTTAAAAAGTTTCCTGTGGGAAGAAATAAACAAGTGTCACAATTTGGTATGGAAAGAAAAAGAAATACCAACCACCATGTGGCATTATGAGTCATCTTGATATGTATCATTATTTAATCCAAAAATATAAAAAAATGATATCCTACTGATACCGAGACTTTGTTAAGTTCTCATAGATAATCTTGTGAATATGTTTGGAGAGATAACACTTGCTGCACACTGTCTTCAGTATCTAGTTTTGTTTTCCCCTAATATTATTCTTGTCTGAAGATCTGGCTTTAAATTTTAAACAAATACTTACATGACTCAGACAATTTGATATAACATGAAAAACCCACTTTGCCCCTAGCTGACCAGAACTTACGTGGCTGCCTAAATAAAATGTCAAAAAAAAATTAACCATGGGAAATCTCACCTATGATATGACCTCCCATAATATAACTCAATATGAAGATGGGGTTTGAATCTAATATATCACTGCATCTTCTTCTGTACTCTGTGCACTTTTATATGGTTCTCACTAGATATTTTTGAGAAAATCAATGAAAGGTGGATCTATTTTTGAACTGCATCTAGGGATGACTAGTGCATGATCCAGAAGGCTTTCATTTCAAAAATTCACTACTACACTAATGTCTTGTTATTAATGTTCTGCGGGTTGCTGTAATATATTTTCTCGGCATTATCATTTGTTTTCATGTCTGTTTCCTCTGTTAGACTGATGTATCTAATATCAGAGACTGCACCATTCTATTTCACCCTTCTTTCTTCAGTGCCTAGTACAATATGAGCACTTGACAAAATTGGATAAAATAAATGAATATTGTATCAAATGTAGAATTATTTCAAGGTTCTAGTGCATTCACATAGCTAAGATAGTTTAATTTAAGGAGTGCAGTGAGTGAGTAATTTTGCCACTTATTATCTCCTCTAGTTATGGTCATCTATGATTTCTTAGTCACTCTCTTTAATTCTCTTGAAGATTCCAGTAGCTGTATAGCACTCTAATTCTTAGTGAGCAGAATATACACATAGATTATCTTTCCAGTATAACTTGGTCACTGTTTTATTTCATGTTTGTTTCTTTGTTTGTGTTGTGTTATTATTTATCTCTTTTCCAACCTACCTTAGGTAACCACTCCCATGGTCGTATCCTGGACCTCGCCATTACTAATAATGGCACCCTCTGAGGAAACTGAAGAAACCAGAAGAAAATGTCCCAACAATTGATCAGCCAAATATAAAATTCTAAAAATAAAACATTGCTCTAACTATCTTTGATTCTGCAAAAGCTCAATCCCTCCACAGGTGCACTAGAATCCATCCCTTGTTGCCCAGTCATGCACAGGAAGTGGCTTCCCCTCTCCTGTTTCATCCTTTCCACTGACTCTCTCTATTGAACATTTTCTGTGAATGTACAGATATTATAACATGTTATAGTATTCCCATCTAAAAATGAAAAAATTTAAAAGACGACTTCCTCATTTCTCTGCTCCTCTTTACAACAAATGTTCCAAAGACGGTTGTCTGTACCAGGAGTTTCGAATGTTTATCTTCTCATTCTTTCTAGAATTCATTCCATTGAGTCTTTCCCCCCACCACTAATGAAAGCAGTTGTTGACAAAATTGTGCACATCAGTCACATTGCCAAATCCAATTTCTTGATTTGTGTCATTTCTTGATTTGTGTTTAATTGGATCTATCAGCAGCATTTGTCACAGTTGATCACTATATTCTTCTTGAAACACAGCCCTCTGCCCCATGCCCTCAGGTTCCTAAGATGCCTCACTGGCTGCTTTTGAGTTCCTTTACTAATTCATTTACTCATTTTTGGATTTATAAACACTGGTACACCTCAGATCATCCATTTACCTCTTCTTTATCCATACTTATTCCTCTAGAAGACCTCTGATAGGTCTATAATTTTATCTCCACCCTGGTCTTCTCCTTTGAACTGCAGAATTATTTATTAGATGTCTTCACCATATTTCAAGTTGGATATATAATAGCACTAAAACCAACATATCCAAAATAAAGTCTTGGTTAGGCCTGACCTTCAAAAATTAAACAAAAGAAAATAACCCTGCCCCACTTGTAATCTTCCCCAAATCACTAAATAGTAATTCCATTTCTTTTTATTTCAGCAAAAAATATGGATGCATGCTTGATTTCCCTCTTTATATTATAATCTACATTCAATACAACAACAAATCCTGCTAGATTATCCTTTAAAATACATCCTAAATCTTACTATTTATTGTTATGCTATTATGTCTTAACTCTGATCATTTCTTACTTGAACTATTATAGAAGTCTTCAACCTTGTTAACCTGTGGTCACTTTTGCTCCTATTTTTGCTAAGCTTGGGTTTTGCTATATTTAATAGAAATATACAAGCAGTGTCATGAACAAGATAGGAATTTCCAGGAGGTTCCAAGGACCAGGGGTTTTCTATCTCACTTTCCCACTATACAAATTGAATGCTCTCACAATTAAAGATGTGTGCTTCAGCCCAGCCCCTGTCTACGTTTTTAGGGGCAAGGAGAGAAGAAAGCACAAAGAAAAGCTGGCTCAAGCCCTTTAAGGAGTATTTGTGGGAGTCCTCACATAATATTTCTACTCCCTATTTAACAGCAGGGAGTTCGTCACTTGGCCACGCCTAACTATAAAAGAAGTGAGGAAGTAAGTGAACTTCTCATCAATGTGCTGATCTAACAATCTATTACTAGAGAATAACAGGAAAGTAAATATCGGGGTGCATCTAGCAGTTTCTGCTGTGCTTTCTTATAGAGTACTCTTTGGCATCTGCAGTTATTTCCAGCAGCTGCTCTCCATTTTCTTGCCCTGTGCTGTCTTTTCTCACACAGCAGCAAGAGTAAAAATTTAAAAATATATCTGATTATATAATTCTTCATTATAAAACTTTGTAATGGCATTTTTTCCCACTCAGAGTAACATCCAGTGTTTGTACAAAAGCCTGCAAGGTACATAAGTTTCCCTCTTGCTGCCTCTCTGATTTCCTTGCCATTGACTTTCACTTTTGCTCACTATTCCACATACACATCATCCTCGTACATTTCACACATCATCTCACTGCAGCACCTTTGCACTCACCATTCCTTCTGGTGGAATATCCTTCCCTAAATACTCATATGGCTTACTAGATGTGACCTCGCAGTGAGGGCTTCCCCCACCACTCTACATAAGAGAAATATTCCTAGTCATTTTCTAATTTCTTTCACCCTTTACTTAATTTCATTTACTTATTTTTATATTGCCTTTGTTGCTTTTCCTCCTGATTTTTATGACCTTTTCCTGTTAGCACATAGTCTTTTCAAGGGCAGGAAATTCCTTATTTTTACTTACTATTCTACCCAAAAAAAACAAGAATAGCATTTGGCAAACAGAAGGCATTCAATATATAATGAAGGAGTAAGTTAAGTTCATTAATTGGAGTTTAAAAAGTTAATATCTATTGTAAAAAAATAATTTTTGAGCTCATTAACTTTGCTTTTCTGTATACTTAACCAGAGTATTAATCACTCATTCAATAACAGCCTCATAGGTGAGACTAGAAGTGCTGCTAATCACATGCATGTTCTTGATCATTCTGATCCTCTGGTGTGGAACATGACAATTAAATACACACCTCCCATACAAAATATTTATGAAATTTAAATAGATTTTCCTTACCAAGGAGTTCTGCTCAGGGAAGAATCATCCTCAAAGTTAGTGAGGCTCCATAGAATTACAATAAAATAGTTACAAGACTCACTAAAGATACATTTGGTGGGTGAGTATTTTAGGGAGCTTCATGCTATTTCAATCTCTGATGATGAAGGTGTTAAAAGAAACTTTAATAGTTCTTCCTCCCATAACTTTAATACTCTAATATCAAAAAGTTCTATGATTTCTTCTCATAAGTAGATACTTGGTTGAAAAATTCTTGTACATATTCTTTTAGCAGCTAAATTGAAGCTATAAGTTCTATAAGTGACAACTAGATTGAAGTTCACTTGATAATCTAATTCAATAATCTGGTTTATATTTTAATACTTTAAGTTGGTTGGTTATCTCTTAAAGCTTGGTTCTGAAGAAATTATTTTTTTAGCTGAGTTCCAAGTCAAGAACTATTTTTTTTGTCCCAGCCCTAAGTAGATAGCATTGCTCTACTTCCAAGAGACTCTACATTGCTAATTAAAGCATATGAATTTTTCATTGATAACCTACCATTTAATCTATTAGCTTACTACAGTACAGATCATTAGCCCACTTTGAAGATGGGTAACCTGAAACTCATACTTTCTAATAACCAGAAATTCATATTTGCATTTTTTCTTCTGTTAACTTTTTTTGATATTTTTTTTATTTTAATCATTATTCAAGTACAGTTTCTACCCTTTACTTCTGTTAACTTTTTAATCACACTATTTTTCCACTTTCCAGTTGGTTGGTAATTATTGTTTTATTTATTTGAAGAAGTTTCTTATAAATTAAGAAAATCAACTCCTGTCTGAAAGTTGCAATCATTTTTAGTTTTTTTTTCCTTATGGTGATTTCAGCCATGCAGAGACCTAACATTTTTTTTGTTTTCAAGTAATCAAATTCACAAGTTCATCATTTCATGGCTTCTGTTTTTCCCCATATTATGTTTAGAAATTTTTTCTCATTCTGAGATTAAAAACAAATATCCTCACACCAACTAGGAGGTCTATAAAGTTTTTTTAAAAAACTGGGTGTAGAGCAATTGGAACCACTGTATACTGCTGATGGAAATGTAAAATGATGCAGCTGCTATAGAAAATCATATTTCACTTCTCAAAAAATTAAATAATTACCATATGATCCAGAAATCCACTTCTAGTTTTATACACAAAAAAGAATTGAAAGCAGATTCAACCAATATCCAAGAATTATTATTGACAATAACCAAAAGGTAGAAAGCACTTAAATGTCTACCAACAGATGAATGCATAAACAAAATATGGTATATACACAAAATAGAATATTATTCAGCATTAAAAAAGAAGGAAATTCTGATACATAATACATTGATAAACATTGAAAATATTGTGAGAAGTAAAATAAACCAGACACCAAAGGACAAATATTGCATGATTCTACTTCTTGTGGTGCCTAGAACAGCCAAATTCATAAAGACAGAAAGTGAAATAGTGGAGCTACTGTTTAGTGGGCACAGAGTTTTGGTTTGGGATGCTAAAAAAGTTTTGAAAATGGATAGTGGTGGTTTTGCACAACAATACAAATAAACTCAATTTCACTTAAAAATAGTTAAAATGGTAAAATTTACATTATGTATATTTTACCACAATTAAAAATCTTTCCCATTATATCATTTAATATTTTGTAGTTTTATTTTGTAGATTTTGCTGTGGGACCATTGGTCAGTTGCAAGAACCATGCCAATGTTTAACAAGTTTATAGAAAGACATTTAGTTAGTTAGTTTTATACTAGTTATAAAATAAAGTAATAAACAAAAATAAAGTAATATACAAAAAGTAATAAAATTTACTTTTTCAATGCTCAAAAATCTCATTATAGAGACTTTCCTGAGATGTAGATTTAAACAGAAGATAAGGTAAATCTCTGTTTATTAATTTTGACAGTGATTTTACTTCAAGAAGGGAAAAGGAGGAGGCTACATCTTGGGCTCACTTTTCATTAGTTATCACTAAAAGGCAAACTAGACAACCCTATTAAAAAGTAAGTCTGAGTCAGATTTTTGTTTTAATAATGTCTCTCCCCTTAGAAAATGTTAATTTATGTGGTTCTGTTCCTGTTCTAGTTGTTTGCTTAGTTTGTTTTTGTTTTTGTTTTAGGTGTGGTCATTAATAATTGTGAGTTTGCTATCATTTTACTATACATGTTTTTTATCTTCTTTTTCTTAGATAAGTCCCTTTAACATTTCATAAAATAAGGGCTTGGTGATGATGAACTCCTTTAACTTGACTTTATCTGGGAAGCACTTTATCTGCCCTTCCATTCTAAATGAAAGCTTTGCTGGATAGAGCAATCTGGTATGTAGGTTCTTGCCTTTCATGACTTGGAATACTTCTCTCCAGCCCCTCTTGTCTGTAAAGTCTCTTTTGAGAAATCAGCTGACAGTCTGATGGGGATTCCTTTGTATGTTACTGTCTCCTTATCTCTTGCTGCTTCTAGGATTCTCTCCTTCATTTTCACCTTCATTTTTACCTTGGCTAATGTAATCATGATGTGTCTTGGTGTGTTCCTCCTTGGAGTTGTGTCCAGCTTCTTTGGGATTCTCTGAGCTTCCTGGACTTGCTGGAAGTCTATTTCCTTTGCCAGATTAGGGAAGTTCTCCTTTATTATTTGTTCAAATATCTTTTCCACTTGTTGTTTTTCCTCTTCTCCTTCTGGTACCCCTATAATTCAGATGTTGGAATGTTTAAAGATGTCCCGGAGGTTCCTAAGCCTCTCCTCATTCTTTTGAGTTCTTATTTTGTTCATTCTTTTCTGGTTGTATATTTTTTTCTTCCTTCTGGTCCACTCCATTGATATGAGACCCATCGTTCATTCCATCACTATTGGTTCCCTGTGCATTTTTCTTCATTAAACTTATTGTAGCCTTCATTTTTTCATCTAGTTTGCAACCAAAATCAACCAATTCTGTGAGCTTCCTGATCACCAGTGCTTTGAACTGTGCATCTGATAGGTTGGCTATCTTTTGGTCACTTAAGAGGATGAGTTCAGGGGCTTTCAATTGGTCTGTTGGAGCCATCTCTTTGGTTTCTTTCTTTTTTTTTTTTTCAGTCCTGTTGCACTTGTTACATATGAGGGGCGGAGCCTTAGGTGTTTACCAGGGTGGGGCGCCCCAGTCGCTGGGTTGTGACGCTGTATGTGGGGGCGGGATCTAAGAAGGAACAATGGCAATTGCTCCGCTCTCTGTCTGTCACACCTCCGTCCCTTTAGCCACTTTCCCCAAGCAAACTGGACCCCTCTGGTGCCAATTCCTATGTGGGTGGGCTTGTGCACCCCATGGGACCTTCCTTTTTAATCAGTGCATCAAGGCTCTGTTTCCGGGCGCTGGGACCCTGAGTCGCGTGCAGTGCCTTGCTTCACAATCGCAGCCTCCGCAGGTCTGCAGGTCGCCACCACCTGGGCCAGGGCCCAGCGAGCGGCGCTAATGTGCTCAGGGTCTGCCTGCTGCAATCATGCGCGCCACCCCAGTTGCCTTACGGTTGCCTTACGTATCCCGGTAGCCTTACTAGTGTCTGGTCCCAACGCTCTCGGCTCTCTGCTCTCTGCTCCCCATCCTGCGCCTGGCTGCCCGACTCCAACCCCCTACCGGTCTGGATGAACGTGTCCAATTCAACTCCTTGGGTGTCTGACCTCCATACAGATCAATTTTCTGCCAGTTCTGGTCATTATTTTGTTTCTAAATTGTTGTTGTCCCTATCTTGGTTGTGGGAGGAGGCACTGTGTGTGTCCACCTGTACCCGCATCTCCAGTAATGGAGATCACATGGAGGGTTAGCAACAGTGGAGTGGGAGGAGGAGAGAGGGGGAAAAGGTACAGAGAATAAGTAGCATAGATGGTAGACAGAAAATAGGGGGAGGGCAAGAATAGTAGGGTCAATGTAGAACCTAAAGGACTTATGACACATGGACATGAACTAAAGTGGGGAATGTGGGTGGGAGGGGGTGTGCAGGGTGGAGGGGAATGAAGGGGGGTAATGGGACAACTGTAATAGCATAATCAATAAAATATATTAATAAAAAAGAAAATGTTAATTTATTAATATCTCTGGTGTGATGTTCTTTATTACTAGTATATTATAACCAGCTAAAATGAATTTTTCAAAACCAATAAGAGAATTAAAAGGTGACTTTTAACCCCATTTTTAATACAGAAGTATATTTTAAAAACTTCAAATGTAATGATTGTTTTTATCCCCAGAAATTTCAACAAGTATTTTTATATAAAACTCAAGTTTTTCACCTTATTTTATCTTAATATTCTAGGTGGTGGTCCTATATTTTCATACATTACCCCAAAATACACATCTACTAACAACACTATGTACCAATATGTCGAGTACAAAGTGACTAAATGTGAGAGTAGACAGAAAGAGATTGCTGGGACCAGATAGTATAAGGCCTTGCACACTCTTGCCTTATGTTTTTATCCAGTGTGATATAGGGAGCTACTAGGGGGACCAGAGCAGAGGAGTAATTTATATGAAAGGGATGTTCTGATTGCCGTGTTTGGAAGAGTTTATAGGCAGATAAGGGCAGAAGCAGCTGGACCAGTTAGACAACTCTGTCAATAGTCTAAATAAGGAATGTTTGGTACTTGATCTAAGGTGGTGGCTGTGAAGGTGTTGAGACATGGTTGGATTTGGGATATGTTCTGAAATTAGAGTCAATGGGACTGGCTGATAGATTGGCTGTAAGATGCTGTAGACAGGAGTCAAGGATGACTCTAAAGTTTGGGAATTAGAAAATCTGTGTTTGGAAGGAGTGGGAGATTATATAGACACAATGGAACTGAATGAAAAGAAACTTCAATGCCAGATGGAGTAGTTTGGACTTGCTCCTGTAAGCATTACAAAGCTACTTTAGGTTCTTGGGTAGGAGAATAACATGATGTAAGAGGTGCTGTCAGAGCACCTTGCTGCATTGTCTAGCTAGGCTGAGAGAAGGATGACAAGGCAGGACTGAAAAAACAGGACTCTGCCTGTTTCTGTCTGAGGGTGGTTAGACCTGTTTCTCCTCTTTTCTCCGTTGCTAATGGAGGCTCTCACACCCTGTGGTTCCTTGTCTTTATCACAAATACTTTCCAGTTCCCTATGAAATCTCTCAGAGTGAGCACATATAGAATCATTGTGGTGAGTCATACAAATATTCCAAATACAAATGCAGTTACTGCACCTCTGATAAAAGTTCCGAGGCAACATGGCAAGCAGCTTGTTGGAAACTCTCAGTCCAGACTGTCAGATTTTGAATCTTGACTCTACTACTTGTATCTGTCCAACCTGGAACAAATTACTTAACTTCCTCATGTCTGAAGGTGTTTTTTTTTTTCCCTCAATATAGGAAATGAGGTTGAAAGAGTACTTAATTCTTAGGGTCAAAGTGAGAACTAAATGAGTTTTGTAATTTAAAGGATTTGGAATGCTTCCTAGGACATGGTAAACTGTTCAATAAATGCGAGCTGATTTTTCCCCCTTAGCTTTCAAATTAAAAAAATCAATGGAGAATAATTCTTAAGATATGTTCTGATAGTAATCATGGTATGGATTGATTGGGGTTTATAGTAAGCAAAAGTGAGAATATTATTTCAAAAGAAGAATAACAGAATTTGATATCTGGCTAAAGAAAGTAGAAGTGTTGAGTGATAATACCAAGTGACTAGGAGAATATTGGTGTTCTCAAAGGTAAGGACGCTTGGAAAGAACCTTTATTTTTATAAGGGGAAGTGGCAAATTCCTTTGGAAATGTATTTCTTTCAATCAAAGGTTTAGATAACCATGTGATATAGATTGTATTTACAATTAAAATGATTCCAGAGTTGCTTGCAACAAAGTCTTTTTCTAAGTGCAATGTAGAGATTTATTGATTGGGGAAAAAAAGAACAAAATCCTTGAGGAGCATTAACTGTGTTATCACTCTCAAAGGAAAGTTTGTAAGAGCTACTCCCCATTATCATAATGCTGTGCTTTCTGTTTCAAAATACCACACAGCATTTCTCCTCAACTGAGCTTTCATTCTTATTATTAGGCAAACTTACAAAATCAGTGTATGTGTGCATACTGGCTGACATTAGAACTGGTTAAATACAATTACAAGATTTAATTATTGTATGTTTTCAAGTAATTATCAGCCCAAAACATTTTCACCTTTATAATAATAAATTTTAAGATAAAAAACTTTAATTTTTTTAAAAAGAAACTATCTAAGTAATTAAGGTGTATGTATACTAAAAGAAATTTGAATTTTTGAGATTAATAAGGGCATTTATGGCAAAATTTTTCTATACCTACTACTCATTTGAGAACCTTTATTTCTTATCATCTGTGGTAGGCAGAATAATGGCCCCAAATTTGTGATCTACATCCCAATCCTCAGAACCTGTAAATATGTTACCTTACATGGCAAAAAAGTATTTAGGTAGTAGATAAAATTAAAGTTATGTGACCTTGAAATGGGGAAGACACCCTAGAATATTGCAGGAGGGCAAAGATAATCATGAAGTTTATTTTAGGTGTAAGAAGGAGACAAAAGTGGAAAGAGAGAAGTGATGGCAATA
>CM052541.1:113033220-113066798 GCA_028533065.1 Trachops cirrhosus | reverse complement strand
CCAGCAAAAAATAGAAAAAAGAAAAGAAATAAAAACAAACAAACAAAGAAACAAACAAAAAAAACCTTTGTTGGTTTCAAACTGGCCAAACCAGTTTTCCTGGTTTTGCTGGCTGCAGCAGACTTAGGGGCAAATGCCGTGGCTTTGTTCCACTTCCTGTTCAGAGCTCCTTCAGCCTCTGGCGCACTGTCCCCAGGTCCAGCCTCGCGGGTCCAATGCCCCAGGCACCAATCTGTGTACTCCCAAGCACTCCCTTTGGTGCCCACCGCGGAGTTCCTGCACGCGTGCGTCCCTTCACGGGTGTGTACGCTGGCGCCTCTCACCAGGGTTCAGGCCTCAGGCACGCACTTCAGCACTCCTTCGATAGCTCACTGCAGAGCGTGCGCCTGCGGCACCTCTTCCAGGTTTACAAGTGTGTACAGTGTGGATTCTGAGGGGCTGGAACCTCCCCCGAATTTACGTCCTTGTCACCAGGGATCCCGCAGAATGCCTGCGCTTTTTCCAAGCTCACGGCTGTAGGCACCCAGACTTTTACTCAAAAAAAAAGTAACTCTCTCCGGGTTGTGGCGTCGGCACAAGCCACGATGGTACCCGGACCCTTTGTATTGGCGCCTCTACCTCGGAAAGCTCACTGTGGAGTGTGCGCGCCTGCCACCGCTTCCAGGTTCACCAGTTTTTATGCTGTGGATTTTGGGGGACTCGAGCCTCCCCCAAATTCCCAGCCTGGGCACCGGGGATCCCACAGAACTCCCGCGCTTTTTCCGTGCTCACGGCTGTAGGCACCAAGCCATTTACCCACACAATAACTCTCTCTGGGTTGGGGCGCCCACACAAGGACCTGCTGTCTTTGGCTCCACTGGCTGGGCTGCGATCTTCCCCAAAGCCCCGCTCCGAGGTTCCCCAGATCAGCACTGCTCAGTTCTTGTTTGGCCAGAGAGGGAACAGATGACCCAGCTCCCCTACCCGAGAGCCCTGCAGCAGCTCCCGGAGCTCTGGGGCTGGGGCTGCGACCTCCCTGCTCCCCAAGCTGATCCCTGGGCTGTTATTATCCTGCAGTAGTCTCCTTACCGACTGGTCTTTCCATGTCCGCTACAATTTTGATTTCTTATTTTCATGTAAGCTGCAATGTCCTCTGTAGTATGATTAGGTTTTTCTGTCTTTTGAAGCGGGAGGTGGCGTGTGCTCCCTCCTACCATGCCGCCATCTTCCAAAAAAGGCCTGGGGCATATATATTTTCCACTTATCCATTGTATTACCAATCAGTTCAAAATATTTTCATGCAAGAGAATTATAAATTAGCTCATTGTCATAAGAATATTTTTGATCCAATGTCATCTTAAATCATATATTTCCAACATGCATAACAAAAATCTCTGGGGACCTATAACAATGAATTTCATAAAGCCAATGGTATATAAAATTCATTGCCAAACTAAATTTCTAAACTTTTCATATCATAATTTAGATATATTGATATTTTGATATGCATCAAACTCACTAGGACCTATGCTTTAAAACAAGTTTAATCCACTCATTACTGGAAAAAATAGTTAAAAGAAGTATTCTAAATTATTGTTAATATGACAATATTTTTAGTGCAGTAGGTACCATTTCCTCCACCATGCCACGATAAAGTTATAAAAGTGATGAATATTTATCTTTTTCTTACCTAATTGTTCTGGATAGGACTTCCAATAGGTACTATCCAGGGGTGTCAAACTCATTTTCACTGGGGGCCACATCAGCCTCACAGTTGCCTTCAAAGGGCTGAATGTAATTTTAGGACTGTATAAATGTTACTACTCCTTAACAGTTAAGCTAGAACTTGGCACTGCCGCTGAGTAGAAACAAGGTGCCGGGCCAGGTAAAACAAGGTGGAGGGCTGGATTGGGCCCACAGGCCTGTGTTTGCCACCTGTGCAATAGGATGTTGAATAAAAATGATGAAATCAGGTATTTTAAATGAAAAACTTTCAGTTTTTTTATTGTTGAGTATGATGTCACCTGTGGGATTTTCATATGTAGCCTTTTTATACTAAGCTAATTTCCTTATATTCCTAATTTGTTGAATGTTTTTGTCATTAAAGGGTGTTGAACTAGGTCAAATATTTTATCACATCTATAGAAATGATTATGTGGATTTATCCTTCATTCTGTTAATGTGGTTTATCACATTGAAAATCATGTGTTGAACCATCATTGCATATATGAATAAATGCCACTTGACTATTGTGTATGATCGTCTTTAACATGTATGTGCAGTCAACTGATCATTAACAAAGGTGACAAGAATACACAATAGAAAAAGGATACCCTCTTCAAAAAATGATGCTGGGAAAGCTGACTAGCACATGTGAAATAATTAAATTGGAAACTTAACCTATATACAGATATATAGTAAAAATAAACTAAAAACTTATGATAGCTGAGACTGTAAAATTCCTAGGAGAAAACATGTGGAAAAAACTTCATGACAGTGGCCTTGGCAATGATATATTTCTATAACACCAAAAGCACAGGAAACAAAAGCAAAATACACAAGTGGTTTTACATTGAACTAAAAAGCTTTGTGCAGCAAAGAAAACAACCTTTTCTTTGGTTGAAAGAGTGAAAAAAACTTATAAAATGGGAGAAAATATTTGCACACCATATATCCAGTATATACACAGTATATTATCTGAGACATTAATCCTATAAGGGGTCAATATTCAAACTATATAAAGTACTCCTTCAATTTAATAGCCCCCCCAAAAAATTAAAAAATTGCAAAGTACCACAATAGACATTAGAAGACATAAAAATGGCAGCAGGTCATGAAAAGATGCTCAACATCACTAAACATCAGGGAAATACAAATCAAAACCACAATGAGATATCACGTCATATTTTTAAGGGTTTCTTATAAAAAACAAAATATAATCGTTGTGATGATGTAAAGAGATTAGAACCCTTGTATACTGTCATTGGGAAAGTAAAATGTAAAACTCAAAAACAAATGTTTCAGAGGTCTGCTATACAACATTGTGTCTATAGTTAATAATAATGTGTTATACACAAAAATTTTTGAAGAGTGTAGATCTCATGTTAAGTGCTCTCACAGTAATAATAATGATCCCAGTGTCACATGTTTTTGGACTGTCCGAATCAAGTTTAATGCAGTGGGAACTACCTGATCTAGCTCCAGGAGTTCCTCCATTCCTGAGTTTCTGCAAACAGCCATGCATCCATGTGCTGATTTGATCAGAAAAGAGGTCCACAATTTCTACAGCAACTTTAATTTCTAATAGATGCAGAATATCTTGGAAGGTTCTTATCTGTTGTCTTTGTTCAATGCTAAAGTTTCATCTAATGTGACATCTTTCCCAGCTTCTTGCTTAAATCTGTGGATTCTATTCAGTTGGATACTACAAGTGTGACTCTTGTCCTTCAGGTCCAATTGGCTTGAGCTCTCAAGTCATGCTGCTTCCTTAGCCTTGCAACCCCACCCCCAGGCTCACAGGCACCCAGGAAGCTGTGCTGTTTTTGTAATCTCAATTCCTAAGAAAAAGAGTGCAAATAAGCTTTCTCAGGCCCCTGTACCCCTCACAGAACTTTCAGTCCTGGCACAATTCCCTGTCCCTAAGTGGGTATCCCCTTTTCTTATGCCATTCCCCCCACACACTCCTCAATTCTAAATTCAAAGCTTCCATAACTTTCTCCTTCTGGATACTTCACTTATGCTAAAGTTCATAAAGAGTTACCAAGAGGGTTTCAATTCCCACTTGCAACATCTGCCCAGTCCTTAATTGCGAAAGACTATTTATTGTCCCCCCCCATGGCACATTTTCATATGAAAAAGGAGAATCTATACAAATAAGAACTGACCTCACTTTTGAAGAGGTAAGGGACAATAACCATCCTTCCTTCTTAAGGGCTCATAGCAATGAAAATTTGTAATGGATTATTACATGAATTTGCTCAATTAAATTCTTGATAAATTAATATGTTCTATAGTCTCATAAGTGTTGGAGTCTTTCTGGTATGGTGTAATGATGCATTGGTCTTCAGGTATCACTTTTTCCAGGAAGTAACACCCAGTTAAAAGGTATTAAACTTCCTTTCCACACTGCATCCTCCTTCTCTTGACCTACATTGTGGAATACAACTCAAGAGCCCTCTGCTTTAGATCCATAGAGCTGTAGCATGCACAAAAGTATCCAGTGTCTGTCAGATTACTTGCAAAGATGGAAAGCCTTTTGAGAAAAACATGTTAATGAACACTGGTACTATGAGTAAGTCCATTAAAAATATAAACATAAAGATTTGAAAAAAAGAGCTGTCATATTTCAAATAGAACAAATGACATTGAACAAGAATTGCATGAGACATCTGAAAAAGGGAATGGGACTGGGTATGAGAATTACTTTAGGCAAGACCTTTTTCTTAAGTTATTTTTTAAGTAAGGAAGAACTTGAGATTGATAACATAACCACTCAATAGTTACCAGAATTTACTGTATATACATTTCTCCTTACTAAACTAGTAGAAGTAAAGACAGGCACATTAACATTACTTTCAAAATATTGCAGCTTTCACTCTTATGAGATCAGGATCTCAATTCTACCTCTTAAGTCTCTTCACGATATTCTTGGGAGTTCCCAACGTGGTCCCAGAGAATTGCTCATGTTCTGCTCTGTCATTTTCACTGAATCCTTTTGTGATGTTTGTAAGGTGCTAAGTTAGACTTGGATATCAGTAATGGATGTACCCTATTTGTTGATGGGAGTCAAGATTCAGGTCATTAGAGTGTGCAAACCAAGTAAATAGCATCTCTCATGGAAACTATCTTAATGAATACTATTTTTGTAAAAGTTTCATCTATGTTGTATATGATCTGTCAATATCTGTTTTGTGATTATTTTGTATATATTTTTCTATACATGTCCTCTTTAAAATTTTCTTGTACTTCCCCAACTCATTTGATGAATAATATTTCTTGAGAACCTTCTGTATGCAAAACTTGAGCTAAGTAGATGCATTTCTGAACAAGACCTAATTTCTACTCTTCAGTCTAATGGTAA
Organism: Trachops cirrhosus; assembly: GCA_028533065.1. Classification (NCBI taxonomy): domain Eukaryota; kingdom Metazoa; phylum Chordata; class Mammalia; order Chiroptera; family Phyllostomidae; genus Trachops; species Trachops cirrhosus. The sequence goes on along the minus strand of CM052541.1, from coordinate 113,061,739 downwards.
CTGCGTACTGATAATGATAATTTAAAGAAAAATATATGAGAAATTTTATATGAGAGATATAATAGTAACAAATTTATAGTTCAGGGAAGGAAATACTAGTGCTTGTTGGAGTCTGTAAGAAGACTTTAAAAAGAAAGTGGAATTGAGAAGAGCATTGAAGCTCATGAATATCATTTAAAATATACTTTTATTAATTCATTGTATATTAAAGGTGTTTATTTTTTATAAATTAGAAAAAATAAGTTTTATATGGAAGGAAATAAAATTACCTGTAAGCTTGTGAGTCAAAATTAAATTTATGATTATGAGGATCAAATTATTCATCACAAGTTTTATTGCCTCCACATATCCATGATCTTTGTCATGAGATTGCATTTTTTCCCATTAAAAGTTCTATATACTTCCCTGTGTTCTGATTGTTGGCACAGTCATGTGATATTAGCAAATGGGATATTAGCACTATGACACAAACAATGGCTTGTAATGTGCCCGTCTTCTTATACTTCTCCCATTGCCATTAAATAAAAAATAAAAAAGTTAGACCACTGGACTAAAGAGAATAAGAGAAGACATGAACCCAATGAACAACTTGAAACTATGTTCAGCAAAACTGAGGCAAAATTAGCTAATCCACAGATAACCAATAGACACATGACTGGGAATAAATGATGCACTGAGTTTGTTGTACAGGATAATTTTGTCAACAGTCAATAAGTACAGTGTATTTTGTGCTTTCATAAATATGTTTTCAAACATATTATAAATACTATTTTGTAATCTGATTTTATTACTCAATTATTGTGATTATATTTTCATTCTGTTATATCATTTTAAGGTGTGAAGGATTTTTTTAACCAGTTCTAAGTAAAAAGCTGTATTTGTTAGATTTAAATTTGGCTGCAAGTAAGAGAAAACTAAAACTAAGAGTGGATTAAACAAGATAGAACTTTCTTTTGTACATGCAAAAAAAAAAAAACAACTGTGGGCTGGTATGATGCCACATGATGTAGAATCTCAAACCCTATCTTCATTTCAGTCTTAAGGAGGATGGAGAAAAGTAAGTAGAGAGATAGTACATTTCTTACAAGTTGCATATACCATTCTTATGTATATACAAAGGGTGGAACTTAGTTACATGGTCATGCCTGGCTGTAAGAGAATGTGAGAAAAATAGCATTTATTTCAGATAACTGATACCAAACCAAAAATTAGGAGTTTCATTATCAACTAAGAACTGGAGAACAAATAGTGGACAATAATTGATGTTTTTTGATTGGCACCCATGTTGTTTTTAGTCTTTTAATATACTTTCAGTCAAGATGGAGGCATAGGTAGATATACTTCACCTCCTTGCACAACTACTAGAAGAATTATAACTAACCTCAAAACAAAAAGCACTCAGAACTGTATGGAAGTCTGATAATCAAAGATTTAGAGAAGTTGCATTCATCCAGATGGGTAGGAGGGGTGGAGATGTGGAGTCAGGTGGAGAGACAGTGTGGTGCAGAGAGGCAGAGGAGGTGGCATTGGCAGAATGGGTGGTCCCACATCCACATGAGACAGATAAAACTGGGAGGGATGCCTTTGGACTGAACAATCCAAGCTCTAAGCCAGACCACACACGCCAGAGGTCCAGCACTGGGACGGTAAAGCCGCATTACCTCTGGCTATAAAAACCATTGGGGGTTGGGATGGTAGAGGAATCTGCTGGTTTCTTAGGAGAGTCTGTTTAAAGGGCTCTCAAGGTCTTAATATGTATACAAACCACCCCCTCTGGGATTCAACATCAGGGCAACAGCTGGAAGGGCCCCAGTCACATATGGGAAGTGGGTGAAGTGACTATAAACAGGGCGAGTGTCCAGCAAACCTCCAGAAGCCAGGCAGCAGCTTTGGAAGGGTCTCCGACCCCTCCCCCCACACAGAGCCACAAAGCAGTGAAGAAGGTTGCCTGCCTTGGTAATTGACTAAGTCTCTGCCCCATACAACTTAACAAGTACACTGAGGGAGTCAAAGCAGCTCTACTTCATACACAGAAACAAACACAGGGAGGCTGCCAAACTGAGGAAACAAAAAATATGGCCCACATGAAAGAACAGAATGAAAGCCCAGAAAAAGAACTAAGTAGAATGGAGATAGCCAACCTATCAGATGCAAAGTTCAAAACAGTGGTGATCAGGATGCTTAGAGAACTCATTGAGTACAGGAAAAACTAAGGGAAGAAATGAAGTTTACACTAAGTAAAATAAAGAAAAATCCACAGGGACTCAACAGTGAAGGGAGTGAAGCCAGGATTCAAATTACTGATTTGGAATATAAGGAGTAAATAAACACTCAACCAGGACAGAAAGAAGAAATAAGAATTAAAAAAAAAATGAGGATAGTATAAGAAGACTCTGGAGCATTTCCAAAAGTGTGAACATCCAAATCACAGGGATGCTAGAATAAGAGGAAGAGTAAGAAATTAGAAACTTATTTGAAAAAATAATGAAAGGAAACTTCCCTAATTTGGTGAAGGAAATAGACATTCAAGTCCAGGAAGCACAGAGAGTCCCAAACAAGTGAACCCAAAGAGGACCACACCAAGACACATCATAATTAAAATGCTAAAGGTTAAAGATAAAGAGAGAATCCCAAAAGTAGCAAGAGAAAGCAGAGAATTACTTACAAAGGAGTTCCTATAAGACTATTAGCTGATTTCTCAAAAGAAACTTTGCAGACTAGAAGGGACTGGCAAAAAGTACTCAAAGTTACAGAAATGAAGGACCTACAACCTAGATTACTATATCCAGCAAAGTTATCATTTAGAATGGAAGGGCAGATAAAAAGTTTCCCAGATAAGGTCAAGTTAAAGGAGTTCATCATGACTAAGGCATTACTGAAATGTTAAAGGGACTTATTTAAGAAAAAGAACATCAAAACTATGAATGATAAAATGGCAATAAATACATATATATATTATTAATTGAATCCAAAAAACAAAAACATAAACAAACTAAGCAAACACCCAGAACAAGAACAGAATCATAGATATGGAGGTCATTTGGAGGATTATCAGCTGGTAGGGTGAAGATGGAGAACGGGAGAAAAGGTGCAGGGATTAAGAAGCATAATTGGTACGTACAAATTAGACAGGGGGTGTTAGGAATAGTATAGGAAATGGAGAAGCCAAAGAACTTACATGCATGACCCATGGACATGAACTAAGTGGGGGGTTGCTGGAGGGAAAGAGGGGAAAACGGAAACATTGGGACAACTATAATAGCATAATCAATAAAATATACTTAAAAATAAAACAAAAATATATAATAAATAACGCTGTGATTAAATTTACAGTGTTTGACTGGCAGAAATGGCCAGGATATTAGAGAATGGAATGCATGTAGGACAACGTAAGGACCTGTTTAAGAACAAGTAATATAATTTTGTAGAACTGTAAAAGTTGAATAGAGGAATAGATGGGTCTAAAACTTGTTTTTTTATTCCAAAAGTGTATTTAATCTTGTGTGTCCAGAAAAAAACATCCTGAGTTTCAAGATTAAGGATTTATTTTTCACTAGTGAACTGGTTAACCCAACAAATAAAACACACTTAAGAGTTTGACTCTCTCTAGGCTTCTATCCAAAAGTATTTTTTTTTCATATTAAAAAATATTTCTTGGACTAAGTAGTTTCAAATTATGTATAAAAATATTCTTTATTTCATATAATTTATATTTTCATTTTGATAATAGAAAATAACTTACATTTGGAGAGCTTTCTATAGCTCATAAAACATTTTACATGAATGATCTTTTATTATATTCATAATATATCTGCAAAATGAGCAAAGAGATACAATCTTTTACACACAAGATAACAGAATCCCAAGAAATGTTAAATACCTTGCCAAAGATAACACAGCTAATTAGGGTAAAAGTGTGGGATGTAGGCTAGAATCTAGGACTTCTGACTCATATTACATCATATTTCAATGCTCTTTTGCCAGAACCCATAAATGCTTAATTTAAATGTAACTCAATTAAATATGGTACATTTAATGAGAAATAAATAGCAGATCTTTAATTAGAAATTATTAATAATTTAAAATTAGTACCCAACATAATATTAATATCTTAGAGGTAATAATACCATTTAACTTACCATTATTCTGTTATGTGATCTTAAAAAGCTAAATAAGATCTTCTTATAAGTGTATCCCATTATTAGCTCTTTAACAAATATGGCCAAATCATATAGTCCATCGGTGACCAAGCACTCAGATGGAGTCCAAAAGCTGTGCTGAATCATTCTCTACCTCAATTTCAAGTTTTGATCTGTGAAAAATCCTCCTAGAATGGGAATTAGGAGTGATTGTTATGCACCATTCATCTCATTCCACTCTTGGTCTTTGAGTAGCAGTTCTTTTGAGTGTTCCACTCCAGATCTTTCTGGGAGCTTTCTTGTAGTAATACTTTCTTCCCACATGACCTTCTTTGTTCCTCACATGCCATCCTCTGAGCCTAATTCAGCCCTTTCACTTGGCTTGTCAATCATTCAGTTTCTTTAAATTTTACCCCACAGAGGTGTAAGGGTCTTTGACTATACCTGATGAACACCAGATATGAAAGAAAGTAGTCCTCAGTATCAAGATAATCAGGGCTTTTATTGCAATGAGAGTAAATGTTTTTTGTCCATTACTTTATCCTAATGTAGTCTATTTATCTTTCTGGATTTTATTTGAATTAGAAAATTCTGTCCCCTAAATTATGGGGATGGCTCTTATCTCAGTTGGATGGGAGAGAAACAAAAACAAACATATATCACCATAGAATAATAAAATAAATATAAAAATTAGAAATATTATAACTTTATTAACACTGCCTTTCAAAATATTATAAATATGGTTGGTAAAACATCTCATTTAAAAATGATTAATATTTTCTAATTCTATCACTTTCACAGAGAAGCATATTGATTTTTATACTGAAGCTGTTTTACAAACATAGTTCATATTTGTAGAGCTTTGTTTCTCGAAGTTGCTCTGAAATTCACTTGGAGAATGACTATGAGCTGAGTGATTTGTACTTATTGAAATACAAATTCCTAGGTATTGCCCCCCAGATCAAATAAATCAGAATGTTTAAGGCCTGTACATTTTTATTTTATTTATTTATTTTTAAAAGATTTTATTTACTTATTTTTAGAGAGATAGAGGAAAGGAAGGAGAAAGAGAGGGAAAGAAACATCAGTGTGTGGTTGCCTCTCACATATCCCCTACTGGGGACCTGGCCTGCAACCCAGGCCTGTGCCCTGACTGGGAATTGAACTGGTGACCCTTTTGTTCACAGGCTGGCAATCAATCCACTGAGCCACACCAGCCAGGGAAAAAGCCTTTACATTTTTAAAAAGTCCCACTAATTGTGTGTACTTATATTAGAGAATCTCCTCTAAAATACAGATGTAAATATAATAAATATTAATAGGTAAAGGTTATGTTTATTTATATAATTAATACTAAAACAACTATATTCTCTCAACATATTATGTTGGCAGAAATAACGTCTATCTTTACATTTTAATAAAAGATTTATTTTTGTCTTCTCTTTCAATATTATGTTGGCTAGTCTGGATCTTTTCCTTCTAGGGATATAACCTTTAGGACCATTTTGTTGATATCCATAACATAACTTGCTGGGAGCTTGATTGGGATTGCACTGAATTTAAAGCAAATTTAGAAGTGACATCTTGACAATATTGGGTATTCTCATCTATGATTATGAAATATTTCTCCACTTCTTTGAGTTTTATAGTTTTCCTTATATAGATTTTGTATATGTTTTGTTACATTTATACCTAAATAATTTGGAGGTGCTACTGTAAATAATATTGTTTTTAACTTCAAATTCCATTTGGTCATTGTTGGTATATAGGAGAGTCTTATTCTTAAAGTTGAAGAGTTATAACCATATCCTTCTCAGATGATAACATTTTTTGTCATAAAACTAAAGAAACTTTTATATTAATAACTGTGGCAGAAGTCTGCCCGATGAAGATGATCCTCCTCAGCGAATGTCTGAGCCGACATGCACGGGTGACATTAACATCTTGTGGGGAGAGGGACTCAGATAGAAGAAAAGCTCCATGAAAAAGCTAATGATTTGTACCCATCTTATTAGAACAAGAAAATAAATCATTTGGCCTAAGCTGCATTTTTTATTTTACAAAACAAATAAGACAAGGCTTTTAGGTTTAGGCAATTCTACATGATCAACAATAAAGTTGTATTAATGAGTATCTTTCATTTAATTATGCAATATATATTTAATATCCTTATTGACGTTAAGCTTTTCTAATAAAATCAGTAATAAATACTTGTTATTGAGTAATCACACAAAACTATACTTTTAATGGGTTTTCAATACCATTGAGATATCTAGCCTTCAAGTTAATATCCCCCATTATACAATATTGTTCAACTTGGTTTCCTATTCTTCGAAACAGTTTTTAGTGAATACTGTTATAAATTTCATCTGAGGTTTTGTTCTCAGTATTTTCTTAAATTCTAATTTGAAGAATCAACAGTTTTGTATATTTACTTATATTGGGCATATATTAAATTATTAAATATTTATCAAACATTATGCTTAGTAAGAAATATATTACCAACCATATGTAAATCTTCTAGGAAATCTCTTCATTTGTTTATTACATAGTTTGTTATTTACTACTTGCTTTTTAAAAGAACATGATGCTTATTGAAACATAAAAATGAGGTAAAAATTTATTTAAATATTTGGAAGAAGAAAAATAAGCATAGGAGAGATAAGATAAAAGCAGAAATAAAGTTGCCCAAATATGTATTATATATTGTACATAAAAATATATATATTCTATAAGAGATACATTGCACAATTTTATCTAAGTGTCTAAGAAGTCAATGCAAAGAGAAAGGGGGTATCAGATATCCCATTCTTGATGTCTAAAAGATATAGACTGGTAAGACATAAGTATATATGTCTTATGAAATGATGTCTAAGACAGTTGTCTCTTATGGATTCTCTCTAAGACAATAGTTCATAATGAAAAGAACAATATCTTGACAACAACCTTATCAAAACTACTGATTGAAATTTACCAGGAGCTTTTCTCATAGGTTATCACAATATAGGACAATATTCTGAAGAAAATGTATTAAACAAACTCTACAATGAGTCAAATGAAGTGATCTTGAAATTAGGGTTAGCAAATTTAGCAAATAATAATATAGGATTTCCAGTTAAATGTGAATTTCAGGTAAACAACGAATAATTTTAGGACAAGTATGTCCCAAATATTGCATATACACTTAAAAATCATTCATTGTTTATCTGAAGTTAAAATTTAACTGGGCTTGTTGTATTTTATCTAGCTATTCTACTTGGCATAAAGTTCAGTTGGCAGGTTTAATCCAGAGAAATATGTTACAGTGTTGAAGGAATGAGTAGTGGACTGAATGGCCTTCAAAATATCTTTTATGAAAAGTATTGCTTTCAACTGAGGTTTCGGTAAACAGCTAATCACAGCCTGTAAACTGTGCATTCACACAGGGGTTCATACTTATTTAATGCTTACGTCACCATCTTGAAATTCAAATCATTTTTGAACAAGTGTCAGCATTTTCATCTTGCACTGGAACCCATACCTATTGTACCCAGTCTTCTATTAAGCAGCAGTAAATTCAATGTTGGGTTTGGAATTGCAGCTCTTTTAAGTTTCTGGTTCAGGAAACTGAAATGCTTCCATAGCATCTGTAGGAAGAATTGAGATCTCCATAGGGAAATCACAAAGTTTGAGGACTGGTGCCTGAACAGGGAGCCTTTCCAAATCCATACTGAGGTTAGTCCGGGAATTACCACAGGACCAAAGGTAAGAACACAGAAAATGTGATATCCCCATCAAAATGAAAAGTAAAGAAGTTGGGTGAAGGAATCAAAAGAAAAATAATGATCGCATCTAAATTGCACAGAAATATCCCTACTTTGAAAAATATATTTCTGACAATCTCTAAGCTAAAAGAACTATTTTAAAACTATGGTCTCTTGATTCTAAGAGTTTTTATTATTTTTTAATGTCTCTGACTCTTTCTCCTACTGTTACTCCTCTGTTCTTTCTCTATTGCTAGTTAATTCATTTTCTTCCTCCTGCTTATTAAAGTTGGCATTTCCTAGTGCCCATATATTAGTCATCTGCTGTTTACTTCATACATACTCTGTCTCGGATAATTCATTTCCACTGTCTCACCCACTCTAATTAGAGTATAGCTGCAAAAGAACAGAATCATTCAGCCATATTCCCCCCTTATATCCTTAGCACCTAGCACTGTACCTTTGCATGTGGAAGCCAATCAGTGTTCAAGGAATAAATAAATGAACCTTATTTTCTTCCTGTGCATAAATCCCAAATCTAGATCTCTCTCTATGGCCTCTCTCAAAAGCTTCAGAAATGGCCTTCAAACACATATGTGATATATCTAAATGAGCACCAAATCATTGCCTCAGACTTAAAATAACCTCAGTTAGCATCTGTGATTCCATCAATGATTTTATTGTTCCCTGAAGAAAATATGATTTTTCTTTGATTTCTGTTTCTTCCTTGATGCTCAGAAGAGATAACAGAAATCTAGGGAGTCAACCACACATTAATATAGCCAAAAATGCAATGTTGTATGTATAGTTCATGGGCTATATTCAAAATAATATAGAAATAAAGAAAGCAAGTAATACAAAGAACTCAGGGGAAATTTCAGAGGATGTAAGATAAGGGTTGAGCAAGATCTTGGAGGTAAGTGTAATTTTACCCTGTGGAGAAGGAAACAAAATTATTTTAGGGAATTTATTTCCTAGTTACTCTAGGAAATGACAGAATATTGTGTAGGTTGGACACTATTGAAAATGTTTCCCAAACCCTGAGGAACAGATTGTAGCCAAAACACTACTCTTACATGCATGTGTTGGGGGTTTTTGTGGGGGCAAACAGGAGAGACAGAGGTGTGGCTGAAGATCTATTTCAAGTTTTATTTATTTTCTTTAATATTATTGCTAATTTAAATTAACTATCTTTTCTGGTTGAAAAGCAATGCATATTTATTGTAGAAGTCTCCATTATCTGGCAGCTGGATTTATAGCAGCCCCTTCCTTGTCTCACTGGCCTTTAAACTGGATTAGCCTCATTCCATCCTGCATACCAGCGCAGGATTCAAGATGCAGGCAGTGGTTGCTCCTGACACCCTTCTAATTAATGCTACAGAGAGAGTATTTGCTAGATTCACTTTGGCTAATGTTGAGATTCAGACCCCTGCTGCTGTATAAAAACATTGATGCCCATAGATTTTACCAGCAGAGGTTCTGATAAATTGATCTGAGGTAGGTAGGTTTCTGATGTCAGCATAGTTTGAAACAAACTCTCAGATCACACTAATGTGCAGATAGAATGAAAATCAGAGAGCTAATCAATAGCTGCTTCTTGTCTCAGAATGCACATTTGGTTTAAATATTTCCATCTTCATGAGTCAGACTAAGCTATTTTCAGCCAAATATTTCTTATGTAAAGCTAGAATGGTCCTTTATGTATCTTTTACCCACAGAACTATTTCTACCCTGTGATACTACAAAGAATAAGCTTATTCCTTTCCACATGCTGGATGGTTAATTAATTGAACAGTTGCTACTATGGTTTTCCTGAGTATTCTTTCCCTCAAGTTAAACAAAGAATTTTTTTAAAAAGGTAAAGCTGATGTTTTGCTGTTAGCTTGGCCCATTCCTGGTTGAACATAGAGCTTGTCAAATTCCTGGGCTCAGAAATATTTACATTTTAAACATCTTGCATTCCTGAGAGTCATAGTTTACAAACAGACTCAGATAGCTTTGGGTCACGCAATAAGCCAGAAAACTTTGTTTTCTTGTTATCAAACTCAGGAATGCCTGGTCTATATCAAAATGACTGAAACATTATCCAACTGCATTTTTTTTTTACTTTTAATAATTATTTAATGGATAAATACATAAATAATATACTATATCTTAGGTTTAGAAGTATAAAATATAATATTTATGCTATATACTATAGTATAAATACTTTAAATATTTTTTTTGTTTTGGGGCCCCACTTACTCTCAAAGATGAGTTCCCTTTCATTATATGATCAGAAGAAGAAGAAGAAGAAGGAGAAGAAGAAGAAGGAGAAGAAGAAGAAGAAGGAGAAGGAGAAGGAGAAGAAGAAGAAGAAGAAGAAGAAGAAGAAGAAGAAGAAGAAGAAGAAGAAGAAGGAGAAGGAGAAGGAGAAGGAGAAGGAGAAGGAGAAGGAGAAGGAGGAGAAGGAGAAGAAGAAGAAGAAGAAGAAGAAGGAGAAGGGGGGAGGAGCAGGGTGAGGGGAGGAACAGGGGGAGGGGAGGAGGAGGGGGAGGGGGAGAAGGAGAAGAAGACCTTCACTCAGCTACCAAAAAAAACCTATTAGCTAAAAATAATACCCAGACCTTTCCATCTCTCAATGATAAAGGTTTTTAATTTCTTATTATGTTCACTCTTCTGTGGATGCGTCCCTTTACTTCAAGTGCTGTCCCTCAGTGAGGACTAGAATGGGGCTCTAATACTCTTGCTCCGAAGAGGGTCTCTAACTAATTTTGTAAGCTAGGTCTTCTATAACCCATTTAAAATGTCAGCAACGAGAACAGCCCTACAGATTATGAACACTCATCTCTCTTCTGATTGACACTGGACTGTTAATTATAACCCAACCTATTATCAATATCCACAGAATAAAGCCTAAAGGCTAGCAGATACTCAGGATCATCTATAGTTAGTTCCCAATTTAACCTTTCTTTCCTTATTACCCCTGTCTTCATAAAATGAATTCCTTATGAGACCAGTGTAATAAATATCTCTTTAAATCATGTCAGGATATTTCTGTCTGTACAACCCACTTATATCATTTCCTTTCTAATGGAATGAAGCCTCTTCCCATTCACAGAATCCTTTCTGCCTATACATAATTTACTCAACATTCAAGTACCAGCATAAACTATCTTTTTTGTGAAACTTTCCCAGAGTGTGAAACTTCACAGACCTCATACTTTGAACAACTGTTGCCGTTATCATCTCTAATGGCAGTTTGGTAGCAACAAAAATAATAATCATTATTTAATAAAAGTTACCAGTTTACTGAGCACTCTACTAAGCAATTCACATGTATCTTTAACACCAATGGGTATATTTTATTTAACCTGTTTTATAGATGAGGACACAGAATCAAAGAGGCTAAGTAACTTTGCCATATAACAAAGCTAGTAAGAAGCAGAGTCAGAATTCAATCCCTGGTCTTCCTGACCCTATAATGCCCAGTCAACTCACTCCTATGACTTGCTTGGTACTGAATAATGTACTGACTGCATTGTTAATTAACTTTGCTATGTTTGGTAGAACTTATGTTTAACCTGAAGAATAGTAATCTAGAACAAATCAGTTTCATGCTATTTTTTATCAAGTTTTACTAAATAAAAGCCTGAAATAACCCTAGAAACACTGTGACATTTGCTACCCAAAGTCATTTTATACTTCTTCCTATTCAACTGCTGTGTCCTTTTTCTGTTGGAATTCAATTACCCCAATTCTAATTAAGGGATTGCATCTATATAAGATCTACACATTTTAGAAAGTATGAATTGGACACAGAAGTGTGGAATGTGAACTGGCCATAGTTCTTTGGTGACTTACTAAGGAATTCTCTTTCCAATGACTTTTCTGAATGGTTTGGCTCTTTCACCATACTATAGTCTACCCCATAGTTTGTAACCTTTATCACCCTCCTGCCAACCTCTCTGGTGCCTCTGGCAGTCTTGCCTTCCCTAAGTAATGTTCTTTGTACTAGACCATTCAATTATAGTTCTGTGTCATGGCCACCCAGAGCTCTGCTCTTCTTTCAAGGTTGTAGTTAAGGTGTGTACTAATGAATGTTCTTTCTCCAGTTCCCTTATGCTTGCCATAGAAACTGGCATGCATTTAATCAGAAGACAGCTGGAAAGAGTGTTTGATGCAGTGATGCAGCAGGTGACCTGAATTATACCATTTCTGACATTACAAAGGATTTCTGGCAGCAGAACTTTTCAACCCTTTTAAAATCAAACAGTGTATTCAGCCCCTGTGAAGGGTCCTACTGTGTGACTTAGTCTCATGATTTCTGTTAGAAAGCAGAGAAAGAAAAGAGCACATCTCTGCAGTACTGAAGATGTGAAAGAAGAACCAAGGATAGAGCAGGCCTCAGTGCTGGAACTTTCTCTCTTTAATACTATGCAAAATGTATGTAGTAGGATAGAATCTTTTCTAACCTCATGTCAATTAAGACATAGTAGAACATATTGACTTGAATACTTATATATGTATATATTATACAACTTTATCTTTGGTTTCTTTTTTAAATATATAATCTTTTTTATATATATTTTTATTACCATTTAGTCCCCTTATATCTCCTTCCTCCAACAACCACCACCCTAAATTACATTGAGATAACTTCTTTATTTTAAATATTGTATGTATTTTAAGATGAGTACTTAGCTAATCCTCTAGCACTCTTATAAGGCAGAGACACGTTATTAGCCTCATTTCACCAAAGATAAACTTTGCTGGTTTCTCCTTTAGTCTTTCAGAAAGACCATGGAGAAGAGGAGAATTAGAAGAGCTTAAATGTAATCTTTATAGTCATGGTGGTTTCTTCAAATAAATATGGTGGTGAATAAGGGTAAGAAGTCTATACTTACAGAGGATTTAACTCTGCATATGAGGTCAATGGAGTGTTCAAATAAAGTAGCATTGCCAAGTATTAAGTTTGCCATTGACCTCATCTGTCAGAATAATATATGTCCAAAATATAATGAACACATTTTAAGTCAAATTAATCTTTATGTCTTCTTTTAAGTCAAGCTTACTTTTATTGTTATTGATAATTTTAGGAAGGGGTATTAAATTTCTGTAACTAATGTTATTACTTTCATTTATATTGTATACATTTAAAACAAAAAATCAGTCCCTCAAACTCAATCAATTTGATTGATATAAGATTCCTGTTAGGAACATAAATTTTAAAACAGTTCACCTTATTAATGTGAACTATGTATAATACATATGAGATACGTATATTTCAGGAACATTCAGCAATAAAGAAAAAATCCTTTCGACTAATGACTTAGAAATAGGCCTGCCTGCTTGATTCATTATGGATTAGTAGTGTGAGTCATGAGCACCAAGGTTCAGGTACCGGTTTGTGACATCATGACGATCACATGACTACACTGACAGGCATAGCTTCTTAAGCTCTAACTTCATAATCAGTGTTTCAAGGTAAGATGGATTAGGTATCAGTGGTCTTAAGGCTTTCAGCAAAAATGTGAAACATATGAAATAATTTTTTTGGTGATTTAGAGTCTGTTGAGTGAAGATCATGTAAGGTAATAATTTAATGTTGAAGGAGCTATCATTTTAGTTTTAAGACATTTAGATTACAATAGCAGTGTGACTTTTTTGGTTTATATACTATTTTTGTTTCATGATGGCTTATGCACATGTCAGTAAAGGGTTACATTCTAATAATTTTTCATTGGGAAAATTCAAATACCTCCAGTGGTGTAAATGAAAAGAGTGTCAGTGTTGTACCTACATTGCATGCACTCCACAAATACTTTTCATTTGATTGACTGATAGATGTAATGTACATGGGAGACAATTGGCATATTTTCTCATTGAGGTGAGTGCCTTTGACTGACAGGTAAGGTAATTCCACTGTTTATGGTACATGACTTTTGGTTTCCTGACAGGTGTTGTAAATAATTAATAAATTGATAAATTAATATTTTAATGATTTAAGTGATAGCTAATCATTTTAACTTTACATCTAATTAATTTTTCCTCAATCTGTGATTAATTTTTTGCTCCACTGGAGGGAAATGATGACATGGATAATCTGGAGCAAGAGATAATTTTTAATTCATGTTTATAAATTAATGCTTAATTCTGAAACTGAAGAATGGTCTATGTCATATTCTGTTCCATTATAAATTTGTAAAGGCACAGATCCTGACTTATTTTACTCTATTTCTAGGATAGAGCTCAGTCTGCAACATAGCAGGTATTTAAAAATGTAAGTTGAGGGAGTTCCAGTCAGGATGGAAGTATAGGTAGAAACCCTTCACTTCCTCACACAACCAAAAGGAGGATAACAACCAAACTAAAATCAATAAACAACCAAAAGTGCCAGAAAATCAAATTGCATGGAACTCTGACAACCAAGGAATTAAAGAAACAGTCAAACAGACCAACCAGATGGGTAAGATGGGTGGATGGAGAGAACCCAAGGCTAGGAGGCAGACCATGCGGGCGGGGCTGGCTGCGGTGAGGCAGTGGACCTCATGGGCATGGCTGGCTTAAAGGGAAACTGAGACTCAGAACTGACAGTGGGCTACGGCGGTTGCCGTGGTCTCACATAAGAGTTCATTGGAAAGCAGGGCTAGAGCTGAGCGGGTGAACTGCATTGTTGCCATTCTGCCCCCTCCCCCGCAGACAGCACAGCAAGAAGGGTTGCCCTGCTTGGGTGAATACTTAAGGTCCCGCCTGCCCCCTTACAACTTAACAGGTACACCTAGACAAAGGAATATGGCCCAAATGAAAGAACAGAGCAAAACTCCAGAAAGAGAGCTAAGTGATGAGGAAATAACCAACCTATCTGATAGAGAGTTTAAAGCCCCGGTAATCAAAATGCTCACAGAACTGATTGAGCTTGGTTGAAAAATGAAAGAACAAATGAAAGATACCCAAAGTGAAATAAGGCAAAATATTCAGGGAACCAACAGTGACAAGAAGGAAACCAGGACTCAAATCAAGAATTTGGAACAAAAGGAAGAAATAAATATCCAACTGGAACAGAATGAAGAAACAAGAATTCAAAAAAATGAAGAGAGGCTGAGGAACCTCTGAGACAACTTTAAATGTTCCAATATCCAAATGATAGGGGTGCCAGAAGGAGAAGAACAAGAGTAAGAAGTTGAAAACTTATTTGAACAAATAATGAAGGAAAACTTCCCCAGCCTGGCAAAGGAAATAGACTTCCAGGATGCCCAGAAAGTTCCAAAGAATTTGGACCCAAAGAGGAACACACCAAGGCACATCATCATTAGGATTAAGTTACCCAAGATTAAAGACAAGGAGAGAATCTTGAAAGCAGCAAGAGGAAAGGAGACAGTTAGCTAGAAAAGAGTGCCCATAAGACTATCAGCTGATTTTTCAAAAGACACCTTGCAGGCAAGAAGGGTCTGGAAAGAAGTATTTGAAGTCATGAAAGGCAAGAACCTACATCTAAGATTACTCTATCCAGCAAAGCTATCATTGAGAATGGAAGGACAGATAAAGTGCTTCTCACATAAGGGAAAGTTAAAGGAGCTCATCATCACCAAGCCCTTATTATATGAAATGTTAAAGGAGCTTATCTAAGAATTTGAAGATCAAAAACTATGAACAGTCAGATGACAACAAATTCACAACTATCAACAAATGAACCTTAAAAAAAGAAAAACAATGAAAACAAAAGCTAAGCATACAACTAGAACATGAACAGAATCAGAGAAATGGACATCATATGGAGGATTATCAGTGAGGAGGGGGAGGGGAAGAATAGGGAGAAAAGGTACAGGGAAGAAGAAGCATAATTGGTAGGCATAAAATAGATGGGGAGAGGTAAAAAATGGTATAGGAAACAGAGAAGCCAAAGAACTTATATGTACAACCCATGGACATGAATTAAGGGGGCGTAATCCTGGAGGGTTGGGGAGTGCAGGGCAGAAGGCAGATAGAGGGGACAAATTGGGAAAACTATAATAGCATAGTCAATAAAATATACTTAAAATAAATATGTATAAAAATATAAGTTGGACAAAAATGAATAGACACACTAGTACGGCCTATACTAGTAGATCAGGAAAGTAATATATTCCAACTTATTTAGCTATGATGGACTCTATGGTTCACTTCATGCTCAAAACTGACTAGTAAGCATTATAATTTAATACCTCTTTGAGTATTTTACTTTTAAATGTTG
Organism: Trachops cirrhosus; assembly: GCA_028533065.1. NCBI lineage: Eukaryota > Metazoa > Chordata > Mammalia > Chiroptera > Phyllostomidae > Trachops > Trachops cirrhosus. The sequence continues at coordinate 113,045,645 of CM052541.1, read as the reverse complement.
AGTCAGAGATGAGAATCAACAGGCTCCTATGTTCTTAGTGTCTGCTCATTCACTACATTTTATAGCAGTAATACTCTGAGTTGCATGACCATTTTACCAAACATGTTTTAGGTTAAGTTTTTGTCACTTTCACTCACAAAACTTTCCTACTTTGTAAGATGTAATATTTGTGACACCTGTCTGTTAACCTGAGTATGATCCATGTTCTCTGACAGTAAACTCCCAAAGTACTGGCACCAACACAATCATTTCGTCATCTTCTTTCACGCATTTGTTTTGTCTTTGTTTTATGTACCTTGAGTGCTCATAAATTTTGCTTAGTCCTGTGTCCTAGCCACAATCAGTGAATGATAAGCAGAAGGGCAATAAAACAATATAATAATATTTATTGGATTGCACGTTTATGAACAAAGTCTTCTACTGGTTGAGAAGTTAAGCTGCACATATGGCATTACTGGTCCAATGCAAACCATGGCTTAGTCACTTCTAGATTATTTGCTTTGCAGTTTATTCATAAATTAGTGGGAGTCCTTTCTGCCACCCAGGAGAGAGAGAATTCATCACCTTATACCTATGCCATTTGTTTAGAGTGGGTTCAGGGCTTGCTCCTATGAAGTTATTTTCTACTGATCAGCAGCCACACACTCTCTAGTAGGCAAAAATTTTAAAGCATTTGGATGTCAATTAATGGATTAAGGAATATTTATATAACAGCTATTATGAAGAAGGGAGGTTAAGAAGGACAGAGACCAAGAAAAAAAGAAAAAGGAAAATTTTACCACCTAGTTTAAATAATTTACAATCTAATATTTGAAAAAAAATGAACAAACATGACCCAAACTAAAGGATTGTTACAAATGTTAGAGAGCAAGGTGCAGGGTAGACTTTTTATATTTGAAAATATTGAGACTTTAAGATAATGGCATTGATTGTATAAGTTTTAAGACTTACATTTGATCACTGTCCCAAGCCCAAGAAACTCTCCTATCTAGACATTTAAGACATTTTATACTGAAATAAGATTGGTAACTAGACAAGACACCCATGCTCAATGAGGAATTCCATCATCACTATTCAGCTAGAGAAGACATCTGCATGCTAAATGGAACTACACTAATGAAAATGGAGGGAGGGAGACAACACAAATTATTTATTAAGTGAGAAAAGAATAAAATTGGCATTTACTGCAAATGAGGTAGCTTAAGACAAGAAGTGGAGTATATCTATGTCCAGAAGGAAAGATAATTATAGATGAAGATGAAGTGTGTTGGACTACAAGTGAGAGAAAAGTGGGAGCTTGCTCCAGGTGGATTTCAAAGCCATTATCTGAGACAGAGGGCTGAAATGAGGGAGTAGGACTTGAGAAAGGAGAAGGTCTGGGTAGTCACTATTGTGTGTTCCTTGAAGAATTACTAAGTGATCTAGGAAATAATCAGACAGGAGTGAAATGGACCCACCTAAAACTTGACCAGTCATTTCTGCGTTTGGTCATGGCACAACAGCTGGAGTTATCTAGGACAGGGATTGATAGCACAGGTATAACAGGCATAAGGGAGGTGAGCCTGGGTCAGCAGAAGGTCAGCTCTGAAATCTCACAAAAGAAGAACAAACCTGTAGGTATCACAACTCCTGATATCAAACTATACTATAAGGCCACTGTAATAAAAACTGGCAGAAGAACATACATATACATCAACAGAACAGAACAAAGAGCCTAGGAATAAACCCATGCCTGTTTAACAAAGGTAGCAAGAGTATATAATGGAGCAAAAACAGTCTTTTCATAAATGGTGTTGAGAAAACTGGACTTGTACATGCCAAAAAAATGAAACTAGACCATGAACTTACACAGTACACAAAAATAAACTCAAAATGGATATAAGACTTAATGTAAGTTATGAAACCATAAAAATCTCAGAAAAAAACATAGGCAGTAAAATTTCAGATATATCACCTGGGACACTGGAAACAAGGGAGACAATAAACAAATGGGACTATATCAAATTCAAAAACTTCTGTACAGCTGAAGGAACCATCAGCAAGACGAATAGGGAATTCACTGTCTGCGAGAACATTTTCATCCATCTGACAAGGGTTTAATCTCCAAAATATACAAATAATTAATACAACTCAACACCAGGAAGACAAATGACCCAATTAAGAAACAGGCAAAAGACCTGAATAGACATGTCTCCAAAGAGGACATATGGAGGGCCCACAGATGTATGAAAAAATACTCAACATCACTAATCATCAGAGAAATGAATATTAAAACCTCACACCTGTCAGAATGGCTACCGTCAATAAATCAACAAACAATAAGTACTGGAGACGATGTGGAGAAAAGGGAACCCCAGTGCACTGTTGGTGGGAATGCAGTCTGGAGCAGCCACTGTGGAAAACAATGTGGCATCTCCTTAAAAAAATAAAAATGAAACTTCTTTTGACCTAGTGATTTCACTTCTGGGAATATATTCTAACACTCTTGAAGCACCAATACAAAAATATATGTATTCTTATGTTTATAGTAGTGCTATTTACAAAAGCCAAGATTTGGAAACAGCCTAAGTGTCCATTAGTAAATGAGTGTATAAAAAAGCTGTGGCATATTTACATAATGGAATACTACATAGCAGTAACTCAGAGTTTCTTTTTTGAGTTTCTACAAAGAAATTACATTTTGCACCTTCATGGATGGACCTGGAGGAAATTATCCTAACTGAATTAAGCCAGCCAGTAAAAGACAAATACCACATGATCTCACTTATATGAGGAATCTAATGAACACAATAAACTAACAAGCAAAATAGTAACAGAAGCTTAGATAAGACATGAAACAGACTGACAGCTGCCAGAAAGCAGGTGGGGATGGGGAATGAAAGATGGTGAAGGGATTAACCAAAGAATATTTATGCACAACCCATGGACACAGAAAACAATGTGGGGATTGAGTTAGGGAGGGGAGAGTGTGGGGCCAGGTGGGGATGGAAAAAGGAAGAAAAAGTGGAATGACTGTAATAGCATAAGCAATAAAAATACATTGATTTTAAAAATGGGCATAAGGTCTGAGCAGATCCCTCACCAACAAGATATATGGATGGCAAGAAAATATATGAAAACATACTACACATCATGTGTCTGAAATACAAATTAAGAACACAGTGAGATACCAATAGACACCTATCAGAATGGTTAAAATTCGAAACATTGGCAACATCAAATTCTGGAGAGGACGTGGAGCTATAGGAACTTTCATTCATTGCTTGTGGGAAGGCAAAATGGTACAGCCATTTTGTAAGATAGTTTGTTAGTTTCTTACAAAGGTAAACCTAATCTTATCATATGATCCAGTAATCCTGTTTCTTTTTTAAATGAGATCCTTATTATATTTTTTACATTACCATTTAGTCCCCTTATAAGCCCCTCTTCCCAGCAATCACCTTTCTCCGCATTTACTAAATGATTGTTAAAAAAAACAACAACTTATGTCTACACAAAAATTCACACATGAATGTGTATAGCAGCTTTATACATAATTGTTAAAACATGGGAGGAACCAAAATATCCCTCAATAGGTGAACAAATAAACAAACTGTGGTATGTTCATACTATGAAATATTATTTAGCAATTAAAAAAATGGGCCATCAAGACACACAAAGATATAAGGAAAACTTAAGAGCATATTGCTAGGAGAAAGAAGTCAACCTGAAAAATATATATACATATATATACTGTTTGATTCCAGCTGTATAACATTCTGGAAAGACAATATTAGGGGACAGTAAAAATATTGGTGGTTGCTAAGAGTTCATGGGGAGGGAAAAAGAGATGAATATGTGAAGCACAGAATTTTTGGGACAGTGAGACTATAATATTGCAGTGGTCAATACTTGTCATGTATTTTCCCCAACTCACAGAACATACAACACAAAGAGTAAACTCTAAAATATAAAATACAAACTTTTGTTATAATAATCTGTCAATATTGGCTCGAAAATTGTAATAAGTGTACCACATTAATGCAAGATGTTAATAATATGGGATAGTAGGTATGAAGGGTAACTGTGAGGGTATGAGAGTCATACTTTCCACTCAATTTTTCTGTAAACCTAAAAGGATTCTAAAAAATAATGTCTACTATTAAAAAGAAATATAATGAGAAAATAGATAACCAAAGGGATAAATAACATGTTACCTTAAATGTATTACTATTGTTATTAAATTGGAATTTATTCACAGTACATCATAAATATTAAGAGAAAATGGTGATGTACCCACCCCCCAGAGATCCCACTTCTAGGAATATACCTGAAGGAACCCAAAACACTAATTTAAAAGCACAAAGGTACTGCTATGTTCATTACAGTGTTATTTACAATGGCCAAGATATAAAAGCAGTCCGAGTACCCATCAATAAATGAGTGGATGAAACAGCTATGGAACATTTACATAGGGAATTGTACTTGGCTGTAAAAAAAAATTACCTTTTGCAACAGTGTGGATGGACCTGGAAAACATTATGCTAAATGAAATAAGCCAGTCAGAGAAAGACAAACACCATATGATTTCACTCATATGTGGACTCTAATGAACAAACTGAACTATCAAGCAAAATAGAAACAGACTCATAGATGGAGAGCAGGTGACAGCTAGTTTGGGGGGAGGCCAGGGGGTGGAAGGAATAAGCAAAAGGGAAAAAGGACTCACAGACAATAGTGTGGTGATTGCTAGGGCCAGAAGGTGAGGAGGACTAAATAGAAATGGGGAAAAGTACAGTAAAGATTAAATTTTTTTAAGAAGAGAAAACCGTGGTTAAGTTTGAGCTTTTTATATAACTCAAGGAGAAATAAATTTGAATGATGTTCAAATTACTTTTCTAATATCTTCTAGCCATTCCCAGTGTCTTTTTCTTTTATATTTAGTTCATGACACAGACATGAACTTAGTTAAAATGAATAATAATTGTGTACTACACTTTTCAGCACCTTGAAAACAAAATATTTTGATCACCAGGAATGAGTGAAATTAGTTTAAGGGGCAAGATATAACTTGACAGCATGCTTTGATAGTTTGGATGTTTAAAATATAACACATTGGTAAAAGGCAAAAGATTTATATGATCTGAAGAGAAACCAGTGTACAGGAACAAATATAAAGGACATATGGAAAAAAACTAGGGGGGTTGGAAATGGGAGAGATGAGGGGAGGGATGTGTGGGTTGGCTGGAATGGGAGTAAAGGATAGAAACTGTACTTGAATAATGATTAAAAAATAAATTTAAAAAAACATTTAGAACAATTGATAGACACATGGAAAGTGATCAATAAATGTTATTTTTAATAGTTTAAAAAATAAAATAAAATATAACACATTGGTTCATTCCAGAGAATGAAATATCTCTAATTTTGGGGGAACTCTTTTTACCCAAACACAAAACACACAATTTTTGTAAATTTTATCCTCATTTATTAAGCAGGAAAAAAGCCTTACTATTATCTCACAGAATTTTTTACTTAGTACAGTCTGTCTAGTATAAGTGTATGGTAAGATTATCTATAAATATCAAAGCATAATGCAAGTCTGTCCAATAGGGTAAAAATCTGTTTCCATTTTAGGATGTCTTTTGATATAATTCACAACCCTGGGTAGAGGGTGGACTATGGGGCCTAAGGGGTCTGGGATTTATGGGAAAATCTGTGAAAATGGCAATTGTGTGCAAATTTTTCATGATGGTGTTTTGTTTTTTTCTTGACAGACAATCTGTAACTCTCATTCAGCAATAAAGAGGTCTACATATTACACAAAGAATTAATAAAATGTTATTCTTTTAGGGTAGATGATACTTTATTAATATCACCAAGTATTTGTTATGAATTTATTCAGCAATATGTATTGATCACCTATTCTATTGTACCTTACTGTCCCGGAAAAAAAAGATTAAAAAATGTATTTTTTGCCTTCAAGGATGTTACAGTTCTGTTAGAATATTGTCAAATAAATAATGTATATAGTAAAATAAGTGTTAAATTTCAGTTTTTTGCAAAACACTTTGATCTGAGAGATGAAATTGCATTTAAGTATAGACTTTAAGAAGAACTTTAGTCTTTAAAATTTCTAATCACCACAGTAGCAGAGTGATAAGTGTGAGTTAGACATAGCAGACATGGGGAGCCTTCCAGGCAGAGGCATTAGTAAGTGTAGCGATAGAGCGAACTCGACAGGCCTGGTGTGTTCAGAGAACTACAAGAGACTCTTGTTATTGAAGCTCTCAGTATGAGGCATGAAACTGAGGATGGCGAAGCTGGACTTGCAGGTAGATCACATATTCCAGGAGCTTCTCATCCAAAGAGAAAATAACAATTTGAAGTTCAGTCTGTATCAGAACTTTCCAAAAGCTGCACAACATTAGAGGTATGTTGTTAACTCCTTCAGTTTTGAGGTGTTAGACTGGGAATTGGGGTCTCTGGAGGATGATGGCTCTCAGACTGTAACTCTCCACATATTCTCATGAAGTATAAATATAATTTTCCAAGTGTTGTATTATGTGTCAAAAAAGGAAGTGCTGAATATGTCAGAGATGCACTGAAAATAATGACATGACAGTTTCCTCTTTCCATTGGAATATATTTTATTATGCTGTTAATTAGTGGTGATTTACATATATACATACATATGTATTACTTATTCTATTTAAATAAATATATGGGCAACATAATAGCTATATTTTTCATAGTGTAAACTCTCTTTTCTTTCAGCTACCTTGAAACTTTATCTATTAAAATGTCATCATGAAAATACAAAGGACAGATTTTAAAGTAACAATAGTACATAGAATTCCACTTCTAAAGCAATAGCTGCTTTCTGGTATTTTCATATAATCTATATTTTCACTTTGGTTTTAATTGCAGTGTACATTTTTTAGTTCACTTTTTAATTTTGACACAATTTTAGATTTACATACACTTGTGAGAAATAATAGCGATCTTTTGTGCATGTGACAATGTTTTCCCCAATGTTAACATACTGTAAAACCCATAATATCACAGTCAATATTGACACTGATTGATTCCACTCACCAATGTTATTCAACTTTCCCTGGTTTGATTTCTACTCATCTGTGTGTACACATGTATGTGAATTTAGCTCTATCCAATTCTATAACTTGGCACAGGTTCATGTACTCATCACCACGGTTAACACACTGAACACCACAAAGATCCCTTGGGTTGCCCTTCTATAACTGCAGTGGTCTCGCTCCCACACCTCAACCTCCTCCCCCACCCCCAACTCCAGTTTGGACCTGTGAGATCACTAATCTGTCTTTAGTTTTTTAAATGTTCTCATTTGGAAAATGTCATATAACTAGAATTATATAGTATGTAGTCATTTGGGATCTGCTATTTTACTCAGCATAATTCCCTGGAGATTCATTCAAATTTTTGCATGTATCAATAGTTTGTTTATTTCAATTGCTGAGCAGTATTCCATGGTATAGATATACACAGTTTCCAACATCTGATTGCTTTTTTCTCATTTTAATCACAGTGATGCGGTGTTTTTTTTTTTCAGTTGTATCCTGGTTATTTTGGATATTACATTAGCAGATTACAGGTTTTATTGAAATATTTTGTTATAGTTGGCAGTCACTCAGTTCCATGCTACTTTTGTTGACCATGGTTCCGAAGATAGTTTACTTACTTTATTTGGTTCAGCTGGGACTCCCACTGGTCCTTGCTGTTTCTGACCAATTGAGTAGAAGGGCTTTCCTTTTGCTGGGTCATCTGGTGCCTCTAGGTGGGGAAAGGAGGTCTCCAGCCTCTAAGGACAAGGATCATATCCCAGGCCAGGCAGCTCGTTGTGGCAGGATGCCTGGCCACTTGGTGTCTCTCAGTGGGGAAGGTAGTATCTACCTCATGGGAAGGACCGCACTTGCCCTGAGGTTTATCCCTGGAATGAATCCAGATCAATCTCCCTTGCCATTGGAGCTGGGCTTTCCTGGTTTGTTGGCAGGCTCTTTTTTGAGCCAAGAAGAATGAACCTCCCTGGACCATTTTGTGTTAGTAGTTTGTGCTTTCAGAAATGCTTTCCCTGGTTGCTTTCTTCCATTGGGTGAAGGCTAGTAAGATGTTGTTTCTCCAGCACTGGGGTTTCTAACAAGTTTGCCTTCTTTTTTCCCATTTTGAGAGTTATCCTTCAGCTTCCTTTTGCATTTCTTCTAGGACTTAAGGTTGTAGTTCGCAGGTAAAAGCAGAATAAAATGAGTCTACAAAGTCATGCCTAGACTTGGATCCTTCTTTACAGAGAATTTTAACAGCTGTATAGAGAGTGAGTTCACCGTCAGTGAAACAAAGTGACTAGTTAATAGCTATTGCAGTAGTCAAGGGTTAAGATGTACCACTGTGGATGGAAAAAGTATAAAAATCCAAGCGATATTTTGAAGGTTAAATGGTTAAATCAAATAAACTTGTGACCAATAACTTAATCCTTCACTGATTATTTGGAACTTAAAAAACAATCCAGAATCCTTCCCCTTTAGCTTTGAAATAAACACTTCTAGTGACTTCTGGTCAAGATGGAAACATAGGTAGACATGCTTTGCTTCCTTGTGCAACCATAGAGAGATTTACAACTATATCTCCAAACAAACACCAGAACTGTCAGAAAATCAAGCTGTATGGAAGTCTGACAACCAAGGATTTAAAGACGCCATATTCATCCAGATAGGTAGGAGGGGTGGAGTAGCAGAGATGAGTTGAGAGACACAGAGACATGGTGTGGTGTGGAGAGGTGGATCTTCAGAAGAGTCTGTTAAAGGGCCTGCATGGGCTCAGAATGTACGCAAACCTACCCACTCTGGGATTCAACACCAGGACAACAGCTGGATGGGTGCCAGTTGCATATGGGAAGTAGATGAAGTGGCTGGAAAAGGGGTGAGGGCTGGACAAACCTCCAGAGGCCAGGCAGTAGCATTGTCCCCTCTCCGAGCCCTCCCCACACACAGAGCTACAAAGCAGTGAAGCAAGTTGCCCCTCCTGGTGATTGCCTAAGGTTCCATCCCACACAATTTACAGGTGCCTTTTCTAAGAGAAGGAGTCAAAGCATCTCTACCTAATACACAGAAACAAACAGGGAGTCTGCCAAATTCAGGATACAAAGAAATATGGCCCAAATGAAAGAACAGAAAAAAACAACAACCCAGAAAAAGAACTAAATGAAACAGAGATAAACAACCTATCAGATGCAGAGTTCAAAATGCTGGTGATCAGGATGCTCAAAGAACTCAATGGACATCATTATGGCAAAAACATAAGGGATGACATGAAGGTTACACTAAGTGGAATAAAGAAAAAAACTATAGGGAACTAACAGTGGAGAGCATGAATTTGAGAATCAAATCAATGTTTTGGAACACAAGGAAGGAAAAAACATTCAATCAGAACAGCAGGAAGAAAAAAGAATTCAAAAAAAGCAAGGATAGGCTTAGGAACCTCTAGAACAACTTTAAACATACCAACATCTAAATCATAGGGGTGCCAGAAGGAAAAGAGGGAGAGCAAGAAATTGAAAACTTATTTGAAAAAATAATGAAAGAAAACTTCCCAAATTTGGCAAAGGAAATAGACATACAAGTCCAGGAAGCACAGAGAGTTCCAAACAAGATAACACAAAGAGGACCACACCAAGACACGTCATAATTAAAATGCCAAAGGTTAAAGATAAAGAGAGAATCTTAAAAGCAGCAAGAGAAAAGCAGAGAATTACCTACAAAGGAGTGCTCATAAACTATCAGCTGAATTCTCAAAACTACTGCAGGCAAGAAGGGACTGGCAAGAAGTACTCAAAGTGATGAAAATTAAGTATCTACAACCTCTATTACTCTATCGAGCAAAGTTATCCTTTAGAATGGAAGGGCAGGTAAAGTTCTTCCCTGACAAGATTAAGCTAAAGGAGTTCATCATCACAACATCATTATTACATAAAATGTTAAAGGGACTTATTTAAAAAAAAGAAGATCAAAACTATGAACATTAATAGGACAAGAAATTCACAATTATTAACAACTGAATCTAAAAAAAACTAAGCAAACAACTAGAAGAGGAACAGAATCATAGGTATAGAGATCATTTGGAGGGTTACCAGCTTGGAGGTGGAAGTGGTAAAATGAGGGAAAAGGTGTAGGGAATAAGAAGCATAATTGGTGGATACAAAATAGACAGGGGGATGTCAAGGATAGTGTAGGAAAGGGAAAATCCAAAGAACTTATATGCATGACCCATGGACATGAACTAAGAGGAGGATTGCTGGAGAAAAGCTTACCAGGTGGAGGGGGGCAAAAGGAAAAATTGATATAATAGTAATAGCATAATCATTAAAATATATTTTAAAATAGTGGTAATAATATAAATAATAATAAAATAATAAAAATTAATGATCATGTTTTTAATAATTATTGAGATGTTACTTTGTGATCAATATTGTGCTCTTGACCCAAATGGACATTATCATTTAATCTTTTAAGAATTGTGTTAGGTGGCTATTTTTAGTAACAGTATTTTAAAATTGAGACTGCTATGCTTTAAAGTAATTAAGAAACTTGGTCAAGTTGACACAATAAGTAAATGGGCCTGTGACTTAACTCTTTAAAAAGTTTTTCAATTATAGTTGACATTTAATATTATATTAGTTTGAGGCATACAGGATAGTGGTTAGGCATTTATATCACTTACAAAGTGATCCCCAGATAAGTCCAATACCCCATGACACCATACATCGTGATTACAATATCATTGACTATACTCCCTGTGCTGTATTTTACATCTCCATGACTGTTTTATAACTACCAATTTGTACTTTTTAATCCATTCACCATAAACTCTGTGGTTAACTGCTTCTGTGTTAAATCAACACATAATTTGTTAAATCTAATTTGTTAGCAGCTTGAGGCTCAATTTTAAAACCAAAATAACAAGTATATTATTATAAACATTTTGATATATGCTGTTAAAAATTCAAATATATTTAAAGTATTTACATTCTTAACTCTACATTGAAATAATACCTGTTTTTCCTCATAATCTAGAACAAGACAAAGCATCCACAAGAAATCATACATTTGACCATGTTCTCATCATAGCTCATGTTATTGGCTCTTGCATAACCAGTAAGTGTGTTACTGGCACAAGTAAGGACAATTCTGTGGCCACAAAGCAGTTATATTTAACATGAATTTGCTGCCATCCTTGTCCCCTCCCACTCAGCCCAGGAGGATTAGAAGAAAAAGCACAGCAGTATGTTCATTGAGCAATATAGTACTCCAAATTAACAATTACTATTGCTCCCTCCTCTTCAAATATCCTCCAGGCAAAACAGACTTGCAGATCTAAGAGATATGGCACAAAATTTTCCATTGAATAAAATAAGCATTTGGCAATAATTAGTTCTTCTATCATAAGGCATACCTTGAATTAGTCATTAAATTGCTTTTCTAGATACATTATGCTCCTAATCTTGATTAATGATGCCTATTCCAAATGAGACTCTGAAATTCCAATTCTATTTATACTATTCTGGAAAAAAAAGTTTCTGTAACATTATTAATGGCATATTCACTTATTAGCTTTCGAAATCATTCTTAATTATTTTAATAGGGGAGGGGATAGATAAGGATCTTCAAGTCATCTGTCATAATAGATGTAAATTTCTATTATGTTTCCAAAAATGTTTATTTTCTGAGCTATAAATGGAACAAATATTAATTATATCAGTAACTGTCTTTTGAATTTCCATGAAGGAATATTTGGAAGATGTACAAAAAAGTGGTCAGATTAAGATCTTTTGTATGATTTTATTTGTAGGAATCATTTAGCAATTTTTTGGTAAGCATTAATTAAAATATATTAAGACAGCTTACATTTTCATATTTATATAAACAGGAAGGTATTTTTGGAATGGTATAGAATATAGTCTTAGTAAGAATGATTTTTTCAGCCCATAATGTATCTTAAATAATTTAAAACACAAAAGTAGTCTACATTTATCATAATTGTTAGGATTGAAAGTTTAATTTAAAAAGTCAATAAAAAGACTTATTGTCAAGAGTTTGGAAGATTTTCTCAAGGTTAGGTTATAGAGCAGCTAGACTGCACTTAATTATATGTCAGTTAAATCAACAGAAAACAATTTGATTGATGGTAATAATACTTATCCTCAGGATCTTTCCTTTATCACCTGAGTACCTATTACTACCCCCAAGCACTAATTTTTAATTTTTTTTAGTGTCCTTGGAAGAGTTAAGCCATTCATGAGGATTTTTCTGTATATGAATACTAAAGAGGGATATTCAGTGACTATATAGGTGTTTGAGATTCTAAGGACATGAATAGTTTTAAAAGCAGCTACTTCATTTCAGCCTAAAGAAAATATT
>CM052541.1:112753669-113033120 GCA_028533065.1 Trachops cirrhosus | reverse complement strand
CTGGCTAGTGTAGCTTAGTGGATTAAGCGCGGGCCTGTGAACCAAGAGATCACGGTTCGATTCCCAGTCAGGGCACATGCCTGGGTTGCAGGCCAGTTCCCAGCAGGGAATGCACAGGAAGCAACCATACATTGATATTTCTCTCCCTCTCTCCTTCCCTTCCCCTCTGAAGATAAATAAATAAAATCTTAAAAAAAAAGTGTTAAAAAAAAATTTACAGCACGGTCACAGGGTGTCAGGCACTGTAAGCATTGCAAGCACACAGGAACAGACAAGAAACTTGTCCCACATCTCATCGATGGGCACCAAGGCTGAAGATATTATTCAGGCTAATTGGGATTAATCCCATGTTCTAACTATCCACAATGCCTAGGAATTTTTCTGAATATTTTCTATCTATAGATCATTATTTATATCAGCTCTTTATGTGGGAAGACATTTCTCCATTTTTCAGATGGAGAAATAAAGGTACAATGAAATTCAGGAACTTAGATTGCTATAAAAGTTTTTGTTGCACAGAAATGTTACAATAAATAATATCCTAGGGATCTGAACTATTTTATTTATTTACATGAGATGTATGTGTCAACAAACAGAGAGGAGGAAAGAATTCTGGACCACGAATTAGGAAGCCAGGCTCTAGGTCCTTGGCTGTTTCACAACAGCCAACAATGGGTAAGAATATGTGGAGAATATGTGGAGACTTTTCTTGGGGTTTTTGTTGCCTCATCTACAAAATGAGGGCTGTGGATCAGGAATCTTCAGTAATCACCCAACTGTACATTTGTATGATTCTATAGCTTCAGAAATATATGGAGAAATATGTGCATTGAAAAATGCTATGTCAACCATTTGGGAGCCCTTGAAATAAACATATTTATTATTCAACATCTACTTAGAGAAGGTAGAGAGAGTTTTATTACATGATCTTTTCAGTTGAACAGTTGGCTTTTCAATACTTGTGGAACATACAAACACTGTTGCATTTTTAGTTATAATAAAATTTGAATTTAGTCACATTTATTTTATTTATATACTGCCTTCATGTTAGGAACTTTAAATAAACTATGGTATAAGGATGAATATTATTATTCCTGTGTGCTCAAACTAAGTTCATATTATAATAAACATTTTGAATATTAATATTGATGAACCTAATGGTGAGAGGATTTATAATTACATATAATTACAAAATTTGTGAGATTGTGAACTAAAGTTAAATCATATAGATAGATAGATAGATAGATAGATAGCCTGGCAACAATAATACCCCCTTTTTATTACAAAATCTTTTATTATAAAATCATAAGTATGTAATTCTTTAACATAGCAATATTACACTCAAGCACACCACATGAGATTTTGGGTGAAATGTTCAAATTAAAACTATAAATTATTACACCCATATTATTACCCCACCAACCACAGTCAAGCAGGCCTGACTTATGGCAGACTCTGTATATATATAAACAAAATGGTCTGTTCAGGGGTATCCAGCCATGTAATATGAAAAATAGAGATACTAATCAAAGGCACAAAATATAAGAAACACTGTACATAGGACAATGACACCTCAGTCCTCTTCAAAGTAGGCACATTGGGACCTCATATAGTTCTCCCAGTCACCATCAGCTGCCCTATCACATTCTCCTGAATCTCATTGACAGTCTGAAATCTCTTCCCTTTCAAAGGTGATTTTAGTTTTGGGAAAAGCCAGAAGTCACAGGTCATCAAATCTGGGCTGTAGTGGGGCTGAGTCACCTGGGTGATTTGATGTTCCACCAAAAAGCTCTGCACAGACATGATGCACCAATGGGCACATTGTTGTGATGAAGCTGCCCGATCACCAGTTGCCCATAACTGTGGCCTTCTGAATCATCTAAATAGTTTCCGCAGAGGAATTTTCAAGCTTAATACAAAATGTGATGCACATCCATTACTCTACTCACTCAGTCATTTTGAATGCGATGACCACACAGCACACATGCTCACTCAACAGTGTCTACCACCCCCACTGACTAGCACAGTGAAGTCTTCATTGTTCACGCACATGTATTCCACTCTACTCTACTTGACTACCAGGTTACATTGATGTCTACAAACTGTTATTATTATATTAACAATGGCTGGACTTTCTTTGGACAGACTATATATATCTTGAATACAATATTATTTTTTAAATTAGATGTCTTTGATTTCTAGTTATTTAATTTTCTGACTCCAGGCTGATAGGAATCAGGATGCACATAGGAGTGGTTTGGGCTCCTAATCAGAATGAAGTATTCAAACTGTAAAAAAACGAGCCATTGAATATAAGCTCCAACTCTTTTTCCATTTTGTCTTCCCTTTACTGACATTTTTGATTTATCCTTGTTTCAGCCTAACTGTTAAATTTATTCTACAAACCTTTTTTTAAAAATACAAACATACTATAGAGAGCACATGCTGTACTTTACATCCCCATGACTATTTTTTAACTACCAGTTTGTAATTCTTAGTCCCTTCACATTTTTCACCCATTCTTCTCCTAACTCCTTCCCTCTGACAGCCATCAGTCTATTTTCTACATCTATGAGTTTGTTTCAATTTTGTTTATTTTGTTCTTTAGTTTCCCCATATAAGTGAAACCATGTGGTATTTGTCTTTCTCTGACTGTCTTATTTCATTTAGCTTAATACCCTCTAGTTCCATCCATGCTGTCTCAAATGGTAAGATTTCAGGGGAGGAAACTCTGTTTCCCATTGACAAGGCACTGCTTACTATTCTGAAGGATGAAATGACATGACTTTCTTTGGTTTTCTACAAGAAGTTTCTAGACATTTTTATATTTCCTCTGAATTTTGTTCAGGCAACCTTTTTTCATCCTATTCTACATAGCTGCCTTGTCTGATTTTTAAAAAATATCACTTAAAGTAAAATATGAGGTAACTTCTGAAAGTGGCATTTGAAATAAAATCTTATCATAAGGGATGCTCTCTCCTCTGCAATTTTACTGCATGCAATGGCTGCAGTTGTTGCTTGTATCTCTCATCTTGACTTTCTCTTGACTTCTAAATCCAGATATATAAATGATTTTTAGTGTCCAATCATGTTTTTGAGTGCTCATTCTGTGCCAGTATGCTTATTAAGTACTCTAAATGATTTTACTCATTTAGTCCTGACAATAATTGTGACAGGTATAATTACTATCTCCATGTCATAGGGGATATACCTGAGACACAGAGATGCTTAATGACTTTTTCAATAGCACACAAATAGAAAACGTGGGAGGCAAGATCTTGGGAAAAGCAATAGGTCCCAGAGCCCATGTCATAGCTGTCACATTATGTATCTCAGTGGAAATGCTCACAGCTGTGCTGGTTATTGTGCTATCTCTTCCCACCACTCCACCCCAAACTGGCTTTTCCTCCTAGATTTTCTCTTTCTGTCAATGATATCACTGTAAGCTAGTTGTCTAAATGAAAAGGTACAGAATCACCTGTAACTCCTCTCTTCCCCAACTCTTTTCATCTCTACCTCAGCAACATTTCCTCACTTTCATAAAATTATTTAAAATTATTTAATAGATTAATTATATTATTAAAAGTATTAATTATATTAACCTTTAAAAATAATAATTAACATAAAGAACAAAGAAACAAGTGGAAAGTTTTATACTAGGTTTTAATTCTCTGTCTTAAGAAAGTTGCTTTATACAGATAGGAAAGAAAAGATTGAGAATCAAAATGCAGGTCACTAGCTCTTCTACCACTGGTGTAAAAATGAAGAAACAGCCCTGGCCGGGTGGTTCAGTTGGTTGAGGCTGAGGTATTTGTTTGGTTCACCAAACAATTGCAGGTTTGATCCCCAGTCAGGGTGTATCCTGGAGGCAATCAATCAGTGTCTCTCTCTCTCTCTCCTGCTTCCCCCCTTCCTCTTTCTCTCTCTCCTTTCCTCTCTAACATCAAATAATATATCCTTGGTTGAAGATTTTTAAAAAAGGAAGAATAAATAAATGATGGACATAAACTATTACCTGAAATTTTTCTAATGATAATAAAATACCTCCAGAGGATTCCAGCTATTTCCAACATCAATACTTTTGAGTTCTTAAGGTAAGGGAAAAAACCTCATTCCATTCCTTAGGAATTTAAAGTGCAGGGCAAAGTCAAGCACTGAAAATTCATTTTATTGAAAAGAATCAGCAAGTTTCAATAGATCTTAAGATATAGAAAATACTGAATTGAATACCATGTTCCTCCTTGGAGACATGGTTTCCTAAATTGCAAGGCAGTAGGCAAAAAGCATCTGCAAATAAGAATAACGCTGTGAATCTGATTTAAAGTTTTAGGTCAGTTTTGCTAGGAGACATTGTTCACCATCTGTCAGGTTGTTGGCATGTGAAAGGCCTCCAGAGGATAAAGTCTATTTCACTGGAAAAAGTCTCCTGAAATTTTCTTTTCGATTAATAACTTGGGTCAAATCCATTCTTAGTAGGTCACTGTTAAATAATATTTCTGATATGTTTGACATGTTAGTCTGTATTACATCAAACCAATTTTGATCATACTTCATAAAACTTCTGATATGGCTAATGAAATGGCTTTCTCCTACTAAGCACTCAAATGTGGTATTAAAGATGTCCAGGACCTACTTCTCATCATTTTAGTTTGCTTTAAATTTTCCCTTGCCATTTTTTTCCTCTGGACCCTGTCATTACTCCACAATTTACTAGTGACTGTGATCAGTTACTTAGTTTCCTCATACATAAAGTAGAAATACAATAGACCCACAGTATAATGTTATTATGAGGGTAAAATGGGGTTTATAAGAGTTTATTTTTAAAATATGGGGTGAAAAATGAATTTGCTTCTCTGAGTAGAAGAGGGATGCTAATTTATGGGGGACTTTTAAATTTTTACATGCTTTTATTTTTCACTTTGCAGGATGATGCACGGATGCTTGACCCCCAGCATGACTTAACCCATCAATGTGCTAACTTACATGAATCTCTCATGGCCCCAGCAATGCATTTAACTCTTTTAAGATATTTCCCTGTGTTTATAGCATTTTTTCTCTCCCTTCATATATTGTTTCATATTTTTTCACATCATACTTTTGCTTATATTGTAGGCATTAAAAGTATAAGGGCTTTTATTATTTCAAAGTCCAATAGAGATTTTGTTATATGAAAAAATAATAGGTAACCACTCAAATATTTATGTGCAAAGATATTAAACATACTAGCTATCTACAGATCACCCACTTCCACCCTCTGTCCCCAATCAGGAGAATTAATCACACTTGGCTCTAATCCCATCTTGTCCTCAGTGGTGTTCTACCTCCTATCAGTGTAGCTTGCTGCTCCAGTCTCCACCTGGGCCAGAATCCATTCTTACTGAAACTGAGATAGATGACATCATGGAAACAAATTGTGTTAGTCTGCCATAATTGTTCTTCATGTAGTCTTTTCATTTATGAGGGGAAAAGGGCAGTTTTCATGATTATACTAACTCTCCCCTTGCCCAAAATAAAGAGCAGTAAAGGGACGCACTGCATTGGTGTGGGCTGTCTTATAACTATGTGGCAGCCTTTCAAGGCCAGGCAGTTTCACTTGGGGATCTGGGAATTGGGCAGAAGGAAGAAAATTTTCAGAGCTGTGGGAATGCCTGACATGACTTTAGTATGAAAAATCCTCAAAAAACTAAAAATGGAACTGACTTTTGACCTGGCAATTCCACTGCTGGAATTATACTCTAAGTATTCCAAAACACCAATTCAAAAAACCTATGCACCCCAATGTTCACAGCAGCACAATTTACAAGAGCCAAGTGCTGGAAGCAACCTAGGTGCCCATCCTTAAATGAATAAATCAAAAAACTATGGTACATTTACACAATGGAATTCTATGCAGCAGAAAGAAAGAAAGAGCTCCTACCCTTCCCAACAGCAAGGAAGGAACTGGAGACCATTATGCTAAGTAAAATAAGCCAGACAGTGAAAGACAAACATCATACAATCTCATCTATAGGGGGAACCTAATCAACAAAACAAACAATCAAGCAAAATATAACCAGAGACATTGAAATAAAGAACAAACTGACAGTAACCGGAGGGGAGGAAGGAGGGGATAATGGGGGAAAGAAGGGGAAGGGTTATAAAGGAACATGTATAAAGGACCCATGGACAAAGCCAAAGGGCAGAAGGATTGAGGGTGGGAGGTGGGGGTAGGTGGGACAGGGGTAAGTGGTAGTGGGAAATGGAGATAACTGTACTTGAACAACAATTAAAAAAATAACATAATTTCCCTGACTACTCAAAAAAAAAAAAAAAAAAAAAAAACATTAGGGCAAGCCATGCACACTGAAAGCCATGTGTCCTGCCATGTGTCTCATCAACAAAGAGTCCCAACTCCCTTATACACCACATGCAAGGTCAGCAGGGTGCCAAAATATGTGATTCTGTGCACGTGGGCCCATTCTCAAGGCTATGGGAATACTGCTTATTGGGTTCATTCTCAAAGTTATGGGAATATGACTTCCCTTAGTTGCCCAGACTTCCGGGTGAGGGAGCCTGACTGACTTCCTTTACCCTCAGATGACTTACTCTCAATTACATAGCTCTTAAACTGCCCTCAGTTTCTCTTTGAATGGGGTCGTATCAACTGAGAGGACTACGCTGCTGCTGTAGCTACAGTGAGGTCTCTAAAAGCCAAATCTGATCCTGTTGCTTGCATCCTCAAAATTCTTTAATGTTTTCACACTGTTTATAGGATAAGGTCAAATCTCCCTTTTGTGGCCACACAGCCCTGCCTGATGTAGTGTGTACCTGCCTGCCCAGCCTCGTCCTACCTCTCCCTGATACACGTGCTGGACTTCATCTGAGTCTTGCTTCCGCAGTCTGGGCTGCAGCATGTTCTTCTGCATGTTCCTGCTCTGTGTTTTTACCTCCCTTGTCTTCTTTGAGAAACAGCATAAATATAACTTCCCTTCCCACTTCTAAGAAAACGTCATAGACTTTTTAAGTTAGATAACATGGTCATATTTGGCTCTAGCATCTTTGTCATTATTTGTTTCATGTCTCCTTCTGCCACTGACTGTGGGTCCTTGAAGTTAGGGCTTAGGTTCTTTGTCAGAGTTACTAATATCAGTAAGCTATTTTTCGCTATATATTATTTCAAAGAACAATGGAGCTTTTGAAAATTTTAGAGGAAAGTAAAGAAAGGCATTTATGGATTTTGTCATATTATTAAATATGGAAAGGATTAAAAATTACTAATTCTGTGTAAAGCTAAGATGGAATCTAAGGACTCAATTCTAAGATGGGATCTGAGGTTAGCTGGTAATTAACATTTATTGAACACTTCTTATGTATCAGGCATTTTAATGGAAACTTTTTGAGTCAACTATTACAAGTAAGTAGGGTTATAAAGAACTTAGAAAATAATGATCAAAGCTTGCCCATAAAGTAAAAGGAAGAGTAGCTCCAGTCACTAATTTCTCAAATGGGAAAGCTTTTAATCATTAATCTCAACAGATCTTCAAATAAATAAAGCATAGAGAGAAACAGATTGTTATCATATAACTCACATTTAATGTAGCTTCCAGGATCATTCCTAAGAGTTCACAACTGCTTGTTGATTTATAAAGGTACAATAGAAACTCTTGAACAAACAGTATATATATATTATGAAATCCTAGATTATAATAAATACGGTATATTATGTTTGAGCCCTTATGGAAAAAATAGTTTGAATGACACTTATATTTTCAAAGTTTCTTTTAAAATAGTACTATGGGTCATGTATTAAAACCATTAATCAGACCTGGCTGGTGGGGCTCAGCGGATTGAGCATGGGCCTGCCAACCAGGGGGTCACTGGTTTGATTCCCAGTCAAGGCACAGGCCTGGGTTGTGGGCCAGGTCTCCAGATGGAGGCATGTGAAAGCAACCACACAGTGATGTTTCTCTCCCTCTCTTTCTTCTTCCCTTCCCCTCTCTCTAAAAATAAAATAAATAAAATCTTTAAAAAAGCCCCATTAATCATTTTTAGGTTTTGTACATTTTCTGTGTGAATATAAAAAGATATAAAAAGTATATTCTTGATGCAAATTTAGTATTATCAACTAACTATACTTATAACAAAAACTTATGTTAATTCAGGTTAATTATACTATGAATATAACTGTGACTACCACTTGATAAAAAATAATATGTATATATAATCAGACTTAAATAGGTACATGTTATGTATACATGTTTTAAATATATCCCATTGTATGTGTGTACAGTATTCAGCACAATTTAAGTGATGGCTACTTAGCCCTAGTAAACTCGACTTGGAAGAAGAGACAACTGTATTATAAAAGTATTAACATTTAGCAGATTAGTAAAACAGCTATTTGTTAAAATTAAATTACCTGAAGTATAATTGTAGGTTTAAGTTGTATAGATTTAAATCCTAAGATCTGGAAAGAAATTGTGTGGTTAGGATGCCACCTTAAATTCTGAGTCAGGAGGTCTTTCCAGGCAGAATTCATTTTTAAGTAGATGTCTGAGACTGAGGTGTCAGCTGCGTCAATTTCTTCTGAAGTCACTCTCAGCTTGTAGATGCCAGTCTTCTCTCTGTATCTCTATGTAGTCTTCTCTCTCTGCTGTCTGTGTCTTAATCTCCTCTTCTTATAAGGATACTGGTCATATTGGATTATAACCCATACCATATGACTGCATTTTACCTTAATTGCTTTTTTTAAAGCCCTATTTCTAAATACAAATCACTTTCTGCAACACTGGGGATTAGAGCCTCAACATATAAATTTTTAAGGGGAAACAGTTTAGCTTATACAAGGTTATATTCACTAATAATTATAGGTCATGATAAATCACTGCTTACCTTGTACCAAAAAACACTATCATAAGTACTTACATGCATATTATCTTATTTAATTTTCATAATTACTTGTGAGAAAAATACTAACATGATCCCTATTATACATGGGAAAATTGAGGTTCAGAGAGGCAATTAACTTAGCCGCTGATTGTAAAAGTCAGGAATTGAACTCAGGCTGTTCCCAAGTTTGTGCTTCTAACCAGAACACTTTATTTCCTCCCAATTAGATCCTGCAATATCGGAGTCTTCTTGAGAGTAAGATCCTCATTTAACAAACAAATCTTGAGTCTTATGCATTCTCTTATGCATCCATAATCCATTTTTATGTATAAATGTATTGACCACATTCATAATAGTTCTCTATAGTTGCTACTTCAAATATATTTCATATGTTAACAAATAATATGTATATAAACACATAACTTTATCTGACATTATAGAACCTATGACATAACTCATCCAAACTGTAGATTTGGGCTTCAATTCCAGAAGCAACAAAAAAATCAGGTGGGCACTTACTATTTTCTACCAGAGGATAGAAATACAATGCTAAGCAAAATAAACTGTATTCCTAATTTCAGAGAGCTTAAAATTCAAGGGAGGAGGTAGACATAAATGAAAAAATCACACTATTATGTGAAAAGTTATAATTGCTCTGAGAAACAAATAGGAATAAAGTTATGAGAACTTTTAATGCAGAAATCTTACCTAAATTGGTTCTCAGAAACACTTTCCCTGATAAATTGATACCTGTGTTGTGATCTACCATAGTCAATTTGAGTTTAAGGAGGAGGTGGAGCTATGGCTTTAACACTTTGTACATATGGATAAAAATATGTACAAAGGCCATGTGACTAGTTGCAAGATAATTGAAGAAAGTGCGTAATTAGAGTGCAGAGAAGGAGGGAAGGTTGTAAGACAAAGTTTGAGAGCTAGGAGCTTGTATGCCATGTTGATATTTTCTTTATACCAGGAGCAATGACAGATTTTTGAAAGATTTCAATGTTGATGACATAATCATATTAGGCTTTATAAAGGTCACTCTGTGGAGTGGGCAATGCATTGGGGAAGGGAAGAACAGATAAGAGAAAACCACTTAAGAAGCTATTACAACAGTATAGGTGAAACATTGCTATGCTTTAGATTTTGATGACAGTGAAAATGCAAAAACAAAATGGATAGATTGAAGAGATAATTACAAGATTATAATGGCAGGTCTTGGTAATGGGTTGGATACAGTTTTTGTGGAAAAGAGATATTACAGAGATTCTATATTTGTGGTTTGTATAACTCCATGTATACTAGTGCCCTTCAATGACAGGACACTAGTATATAGGAGACTGTGAATAGACAAGGTCAGGAAAGTGAATATCATTGATTTGATATTAGGAATATCTTAGGAACATTAAATTTGATGTGTCTTTCATGGTTTATATGTAGACTAGGTAATTTTTCTGGATTAGAGAGGTACAGTCATAGGTGTTGGTCCTACTATGCTCTATGCTTGTTGATATTGCCTAGAAAAAATATAAGGAAATAATGATACTAAAAAAGGAATTAGTATTAATATTTAGTGGCTGAAACAAAAGAATATATTTGCACAGGAGACTATTAGGGAAAGACCACAGAATTGATCAAGAAATAAAAAAGAAAAGATGTTTTATGGATATTAAGATAAGACAGTAGCACAAAAAGTAGGAAAGTTTCCTCTGGGACAAATGCAGCAAATTGGACAAGCAAGATTAAAATAAAGGTAAGAGAAGTGTCTATTTAGGTCCTTTGCTCATATTTTTAAAATTAGGTTGTTTATTTGTTTTTTTGGTGTTAAGTTTTATAAGTTTTTTATAAATTTTGCATATTAATCCCTTATCAGATGTTCTCCCATTCTGTGGGTTGTCTTTTTATTTTGTTGATGGTTTCCTTTGTTGTGCAAAAACTTTTTAGTTTGATGTAGTTCCATTTGTTTACTTTTTCTTTTGTTTCCCTTGCCTGGGGATATATATTCCATAAAATATTGCTATGAGAAATGTCCAAGATTTTACTGTGTGTGATTTCTTCTATAATTTTTGTGGTTTGAGATCTAACATTTAAGGTTTTGATCCAGTTTGAATTTATTCTTGTGTATGGTGTAAGAAGGTGGTCTAGTTTCATTTTTTCTGCACTTATCTAACCAATTTTCCCATCACCGTTTATTGAATAAACTATCTTTAGCACACTGTATGTGCTTGCGTCCTCTGTTGCATATTAATTGACTCTAAAGGTGTGGGTTTACTTCTGGGCTCTCTATCCTGTTCCATTGATCTATGTGTCTGTTTTTATGCCAGTATCAGGCTGTTTTGAGTACTGTGGCCTTGTAGTATAGTTTGATATTAGGTATCATGATTCCTCTAACTTTACTCTTCTTTCTCAAGGTCACTGTTGCTATTTGGGGCCTTTTGTGGTTCCATATACATTTTTTAAATATTTGTTCTAGTTCTGTGAGATATGACATAGGCATCTTCGTAGGAATTGTGTTGAATCTATAGATTGCTTTGGGTAGTATGGACATTTTAATGATGTTAATTCTTCCTATTCATGAACATGGAATGGGCTTCCACTTATTTGTATCTTCTTCAATTTCTTCGGTGTCTTATACAAAGAGGACATAAAGATGGCTAATAGACATATAAAAAGATGCTCAATGTCACTAATCATCAGAGAAACACAAATTAAATCCACAATGAGAGGCCATCTCACACTTGTCAGAATGATTATCATTAATAAAACAACAAACAAATTCTGGTGAGATGTAGAGAAAGGGGAACCCTTTTGCTTTGTTGGTGGGAATGCAGATTGGTGCAGCCACTGTGGAAAGCAGTATGGAGTTACCTCAAAAAATTAAAAATGGATCTGCCTTTGACCTAAAATCCCACTTCTGGGAATATATACCCAAAGGAATACAAAACACTAATTCAAAAAGACATAAGCACACCTAGGTTCATTGTAGCATTATTTACAATCACCAAGATATTGAAGCAGCCCAAGTGTCCATCAGTACATGAGTGAATGAAACAACTATGGAACATTTACACAATGGGATACTACCTGACTGTAAAAAAAGAATAAAATGTTACCCTTTGCAACAGTATGGATGGACCTGGAGAATATTATGCTAAGTGAAATAAGCCAGTCAAAAAAAGACAAATATCATATGATTTCACTTATATGTGGAATCTAATGAACACACTGAACTAACATGGAAAATGGGGACAGACTCATAGATGGAGAGTAGATAACAGCTAATAGAAGGGTAGGTTAGAGGTTGGAGGGACTGAGCAAAAAGGAAAAAGACTCATGGACATGGACAGCAGTGTGGTGATTGCTGGTGGGAGGGGACATAAGAGGACTAAATGGTAATGAAAAAATATGGTAAAGATTAATTAAGAATAAAGTAAAATAAAGGTAAGGTCTTTCAAAGATAGATAATATAGATGAAACTCTCAGCTAATGGTTATAATCTCTGCCTCCTCAAGAAAAGATAGATGGTGAGAATTATAATCAGAATATAAAGACTGGTTCTGCAAGGAAAGTTAATGAGTTATAGAATGTTAAATTATTTTCTAATGCCTGCAATCATTGTTAATGGTATACTGACTATTATTAGAAGGGAAGAGTATTAACTGAGTCCAAGTAATAGTTGGTTTTTGGGAATCATGTAGAAATAGTCATTGTTTTGGATATGCCCATATAGTGTCATGCAGTAGTAAGTGTGAAATATGGAGAAAAGGTTCAGAACCACAAGAGGAAATGAAAAGAGCTGAGGTGGGTGGTGGTAAAATAAGATACTAGCCAACAGGCTGCTGTTGGAATGAAGACATCATTTTATCCAAGTGTTGAGATTTCATTAATTGCGGAAATTTTCTCTTTCCTTGGTTTTGCATCATCATTCATTCTCTATGACCTCCTTAGTCTCCGTTTCTGTTTAGCCTCCGAACCTTATATCAACCACATTTTGTCAGATGTTTCCACCAGTATTTCCCAAACACCTAAAACTCAATGTAGCCAAGCAATCCTACTGTTTTCACATTTTTCTAAAATAACATGAACCAATTTGTTGCATTAATAAAATAGTAGTTTCCTCACTGTGAATGTTTGTTTGCCTTAGCAGTGGCACACTGGACTTTTTGACCCTGCTAAATAAGAAGTTTATTATACTGAGGCCTGTCCAGAAAGTACCCAGCCATATAATATGAAACAGAGAGACATTTACTGCAGAAGATACATAGGACAATGGTGCTTCAGTCCCCTGCAAAGTAGGCACCTTGAGGCCTCACACAGTTCTTCCAGTATATCTTCCACTGCTCAAAATGCTCTGCAAAATCCATTGTTGGAATCGCCATCAGCTGCCCCATTATATTTTCCTGCATCTCATCAATGGTCTGAAATCTATTCCCCTTAAAAGGTGATTTTAGTTTTAGGAAAATCCAGAAGTCACAGGGTGCCAAATCTGGGCTGTAGGGGGGCTGAGTCCCCTGAGTGATTTGATGTTTCACCAAAAATCTCTGGTTGAGACATGATGTATGCATGAGTGGACATGTTATCATGATGAAGTTGCCAATCACCAATTGCCCATAGCTGTGCCTGTTTTTGTCATATTGCATCTCTCCACCGATGAAGGACATTGAGTAGTACTCCTTAGTGATTGTTTGGCCTGGACGGGGCATACTCATGATGGACAACACCTTCCCATTCAAAAAACACAGTTAACATGGTCTTGATCTTGCTGTGACTTTGCTGCACCTTCTTCTGGTATGGAGTACCAGGCAACTTACATTATGATGACTGGGCTTTCATTTCTGGATCATAGCTGTAGACCCACGATTCATCACCAGTTATGATCTTCTTGAGGAAATCTGGTTCATTGGAATCCAATCATTAGCAACTACAGCACAATTTTCCTTCTGCTCTGGTAGCAGAAGGAGTGGAACAGACTTTGCTATGACACATTTCATACTGAGATCCTGCTTCAAAATCTCAGAAACAATAGTTTTTGGAATCCCCATATCACCTCTAGTTCTTGCACTGTCAGTCATTGATCTTTGCTGATCACAGCCAAAAATATTCTCAGATGTTGTGCTTGTTTCAGGCCTTCCAGAATGTGGACCACTTTCAACAGATTCTCAGCCATCTTTGAAGCCATTGTACCACACTTTTATTTGTGCCACACTCATTATATTGTCCCTAAAAGCCTTCTGAGTCATCCAAATAGTTTTTGTGGAGGAATGTTCAAGCTTAATGCAAAATTTGATACATATTCATCACTCTACTCAGTCGGTCATTTTGAATGTGATGGCCTCACAGTACACATACCCACTCAATGGCGTCTACCTCCCCCACTAACTAGTATAGTAAAGTCATCATTCACACATGTGCATTCCAGTCCATTCTCCTTGGCTGCCAGGTTACATCAATGTAACACTAACCACACTTCTTATATTAACAATGGCTGGGCTTTTTCCGGATAGACCTTGTAATTATAATGCCTGCTTTTAAGCAAAAATTATTATGAGTGTAAGGGGAGGTTGACTGAGTTTTAAGAGGATGCATGAATTCTGGTCCCCTTCCTTTTATCAGTTTGAAACCATATCAGCCTTCATACCTTCTTCGTATCTTATCTTCCTCATTTATGATGTCCTGTGGGCATTTTCACTTTTTGCCTTCCTCTTATTACTTCAGTAATCTCTTCCCAGCCACCATTCCCCTGTTCCCTTCTGAAAGACTCTCCTTGATTGCATTCACAGCCTATAGCATCTGTGGAGCATAATAAGAAACCTCTATATCTACTAACGAAAGGGAAAATAGCTCACATGTCTGCTCAAGTCAAAGTGTGTAAGGGCATCTGGATTTTTAATCTCTATTATTGAACATATAAATGAAATTTTGCAGAAATTTTCTTCTGGATCATCAGAATTGAAGTATTATTCTACTGGCACTAACAAAGGTATTGATTTCCCTTTTTTGAACCATGTTCTAAAAATAAAGCTGGGACTTGGAGCAAATGTGACATTTCATATTCTTTATTTTTTCAAAGAAGTTTCTAAGGAGAACCAGTTAAGCAACTCATTAAATGAGAAGAGCAATAGAGCTTTTCTCTTCATCATGCATGGGTATTATATTGCTATGTTATTATCTTTTTTTGTTGATGTAATAAGTGTTCTTTTTTTTAAAAAAATGTGGAATAGGATCATTACTTTCATATTCAACAACACAAGGCAAACGTAAGAGAACAGGAAATAACTAGGAGACTCTGGCTAGGACTGAGGCCCATGGCAAGCACAGGCTGGGTAGGGAACTGTATCCCTCTCAGCTGTATGCTGCAAAACAAGATGAAGCATCAGAGATGGAATCTAATTTCTCAAGAGCAACACCTATATGGAAAATGTCACTGTGTAATGGGAGAATCTGGGCAGATCACTGGGCAGAGGGGAGGCATCCCCAAAGTGGCCTGAAAGACTGACTCTCCGAAGTGAGGGAGGGGTTGCTGGAAGCCCCAAGGGGGCAGACTGAAGCCACAGCTGGCATGTGATTCCATACTCCCAGGTGCAGATAAACAAACCAAGATGCTCCCTGCTGGCTTAGGACAGAGACCCTGTGCCTCTGCTCAAGGCTAGAGAACCCTCCTATTCGCCTCCTGATCACGGCAGGGCACCTGCAGATGGAGCAGACTCTTTATGCAGGCTGACATGTGCCAATCTAGCCCAACAGATTGGCTAGAAAAGTGGATGCTTCCACAGCACAGAGGATTTGGGGGCAGAAAATTTAAAGGAGGGTGCATGAAGACTTGGCCCTTTTTTTTCTTTCCCTCACCAGCTCTGTCAGGGGTTGGGGGCCCTGGAGACCATGTGGACTGGCAGCCTTCATGCACCCCTCCCCACCACAAGTGGCCACTAAGCAGGCGACTGGCGCTGTGCTGCACAGCTTGCTCAGCAAGGCACAGGGACATACCAGCGAGAGCCGGTAGCCTGAGGGATGAGGCTCAGGTGTAGGTGCTGGGCTGGCAGGTAACTGACATCTGGAAAGAAGAGCCGCACACAGCATATAAGACTCAAACAATGCCCAGGCTTCAAAAGACAACTGGAGCCACACTATGAATGGAAACCAGATAAGTCACCTGGTTAATCATGCTACAGCCACTTGCGTATCCCAACAGACAATATTTTTAAATGGGAGAAGCAATTCCAGGCCATGGCCTTAAACTAATCTGGCAAAAGGTGGAGGGGTTTTTTGTCTTTGGATATTTTGAAGGGAATGGGCTTTGAGGCAGAAGCCCATTATTTTTCCAAAATTGTGTAGGCTTTAAGTAAAAGACTCCTTTCCTTTTTCACCAAACTACTGCCTCCAGAATGTATGGGTGGCAGACAGCAAAACCCCACATGGCTGTTTGGTAACAGCTGTACTTAGTTTGCAAAGCACAAACTGTAGAGAAACTCTATTCCCTCAAACAAGGGCCTCATTATTCAGATTTTTTAATTCTCTTTGTGTTTTAATTAGCTATACTAAAACTAATCTGCCCCCTCTCAGTTCTGAAAGTACCAATGGATCCTTGTGTATCTGAGTGTGCAAAATCTAGAAAGCATGGAGGGCACGTGGACTGTTGTCTGTGAGAACGATCAATACATGTTACTGATCAGTATGCACTCTTCTTGATCCTGTAAATGGCTAGTGAAACAGAGTCATCACCATCCCAGAAAAATTACGTAATTCTAGATAATATCCTTGATTCACATGTTACATCCTCTTCTTTGCACTCCAGCCCATCCTAAACAATGCCAAGTGAGTGAACTCAACATGGTACAGTGTCATCAAGATAGAAGGAGTTTGTGTTCTCAACTCATTTGGGGTCTATTCCCTCTATGCATCCTCTTTGATGCAATTATAAGGTTCTTATAATTTTCAGGTTCTTAGCATTTTCACCCAACTTATTTTAAAAGTCTCATATAAGTTCTCTCTAAGTCTTCTCTTCCTATAATTCATTCTTATACCATGTCAGATTGATCTTTCTAAAACATAAAGTGGATCAATTAGTGTTCTTAGAAACTTGTAATGGCTCTACAATACTTACCAAATAAAATTCAAACTCTATCGTAGCCCAGACAATCTTTATGATATTGAAAATCGTGTTCTACAACATCATCTCTTATTTTTCCCTTTCATCTTCTCACTCCCTACCAAGCTACTGTTAGTTCACCAAATGTATTTTGTGATTTAATACACTTACAGCTTTGCTGTTTCCTCTATTTAGATAGCTTTTCCTTTTTTCTGTGCTAGTTTCTGTGGCAAATTTCTGCTCATTATTTCAGATAAAACTCAATTACTATATTCTCAGTGAAGTATGTGAGACACTCATAGTTATTTATCTATGTTCTCTGTCTCATCATGGAACATTGCACATGTTATTAAATATTATAGTATTTTGAACTTGATTCCCATTTTTCTTTCTAGAATTTGTTAAGGAAAGCTAGGCACACACTACAAGCAACACGGGAATATAATCAGTATTCAATAAGTTATCCCACTTTGATTTCCAACTCCATCTAGCCAAATCAGAATGCTCCATTTTCCGTTTAACGTCTTTCCATCATCTGTGCTGTCAATGCTGCGATCATTCTTCTCATCATTTAGGAGCAAAATCTTGGAGTCTGCTCAAGTTAGCCTTCTCCTTAATTTGAGGTATCCAGTTAGGAAACATGCTCACTCTGAAAAACAGAATGCAGAGCCTCCACATTTACCTCTCAAAGAATAATCTCCCCATGAAGCTTTCAACCAGCTCTCAGTTTAACCTTCCTTTGCTTCAGTTTCCATGGACAACACAATGCACCCTGACACAAGCAGGGGTGCTCAGCTTCCTTTCAACAACACGGCTGAAACATCAGCGTACATCCTTCTCCTGATTTCATTTACATCAGGTAAAACAGACTAGAAATTTCAAAAGGCTCAACTAGCTGTCAGTGTTTAAAAAAATACAGAGTCCGGCACAAATAATGTCCCCTTTTTATTGCGAAACCTATTATTACAAAATCATAAGCATGTAATTCTGTAATATAAAAATATCACACTCAAACACACCACATGACATTTTGGGTGAAATGTTAGAATTAAAACTATAAGTTATTTATACCTATATTATTACCCTACCAAGCACACTCAAGCAGGCATTAGTTCTGCCAGACCCTGTATAATAAACCTAAGAATTAGAAAACATAAATATAATATGACTTCTGTGGCACATATTTATGATGCTCCCCAGC
Organism: Trachops cirrhosus; assembly: GCA_028533065.1. NCBI lineage: Eukaryota > Metazoa > Chordata > Mammalia > Chiroptera > Phyllostomidae > Trachops > Trachops cirrhosus. The sequence goes on along the minus strand of CM052541.1, from coordinate 113,014,965 downwards.
ATGTTTTCTCCATATGCTTAACGGTTCTATCATATTTTACATTCAGTCTTGAACAAGCACCAGCTCCAAAGGGTTGATTTGGACCAACTTGGAGGCAACTTGTGTGAGTTTCTTGCTTGTGTGCTCCAGCCTCCTTTTGTGTGTAGGGTACCATCTTTTCACTGGTCTAAAAGTTACTGTTAGGTATTTTGACCAAGAAGCTTTCTCTACAGTCCATTTTTGTCTTTTTCTGCACACTGCATGGCTTATCTAAGGGATTCCCCAACCTACCGGCAACACAAATGATAAATGTTCATTTTATGAGATCCTACCACTTTCAACATCACTTATACTTAAATTTCATGCATCTAGATTTTTCATATGATCTCACATTTTTTTAAGAGAGCTAGGTTGTGTATTCTTCTTGCGTACTAAGGGGGGTAAAGAAGAATCAAATCTGAGTGCACACTAGTAATTTTTCTATTTGAACTGCTTTGTTTTAATAGGGTTTAATATATAGCTTCAGAAACCAATTATTTTAATAACTGTGTAAATATGGAGAAATTCAGTTTGAATTTGAAACAACTGACTTATTAAATTCTTGGAACTCAATCATTTTGAGAAAGATATTGAGTGTACTTTTCCCCAAGAAGGCTGTGTTTTAAAGGTAAAGACTTTTCTGGTAATCCCATTGTACATTTAGATAAGTTTTTCATTGAGTTTGGCAGATGTTCATTTTTAAAATTTTGTTATTGTTGTTCAAGGACAGTTGTCTCCATTTTTCCACCACCACTCTTCCCTGCCCCACCTACTCCCAACCCCCATCCTCAATCCTACCCCTTTCTTTGGCTTTGTCCACAGGTCCTTTATACATGGTCCTTGATGACCCTTCCCCTTCTTTCCCCTGTTATCTCCCTCCCCTGTCCTCTCTGGTTACTGTCAGTTTGTTGTTTATTTAAATGTCTCTGGTTTGTTCTCATTTTTTTAATTCAAAATATAAATCAGTACATAGCCATGTGTTGCTTAATGATGGGGATATATCCTTTGAAATGTGTCATTAGGTAATTTTGCCGTTGTGCAAACATCACAGAGCGCACTTACACAAACCCAGATGCATAGCCAACTACACTACGGCTATATGGTACAGCCTATTGCTCCTAGCTACAAACCTGTACAGCATGCTACTGTCCTGAATACTGGAGGCCGTTGCAACACAATGGGAAGTGTTTGTGTACCTAGACATACTTACACATAAAAAAGGTACAGTAAAAATATTACATAAAATATAAAATACACCTTTTAAGGCATTTATCATGAATGGAGTTGGCAGAACTGGAATTTTCTCTGGGTGAGTCAGAGGGTGAGCAGTGAGTAAATGTGAAGGTTTAAGGCATTACTGTATGCCACTACAGACTTTGTAAACACTGTACACTTAAGCTATACTAAAATTTATAAAGAATAGTTTTCTTTCTTTAATAATAACCTTAGGTTATGATAATATTTTTACTTGATAAGTTATGAACTATTAAATTTCTTTTGATTCTTTTAAAATAACACTTAGCTTAAAACACAAAAACACTGTATAACTATCCATAAATGATTTCCTTTTTTATATGCTTATATTCTTATTTTTCAAGTTTCCTATTTTATTTTTAAATTTTTTAAACTTAAAACTAAGGCACAAACACGGACATTAGACTAGGCCTAAATGGGGTCATGATCACCATTATCACTGTCTTGTCCCACGGGAAGGTCTTCAGGGGCAGTAACACATCGCAGCTGTCATCTTTGATGGGAACGATGCCTTCTGTAACACCTCCTGAAGACCTGCCTGAAGCTCTTGGGGAGGAGTCAGTCTTTTCAGAAATGTATCCATGGTGACTGGCTTTTATTTTTTCATTTTATCATAGATTTGCTTGGAAGAAGACAATGCCCCATAGACATTCTTCTCTATTAATAAAAACCTTTTGAGGTCCATGTTTTAAAATTTTTAAAAGACCTTGTTGAGGTCTACAAAAGCTACTGCTAAACCCTTCACCGTGAATTTTCTTGGGGTTTCTTCTTTTTTTTAATCTCCTGCAGTTTCCTCTTTTCTTATCTCTTCTTCAGCTATGCATTCCTGATCCAGTGTCAACAACTCTTCTTTAGTCAGTTCCTCAGGAAGCACCTCTAGGAACTTCTCAATGTCATCATCATCAACCACACCCAGGTCAAAGTTGTTTACCATCTCCAACACAGCCCTGATTTTTGTATCTTCCCTATCCTTGGAAAATCTTTTGTAGTTAGAGATAAGCCTGTTGAATGACTTCTTTCAGATGCCATTCATATACTTCTTGTTGACCTCACCCTAAGCTCCAATAAGGTCCTTTATGCAGTCACAGATGCTGTAATCCCTCCAGAATTGCATCAGTGTCTTCTCAGTGGCTTCTTCAGTTGCAGCAATAGCCTGGTCAAAGATCCTTCTCATGGGGTGGCCTTAAAAGATGCTTTAACTCCTCAATCTATTCATTGGACTAAAGGGGCGGTTTTTGGAGGAAGAAACACCATTTGATATTGGGATAAAGATCATCAATAAAAAAGGACATCTGGGAACATTACAAACAATAAGCAAAATCTTGAAGGGTCTGTTACTCTTCAAATAATAATTCTTAATTTTCCTAACAGGGCAATTCAGGAGGGCATCCTGGAGTAGGAGCTGGGTCATCCATGACCTCCTACTGCCCCATAGCACACTGACAGTGTGTGCTTATCACTATGCATGAAGGCCCTGGTATTTCTTATTGTTGTTCCAGTACAGTTGTCTCCATTTTCCCCCCACCACACCCATCCTTGATCCTACTCACTTTTGGCTTTGTCCATGTGTCCTTTACACATGTTCCTTGACATGTACAAGGAACCCTTTTCTCCCCATTATCCCCTCCCATCTCCCCTCTGGTTACTGTCAGTTTATTCTGAATTTCAATGTCTTTGGTCATATTTTGCTTGCTTGTTTGTTTTGTTGATGAGCTTCCACTTATAGGTGAGATCATATGGTATTCGTCTTTCACACGTTGGCTTATTTCATCTAGCATAATGCTCTCCAGGTCCATCCATGCTGTTGCAAAGGGTAGGAGCTCTTTCTTTCTTGCTGTTGCATAGTATTCCATTGTGTAAATGTACCATAGTTTTTTGATCCACTCATTTGACTGACCAGATCACAAGGGTTTCAATTGTAGTTGCAACATTACCCTCAAGAAATACTGTTAACTTGTGTTTAAAAGCCTTAAAACCTGACATTGACTTGGCCTCTTAATAGAGGAAGGCCCTTTCAAGCATCTGCTTCCAGAGTAGGGAGTTTTCATCAATATTGAAATAGCAATATTCAATAGTAATATTGAATATTTTCTATGGCCGGTAATTTTCCTCCACAATCAGCTTATTTAGAGTGTCTAAAAATTCTTCTGCTTCCTTCACATCAGCACTCCCAGATAAACTACTCACTTTCACATTATATAATGAATAAAATTCCTGAATCATTTAAACCGCCCAGAACTAGCAGTAAATTGAACACTGTAGTTGAATCCAGGCTTTTCTTTCAACTTTGCAAGCAAACATTTTGCTCTGGCTGTGATCCCCATGGTGTTGAGAAGGATACACTTCTGTGTCTGGTCTTTAATCCAGGTCATTAGAAGTTTCTCCACTTCTGACATAGGCCCTTCTCAAATTTTTGTTAGTCTCGTTGCTGTCAATGAATCAGATCCTTTAAACAGTTTCCACCAATTTTTCCACCCAAGATTGTAGTTATGGTGAAATGAGACATGCCTGACTGGAGAGCAATAACTATTGTAGTCTTTAATCACTTCAAATTTCATTCCAGGTCAATCACTTGAGGCAGCCTCTTACGGACAATTATAGCAGTGGATTTCTGACACTTTGGGGCCATGATGAACAAAATAACTTGAGATATAATCAAGCACAAGAAAAAGGATGCAATCAAGATATGCAGTAAATAGGAGATGTACAAGACTGCTGGAGGTGTACCACTGAATAATGTTTCACAGCAGACTCTCTTTCTGTAGCATAAATGAAAGTGTACACTTCTAAAATAGCGATAAAAATATAGTATAGTAAATACATAAATCAGCAACATCGTTGTTTATTATCATTATTATTATGTACTCTACATTATGGCATGGGCTATGCTTTCATACAACTGGCAGCACAGTAGGTCTGTTCACACCACCGTCAACACAAACACATGAGTATGCATGGAGCTACGACATTACTACAGCTGCACTGTCACTAGGTGACAGGAATTTTCAGCTCCACTCTAATCTTATGGGACCACCATCATATGTGTTGTCTGTCGTTGATGGAAACATTCCTGTGTGGCACATGAGTGTAGTCTGAATAAACAACTGCCTGACCTGTAAATTCTCACTTGTAAATGAGAATTTTCTGCTTGATAAATATAATATTTTCTTCATAAAGTTCTGTTTGCAAACAGTTGTATATGGAGATAGCAGTAATGTAGCAATCCACTGAGTTGTCAACCCTTTTAGTTATAATCTAGTGGAATTGAATGTTACTGTATAACTTTGATGGTGAGACACTACTTTTAATGATTTTTGTTATACAAGCATAACTAATAACAAATTTCTCCCAGTGAGCATGGTTTTGAGTTTATATATTATGATTAGAGACCACTCAGAGCCAAACCAAGCTATATCACAGCCTATGACCAAAAATAAAACATTGATATTATTACCCTATCTTTATTTTCATTTTGATATTTTGATCATTATGGGTCTTTGCATTAATTTTGATTCTTTGAATATTGTATTAAAATATTATTTATCTTTATTACTGAGTTTCTTTCCCCCTTCTCCCCTTAAGTTTCACAAAAGAAGTAACTTCATTCACCTCACTCTAGTCCCAGGCTTGTAGTTCCACCTAACTTCTAGAGAGGATGGGGAAGTACAATTCTATGCTGTATACTAAAAAAAAATGAAATGGAGGAAAATGGAGAGTTGTGCTAATGATCCAAGTGTCCTGGTAAAGTGATAGGTTCTAATGTGGAATTGGCTGATAAAGGAAAAACAATACAGCAAAACTCAGGGGGTCATTCTATTCTTCCTCAAATAAAATATTCCTCATCAAATCATTAGAAAATGTAATTCTGTGGGTATATGGATTATAGTACCATCACTAAGAAGTGTATTTTTTCCTAGCTGTGTGACTGGATTATTTTACTTGGAAAAATTTTTATTTAAAATTCAGGGTAAGGTGCTTTTAGTTTCCCTAATTGAGATGTAATAATTGAATTGCTGTTACCTAAAACTCTCTGTGGATGTTTAGAACTTTAAAATGCCTTCCTTGGGCACTCAAAAATGCTTACCCTAACTCAGTTTGTTTTGTGTGTTTGCATATTTTGATTTGTTACCCCTAACTCACCATGGTTTTTCTCTCTCTGACTAGCAAAAACCAACATTCAAGGAATAGCAAAAAGGTGCATGGAATTTTAAAAGTATCTGACTTTTTAAAATATAAATAATTATCTTAATAAAACCCCTGCAATGTCCTCTAGGATTGTGTATTAAATGCTATAGGTATCCCACAATACACATGTAGTTTTTTCTTTCTGAGGAAATATTATGAATGTGTGCAGTAATGCATTTTTTAGCAATATTGATTATAAAAATCTGTGGTTAACAAAATGCTAGCTAATATAGCACTTATATATTTCATCAGCTTTATCAATATGACTGGCTCTTCATGAAACTTTAAGGTCTAGTAGTACCTTTAACGACGGAAAAGAAAAAAACATCCTGAGAAAAGTACTAAATCTCAGAACCATTTTTTTCTGTATACTCTGCCTTTCCCTGTGACTGTGGTGAACAGGTCTGTGTGTTTGGTTTATCTGCCACAACTTTTACATCAGCAATAGCTGTTCTCTCTAAAGGGCTAGAAAGTCTGAACTAATCATAACATCAATGCTCTTAGCTTCTGACTCTTAAGTAGAAACATGAACGCTCAGCCATAATGTGTGTGGTCTCTTGTATGTGCACTGGGGCTCAGAGAGAGAGAGATGGTGTCAAGGGAGATTTAAAGAAAATAAAAGACTTGCAATTTCATGTCTTTATAGGCAACATACTACAGTTCTGTCACTTGAGAGATACTCCCCCTAAGTAATTTTCTTACTATCTAAATGCTTATTTTCTTTTACATAGAACACTTTTTAGTGTATTTTGAATGAGAATAGATCCTGTAACAGTTAAGGAAATGTGAGACACCTCCTTCATTTCTTTATCTTACATTTTCATATGAATATATATTAATAAAATATATCTTATAAATAATACTTGAGATAATTTAAAACTGTGTGGCCTTAGGATACTATGTAAAATTTTTAACTAAAATATTTTGTTCTGAGCAATTATATGTGCTCAGCATAATATATGGAATATTTTCTGTGTCATAATTCATTTTCTAAATAGAGTCCAATGACGTTCCCTCCTTGAAAAAGGTCTAAAATGACATTGCTTGACTTGAAAGTTACTGACTAAGGAGCACAACTCTCATTTGGATTTGCACTTAATTTCTTTTATGGACAAATAATAGTCAATATATTTTTAATTAACTGGTTTGTCAAATGATCAAGGTAGGAGCCTTATGTACGAGGTCTGTGCAGAAAAAGTCCAGCCATTGTTAAAATAACGAGAACAGTTTGTTCCACATCAATGTAAGCTGGCAGCCAAGGAGAGTGGACTGGAATGCTCATGAGTGAACAATGACGAATTCACTGTACTAGTCAGTGGGGCCGTAGACTCCATTCAGTGAGCATGTGTACTGTGTAGCCCTCGCATTCAAAAGGATTGAATGAGTAGAGCACCAAATATGAATCAAATTTTGTGTTAACAGTCCTCCACACAAACTATTTGGATCATTCAGAAGGCCACAGCTATGGGCAACTGCTGATTGGCAGTTTCTTCACGACAACAGAACCACTTGTGCATCATATGTTGTGCATAGCTCTTTGGTGAAACATCAGATCACCCAGGTAACTCAGTCCCCCTCCAGCCCAGATGTGGTGCCCTGTGACTTCTGGCATTTCTAAAAATTAAAATCACCTTTCAAAGGAAGAGATTTCAGACTATCAACAAAATTCAGGAAAATACTACGGGGCAGGTGGTGGTGATTGGGAGAACTGTGTAAGGTCCCAAGGTACCTACTTTGAAGGGGACAGAGGCATCATTGTCCTATGTACAATGTTTCTTGTATTTTGTATCTTCTTCAATAAGTGTCTCTATTTTTCATAGTACATGGCTGGATACCTTCTGGACAGATCTCATATATATATTTTTAATGCAAAATTTTGTGAATGTAATTTACAGAAGGGAAAAGCTAAATTATTAATGGCAATGCCATAGTAGTTAAGGCAAATTTTAAGGAGTGACCAGAAATAATGATTTTACTCTTAAGAGGAAAAATAAAACTCTACAATAGTGTGACTATTTACTGAACAGTATATATATGTATATATATACATATATATAATGCCCACATATTTATCTATTTTTATCTAACCAAAATATTTGAAAGCTTAAGATTGGCTTATTTTCCTATTACATACTCCTGGAAGAGTATGTTTCAAGTCATTTTTTTTAAGTTAAAAGAAGCACACAATTAAATTTCTTCCTGGAAAAAATATCTAAGTATTCATTTGCATTTGTTTATATAAAAGGAAATTTCTGTAAATTTACCTTGTTTTAGCTCACTTTTGCCATGATTTTAAGCCATGATTTACATTACTGAATGTTTCCATGTTCTCCATAGCATTAATGTAACACCTAGGTAGAAGTGTATTACTTAAGTAAAAATAGAGTAGCCAAAAGGAAAAAAAGTGTCCTGTACAGGGTTTCTACAATATCTGGTTCTTTGAAAGTAAAACCTGGGTAGGCTATTTATTTCCCTTTTCTTCTAACTGTTTCTTTCCCAGGTGGTAAATTAATGATAGAATAGGATATAGATAGAATGTAGACACTAATGATAGCCTGTATTCTATTGTGCTTATAGTTTATGATACACTTTAATATGCAATATCTGCTTTCATCTTTATAACAACCCTTAAGTAGAATATTATTCTCATTTTATAGCTGACTGAGAAAGAGGAACAAGTCAATCTTTCCCAAGGACTAATGATGACTCACTTTTCCCTCAGAATGATGGCAGTGAAAGACAAATACCATATGATATCACCTTTAGCAGGAACCTAAACAACAAAACAAAGAAACAAGTAAAATACAACAAAAGACACTGAAATAGAGGACGGGATGTCAGTGACCAGAGGGGAGAGGGGAGGGAATTTCAGGGGAGAAAGGAAGGGTTCACAGGAACAAATATAGAGGACACATGGACAAAACTAGGGGGGTTGGAAAGGAGAGGGAGGAGGGGAGGAATGGGTGGGCGGGCTGGAATGGGAATAAAGGATAGAAACTACTGAAAAACTAAAAAAAAAAAAATTTTTTTTTAATAAATAAATAAATAAGATGTGATTCCAAAAAAAAAAAAAAAAGAATGATGGGGGTGTGCAGGTGCTGAGTTGGGGGCTGGAATCTCGATACTCTGGATCAGAGTACAGTGCCCTAAAACAGTAACAGCATTGGGCATCTTATAAGATTTCATTACCCAGTCGACTTTTCTCAATATTTCCCAAATTTGAATTGTGAATTTTTTTTAGGTACAGGTGTTTTCTAAGGGAATTTTATTTTAGTGAAATAAGAAATAAAACAAAGGAACATATTTCAGATTATCTTTATCCTAGCCTTACACAATCACTGTGCTGTGATGCCGATGAAATTTTTTGTGCTGCTAGTTACAGTTGCAATTTCACCAGTTAGTCCTTTTGTAAAAAGAAACATAATTAATGTATCCCCATTAAATGGAGGCCAAGTGGCATTGAGGTATGCTACACAAGTGAAGGTTTCATTACAGTTCAGACGGAAAATCACAGAGATGAGGGATGAACCTCAAGCACAGAAGTGTAGACTGATAAACAGGGAAGAATTTGCAGTGTAGCAGTCAGTGCCACACTTGCATTATGAACAGTTATATGTCATCGGAAGAGCAACATTAACTATGTGTTAAATCAATGTTGTAAATTTGAATTTCTTTAGTATTTTATGTTTTTAATTTATAGATGCATGGTGTTATAATTGAACAGTGCTCACAAAATTATTCGTTGATTTATGTTATCTCGTCCTGTCTCTACACACAATGATATAAATCATGTTAGCCTTGTGATAATCCAACATGTTACCATATAAATAGAGAAATTGAAATCAAGAAGTATTTCATTCAAGGCAATTTGACAGAGATTGATTGTCTTAGAAAGTAGGTTCCCTGCTTCACAGTCAAGTGTCCTTTCTGATATCAGCTTCTTCTTTTATAGGTGACAGGTTGTATAAAAAGAGAAACAGAAAAGTTAACATCAAAGGTCAAGCTATTGACTAAGGAGGAACAGTACTTGAGTTCAAATCATTTCACTCCAATCCAATGACCAATTCAGGGACTTAAATTAGGTTCTTTCTAAATAAGTAATGATGGCCTAAGGTGTTATATCTATGGGTGCATTGCCAGTTTATAGCATGTTGGTAGCAAGTCTCAAGTTAAAGCTGAGGCTTTTCCCTCTGTGTTGCTTCACAAGTCCTCTTCTCAGCTTTAAGGACCTTAAAGGAATAGTGTAGGAGGGCTATTAATGAGTCAGGATACAGTCCCCTCCAATTAAGCAGGTAAGTTTTATTTTATTTGCTTTACAGCATATTTAACTTATATGTGTGATCTCAGTGGATAAAAATGTTCTGAAGCTTATTTTTGTAGGTGAAAAACTAATTTAGGAAAATAAATCTAGTGGAGATATTTTGCATGAGGTAAAATATTTCAAATTGTTCTCTCTATTGGTGAGCTCTTCATCATAAAAACTGTTGCATATTTGACATTTTGAAATGTCAATAGTCTTAAAGTTGGTAAGAATCCCAATTAACTAATGGCTACAAAGTAAGGAAAATTTAATTTGCATCTGCTAAAAGAAAGTAAAGATGCCTCCTTCTTTTGGTTTCATATAAGCGTTGTGTGATATACTTTCCCAGAAATTACACTTGCGAGTTCTGTAATTATATTTTCAGGTGACTCAAAATGAAAAGGGGTAACAGGACAGGCTTATATAGAAAACAACTCAATATATTGTTATGACCACCATGTGAAAATTACCCAGAGCTCCACTGTTACTGACTAGAGGAACTCCATGCCATTATCAAGGAAACAGTCATATAAAAATAGATTTTCACAGTTTCTCACAATTTTTAATAAAAAGCTTGCCTTATTCTTTGCTTAGTTCAGTATAACATAAGTACTTAAAAATATTAAGCCATTCGTTATGGTATATTGAAAACTGATAACTTCATTAATGTATTTAATATTTTATTAAAATAAAATACAAAAAATGAGTATAATACATATGTTACCATTACATATAAATTCCTATATTACAAAATATGTTATAGATTATTTTCACTAATTTTAATATATTTAATTATTTTTAATTTTAAAAATTAAATTTATGGGGATGACACTGGTTAAAAAAATTAGGTAGGTTTGATGTGTACAGTTCTGTGATACATTATCTGTATAATGCATTATATGCCCACCACCCAAAGTCAAATCTTCCATCACCAAACAGGGTGGGGCAAAAGTAGGTCTACAGTTGTTCTTTTGAAAAATAATACAGCAATTAATAATAATACAAGAATAAACTGTTTCATGTACTCATGACTGTAAATCTACTTTGGGTTCACCCCTTTTATTCTGAACTGCAATATTATTCAAGGAGCAAAAAAGCAATGGAGAAAAAATTTTAAGTTAAACAGATATTTTTTTCTAAAGCAAGATTAGTGGACTATATCACATTATTAGGTTCATATAGAATTTCTCTACCTAGGCTATTATTTTTAGGGTTTTTCAACAAAAGTTCCTGAAATCTAGTACAAATCAGCAGTTTATTAGTATTTAAAATTATCTGATGAATATTCCAGATTCACATAAACTTCATGTGACAGTGCCATAATATGACATATCATGACATTCAGCTTTTATTAGAGTATAATTATGACTCAGAGTTCACTCACATCGAGGTTATTTACTACATATTTCTTAAATTTTTATTAGCCATGTATACCAGGATATTGCATTTTTGTTTTAACCTATTACTTATCACTAAATGAGAAGGTAGAAAACCATAGCTGGACAAATATTTCCATAGTGTTTACTGTCAATCAGTGATGAAATTAAATTCCAGTTATGTAATCAGTTTTCTGTTTTAGAAGAATTCATACATTCAGTAAAGTCTATCTGAAATACAAGCAATATACAAGGTCTGTCCAGAAAAAGTCCAGCCATTGATAACATAACAGGAACAGTTCGTGTGCCCTCAGTGTAACCTGGCAGCTAGGGAGAGTGGACTGGTGTGTGCACATGTGAACAACGATGACTGCACTGTACTAGTCAGTGGGGGCAGTAGACACCATTGAGTGAGCACATGTACTGTGTGGTTGTCACATTCAAATTGACTGAGCAAGTAAAGTGATGAATCTGCATCAAATTGTGTGTTAAGCTTGAACATTCTTCCACAGAAGCTATTCAGATGATTCACAAGGACGCAGCTTTGGGCAACTGCTGATTGGCAGCTTCATCATGACAATGTGCCCACTCATGATTTACGTCTCATGCAGAGTTTTTTGGCAAAACATCTAATCATCCAGGTGAGTCAGACCCTTATTCCCCAGATTTGGTGCCATGTAACTTCTGGCTTTTCTCAAAACTAAAATCACCTTTAAAAAGAAGAGATTTCAAACCATCAGTGAGACTCAGGAAAAATACAATGGGGCAGCTGATGATGATTGGGAGAACTGTGTGAGGTCCCAAGGTGCCCACTTTGAAGGAGACTGGGGCATCATTGTCCTATGTACAATGTTTCTTGTATCTTCTACCTTCTTCAATAAATGTCTCTATTTTTTCATATTATATGGCTGGATACCTTCTGGGCATATCTTGTATATCAATTACAAAGAAATATTTGTTTCTTTTATGTTACTGAAATTCTGACATAGTTGAATATACAAATACTAACTGTTTTTAAAATTAGGATAATAACAAAGAGGGCCATCATGTTAAATATGTGTGATCACTTTGCTTCAAGCCCAACCAGTTGGTGGAGAGAAAAAAGTCACAAAACAACTCTCATGTTTAACATAATTCATGGATCTTCATCTAAAGACTGTTCCCTCCAGCACAAAGTAGGTTTTTGAGCAATCTCCCTGGTGCTTTTGAAATGCCAATATGCCCCTGTTATTTCTTTTCCAGTTAGTGTATTTTTCCCAAGATGTAACTTTTGGGTCTGACACTAATGATGACTGCTGATCTGGTAGACAGCTGACAACACCAATTCCATCGATTCTAATCATTCACTGAGAGCTGGGCCGCAAAGTAATCTGAGACAATTGTTCCTTTGCTCTAATCCTGACCATTGTCTAAATACCTTGATTCTCCCTATGCACTAATGAATGTCTTCCTCATCAAGTACAGTGATTTAAGAGCTGCCTGTCAGTCTCAGAAGTTTTACTTACCATTGCTCCTTTGAGGGTCCTCAGTCCTTTCTTTAAATAGTTCCCAAGTTATCTTGACTGCTATGGACTAAATTGAGTACAGCCCCCCAAATTCGTATATTGAAGCCCTAACTCCTAATGTGACTATATAAAGAGACAGAATATATGGAGATATTGTAATTAATGTTAAGTGAGATCATAAGGGTAAGGCCTTAATCTATTAGGACTGGTGCTTTTATGAAAAGAGGAAGAGACAGGAGAGTTCTCTCTCTTGTTGGCTGTGAGGACACAGTGAGAAGGCAGCCAAGAAGACAACATTCACCAAGGACCAGAACAACCAGAACCTTGATTTTGGACTTTGAAGCCTCAAAAATTATGAAAAGATAAATTTCTGTTGTTTAAGCCATTAACAGTCTACATTATTTTGTTATAGCAGACCAAGGAGACTAAAACTTTGACCAACACCTCACTGGGAAAGTATTATATGTTTTATTTAGCTTTGTTTATGTGGCCCAAGCTTTTATATATATATATATATATAAAAATATATTCCCAAGCTCTAATATATATATTAGATATATATTCTAATTGTCTATATTAGGTACATATATAAATATATATCTGATACACATAGATATATAACATATATTAGATATATATTTATATATGTATATAAATTAGTTAGGCAGGAAATAAGTCAGGTCATATAAAATACCTTTAATTTTACCAATTATTTTCTCATCAATCCAATGTTATGGGTAAAATCAGGGTTATTTAACTGAAAAGATTTCTACCTTTTATCTCTCCCTTCAGCAACTCTTCACTCCTGAGTATCCTATGAACTACTGCTTGATTAAGTGTTCCTAAAACATGATTTTAATTAAGCCTTCATTACATGACCAATTGTGAATTGTTCAGCCTAGACTAGATCACATCCAGATTTTTCATTCTGACACCCAACCTCTGCCTCCAAATGGCCCTCCATAAATAGCTAGCCTTACTTATGTTTTTTTTCCTATACATTTTTTAAATAAGGTTGACATCCTCATTTAAAAACAATATTTATTCTCATAATATTATTTTGAAAATCAAATAAGATATTATATGTCAAACATTCATTATTGGTGTCTGGGATATATTAAGTATTCAGCTAATAGTTACTACAACTATTCATACTGACTTCTATACATGTATTATGGTTTTCTAATTATAACAGACACTTCTTAAAAATTCAGTATGTACTAAAATTTAGTGTCAACTTTAATCCTGTCAAAAGGTATGTATTTGTTACATTTTTCTTACCATTTTATGTTAGTGAAATTGTGCTAAAGAAAGATTATGTAGTCAGATGGGTATAGATTCATCGGGTGATCAGTTAATAAGTTATATAATAAGTATATAAGTGGTGTTATATATGTATATTTTATTTATTTTACTGTTTTTTAGTTTTGTTTTTATTGTTTATGCTGTTACAGTTGTTCCCACTTTTTCTCCCATTCCCCACCTCCACCCAAACCCACCCTCTCCCAGCCCAAGCCAATCCCCATATTTGTCCATGTCCATGGGTGGTGCATGAGTGTTTTGTGATTAATCCCTTCACCATCTATCATTTTACCCACTCCTTCCTTTCTGGCAACTGTCAGTCTGTCTTATGTATTTAAGCATCTGTTACTATTTGGTTCATTGGTTTATTGTGTTCATTAGATTCCACATATAAATCAGTTCATGTGATATTTTTCTTTTACTGACTGGCTTATTTCACTTAGTATAATTCTCTCCAGGTACATCCAGGCTGTTGCAAAACATAAGATTTCCATCTTATTTTATTGCTGCATAGTATTCTATTGTGTAAATGTACCACAGCTATTTTATTCACTCATCTACTGATGGGCAGGTAGGCTATTTCTAAATCTTAGTTATTGTAAATAGCGCTGCTATGAACATAGGGATGTATATGTATTTTTTGTATAGGTATTTTGGTATCCTTGGGGTATATTCCCAAAAGTGGAGTTCCATTTTTAATTTTTTAAGGATACTCCAAATTGTTTTCCACCATGACTGTACCAGTCTGCGTTCCCACCAACAGTGCACTAGAGTTCCCTTTTCTCCACAACCTCATCAGCACCTATTGTTTGTTGATTAATTGATGACAGTCATTTTGACAGGTGTAAAGTGATATCTCACTGAGGGTTTAATTTACATTCTTTGATGATTAGTACTGTTGAACACTTTTTCATATGTCTATAGGTACTCTGTATGTCCTCTTTAGAGAAGTTTTTATTTAGGTATTTCACCCATTTCTTAATCACATTATTTGTTTTTCTGGTGTTGAGGTGTATTAGTTATTTGTATATATTATAAATTAAACACTTGTCAGATGTATCATTGGTGAAAATATTCTCCCATACAATGGGTTCCCTATTTTTCTTGCTGATGGTTTTTTTAGCTGTACAGAAGCTTTTTAATTTGATGTATTCCCATTTATTTCTGCTTCTTTTCCATTGCCTTAGGAGATATATCAGCAAAAATATTTCTACACTGAATATCTGAGATTTTGCTCCCTATGTATATTTTACTTAAAATAATTCAAAGCTAGCATACATTACAATTCAGCTAAAGAAGATATAAAATAAATCCTACAACTCTAGAATAGCCTGTGATACAAAAGAAACTGAATTTAGTAAAGACAGAAGCAAGCTGTGTTAGCTGGTGTGGCTTAGTGGATTGAACGCCAGCCTGAAAACCAAAGGGTCACTGATTTGATTCCCATTCAGGGCACATACCTGGGTTGTAGAACAGGTCCTCAGTTAGGGGTGTGCAAGAGGCATCCTCACATTGATGTTTTTCTCCTGTCTTTATCCTTCCCTTCTCCTTGCTCTAAAAATAAACAAATAAAATCTAAAAGAAAAGAGGGAAGCAAACTGTAAATAATTCCTAGAAATATAGATTTACCTGTAAGCAGAAATGTCTTGAGTCCTATTAAAACAGAATATTTTGAGGTTAAAAATAAAAATTTAGGCTTCTGGCCAAGATGGAGACATAGGTAGATAAACTTTGCTTCCTCACACAACCAAGAGAAGGACAACAACAAATTTAAAAACAAAAAAACATCCAGAACTGCCAGAAAATTGAGTTGTATGGACATCCAACAACCAAGGAGTTAAAGAAGAAACATTCATTCAGTCTGGTAGTAGGAGAGGAGACAGACAGCTGGGGTGGAGAGGATGAGAGGCAAGGTGATGGACCAGGCAGGCAAGGTGGCGGCTGTCAGACAAGGTGGTCCTACATTTTTGTGCAGATAAATAGAGAGGAACAACTGGGGAGAAAGACAGACTGCAAAACCCAGGGTTCCAGTGCAGGGAAATAAAGCCTCAAAACCTCTGGCTATAAAAATCTGTTGTAGTCGTGGTGGTGGAAGAAACTCCTAGACTCACAGGAGAGTATATTGGAGAAATCCACGGGGTCCTAGAACATACGCAAACCCACCCACCTGGGAATGAGCACCAGAAGGACCAATTTGCTTGTGAGTAGTGAGGGAAGTGACTGAAAGGCAGGGAGAGCCAAGCAAGTGGCATTGTTCTCTCTCTGATCCCTCCCCACATATAGCACCACCACATGGTGAAGAGGGTTGCGCCACCATGGTGAACACCTACGGCTCCACCCCTTAGAATGTAGCAGATACACCAAGACAAAGAAATATGGCCCAAATGAAAGAACAGATCAAAACTCCAGAAAAAGAACTAAGCAGCGAGGAGATAGACAAACTATCAGATGCAGAGTTCAAAACACTGGTAATCAGGGTGCTCACAGAAATGATTGAGTATGGTCACAAAATAGAAGAAGAAATGAAAGCTATGAAAAGTGAAATAAAGAAAAATATTCATGGAACAGTGAAGGGAAGGAAACTGGGACTAAAATCACTGGTTTGGGGCAGAAGGAACTAAAAAACATTCAACCAGAACAGAATGAAGAAATAAGAATTCAAAAAAATGAGGAGAGGCTTAGAACCTCTGGGACAATTTTAAATGTTTCAACATCTGAATCATAGGGGTACCAGAAGGAGAAGAGGAAAAACAAGAAATTGAAAACTTAGTTGAACATATAATGAAGGAAAAATTCCCTAATCTGGCAAAGGAAATATATTCCAGGAAGTCCAGGAAGCCCAGAGCATCCCAAAGAAACTGGACCCAAGGAGGAACACACCAAGACACTTCATAATTACATTATCCAAGACTAAAGATAAGGAGAGAATCTTAAAAGCAGCAAGAGAAAAGAAGACAGTTACCTACAAAGGAGTTCCCATAAGACTATCAGCTCATTTCTCAAAAGAAAACTTGTAGGCAAGAAGAGGCTGGAAAGAAGTATTCAAAGTCATGAAAGGCAAGGACCTATATTACTCTATCCAGAAAGCCATCATTTATAATAGAAGGGCAGATAAAGTGCTTCCCAGATAAGGTGAAGATAAAGGAGTTCATCATCACCAAGCCCTTATTATATGAAATGCTAAAGGGACTTATCTAAGGAAAAAAGTTCAAAACTATGAACAGCAAAATGACAACAAACTCACAACTATCAACAATTGGACCTAAAGAACAAAAACAAAAACAACCTAAGCAAAAAACTAGAATAGGAAGAGAATCACAGAAATGGAGATCATATGGAGGGTTATCAGTGGGGAGGAGAAGGGGGGGAGAATGGGGGAAAAGGTACAGGGAATAAGAAGTATAATTGGTAAGTACAAAATAGACAGGGAGAAGCTAAGAATAGTATAGGAAATGGAGAAGCTAAAGAACTTATATGTACAACCTATGGACATGAACTAAGGGGTGAGGGGAATGCTGGTGGAAGGGGGAGTTCAGGGTGGGTAACGGGGAGAAAAAATTGACAACTCTAATCAACAGTTTATATATATATGTGTATATATAAATTTAATTATAATTTGGGACTCAAGTACTGAAGTGTATTAATCAAGACTTGAAAATTTGTTATAAGGGAGACATTAAAAATATTCTACTTGCAAAATAAATCACCCTAAATATTATGTGAATGTGTGCATGAGATGCTGTCTAAATGGCTACTTACTTGTTTAACTGATTATTATAACAAACTATAGAAATGATCTTTGAAAGTACAGTCTTTGTTTAACTGGTTATTATAAATGAAAGGATGATTCTGAGAAACTTGAAGAATATTACAGCAAAAATGACAAATTTGCATATCCATAATGATCACTAGGGATAACAACTCCAAACAGTGCTCACATTAAAATAAAAAATTAAAATTCTTTTTAAAGAGTACCTGAAGAGGGGGAAAAAAAACATGTGGGTCAGTCAGTAGAGGAGAGAGTAGGAAAACTTTAAAAAAGTTATTATTACGTATAACAGTAAGCAATCCAAAGCAAAATATAAAAGAACAAAGAGCAAATGATGGCAAGTATGTCTGTTAAGGGAGTGGGTGCTGTATCTGAGGGTGAACTATATAAAAGAAAGATACTCAGATATAATTAAAAATAAAGCTACCTAATGTAATAGTCTACTGAGACCACATAAACAGTATAACAGAATGGTAAAGAATAGATGAACATCTTTAACCTAAATAATGAAAACAAAGTTGGGACGGCTAGATCATTTTATACAAATTACTCTCAGAAGAAACTAAGAGGAACCTACATAAGAGAATACAATAGTTTTATGCAGATGTTCCAGAAGAAGGTGGAGCAGTGAGCTTTAAGCGCAAAGCATTATACTATCAGTAAGTTTATGGGGAAACCAGCTCAAGAAAAGGAGTCAATGAAGGAGTATTAACATTTCTGTTAGCCCTTTAATAATAAATGAGCAAGTAAATATTATTTAAATAGTATTATTAGTAAAGTTAAGTGAATTGACATGTGTAGGGGACCGGTTTGTTTCAGTCTGGCAAATGTGACTCAGCTCTGTATGGAAAACCTACAGAAGCGAAGTGTTGGGCAGGAGCCAGACCTTCAAACCGAGTTTTCCTGTGGGAATCAGGCCTAGAAAATGCATACAGACTGTTATGGCTTGCTCTTGCTAAAACTCCATCACCCTGGTCTAAAACAACAAATGTGTATTGTCTATCTAATTTCCAAAGCCTGTGTGAATTCTCCCAAGGACAGAGCTAATCAGCTCACCGCCATTCCCCTCTGCATGTTATTTTCATTTCCTTGATTGTGTGTAAAATGTAGACAATAATATTCTATGTAACAGATAATAAATCTTTCTCTGATGTAAGACCCAAGAAAAACAATAAAAGCCTGTCTAGGCAAGGGTAGGGGGGTGATCACCTCCTCTTGAGGGGGTGATCGTGCCATCCTCTTTTTCTCCACAGGATTGCTATCGCCTGTGCATTTATTTTCTCTTTCAGCCACAACAGGTGGACTCTGCTGGCCAGAGTCTGTCACAGACATGCAGCAAGGGATATTAAAAAACATGGGATTATCAAGTATCACTAAAGATATCAAAGTGCAACCAAACTTCTCCTCTTCTGCCAAAAGGCCAAGTGCCTAGAGACCTTAGAGATAAATTTTTACAAACTTTCAGGGTACTCAATCTCATTCAAAATTCCCTTATTATTTAGAAGAAAAACACAAAGAAATATAAATGAATCTTATATATGTTTGAATATTAAATAACATAATTGAAAAACAGTTCATCATTAATTGTTTTATCAGTTTTACTGTAGAAGTGTACTGAAGTAATACATCAACCAAAATGTAATCCATTATTCTTTTGTCATAAAAGTTATTAAGTTGATAAAAGCTGACTGGATAGAATCTACTTATAAACATCCCAAGCAATCATCCTCAATGGTAAAATTTTAGTCACATTTTTAATTAAATTAAGGAAATATACAAATGTGTCAAAATCACTTCTATTCAACATTTTATTATGTCTTATAGCTAGTGAAATTAAAATGAGTTATAAATCTCCAATATTTGTAGATAATATGACTCTCTACATATAAAATAATCCAAATGAATTTAGTCATTTTAAATAGCTATAAAGACCGTTCATGAATACTACTACATACAAAAACATTATAAAATATCTGTAGCTTTCTTTACAGCAGTTAGAACTATTTAAAAATGTAAGAGTCCAAGAATATGATGTACGTCTATTTTTTCTGCTAAGTACAACTGTTCCTCTCACTCAATGTAGACAAAGCACTGAAAAAATTAGACATCCATTCATGATAAAACCTCTCAGAATAATAGGAATAATGGGGAATCTCTTCAAGTTATAAAGAAATATAGACATTCTTCTAGGGTGTACTCAATCATGCACCCCACCACCAAGCGAATTTAAAAAATAACTCCTTGCTGGGAACGGTGAGAGGTCAGGAGGCAGAGGGATTGAGCAAAAAGGAAAAAAGACTCATGGACATGGACAACAGTGTGGTGATTGCAGGGGGGAGGGGAGTATAAGGGGACTAAATAGTAATGGGAAAAAGAGGCAATAAAGATTAAATAAAAAAATAACTCCCTTAAGAATTTCTCTTTGACCTAAGGTTTATTTAAAAGTCTATTATATAATTTCCAAGTGCTTTGAGATTTATATGTTATCTTTCTATTATTGATTTCTAATTTGATTCTTTTATGGTTACAGAACATATTGTGTATACACAATCTATAATTAACATACCCAGTTATACAAATACAATACTTATACAAGTTGTATAAGCTGTACAAATCTAGTAGTCAAGACTATGTGGTATTGGCAGAGAGACTGGCATATAGACGAATGGGACAAAATAGAGAACCCAGGAATATACCACCACCCCAGATATGCCAAGCTGATTTTTACAAAAGTGAAGAAGTAATTCTTTGTAAGAAAGACAACCTCTCCAATAAGTAGTCCTGGAACAATTATACATCCATAAGAAAAACCACTGAACCTCTATTAACCTTAGAACATCTATAAAAACTAATTCAAAGTAGAACATGTACACACATGTAAAATAGAAACTATTAAACTTTTATAAAAGAAAAACACAGGAGAAAAATCATAATTTTGAGTGATAAAGAACTTGTGCTATTATGCTATATAAAGTTCAAAAGCATGCAAACTGTTTTTCAAAAATTATTATATTTAGTTCATATAAATATATATACAGAGAGCATTTATAAAAATGTCCATGGGTCTAACACACTTCAAACATGGGATAGTGGTCATGTTTACAAACAAAAAGGAGGGAGGAGAGTGGAATGGGGAGGCATATACAGTGGACTTCAAATGGATATTTAATACTTTCTTTAAAAAACTAAAATGTGTAAAACAAATTTGAAAAAAATGTAATAAGCATAAAATTAGTTGGTAAGTACATGTATGTTTATTACATTGTGTTTTACACCCATCCATGCTTTTGCCATTACCACAATAAAAAAGTTGAAATGCTTAACAACCAATGTGATAAAACAGTGAAAAGATTAAAAAGAAGTATTATATAGTATTTTTTAAAAAGTAATTCTTAAAAATATCTAATGTTTTTATGTTTCTCCAAAACCATTATTAAACTAAAAAACTTGAGAACAAGATTGAATCTGGAGTTGTTTATATGTGTTCTCTACACATGGTAATGCAAAATTACAAGGCAATTCAACATAATATAATCAAGTATTTTAATTTAAAATGTTTATACATATAAAGAAAACTATCCACTCTGTGGTGGGTTGAATGACTGAGTACACCCTGGCAAAACTGACTACTTTGCATGGAACAGGAGACATTGACAAAAGAAATAATCATAATAGAACACTTTAGAATCAATTATATTAGCTTTCCCTGATTTAATTTAATGTTTGCTTTCCATTTTTTTCTGACTAGAAAAATAATGCTTACAACATATTTTCAGATAGTGGTTGCTTTAAAAACAAGATAATTTAATTAGGCTAAATGCTTATCTTTGTAAAAGTAATATTCAATATATATATATACAGAATGGTTTCTGATAAAAGCTTATTTTTATAACCATTTAATATCTTAACATGATGCCTGCTGACAAATATTGATTTTAATAAATATAAAGAATAGATGCTTAATAAACACTTCATAAAAATCAAAGTATGATTTTTCTTTTATACTTGAGTTTTTCTAGTGCAGTGACATGTCATTGTGGCGTGATTTGCAGTTTCCAGAGGCCAATGATACCAAAAATCTTTTTGTGTGCTTACCTCCTCATCTATCATCCACGTCTTCTTTTTGGTAAAATGGGTTTTGCTTTATCTTAAAATTAGTTGTTTTTTTTTAAATTTTACCATTGAATATTGAGAGTTTTTTATATATTTTACTACGAGACCATTGATTCACAAACTGGCTCCTGTACATGGAGGGTGAAGAGAGACCAAAAAAGAGGCAGATGACTCCAGATCAGCAGGTGGCAGGTTTAATAAGGGAAAGAACTTATATACAAACCCTATATTGTGCAACCACAAGATGAGTAGATCTTCTAACATGCCTACCAGAATCTTAAAATTTTATATAGGGCCTTGACTCAGCTCCGTCATGAATGCCACACAGATGGTCTCAGCGACGCATGGCTCTATCAAGGCTGCATGTTTGAAGTGGCTCCCCTGTCAACACTGGGCAGAACATACATTCTAAGGACAGGGGCAGGGGTGAGGAGCCTCCAGTCCCCCGGGTGCAGCTTGCAGGTCAACTAGTGGCCATGTCCTCTCCATGACCTCCTCCTACAAAGACCTTTTGGAGCAAACATTTCCTCCCAGTATGTAGCTTATCTTTTCATCTTGTTAATAGGGTCTTTCAAATATTAAGTTTTTAATGTCAGTGAAGTCTAAGTTTATTCTTTATGGCTTATGCTTTTAGCGTTATATCTAAGAACTCTTTGCTTCTGTAGAACCTCAGAACTTTCTTCTGTTTTTCCCTAAAAGTTTATATTATATTTTACACTTAAGTTCGTGATCCATTTTGAGTTAATTTTTTAGGAGGTGTGAGGTTTAGGTCAATTACATTTTTTTTTACTTTTTTTTTTTCTTTTCTTGACTATGCATGTCCAAGTATTCCATCACCACTCATTGAAAATGCTATTCTTTCTTCCATTGTATTGCTATCAAATCACCAAAATAATGATGTCCACATTGATCAATTCAATGGAAATCTTTTGGTTACCATCTTACTTTTTGACTGCATTTAACAAAATTGATCTTATCCTGCCCTGGCTGGTGTAGCTTAGTGGATTAAGCGCGGGCCTGTGAACCAAAAGATCACGGTTCGATTCCCAGTCAGGGCACATGCCTGGGTTGCAGGCCAGTTCCCAGCAGGGAATGCACCGGAAGCAACCATACAGTGATATTTCTCTCCCTCTCTCCTTCCCTTCCCCTCTGAAGATAAATAAATAAAATCTTTAAAAAAAATTGATCTTATCCTTTTTGAAATACTCTGTTTCTCTTTCTTTCATTACTGCTATCATCCTCTGTAGATTTTACTCCAACTTTTCTGGTTATTATTTCAACCTCTGATTTTGGTTTATTTTCCTTTATTTGTCCTTTAAATGATTGAGTCTCTCCTCTGCACGATGAAACTAGTGACTTCAATATATATATATATATGGTCTAGCACAAATAACGCCCCTTTTATTGCAAAATCATAAGTACCTAATTCTGTAACATATCATATTCAAGCACACCATATGACATTTTAAATGAAATGTTCAAATTAAAACTATAAATTACCTTACCAACCACACTCAAGCACGCCTTACTTCTGCTGGACTCTGTATATACACATATATATTTCTTTCTGGAAAATTCTACTTCTTACAACCCTGCCTGGCTTTTTATTGTCTATTCACACTGTCTTCTTGTATCTTGAAGACATCAAGCTCATTCTTGTCTCTGCCTTTGCACTTGTTGCTCTACCTGCCTCACTTCTTTCAGATATTCTCTGAAACTTTGCCTTGTCACAGAGGCCTTGCTAGTCCAGCACCTTTATAATAGCACCACCAAAAACAATCTTAATCTTGTTGCTCTATTTATTTTGTATTTCTTTACAACAGTTTACAACTCATATTTTACTAGATATTTGCTTATTTGTCTGTCTAGAATGTAAACCCCATGATGGGAGGAGGACTAGTGCTCCCATTGCCTGACACATAATAGGTGCTCCGTAAGTATATGGTGAATAAATACTGTGGCATAGTAGGAAATATGTACACTGGCATCTGTAAACAGATCCTGAATCTGTTTCTTCATGCCCATGTTGATTTAGATCACACTATGGAATCTATTTTCACACTTCACATCTGCAACAGGGTTACTATGAGTAATAAATTAATTGACTCTTGTAAAAGTGCCAAGCAGAGTGCCTAGTACACAGCAGGCACCTACTAATCTTTATTCTTTCCTTTTCCCTAACTAAACATTCTTTCCTTCCTTCTATTAACAGTGATTCCAAGAGAGATGAGAAGGTTATAGCTTTCTTTCTCACTGAACACATCTTAGCTTTGATTAATAGTCTAGTATGGCTCTGTCAACTACACATTTTTACTTAATATTCTTCGTAAGCCTATTAATGTTGTCAGTCTGTGCAACCATAAGGGTACATAGAGGTTTCTCTGTCTGACGCAATCCAACTTTTTAATTGTCCTTCCTTCCTTTTAAGGGCTTTTGTTCAGTATCTTAGGTATTGATTCTGGTATTATCTATATCTTTAGAAGTTTGTAATATTAAACTATTTTTTACCCTTCATTTTCTAAGACTAAAGCTTTCTGATCCATTTAGCCTCTTTCACTCATATATTTGTCCTTTTCTAGAAATCATCTTTTTTCCACTTTGATATATCTTTTTAGTGTTGTGTCTAGAACTGCATGAAACTTTTCTGGCATAGAGGTATTTTCTTTTATGTCATTCTTGAATGGAGGTGAGATAAAATGAGATTACATCAGAAATAGCAGAGAAAAGTTAAAAAATTAAAAAATTTCTGTAAATATGATCTTCTACATACCCAGTCTGACTCCATTTTCTTTACAAATACTTGTTTTTGAAATAAAGAATGCCTTTTAACAATTATTCCTGCTGGGTTATTTCCATGTCCCTATCTGACAAAGATTTGTGGGAAGCCTTTGGGCCCAAGCAACAATTACTTTATTGACTTTCAAGTCACTTTCCCTAGATAGCAATGGGGACCTCAGCACTTTTATCAAATACATATGGTTTGGATTATGTTCCTCATTGTAAATTTATCTGATATTTTTCACTTCCTTTGACATTTTCACACAGAAATGTGTTTATCCACAATTTGTCACTAGTATTTCATTAAGTAACTTTTAATATAGCCTATTAAAAGTAATTTATAGACTAAGTCATATCATGAGTATTTCCAATCCTCCCTGTTAGGATAAAAACAACAGAAATATTAACGTCCTAATTTTTCATTCCGGAGGCCTCTCATTTTGGTAGTATGAAAGTTTATCATAGAAATTGGAAGTTATTTTAAGAAAAGTAGAGAAGAAAACTCTCTACTCTTTAAATTCATTAAAACAGGGGTCCCCAGCCTCCAGGCCATGGACCGTACCAGCCCAGGCCTGTTGGGAACCTGGAATGCACAGCAGGAGGTGAGTTTGAATGAAAAGCACTTGAATCATCGCAAAACCACCCCCAACCTCCACCTGTTGAAAAGTTGTCTTCCATGGAACTGGTCCCTGGTGTCAAAAAGGTTGGGGATAACTGCTTTAAAACATTCAGAGAGGATATTAAGAGAAAATCACCCAACAGAAATATTTTTGCTATTGTTACTAAAAAGTAAAACATTTAATAAGAGGGTAGAATTTCCTAATGACCAAGGCACTCTAGTATAAAAACTCTCCTTAAATTTATAGCACAATATAGTTCTAAAGCACTTTTACAATTATTACATCATTTAATTCTCTACCCTAGAAGGCAGGTAGGAAAATTATTGTCCTCACTTTGCAGCTGAAGCAATTGAAATTATGAAATGCTTAATTACTTTTTAAATGTCACATAGTCACTTAGTGCTAAGTCATACTTCAGTAGGAAGAATTATTTATAGATACCTACCAAACATTAAAAACATTACCTGCAGTCCTCCAAGCTGACTGAGACTTCTTCACCCTCTTTCCTTTGGTATAACATTGAGTAACTCTCTTGCTCTGCCTGGCTACCCAATAAGTCCTGTGTTAGAGGCAATCTCCAAGGATTTGTAGACTCTCCCAACCCCAGGAATTGTTTGGGTAGTCATGCCCGGGGGAATGAGAATCGTCACTCTCTGGTAGTATCATTCAAAGAACAGCTACAGATTCTTACACCCCAAGCCCTAGTTCTGCAGACTTGTCATTCAGACGTGGTCCTTCCTTCAGGGGACAGCCATGGGATTATGTTTTCTTTCCTGCTGATAATATACAGTAACATGTTCAGTGAATTATTTATTGAATGAAAAATCTAGGAACTTTTTTTTAATCACCTCAAAGTTTAGGTTAGAAAATATATATATATATCATATCAATTTCTTTAGGAGTCTCAGAAATTAGTCCCAGCCCTGCCACCAACAGTTCTGAGCTTCATTTTTCTCCCGTCTAAAACAAGGAATTTGACCCTTCCAATAATTATGGAACTTGGCTGTTTCAAAATGGTTTTAAAACATTATATCATGGGTTATCCATAATAATTATATGAGGTAGATGAATTTTATTATAAATTATACTTGCCAGAAGAGCAAAATTAAACTTAGAGAGGTTTTGCTACAAGACAAATTCATATAATAAATTGAGACCCAAAGCCAAATCTGAGATCTCTAACATACAGTGTGAGGCAAAAGTAGGTCTGCAGTTATTCATAGGGATAGTAATACAATAATTAATAAATTATAATGTAAAAATAAACTCTGTGTTTCATATACTCACAACTGTAATCCTACTTTTGCCCCATCCTGTATGTTTCTAACTCTAAAATCTCAAATCTACTCAGGTCTGCAATTTTCATCAATGCAATTATATAAAATATGGCCCTTTCTTCTATCTCTTTAGAAATGTTAGCTAATAAAAAGGCAACAAACTATAGTAAAGTTTATCACCTGAACAATTTAAAGCATTGAACCAAGGATTTTTTTCAGTTTTTCTCATGTGGTGTCTTTGGAACATGGTTTTAATTATATATGCAAATGTCCTGACTGGTAAGCTCCCCAAGAATTGGTCGAAACACTCCAATATTAAAAATAACAATTGTATGCAATTCTTAGCCTTGATGAATTTGAGATAAAAACTCTAAACATGTTTTTGCAGCTCTCCCTGATAATGCTCATCTCAAAAAGTAATTACTTGCCTTCAAAGGAATGAGCCTACATAGAAAAAAACCCCTCTGGGTCAAGAACCTCTCTTGTAAAACTTGTTTAAACAATTTCACAAATAGGTATTATTTGTTCAGTGTCACATAATTCTCTCCTGACGTTAGTCTTCATGATGAGTAGGAGGCTGGGATTGGTTAATGGGCTGGTCGTAAGATAGCTAGCAAATCTTAAAGCTGAGGTTGGGTGTCAATATATGCTCTGACTTAAGTCAGTGGGATTCCGAATGTATAGCAGGGCTTCTCTCCTGCTACACATTCTGGCAAAATGCTGCAGCTAATTTTTTGTGTGTTTGAAGGACAGCATCCATAACTGGTAGATATACCTTTCTGGCAACCAGGAATAAAAGTCTAAAAATTATATGAATGTAGAAACTCAGAAATTACTAAAGGAGGTCCCCTATGAATTCAGGTAGAGACACCTCAGTAGGGGGAATTAGCGGAGGCTTAGCCACAGCTATACATGCTGGGTTTGTGTTATGAAAAAAAGAACTTCAACCTTCAATACATCGATTTAATGTCAGCTACAATCACCGTACTCAGCTTGTGAAAAGCAGAATTTTGATTCAAGAGACATGAAAAGATTTTTAAGAAGTTTAATGTAGTTGTGGTTCCCTATTAGGGTGCCCAGTTCAATTTTAAACTGAGAAGAAAGGGGAGAAAGCAAAATTGTGTTGTGGATTGATAATCTGCTTTGTTTAATTGACTCATAAAAGAAGTAATGGTAGGACCCTTTGTCATCCACATATAAAGTGTACTCATTCCCAGAATCAGAGGTGCAGAGGATCCTGTGATGAACATATCTGAGAATTTTAAATTCAATGTAAAGCTATGCATACATAGAAGATAAAGGCATTCAACAATGTTTTTTCTTGAAAAATGCTTAGAATAAATGGATGCATGACATAAAAATGTCATCCTTTAAAAATTCCCAATTTTAAATTTCCATAACACATAAGTAGAAATGTTTAGTTTTTCTAAATTTATGAAGCTACTGACATGAATATGAAGGCGGAGTCTAAAAGGATGATCTCTTTAAAAAGGGCAGACATTTGTAATGTGTTGCTTTGCAAGAATCCTTGGGCTGAAGCTCAATTAAATTTGCCCCTTTTCCTCCATCCTTAAAAGCAGGCAAGAAAGCCAAGCTTCAATGCTACACCTCTCTCCAGCTTGGCTTCTAACACCAGAAATAATCATTAAAACCACACCCAGATTACTTGTTCAGTCAGGTAGAGAAGAACTTGAAAAGAGAAGAGGAAATACTGGCTCCTATACTATGCTCAAATGGCCCAGAGAGTGAATTTGCAAATTCCTACTGGAGTAGTATATCATATTCATATGTCCCAGGTCAGGTGAGGCAAACTTCAACACTGGGTTTGCTGTTCTGACCATTCCTTCCCAACAACACAACAGGTAAAATGGGTTTTTGTTTGTTTGTTTGTTTCATTTTGTTTTTCTGCAGTAATGCCAAGAAAATTAAGAGTAGCAATTTAGATTATGACTCCTCTGAGGAATTCAGCCAGCTACCTAGATGCTTTCTAATCATATCATTGCTCTGCACACCTTCAGGCTTAAGTAACATGGTATTGAATTTTTGGAAAGGAATTTAAATCCTTAACCATACAGTGGCTTTAATTGAGCCTTTCTCATCCTTATAAAATTCAAGTTCTGACATTCTGGATTTACCTTTGGGAGAGGTGGGAAAACAAAAGGCACTTTCTCCCTTCACACCTTATCTTATCTGTGGGATGGGTATGATAGTACATTTCCATCTGCTGGTGTCTAAGATCAGGTAAATGTTTGAATAAGTAATAAAAGAAAAAAGGCATCATATTGGAGAGCAGTAAAGCTAACCATGTGACAGTAAAGAAAGTTCCAAGCTGAGGAGTACATGTTGTTAAAGCATTTCAGTGAAGCTTATTAATTAGCTCTATGGCTTTCAGTTACTAAACTCTTAAGCCTCAATTTTTTTTTGTTTTTTTAAATACATTTTATTGATTATGCTATCACTGTTGTCCCATTTTCCCTCTTCAATCCCCTCCACCCTGCACACCCCCTCCCACCCACATTCCCCACCTTTAGTTCATGTCCATGTGTCATACTTATAAGTTCTTTAGCTTCTACATTTACCATACTATTCTTACTCTCCCCCTGTCTATTTTCTATCTATCATCTATACTACTTATTCTCTGTACCTTTTCCTCCTCTCTCCTCCTCCCACTCCCCTGTTGCTAACCCTCCATGTGATCTCCATTTCTGTGGTTCTGTTCCTGTTCTAGTTGTTTCTTTTTGGTTTTGCTTTAGGTGTGGTTGTTAATAATTGTGAGTTTGCTGTCATTTTACTGTACATGTTTTTTATCTTCTTTTTCTTAGATAAGTCCCTTTAACATTTCATATAATAAGGGTTTGGTGACAAGTTAGAGGAGTTCATCATCACCAAGCCTCAATTTCTTCATCTAAAAGATGGAACTAATACAGTTGCCTTGACATGCAATTGTGAGAACTAAACATTATATATGTCGATTACCTAATATACTGCCAGATCCGGAATAGACACTCAGTACATTGTAATTACTTTCGACTTTAGTCTGAGATTACTCATAAAAATATACTCACAGATTATTTATAACAACAGCTAATCTTTAGTGAGATCTTTATATAAGAAGGTCAACATATAGAGTATAGGTTTTGTATCACTTAATTATTACCACATTGCCTGAATATTTGATATTGTCATTCTGCTTTTCTATATGTAAAAATTAAAACTTGCTTGAGGCAAGCAATTTGCCCAAGGTCAAATAGCTGAAAATGGATGAATGGGAATCTAAACTCAAGTTTAACTTCAAATCCCATGTTCTGTATCAGTAATAATTTTATATGGGTGTCATAGTTAAATGCAACCCAAGATATTTGCTAAACTAACTAACCACATCAACTAATAGAGTATAACAAAGCATTCAGGGTGTATTTGTTGATGGTTATTGTTGATAATGTTGGATTGAGGATTTACAGTGGCAAAACACATGGAGGTGAGAAATGACAGAATAAGTAAGAGTTATCAGAGCCCTTATGCTACCTTGGAGAACCTTGTTCTGTCTGATGGCCTTCTCTTGACCAAGCTTCCCCAGAGAGGCCAGGTTTTCTATTACATTTACCTTTGATATAATCTAGTGTTTTCTCTCAATTTCATTTTATGCCTGGGTAGCCATCCTTATTAGTTCTCATAAGACTTGTGTTCCAATATAGTCTATTCCCATATAATCACCAATGTCTATCACCTAGCCCAGTGATTTTCAACCTTTTTTATCTCATAGCACACATAAACTAATTACTAAAATTCTGCAGGACACCAAAAAATATATTTTTGCCAATCTGACAAAAGAAATAGGTATAATTTTGATTCATTCACACCAGATGGCTACTGTTGTGTGGGTTGTCGTCATTTTTTTATCTGAAAATCTAAAGGGAAAGAGGTCAGTGCTCTTGACTAAATAGTCAGGTATTGCATGTTTTAAAAATTCTTGTGGCACACTGGTTGAGAATTGCTGACCTAGCAAGGTAGTCCCAGTTTCTGAGCCTGCTCCACCTGCATAGCAGGCAGGGTGCATGGAAGGCAGGGTATGGTCTTACAGGCATCACTCTGTAGGATCAGGATGGCCACTCAAGTGTTGGCATCCCACCTGCCTCGTAAGCCTTGAGGAAAGAAGATTCAACTAAAATTTAGTCTTTTCAAAAATTTACAGAATCTTCCAAGTCCTTGTCATGAGTCCACAGTCATCATTTTTCTATTTCAGTTTAGGTGCTGCCCTGAATACTAAAGCAACATTTCTCAAGGTGTGATTATGCCCTTGTTACAATGTAATGAATAACCTCCACATAATCAGAATTTATGGGGATGACACTCAGGAATCTAAATTTAAACAGACTTACCCACGTAATTCATATATACATATACATACTATAGTTTGAAATAACTACCTTAGATCCTACATTGAACTTTGTCATTGTCTGGAGTCTCCCTCTGCGGGGGTCCACCAGCAGTGATCCATTGGATTCTGGATCTGAACAGCCATCAGAATCAATCCCAAAGCAGCTACACAACTCTGAGTAATCTTTCATTCATGTTCCACTCACTGTCCCTCCTGGGCCAGCCCCAACTTCCTCCTTCTCCCCACCTGTTCAAGCTCTTACAGCCTCTGCAGGCCCCAATTTGGAACTCCCACCTAACTCTTGATGCTCTTTTCCCTAACCCAGTCTTGTTTTTTTTTTTCTTTTTAATTTTCCTCCTCTCTTGCCATTCCTAAGTATGGAGTTCCTCTGTCCTTTGAATCCATGCTTTAGCTACCAGCACTCAGGCTTGCCCAGTTTTGTCCTGCCATTCCCAAAGGGAACACGTGGCAGCACTTTCACATTTCCACAGGGAAATTCACGGCCAAGTCAGAGGTGTAGTTAAGAAGATCATGATAGAGAATTTCCTTCATTCTCTATCATCCGTTAATCACTTGTAGGAGAAGATATCAAACACAGTGTGGTGATGTGTAAGGTAACCTGTTACACCCTATTTGGATCTTCATGTTATTTATTTAACTTTTCACAGTACAAACCAGTTAATTTCTCAAAATGTAGGTTACAGAAACAATTTATATCTGTCTGTCAGAACTTAAAAATGGAAGAGAAGAATAGTATGGGAAATGGAGAAGCCAAAGAACTTATATGTACAACCGATGAACATGAACTAAGGGGGAGGGAATGCTAGTAGGAAGGGGGTGCAGGGCAGAGGGCAATAAAGGGGAGAAAAAATGGGACAACTGTAACAGCATAACCAATAAAATATATGAAAAAATAAAAAAAGAGGATATTAAAAAGGAAAAAATAGGACACATAAGAAATATCAGATTTTATTACATGTAGTAAATAAAAGTATTATATGATGAGAATATTTTTATAAATATCTGTGTATATTTGTGAATATTTGGGCATGATGGAAAGTATATTAAATTTTAGTTGTGATTCATGGTTATTTTTTAAAAATCAAAGCTGTTTCTCTCGATTTCAGAGGATTAGAATGGTTTTATGCCCGCTGGGAGCTCAGTGTCTGTTTATGTGAAAGTTGTCTCTCCAGGAAACCAGCCTTCTCTTCCCCAAATTAAACATGTATTTTCTTTAGTCTCCACATGTCAATCAGAGTGTAAACTTTCCATGCTGATGGTGTGTCATCTAACTTAACAGAAATATAAAATGTTGACACATAGCATATTTAATATACTACTTACTTAACTATCTTAGTCTCAATTTTGTCACAGTTAGCTCTGTAAAAATAGAGCTAATAAAGACTGGGTTTTTATAAAGATTCAGTGAGATAACTCACATAAAATACTAAGAATAAATACTTAGCACATAGAAAGCCATGAATAAATGTCGGCCATCATTATTATTGTCATACTCAGTGACATAAGCCAGATACAATTTTTAGCTCAGATCAGTGCAGATAGTATAAAAGAAAGCATTCAGTGCAAAATCTTGGAGTCTAAAACTGCTGTAATTTGTTCAAAGATTTTTTTTGGCGAGCCTAGGTGTTATAAAGCCACAGAGGGAATTTCAAGGAAAGAAGACTTCTGTTTATGCCCTTAGCAAATTATTTAAGACTAATTAGCTCTTGCATGCCAGCCAAAACAAATCTGGATTACCCCAAGATGTAAAAACACACTACCCTAAAAATTGAATATTTGAGGTTCTTCTTCTCACAACCATGGAACAAAGAGGCAGAGGGAGGCAGGGAGGGAAGGAGGAAGGAAGGGAGGGAGAGAGAGAATGAATCAGAAGCCAGCAACCTTTTAACACTTACTTTACTTCATTAATCCATTGTTATTTATCTGTACACCTTTCTTCTCTTTCCAACCTGTGCAGTCTTCATGTAAAAGCACGAGCCAATGTGTCTTTAGCTACCACTGTCCATGCTATAAATTAGCCTTTGTATTCAATGTGTTATGAATCACCATCAGTTCAATTAAGTGTATAGTAGGAGGTACAGACTTAAAGAGCCATCCCCCCTCTACTACTCTTGGTTGTTTTGCTGCATTTCCTGCATGTGTTGAAGCCTGAGAAAGTCTGATATTACTCATACAGCCTGGCCTTTGGGAGACAGCATTATTCTTTTAAAAAGGTAATTCATATCAGTTAATGTTTAGAAAATTTAAGAGAAGTAGAAGAAAACAAAAATCAAGTTGACTGACAGCTTTTGATTGCCTGGTAGTAAGGCTTGTTAAACAATTATCCCATTGTGTTCTCAATAAAGCCATCGAACTGCCCAGGCTTGCCCTAGTCGGTTGGGAATCTCCCTCAAAGTCTTCTGCTGATTGGGCCACCCAAGTATATAAAAAGGAAAGTAATGATTGTTTTACAATCAGTTTGGCTCAGTTTAATTAAATATTGGATGTGGAGGCATGGTAAGGGGAGGAGGCAGAGTTGTAAGAAAGAAAGAGCTGAGAAAAATTCATTTACTCATGAAGTTGCAGAAAATAGCTCAATTCTATTAACTTAAACCAGTTCTAATGGTGCTGTTAGTAAGTTCATATGGAAGAACTCTGGGAAGCCAAGCAGAGAGACACAGACCCACGCAGACATATAGACAAAGGGAAATATCAAAGATGTGAGTAGATAATGTAAGTCGTAAAAGAACATATGGCGACAAGATCATTAGTTATAATAGAATAATTAGGGCAAAAGTATAAATATGGTTGTTTTAGAAACAGTACTTTAAATGAATAGGTAACTTCTGATTGATACTTGATACCAGAAAGGTAATTACAAAATTGTGTTTTATACATATATTTTTTAAATGGCACTGTAGGCTAAGAGTTATGTTTCAGAATTTCTAAAAGGTACCTGAGTGACCCAAGACTGACCAGCTATAAATCACTGATAGTGCCACCTGGTGTTTGGATGTTCACACTCCAGCTATGTGTGGGACGTGTACAGGGACACTGCGCACTCCAGAGAAGAGCCCACGCTGAACCCCTGAACGAACCTGTGGGACAACTGTCATGAAGTTATAAGTGTGAGTCACATAAGCAGAATGTTCTTTATGGGGAAATGATTAAGTTTAAATGCTGCTGTCTGGGATCTGCACAGCAATTTCTTCACCTTTTTTCTGGTCACTGTGTTGAAATTACAAATAAATTTGGGTCAAAACAATAGCTACCCATTAAACATACAAGACTGTAAACTTAGATTAGGATATAAACATGTCCTAACCATGAATCTGAGATTCTTAGATATCAGTAAATGTGCCTTCTATAACTGTCCTAAGAATTATAAGCTCAGTCTGAAATTCCCCTAACACAGGCATAGTTCTCTGAGCATATCTAAAACAAAAAGAAAATGTAGAAAACATGACTGTGTATCATAAGCAATTTAATCTCAATGCAAAATAAATCAAAACAGTCAAAGGCTTAAAAATATCTCAGCTAGTGAAAAGATTACTGTCTTGAGTAAGTAAGCATCTGGTATTCACAACTCAGGACCAGCGAGTGACTCGTTACAAAACAGGAGCACTGCGGAACGAAAGGACAGGGAGACACAGGCTGTTTGGGCACAGGAGTCACGAGTAATTTTGCCTTTATCCTAGTCACGTTACTTTTTCATGCAAAATAGTCACTAAATTTATTAGATGTACAGACCTGGAAAATTTCCAATTTTTCTACTCATGAAGAGGGCTGGACTACGACATACACTGCCCCTCACAGACAGAGACCACATGTGGCTGTTTAAGTTCATTACTCTTATGCACGGTATTTTCCCTCCTCAGTCATAGGCACAACTTGCTTTTATGTCTGAAAATACCAGCTTGCTTTATATTTCTGGATGAAAGAAAAGGAAATAGAGGACATGATGGCTATGCAGCCAGAGGGATGTATAAACAGTGTCTCTTCTGTCGTGGACAGTGAAGATGAGAACCTCAGGATGAGTCCACATAGCTGGAGGGCAGCGGCAAAGAGCGATCTCAGTGATGGGCAGTGGCAGGCAGAGCAGCAAATGTACATGGAAAGACTGAGAGGTGGAGGCAGACTGAGAAGAGAAAGACTGTTGACTGCAGGAGCACCCACGGAGAGCAACAAGCCAGGAAGAAGCCAGACGGGCTCAAGCACGAAGGAGTGTGTAGTGAGGTGCCTACAAGAACAGACTCAGGTAGGTCTCAAAGAAGGAAAGCCATAATGATTTGCAGAGGGAATAACAAAGCCTTAATAGAAATTATAATTATTTGACACTGAGGCATGGGAAGAGTCTACTGTTCCTTGTGGAATCCTTAAAAAGGATGATATTGAGAAATGATAGTAAATGATTGAAAGGTAGAGACATCTAATTATCTACCTGTAGAAATTTAGTGAGCTCAGGGATTTCTGGCTTAAACTGAGTTCATGTGAATTTGGTATGTTTTAAATGTATTATAATTTTAATATAATGTTTAATATATTGTAATAATTATAAATATACATTAGATATTTTTAATTCTTGAGATTTTTTTACTTAAAGGATTTTAACATATGCACCTAAAAGACTGTTATTTTCAAGCAAATATGTTTTCTCATAAACTTCTGTGGAAGACTTTGAGGATTGAAAACTCAAATGCCTCAGAGACTAAGTAGGCTGTACCAACGCATAAAGTGGATAAAGGTAAAATGTTGGGAATGGAGAAAAGATGGGCCATGGAGAAGTCAAAGAACTTATATGTATGACCCATGGACATGAACTAAGGTGGGGGAATGCTGGTGGGAGGAGGGGGTGCAGGGCAGAGGGGAATAAAGAGGAGAAAAAATGGGACAACTGTAATAGCATAATCAATAGAATATATTTTTTAAAAAGAGATAAAAATACTAAACTGAGGAGTCCATTTCCTTCTTAAGATACTCACAGTAATTGAAAACACTAGATTTCTACAACTGAATCAGCGGCAACAATAAAAAGTCCCTGTGCTGGCCAAACACAACGCAGCAGCCTGCTTGGCTAGTGAACCCCTCCTTTTGTGGCCCCAGCTCTGATCTTACTACCAGACGTTGAAGACCAATTTTATCTGTTTGCTGAATACTGACCTAGTTGATCAGTAACCCTAACTACCTTGTAGAGCGGGGTTGAGATAAATAGGTAACTTGAGATAAATAAGAAACTTGAGCAGAAAGAATTAAAGCCAGAGCATGTTTCATGTTTCCAGGCAGTCCTGTTGAAGCATCACCTGAAATTATGAGCACATTTAGGAGAATTTGTGTATAACACACTCAAATTCAGAGTTCAGACTTCTCATCTTTAGTGGCCCATTAAGAAATTAAAGAAAAGTGAACATGGTATCTCTGATTCCATTAAGCATACCCTAGCTGTCACCTTTTCATTCTCATTTTACCCACTACTATTTCATAGTCCAATTGTGGCAGAAATAGCCATAAAACCTAAATGACCTCTCACTGTAATAGAGCACAGTTTTTTTTTCTTTTTAACATATTACTTGGGAAAAAGAAAGATATAAATAAAATCTAAGTTATAAAATATGACTTAAAAATTAACCTCTGATCAAATGGAGTGAACATTATGCATCAAAGAGCAAAGAAGGTCAAGTTTAGAGAAGAAAGTTCCAGAAAGCATGGCACGAGAAGCAGCAGCAGCAGAGATGATATCCTCTAATTTGATTTATGCCCTTTGACTCCCTAAATAAGGACCTGTGACAGTTCATATCTCATGGCTCTATTTAGGCCTCATCTGACTGTTTAAGACTAGTTTAGAGCAATGTCTCTAATACTTTAAGATGAACAATTTTTAATGAACTTCTACAAAGATGATTGCACTTTTTTTTTTTTTTACTCACAGTGCAATATACAGCAGGGATTGCTTTTGTGTTTCACCATAATTTTAATGGGAAAACTTGTATGGCAACTGCATACTATTGAATTCTAGGGTGTATATACATCTTCTCAGGAATGCAGCACATTTAGCAATATTTTCTTGACTACAGTATTGACACTGAAGCCTTAATTAATAAACATGATACAATTTCAGTATAGCAAAGAGCACCTCTCTCCTCAACTGTGCCAAATCAGAAAGCATTGCATCATTTGCCATAGTTTTACAGATACAGTTAATTACTGAGTTTAACTAGACCAATGCTGATGGAATTTTCTGTCATCATAGGAATGTTCTAAATCTGCACTAATGCAGTAGCCCTTAGCCACATGACACTACTAACACTTAAATGTGGCTAGTCAGACTGAAAAACAGAATTTTAAATTTTATTTAATTTGAACTAAACTTAAAGAGCCCCAGGGGACTGACCAGTGGCTTTTCCCATTTGGGAAAGCACAACAGTAGACTAAAAGCAATGTGAGGGATAAGCCCTTGTTTATCCTGTTTATTTGTTGCATAAATGCCTGATTGTATTATAGCAACAAATTATGAAAAAAATTGTCACTCATCCTCATTATTCTCGAAATTACTGATCTTTCTACTGTACCACTCAACATCTGGAATGAATACTGTATTAATTTTGCAGTGCCAAATTTGTATCAAACAGAATTGATTTCACAGACCCTGATCATTTATTAAAAATTTCACATTGTGAGAGTTACTGAAACTTTCATAATCTTGCTTGGCTCATCCGTAAATTGGGAAAAGTAGTTTGGCTGTTGCAGTGTCATTGTGATTATCTAAATGAGATCGCTTGTAGAGAGTTTACACCTTTCTGGTGCTCACTAAATTTAGCTGCTGTTGCTCCTGATACAGAACACTCTATTCTGCACACAAATGAACCCACAACAGAAATGAATTCATTATAAATTAAAAGTCAAGTAAACGGAAATCACAGTAAAAGTTTCATGCAGATTTACAAAAACTAGAAAGATTGTAAGGAGTCTTCTGACATTTTGGGATTTACTTAGGCCAGAGAAGTCATTTAAATGTTCAAAGGTTTAGCACTTGGAGCAAAAAAATAATAATAAGCTATTTTTAAAATCAATTGCAATTTGTTTTGAGAGCTGTGTGAACAGTACTTGAAACAATCACAGCATAATTCACTCCTAAGAGCCAGCCTATATTTTCTGACCCATAAAGCATTTTCAAATGCTTGGGAGAAGTCAAAAGGGGAAACTGGAATTTTTGCAGATAACCTGTGTTCTGCAACTTAATGTCTGTGGACAGAAAGTGAAGTGATTGATCCCCATCTATATTATAGGCATTCAGTCTCAGCTTTCCTGTCTCCTGCCACCTGTAGCCATACCATCACAGAGGAGAAGAGCATTATAGAATGGATCATGATAACAAAGAGACCAGACCTCCAAAGAATTTCAGTGTATTAAGAGTGCTGGGAGCTAGTCAGCTGAAAGGACTGGCTGTGACCACTGACTACCAACCTCCACACTCCACGGAGAATCAGTTGTGTGAGAGCAGGACAATGGTGCTCTGACATGGTCTATAGCTGTCCACTGGGTGCGCAAGCTCTGTGGTTTCCTGGGTGGTACAGGTCAAGGTCAGCCCCCACCTGTGTTTTACCTGAGGCCATCCTGCCTGGGCTATAAAGCAATCTGAGATGGCTTCTATGTGTGCTGGGCTTGGGGACACCCAGGTGAAGCCAAGTTGTGAATCTAAGCTGGCCGCTGCTAATGCCAGGCCTAGGACAACTTAGCAAGAAGTATGGGGGATGGAGGCTCATTGAGGTCAATAACTTGTGTGGGTTGGAGTCTCTGGAGATCTCCAGGGTGGGGCAGACAGTGTTAGCCAAGTTTATGAAGTCTCATATATGGTACTCACGTGCCAGCTAAGTGGCTCTGTGAAGGGAGGGTTCAGAAAAGGGACAATGGCCTTTGTCTGCCTTTTGTCTAGGCGAAGGCTGTCCCTCAGCTCTTTCCTTGATGCTAGACACTTCAGTTTCTCCTTATATGCCACTGGTGACTTTCAAACTGCTACCCCAGTACTGGAGCTCTGAGGAAGTGAGTCTGTGTAAGTCCATGTGTCAGTTCTTTAAGAGGAACTACTTGGAACTCCAGAAGTTTCTTCCACTGACTCAATCCCTGCTGGATTTGCAGTCAAAAGTTATGGGGATTATCCTCTTGGCACTGGAACCCTGGCCTGGGCACCTGGTGTGGGGCTGGGACTCCTTGATCCCAAGGTATCCTCCTGAATTTTTATCCAACCTATGTGAATGTGGGACCAGCTCATTCTGCAACTCCTCCCCTCTTACCAATCTGGATAGATATGGTTTCTTTAATTCTGTAACTGTCAGACTTCCATTCAACTCTGTTTCTGATAGTTCTGAGTGATGATTGTTCTACATATTAATTATAATTTTAATGTGGTTGTACATGGAGGCAAGTCATGTTTACCTATGCCACTATCATCCAAAATACAATTTTTTTTGACCTGCCAATAGCAGTGAAGTCTCAACTACAAGTGGAGGTTGTATTCAGCCCACACGAAGGATGAACCTCAAGTACCCAGCTCAAGTGATAGGGGAGGCTGTGCCACTGGACCCTACATGACACCTACTACATTAGGACATGCTACCAAGACAGGGAATCATAGCAGCTCTACCTAATACATAGAATTAAACACAGGGAGGCTACAAAAATGAGTAGATAAAGAAACATGGCTCAAATGAAAGAATAGATCAAAACTCCAGAAAAAGAACTAAACAAAATGGAGATGAGCAATCTGTCAGATGCAGAGTTCAAAACACTGGTTATAAGGATGCTCAAGGAACTTAGTGAGGACCTCAACAGCATAAAAAAGATCCAGTCAGAAACAAAAGATACACTAATTAAAATAAAGAAAAACTTACAGGGAAACAACAGTACAATGAATGAAGCCAAGAATCAAATCAATGATTGGAATAAAAGGAAACAAAAAAGAACCATGCAGAACAAAAAGAAGAAAATAGAATCCAAAAAAATGAAAATAGTATAAGGGACCTATGGGACAACTTCAAGAGGTCCAATATTCTTATCATAGGGGTGTGAGAAAGAGAAGAGAAAGAACAAGAAATTGAAAAAAACAGAAAGAAAACTTTCTTAATTTGGTGAAGGAAATAGACATGCAAGTCCAGGAAGCACAGAGAGTCCCAAACAAGACAGATGCAAAAAGGCCCATTCCAAGATATATCATAATTAAAATGCTAAAGGTTAAAGATAAATTGAGATTCTTAAAAGCAGCAAGAGAAAAGCAGTTAGTTATGTATAGACGAGTTCCCATAAGACTGTCAGCTGATTTCTCAAAAGAAATTTTGCAGGCTAGAAGGGATTGGCAAGAAATATTCAGTGATGAAAAGCAGGGCCCTACAACCAAGATTGCTCTACCCAGCAAAGCTATCATTTAGAATCAAACAGCAGATAAAGAGCTTCCCAGATAAGAAAAAACTAAAGAAGTTCATCCTCCCCAAACCATTATTATAGGAAATGTTACAATGACTTATTTAAGAAAAAGAAAATCAAAACACTGAACAATTAAATGGCAATAAATACATACCTATCAAGAATTTAATCTAAAAAAAACCCCAAACTAATCGAACAAGAAGAACAGAGACAGAATCATGGAATCAGAGAGTGTTTCGATGGTTGCCAGATGACAGGGGCATGTGGGAGAAAGGGTGAAGAGGTGAAAGGTTAAGAAGTACAAATAGGTAGTTACAGAATAGCCACAGGAATGTAAAATACAGTATAGGAAATGAAGTAGCCAAAGAACCTATGCATGACCCAGGAACGTGAACAATGGTGAGGGGATTGCCTGAGGGAGTGCAGGGTGCTAGGTTGAGGAGGGTCAAAGGGGAAAATTGGTACAACTGTAGTAGCATAATCAATAAAATATAATTTTAATAAAAGAATGCTGGGAGCACATAGTTACTGAAAAGAAGTGTCAGTAAAACATCTATACTCCTCAAGTGTCATTTTAAATATCTGACTTTATATATATACTCACACTTATGAATGTGCTTCTATCATTTTTTATAGATATAAGACAAAATTAATTTCAAACCAGGGCTGGTAGGAATCTTCCCTAATCAAGGTGACATGGTAGTGTGGTTTCTAAACTTTTGAACAAAAAAAAAAAAAATATTATCCAGAACCTCATTTTTAAAACTGATAAAATTTCCTTGGGCCATTCAGATCTTTATTTCAGGGACATGACACATGTCCTTGTTTATGGATGTCCAGGCATATGGATGTTAGGAGAGAGGCTCATTGTCTGAAAGCACATATCTTTTAGGAATAACTCCAGAATTGCAATACCTCTGTCCTTCCTTAATTCGTCATCACCTGAATGTCTGGTCCAAAGCATCATGCCTCTGATTATTTTTATGTTTAGTATTTAAAAGTAGTATGTGTGTATACATATATTCATGTATATTGAATAATACTGTTAATAAAATGGAAGACAGTCCTCAACAAAAATATTCACTGCCATAGTCTTGTTGACAGAACTATATGCTGTATTGTCCTACATATGAGTGCTTGGATTTTAGTTTTCCCCGCTGGAAATTAGAGAAATTTTTCATCCTTGTTCTTGGAAAATAATACTTTTTGGCCCAAAATTATAGCAGAAAAATGTTGAACCAATCACATTATCAATTGCTCCCAGTGTCTTGGTCCCCAGGTCTGCCCTGGGTAGTAGGGTTGGAATCAGTGTTGCAGATTTGGGCCCCAGAACAACCATATTGAGGGGGTTTGTTTTACTCCCTTCCTGCCCCCAGCATCTGATGACCCTGGCAGTGCCTGACTTATAGTAGAAATTAATAAATACTTATTAATGAATGACAAAAATAAGTAATGAATGAATATTTCTGTATGTCAGTGGTTCTCATAGTTGAGACTTCCCAGAATCACCCGGAGGGCTTGTTAAACCACAGACTGCTGAGCTCTGAGCCCCACTTCCAGACTTTTTAATTCAGTACATCTGGTGTGAGGCTCAAGAATTTGCATTTCTTTTTTTTAAAGATTTTATTTATTTATTTTTAGAGAGAGGGGAGGGAGGGAAAAAGAGAGGGAGAGAAACACTGTGTGAGAGGTATGGGAAGAACATCAATTGGTTGCCCCTTGCAGGCCCCCTATGGGGGACCTGGCCAGCAACCCAGACATGTGCCCTGACCAGGAATAGAGCGAGTGACCTTTCAGTTCACAGGCCGATGCTTAATCCACTGAACCACACCAGCCAGGGCAAAAATTTGCATTTCTAACAAATTCAAAAGCTACAGCTTATGCTGCTAGTCCAAGAGCACAGTTTGAGAGCCCCCACTCTATGCAATGCTAACTGGCTGGTGGAAGGGTTAGTTCTTTATCTTTTTATCACACTCAAGTCAGCTGAGCTAAAGGCTCATCGTAGGTAGTAGGTAGTCTTCTCCCACGTGTGACATTCGGTTGACCAACAGAATTTTGAATTAAGTGCAACAGCGGAACAAATATAGGTTGGCATGAACCGAAGGACAGAGAGAGACACAATTTCTTATAATGAGGCTCAGTGGTGATCTGCTGAATGAAGAGCTGGGAAGAAAGTCAACAAGCATTGATTGAGTGCCAGGATGTTCCACCAGTCTCAACAAACAGGCTCAACCTGTCCTGCTACAAATGTCACACAGTTGTACTCTCCACATGTGTCAAGCACTTGTGCCCACTGCTACTTCCTCAGATGTGAGGAGGAATAGTATGTTATTGCATACACACTGACATGACAAACAAATCCTATTTGATAACAAGTTTTCAAAAGGAAGTTTGAGAACACCTGTTGAAATTAATCAGAACACTTGGCCCCACCCCATAAATTCACTGGACACTACAGACAAGTGGAGATGGCAGAATTAAGTCCTAGCTACTTCATGTGAGGAATGTTTTAGGATGTAGTGAGCCTAATTGTCAATAATAGTATGGCCTGATATTACTTCAGAAATAACAGCTAATAATCCAAGTGAAGTTTGGCCATAAGTTTTAAGGCATTTTCTTCTTCTTTTTATATGGAAGAAAATTCTATTTTTATTCTTGATACCCCTTAGATACCACAATCATGTAATAATTATCTTCCAAAATGGTAGAAACATATTTAATTCACATCAGACCAGGATAATCAAGATTTCATTCCTGGTCAGAGCAAAGACCAGCCCATCCTTGTATTAAGAAGTTGTTGGACTATGCTACCATAATTTTTGTAAGCTTTGTATTTGTCTAACTTTTCTTGTTCTTCTTTTGTTTATAAAATATCAGATTTTATATTTGGTCACTCAAAGTTTAACTAACAGGAGGAGGTAGAAAGCCTCCTTAATAATGGTTAGACTTTGGAATCTACCCCAGAAGAACATTCTCATCTACAAAATTGGATATTTCAGTATATACTCAGCATGGCTATGCTTTAGAATCAACTGGGAAATATATATTTTTAAATTTAAATTCTAGGTTCTCATTCTCAGACCTTCTGAATTAACATGTGCAGCAAGAGCAAGTATTAGGAACCTGGAGTTTCTTTAAAGGGCCAAGGGGGTAATTCACTGCCCTGGACCACCCCTAGTGACCCTCTTCCCACGTGACAAACCATTTATTATGTCTGTAAGATTGTGCTGGACCTATAAAACTCACAGTTGTTGAATGTGAGTTGCTTTCATGTTGATCTTTTCTCTCTAGCATATGTAAAATGAATGATAAAAATCTTAGAGAGAGTAGAGACTTCAGAACCTTGTTCTGGAAGTGATAATTGAGCTGTGTCGTAAGAGATGGATAGTTTTTATAAAGAAGAGATTAAGAAAAAGAGGGTACTTTTTTAAAAAGCTAAAGAACAAAGATCAAAAACTGAACTGAGAAATCTATATGATTGCCAAAAAAGCTTCCTCTGCCCTGGCCGAGTGGTTCAGTGGGTAAACGAGTAGCCCCGTGCCCCAAAATGTTACAGGTTTGATGTCAGGTCGAGGCAAATACCTAGGATGCAGGTTTGATCCCAGGTCAGAGCACATATGAAAGGCAACTGGTCGATGTTTCTCTCTATCTCCCCCTCTCCTCTCTCTAAATCAATTTTAAAAACAACATACTCTCTGGTGAAGATTTAAAAAAGGCTTCCCTGTTAATACCAGAATGAAATCAA
Organism: Trachops cirrhosus; assembly: GCA_028533065.1. Lineage (NCBI taxonomy): Eukaryota > Metazoa > Chordata > Mammalia > Chiroptera > Phyllostomidae > Trachops > Trachops cirrhosus. The sequence continues at coordinate 112,970,931 of CM052541.1, read as the reverse complement.
GGAGTATAAATCTGAGAGAAGCCCTTTGAATTTGGTAAAATAATGGGAAAGAACATAATTATAAGGTGAGCCACATTACTTCCTAGAAGAGTTTTCTCATCAAACTATTATCAGAATTCAGAAAAGAGTAGGAAGCATACAATTAGCAGGATTTTGGATTGTCGGTTGCTCTATCAGTGGCCAGAGAGATAGGCGGGTGCCTCTGTTGGCTGTGTTTATTAAAGGATAAACGCAGAGGATCATGACCAAGTGTTCAAGCTGTTGTCACATTCCACTGAACAGAACAGCAAATGGATTAATTTGTTCAATAAATATTTATTTAGCACATTGCTATATGCCAGGAACCAGAGATAAAGCAATGAAAAAGAAATAGAATCACAACAGTTCCAGTGTGGAAAGGACTGTTGAGATAATACAGTCCAGGGCAGGGCTTATCAGCCCTTAACGTGCACCTAGAAAACACCTGGTAACCTCGTTAAAATGCAGATCCTGTTTCAGCAGTTCTGGAGCAGGGTCAAGAATTCTACATTTCTAGCATGCTCCCAAGTACTGCCTCTGCTGCTGGGAGGGAGATCGTATTTTGAGCAGCAAGGACAAAGAGATCCAACAAATTGATGTCTGGATTTGCATCGCCTGAATTACTTTTACATAGGCAGATTTGGGGGCCCCATTGCTATCGATTTGGATTCAGAAACTGTCTTCTCAACTCCACGGGTAATTCTAAGGTTTACTCGGGTCTGGGAATTACTGCTTTTACACAACCATCCCACTTTCCAGAGGATAAAATTAGGTTTCAGCAAATAAAGAGGTTTAATCATTAGTGAACACCTGAACCAAGATTCAGGTCTGTTGATTACTGCTGGGATTACTGAGGGTGTCTAAAAAATGCTATCACCTTCCCCACATCCATTTCCGAAGAAAATGTAAAACAAGACAGAATAGTCACCTCAATTACAGATAAAGTCCAGTTAGATAATATAGCATACCTAAAGCATCGGGTGTACCTCTTCATTTAACCCAAACTCAGGCAAGCTCATACAGCCTGTTGTGAGTACAGAGAAACAGGACCATAGCCAAACTCCAGGAGGGATGGGCGGGTCCCCTGGAGGACAGTGGAGAATGCATGTTCTCTGTGGGCAGTTAGTTCCCAAAAGTAAAAAGGCAGAAAATATGCTAAACATTCCTAGGTTTTCCTTCAAAATTAACCAAAAGAGATTTTGCCACTTCTGGAGAGGCATAAGTGAAGGGGAAGAGAAGCCTGAAGAATCCTATCTGAACCTGGTAGGAAGGATCAGACATGGGGAAGAACCATTCTCAGCGAGTCTTGTTCTCTTCCTACTACCACATGGCACAGCTACCTGCAATAGGCCAGGCACTGAAATCAAGAATGATGTCAAGGCGAGGTGAGACTTGTGAATTTTACATACTAGCTGTGATTTACAGCAGTGTTTTTTCCAACATTCTTCTGCACATAAATTACCTGGGGATCTCCGTAAAATGCAGATTCTGTAGGTCTGGGATGGGCTTGAGACTCCAGATTGCTGAAAAGCTTCCAGGAGAGACCTGACCAGGTGGCTCAGTTGGTTGGAGCACCATCTTGTACACCAAAACTTTATGTTTGATTCTTGGTCAGGCACATACCTAGGTTGTGGGTTTGATTTCCAGTCAGGGCATACAGGGGAGGCAACCAATGGCTGTTTCTCTCTCATATCTATGTCTCTCTCTCTCTCTCTCTCACTCTCTCCTCTCTCTCTCCCCACTTTCTCTCTGTCTAAAATCAATTAAAAAAATATATCCTCCAGTGAGGATTTAAATTTTTTTTCTAAAAAGTCTTGCAGGGGATGCTGATAAATATACTCGTTTTTTGAGTAGCAATGGAAGGAAATTCTGTCTCACTCAATTCTGTCTCTGCTTCAGATTCGAAAAGCAAGAATATTAGTAGATTGTTCTTATTTTTTTTTTTGCCGTGGGCTGGCTATTTAAAGTTCATTGCTACCAGTATATGAAATTTAGACACAAAGAACCTTGTTGATGATAAGTAAAGTTAATTAGTCAAGTCCTTTATCCTTTCTGTGTTACCAATAAAGACACTGAGGGTCATAGGGGAACATTTGCTAGCCCAAACTCGTACTAGTAGTTGATGTGAAAATCTGGAATAAAATCACTTCTTTCTGACTCTGAGACCAGTGTGTTTTTCATTTAGCTGTGTCATTTGCAGACATACTGTGACCTTTGTTTCCCCCATATACTCCATGATGTTGTACTGATCAGATTATCTCTCTTTATTACAGTGGGATGTCTGTGGAATGGTGATGTCATTCTAAACACCTCTCAAATATTACTGTCACTCAGTTTAGCACAATATCTCCTTATTACTCTACAGGTCAAGTTTCCAGTTTCTTTCTTAGCATAATACCCTTTAGGTCCATCCAAACTGTCGCAGATGGTAAGATTTCACTCATTTTTATGGCCAAGTAATAGTCAACCTTATATATGTACCACTAGTTTTTTATCCACTCATCCATTGATGGGTACTTGGGTTGCTTCCATATATCCTGGCTATTGTAAATAATGTTGCAACGAACAAAGAGTTGCATATATTCTTTCAAATTAGTGTTTTGGGTATGTTTATATACATACATATACATACATACACACACACACACACACACACACATAAGTGGAACCATTGGGTTATAAGGCAGTTCCGTTTGGACCCTCCATAGTGTTTTCCACAGTGGCAGCACCAGCCTGCATTCCCACCAATAGTGCACAAGGGTTCCCTTTTTCTACATCCTCACCAGCCCTCACTGTTTGTTGATTTATTTATGATAGCCATTTTGACATGTGTGAGGCGATACCTCATTGTGATTTTAATTTGCATTTCTCTGATGATTAGTGACATTGAGTATCCTATACCTACTGGCCATCTGTAGGTCCTCTTTGGAAAAATGACTATTCAGGTCCTCTGTCCATTTTTAATTGAACTTTTTCTGTTGCTGTTGTGGAGTGGACTGATAACTCTTAAGACTATACTTTTTACTCTAAGAATGTTTAACTTTTCTTTCTTCTTTGGAACACTTCTGGGAGTTTGCCTAGCTGTGTTGCCAGTTTGCAAACTCCAAGACTCTTGAATAAACCTTTATTATTGATTTCTGGCCCAAACCTCCAGATCCATTGACTTTATTTGAGAAAACTAATCTCTGATAAATTACTAGCAGAAATCAATGTCCACTAGCCAAAGACCACTAGGAACTCCCACCCCTGGAAGTCAACCACGTTGCTTTCATCACTACACGTTGCATTAATGGAGAATACACAATGTGGTGATCTGTGGCTGGTGGGCTCTAGCACTGACGTCTGGAATAGTTCTTAGACCACAGTTAACTGCATGCCAATAGGCCTGTAAGGGTCATTCTTTAGCAATAATTGGAACATTTGGGGTGGCAGCAGTTTTTCCCAGAGGACTTTAAAACCAAATAAGTAGGCACTTATCTTAATCTGTTTCTCTACAGATAACCATACATTATAATTTGTCTCTCTGAAGAAAAGGACAGGAAACTTAAGGGAAAGATACATGAAGTATTCACTTGATTTCTGTTATAATCAGATTTCAAACACCCTGTATAGATAGAGAACAGCTTGGTTAAATGTGTGTACCATGGAACTATTGATTACATTTAAATATTCCATATCTCCTGTTGTTGAAGTGTTAACTCTATACTAAATGCCCATAAACTAAAGGAATACCTGTATTATTTTTCAGAAGTTAATGAACAGGAAACCCAATTGCAATATTAAAAAATTCAATCAAGACTAATTCAATGGAAGAGGTATCTATTTACATAACATTTATATAAAGATATAATTTCCTTCTATGATTTGAACCCAGCTTCATAGAGTTTTAACTAAAGGTTAAGCTTTTGGAGTAATAGGCTTCAAAACAGCTATCACTGAGCTGTCTCACTTAAAGTTTAGGTTACATTTCAAATTTATGATTTATAATATGTAAGGTGTTGGTAAAAGACAAGTAATTATTAACTGTACCTCATCTATGTAAAGGGCACTCCCCTATTACATCTATCTATATTCAATTTTTGTAAAAAACGAACATTTTCAGGACATGTTATCAAAGGCAAATGACTGCAGGTCTATTTCTGGCTGATACTGTCAGCTGGTTCTCAGCTTGTTAAAGGTCAGGTTTTCAAATATTCACCATTCTAAATTGAAATGAGTAACTGATTTTTTTTTGCGTAGAGTTAGTAAATTGTCTTGCTTTCAGAGTCTAAGTTCCTTAAATTTTACTATTCTCACGAACATCTATATATTCCTAAATGCCCCAGCATCCTTTTGAAAAAATCACAAATATTATGTTAGATAATAGAGGGAGTCAGGTGGAAAAAAGAAATATTATCTCAAGGCAAACCTCCAATCCATCAAATATCAACTGAAGTAAGTACAGAGTCTTTGACCTTACAGCCCACTGCCACATAACCCCATCTTACCACTGTGGTAATCTAGAACTTCTTTCCCAAAAGACCTTACTCTCCTGTGAAACTTGACTTTATATAGTACTTTGGTCATGCCTTTGTTGCCAATTCTTCAAACATTTCCTCAGATCATTTATTTTCCAGGTATGAATTTATCTTTTCTTCTCCATCACACATTCATTACTGGATTATCTTTTATTTCAGCAAAGACATTATTATTTATAATATCAAAACAAAAAGACAAAATGAATATCAATAATGAAAATTGATTGTATTAAGATATATTTGCATGGTGAAACATTATGGTGCCATAGAATATATTTTTTTCTTTAAATTTTCATGCTTTATCCACTTTTTTTTAACTTTTTGCTTTGAAATAATATTAGACTTATTTTAAAAAGCTGCAAGAAAATTGCATGGAGTTTCTCTCTTTTTTTAAAGGTTATTTACTTATCTTTAGAGAGGGGAAGGGAGGGAGAGAGGGAGAGCTATATCAATGTGTGGTTGCCTCTCCTGTGACCCCACAGGAAACCTGGCCAACAACCCAAGCATGTGCCTTAGAAGGGGAAATGAACCAGTGACCCTTTGGGCCACTGGCCAGTAACACTCAATCCACTGATCCAAACCAGCCAGGGTAGTTTCTGTATGTATATACCCCTCACTCATCTTCTCCAGTGTTAACATTTTATATAACTGTAATACCATTATCTAAACGAGGAAGTTAACATTTATATGATACTACTAACAAATCTATAGACAATGTTTGAATTTCACCAGCTGTCCTGCTAATGTCCTTCTTCTGGTCTAGGATCTAATTCAGAGTCCTACATTGCAGTTAGTTGTGATGGCTCCTTAGTCTCCTCTAATTTAGGACAGTACCTCAGGATCTCTTTGTTTTTCATGTACTTGACATTTTGAAAAATATTAGTCAGTTTTATTGTAGAATGTCCCTTAATTTGGGTCTCTCTGATGCTTTCTCCCAATTAAATTGATGGGGTATGCATTTGGAAATAGAGAGTGTAACTATTTCCTATTACTAGAGATTAACAAATAATATTTGATAGGAATTTAATGACAAAGAAAAATGCTGACTACAATTTTAAATAAATTAGGAACATTTAAAACTCTATTTCATATGTTCATAAATTTGGACAAACATGTATATATATAGGAAAAATACAAGTTGTAAAAAGTCAACAATAGATAGCTCTACATTAAAAGATAATTCTGTTTAGTTACTTTAGAAAATATTTGTATGCATTTCCCAAATTCTATCTAATAATCACATTGTTTGCATAATAAGAATTGGAGAAATATCCTTGACTGGAGTGCTGTATTTTCTGTAATATTTCCTAAACCCCATAGCTAGAGCTTCTCTCTTCTACTTCTTTGCATCTCATGTATGGTCTGTACTATACATTTCCTGTACTACCATTATTTGTGTCTCTCTTTCCTAGAATATTATCTCTTTGAGGGCAGACAACATGGCTCATTCAATGTTAGATTGTCTAGAGCATGTTACCAAGTGCCTATATATAGAATGCATCAAAAAGTATTCACTGACTAAATTATTCAGTTACGTAACTTCCATTTGGAATATCTCTTCTGGTATCCCACCACTTTAAGAAAAGCAACTGTGCCCTGGCTGGTGTAGCTCAGTGGATTGAGCGCAGGCCTAAGAACCAAAGGATCAAGGTTCGATTCCCAGTCAGGGCGCATGCCTGGGTTGCAGGCCAGTTCCCAGCAGGGGATACATGAGAAGCAACCACACATTGATATTTCTCTCCCTCTCTCCTTCCCTTCACCTCTAAAGATAAAAAATAAAAATAAATTAAAAAAAAAAAAAAAAAGAAAAGCAACTGTGTGTTGGTGTTGGTGGTGTAGTGGTGAGCATAGCTGCCTTAATGAAAAACAACTGTAAAAGTTCCCCTTTCATCGTTACATATATACATCTAATGTGCTCATTTTTCTATAAGTCAGTGAAAGTCTTAAAGGGATAAAAATACAAACACAAACACTCATCAGTTAATTGTTTTCTCCTGCTACATGAGAATACAGGCTAAACTAAAGAAATGTGTGACTTTTAGCTTGAGTAGAAAAGATTAAGTCACCATCAACTTCTCTAATCCTTCACAGCATCCTCTCTGCCAACTAACTTTATTCTATCTGAACACAGTCTAGACTGTAGAGCTAGACCAGATTTAAAACATATAATTCTATCATTAAATATATTTTTGAATTAGATTTCAATGTAATAGCAACCCAAATCACCTGGAATTTTACCTATTAAAGAAATTTAAACCTCAGTTTTAAAAACTGTCAAAAACTTACAGAAAAATACCATTCAGTTATACTGAAAACCTTAGCCCTTCATATTAGGTTTTGTTTTTTTTTTTAATAAACTCACTGACCAAACTTTAGGCATTTGTGTCATTGGACCAGAGAGTAATGGAAACCAGACTTAAGACATTACCTACTGAGTACCTACTACTTCTGAAATATTAATAACTTCACATACAGAATCATATTTAATTCATATAAAATCCATGCAAAGTTGGTCTTTTTGTACCCATTTACAGATAAGGAAACTAAAGCTCATGTAAGTTAACTGAATCATAAAATGTGAAACTGTGTATTCACTATATTCATAATTAGACATAAAGATAGACAGATGATAGATAGATGACAGATGATAGATAGATAGCTAAATGATAGATGGATGTATAGGGAAAAAGACTAGATGAAAACTCCTCAGAATGGAGGTTGAGGGTTGGTTAGTGAGGATGTGGAAAAAAGGATCCCTTATGCACTGTTGGTGGGACTAAAAATTTCAGCAGCCACTATGGAAAACAGTATGAGAATTTCGCAAAAAACTAAAAATAGATTGACCATATGACTCAGCAATCTCACTTTTGGACATCTATCCAAACAAGCCAAAAACACTAGCTTGAAAAGACGTATCAGGGTAGTAATTTTGTGATGTGATAGAGATGCTAGCTAATGCTAGGGTGGTAATCATTTTGTAATGTATAAATGCATCAATCAACACATTATACACCTTAACCTTACATATTATAAGTTAATTATATCTAAGTAAATTGAGAAAACAAATCTGCCTACCTCTGAAGCCAAAGTCCTTATTTTTCTATAATATGGTTTCTAAATAATGCCATATCCTTCTAAGTATGGTGTTATGTGCAAAATGCTAACATGAAAGTTCATTTGCTTCTTTAGGAATTATGACGGATGATAGTGCTGTGGTTGCCAATTCAAATGCCATATGGCCAGGCAGGGAAGTGAGTAAAGGGGCCTCAATGCAAGGCGGCAGGGAGTGGTGGAGATGGTTGACAACTGGAAAGCACGCGTGCCTGGTCCTGAGGGGGAGTCCTCTGTGCAGTCTCGGCCTATTATTGCAACGTCTGGAATCATGGACTCAAATTGCTGCACCTTCTGACTTTTCAACAGAAGTCAGAATTGAGATTCTTATGGTAAAAATGTTATTTGTCAATTTTGAAAGCTAATTCATAATACTTTAAAGGACTACATAAATCAAAATTGTGTTTGTTGGTCACATCTGTAAATAATATATAAAAAAGGCCTTGATCTCAATCATTATAAAATTCAATTTTTATATGAAAATATTACAAAGCTTAGCTGTCAAGCCCCTATTAATTTAGCATAGTATATTTTATTTCAATCATAAAGAAGCCTAAATGACTGGAATTTCTTGTTCTGAAATGTTTGATAAGATTGGCTTTATCTCCTTGTAAGTGGATTGTGTAATACTAAGATTACTCATAAAATCCAACCAGTCATGGTCTCCCTTGGCTTTGGTGTTCTTTCTCTGCAGTTTATGAACACTAAAAGTTATTGAACTGTACTACTCACATTGGCTCTGTTCTACACTGTTTCTACTACACAAAGGATTAGTCTTCCCAATTCCCACCCAGACATCCCAACTCATTGCTCTCATACACAAACATGAACTCCAAATACTAAACACAGACTATTAACTTGAAGGTTAAAGAGACAAATGAGAGATTTATAGAGTAACAATACAAACTATTTGAGGTATTGGGTATTCTCGGTTTTAAAAGGCTTTGGCCACTTACTGCTGGGCATTCTTCCCTGATGGTTTCATCCTGAGCAATTCTGCTGACCCAGCTGTATCACCAGATCTGGCCATTTCTTCTTCCCTTCTCTGTTTATCATCTCTCTGTTTTTCCCCTTTCTCTGAAAACCGGAAACTAATTTAATGCCATGCATTAAATAATGTTCCCTAACTTCCTTTTTATTTGAGCAAGGAGGTTGACCATGCTCTGAGGCTCTGTCTTATAAGGCTTGGCAAGGTATATTCCTAAATAAAGGGAGGGCTCTCTCTAATCAGGAATTCTGGTGCTGAGGATAAAATTGCCTCCATTCTTCCACCTGTGAAGGTTTAAGAAATGCATTTCACTGGGTCTTTTTGACTGTTTTGTTTTTAGATTTTTTAAATATATTTTATTTGTACAAATTAATCTATTGAAAAGCAGAAACCAAGTCCCAAGATCACTAAAAAGAAACTAATACTTTTTCCTCATATTGGATTTATTTTTTAACATTATTTTTTTTATTTTGGAATAACTTTAATTAAGGGGAAATTTGCATAGATATTTAAGTTCATGTATACCTTTTGACTACCTTTCCCTAATGTTAACATGTTACTTATCAAAACTAAGAAAGTAACATTGTTCCAATACTACTAACTAAAATACAAACTTTAACTTTGATTTATTTCACTAATGCCTTTTATATGTTCCAGGATCTAGTTCAAGATACTGCACATCTTTTAGAGAGTTATTTTTAAGAAAGCAGCTGATTTGTACCTATATCAGCATAACCTTCATAAAATGAAATTCACAACTATTTCTGCTTTATGACTGAAACGACCACCACCATCATTCATGGGTAGCATTTGTGATAATAGTGTGTGTACCTACTTTGAAATAATGACCCTCCCTTCTTCCAGGTACAATGATTCTGGACAGGCAACATTGCCCTCCCTCTGAGCAAAGCATTTCCCTGAGCTACACACCAGCTTAGAAAGATAGGAGCTTTGTAGTAAAGGATTTTGAATTATGTAGCATAGTTGAGAAGATAAATGATATGTGGGACATCATTCTAGAAGGAAGCCATAATAACTTGACTAAAAAAAACACACATTTTCTGTTAGTAAAGTAAGCCAGTCAGAGATACACAAGTATCATATGATTTCACTTATATGTGGAATCTAATAAGCAAAAAACCTAACAAAATAGAAACAGACTCATAGAGACAGAGAACAGATTATATTTTCTAATTTAATAAAATCCTGACTATTTCTCAGCTTAATCTGTATTGAACCAACTCATTCCTTTTAATACATGCAGAATGTTCTATAAAATAACCATCCCAGAATTTGATCCACCATTAATAGACATGTAGGTTGTTTCCAGAATTTTGTTATTATACAATAGATTAAATTTTGACAGAAAGAGATGGAAACAGAGTCAAAGAGGACTTCTGGCCAACATGGAGGCATAGGTAGAAATGCTTTGCTTCCTCACACCACCAAAAGAAGATAACAACCAATTTAAAAACAAAAAACAAGTAGAACTGCCAGAAAATCAAACTTCATGGAAGTCTGACAACCAAGGAGTTAAAGAAGAAACATTCATCCAGACCGGCAGGAGGGGAAGAGACGGGAAGCCGGGGTGGGGAGGACACGAGTCAAGGCAGCAGAGCAGGCTGGTGAGGTGGCGGCTGGTGGACCAAGTGGCCCCACATTCAAGCACAGAGGAGAACAAGACAGACTGCACAAACCCAGGGTTCCAGTGCAGGAAACTGAAGCCTTAAAACCTCTGGCTGTAAAAACCCACAGGGGTTGCCACGATGGGAAAAACTCCCAGTCTCACATGAGAGTTCATTGGAAGGTGAGGCTAGGACTGAGCCAGTGAGCTCATTGTTCCCTCTCTGACCTCTCCCCTCCCCCACAGACAGTGCCACAACAAAGCAAAGAGGGTTGCTCCGCCCTGGCAAATACCTAAGGCTCTGCCCCTTACAATGTAACAGGTGTGCCAAGACAAAGAAATACGGCCCAAATGAAAGAGCAGATCAAAACTCTAGAAAAGAACTAAGGGATAAGGAGATAGACAAAATATCAGATGCAGAGTTCAAAACACTGTAATCAGGGTTCTCACAGAAATGATTGAGTTCAGTTACAAAATGAAGGAAGAAATGAAGTCTATACAAAGTGAAATAAAGGAAAATATACAGGGAACCAAGAGTGATGGGAAGGAAACTGGGACTCAAACCAACAATTTGGAACAAAAGGAGGAAATAAGCATCCAACTAGAACAGAATGAAGAAAGAAGAATTCAAAAAAATGAGGGGAGGCTGAGGAACCTCTGGGGCAGCTTTAAATGTTCCAACATCTGAATGATAGGGGTGCCAGAAGGAGAAGAGGAAGAGCAAGAAATTTAAAACCTATTTGAAAAAAATAATGAAGGAAAATTTTCCCAGTCTGGTAAAGAAACTAGACATGCAAAGCCAGGATACTCAGAGAGTCCCTAAGAAGTTGGATCCAAGAAGAAACACACCAAGACACGTCATCATTGAGTTACCCAAGATTAAAGATAAGGAGAGAATCTTAAAAGCAGCAAGAGAAAAGAAGAGAGTTACCTGCGAAGGAGTTCCAATAACACTATCAGCTGATTTCTCAAAAGAAACCTTACAGGCGAGAATGGGCTGGAAAGAAGTATTCAAAGTCATGAAAGGCAAGGACCTACATTCAAGATTAATCTATCCAGCAAAGCTATCATTTAGAATGGAAGGGCAGATGAAGTGCTTCCCAGATAAGGTAAAATTAAAGGAGTTCATCATCACCAAGCCCTTATTATATAAAATGTTAAAGGGACTTATCTAAGAAAAAGAAGATAAAAAAGTATGAACAGTAGCCCTGCCTGGTGTGGCTCAGTGGATTGAGTGCTGGCCTGGGAACCAAAGGATCACCAATTCAATTCCCAGTCAGGGCACATGCCTGGATTGTGGGCCAAGTCCCCAGTAGGGTGTGCTCAAGAGGCAACTGCACATTGATGTTTCTCTCCCTCTCTTTCTCCCTCCCTTTCCCTCTCTAAAAATAAAAATAAATCTTTAAAAAAACACATTTGAAACCTATTTTCAAATAGGTTTTAAACTTGAGGTGGTGAACACATAATATAATATACAGATAATGTATTATAGACTTGTATGCCTGAAACTTATATAATTTTATTAACCAATGTCATCCCAATAAATTCAATAAAAAGCACATTTTAAGATTTTGTCTTATGTTTTCTGACTACTGGTATTTAGCATATTGCTTAGAAAATATATATTATTAGGGCAATATATCATCTTAAACCATTTATATTATGTTTGGTGTCCTTACCAGGTTAACCAGAATTTTGCAGAAAACCAAGCAAAACCAAATAAAAGGTTTCTTCCAAAGCCTTGAAAACCAACCAAAGACAAAAGCCAGTTTTGTGATTAGAAACATCTGGAAAGCATTTGGTTAAAACAAAGGCCTAATCAAAGATCTAATATACTAATGTTCACCACATGACTTGCAGTGTTTCCCAAGCTTAAATGTACTAGAGAATCATTTTTTTAAAAGCATATTAACTTCTCAAAGAAATAAAACTTTAGAAGTGTTGGGCAGTGTATGTTCTTATTGACTCCAAACTGGATAGGAATTTAGACTTTTTATTTATTTATTTATTTATTTATTTATTTATTTATTTATTTATAATTTTATTTTTACTGTTTATGCTGTTTCAGGTGTTCCCACTTTTTCTACCTTTCTCCCTCTTCACCCAAACCACCCCATGCCAATTCTCATAGAAGTCTTTTCATTCAAACGTTCACTCTCACAGTCATCCTCACAGAGGATGCACCAATTCCTACTTCCAAAGACATGTACAGTGTTCCTTCCACTTCTAGAAAGCACTAGTTAGAAGAAAGAACCCTTTTATTCTATGCCTGAAGTTGTCTACTACTAATGTTCCTGAATCAGTCCAAAGTTACTTCTCCAACGTCACAAAGGACATTCCGTGGGATACTACTTCACATGGCAAGCTGAAGCTTGACTTGAGGTCAGCATTTCTGAATCACCAGTTTATGTCAAGGACATTGTTTGTAATAATCTCTTCCTGGGCTTCTAGAAAAATCTCTAGTGGTGCTGAATATGGCCTTAGTCACACTCTTGCTTTTTCAGATGACTTTTTCCAGAGGGTGGAGCAATGAGGTAAGGAGGACGCCCTAGCATGAGACTGTAGGCAGGTAGAGCCGGTTTGACAGCTGTCTTACTCATTCTCAGTTGTGGAAAGGAAATTCCTGCCCTGCCCATGACTGAGGGAATCACAGATTTAAGAAGATGGTTTAGAAAAGCTACATTGTCTTTGAAAAAAGTCCCCTGTTATTCATGAACAGTAAACCCACAGCAAATGTGAGGCTCTGTATTGTGAAAACAAGCATCTCTGTCAGAGGATCTTATCAGGGGATCTAAGAACTGTGACAACCAGCATTTTGAGAACATTTTTATACAAAAAGAAAGATAATTCCCTTACTTGCCACAGACTTCGAATGACCTCTGAGGTTGAAATATATGCATAATACATACATATATATGTTTGTGTGTCTATATATACATATCTTGCTTTGTAAACAGTAGTTTTATATAAATATAAAGTTATGTACCTTCAAAGCTCTCATTCAAATAAAGACACTTATTCAACAAACAAAACATCTTTTAAAAATTTTAACAACTTATACATTCACAAAGTAGTCTATTGATTAAGATCCCAACAATGATTATAGTATGCCTACTACAGAATTTATAGACATCTATAACAGTTTGTAGATTGTTACATGTATTGCTTTTTCAAGAAATGTAATTAATGCAAATGCATGATATAGAAATCCTCATTACAGCAAGAAAAATATATTGATTATGCCCAGTATGTAAATGATTATTCTCACTATGACAAAAGAATAATAATCTTTTCATGGTAAAAGATAGATTTTACCAGGCCAAGGGTCCCTGAAGCTCTTCCAGGAAGTTTCAAAGTAAAACCTGGCTACCCGTTCCAAAAATTAAATGCAACAGCAGAAATCTCTAGTTATCCCTTAAACAAAAACTATGAAAATCCATTTTTATTAATTGTGCCTTAAGTACATGACTTGTTACAAATAAAAATAAAAATTTTAGAAACTAGTTTATGCCACTGACCCAAACTTGGTTTTTATATGCCTGTGAATGCCTAGGATAAGAAGTTTCATCATGAAGTACATACTATGTCACAAAATTAACAACTATTTATAACTTATACATTAAAAAAGTGCTCTGTCTAATCACGGGAGCAAAACTTTCTGAAAATAATCTACAGAAATACATAAGCACATAGAGGTTTGAGATAGATGAAGAACATTTTCTACACTTCATATATGTCATTCATAAAGGTCATTACATATATACACAAACACAGGCCCATTCATTAATTTGGGGTATATGGATATTGCATGACTGTGCGTACACATATATGTATACATGAGCCAAATTTTGATAATGTTTCTAGCAACACCATACTTTGAAGTCCCAAATGCCAGAGAGAAAATAAAACTTAATGTGAAAACCACTTTTCCTTTTTTAAAAGTAAATTTTGAAATGGAAAAACCAACCCAACAGTCCTCTCTGCAACATGTACCAATTTCTCAAAGGCTGAGTCAAGAACCCCTTCAGTTTTCTCCTACCTAACAGACCATAAGAGGGCTTTCTGTCCTTCTCTTCAGGAAGTCTGATCATCTCCAGTGTTTTGTCTTAAAAACTGCTTTCCAAGATGAGATGTGACCACGCTTGTTAAGTTCATTCTGCTGCCCGCTCTGCACCTGCTGCCGCCCTATAGATTGGCACTTTATAGATCCGCCCACATGGAGACCGCTGCCCACCACTGTACTCCGAAGGAGAGAGCGCTGAGTACAAACATCACCCACAGCACCACACAGGCACCAAGTCCTAACCAAAAGATTCTGGATTTGGCCTCTAAAGCAGCTTTATTTTCATGAAGGGATGCCTTCCAGGACTCAAACACCCAATGTCTTTTTCCATTTTTTCCATATGACTTCACCAGTGCAGGCCAACCATTAGTTTACCAGTGACACTCTGGACTGCACCCAGTCACATGACAATAACAAGATAATTGTCACCCTACAGGCAATACAGCTGCTGTTGAACAATTCACAGAGAAGACAGACTGCAACTACACTGCCTTTTCCTTGTAAATGATGTTAATCATGAAGTTATTTGTGTGTGTATGTTTTGCTGTATTTTTGCTTTTTTAATTTAATTTTTCTCTTTATCAAAATAAAGTTTCAAGGACCATAAGGGTCTATTACAGTGTTGAAAAGACCAAATATAATTCTACACAAATATTAGGAAAAGAGAATGAATGAAAACCTGATGCCACTGGGTGTCTGATTTTGGAACTTTTGGGTCCATTAGCCTCTTCCTCTTCTGTAGCAAACCGTGCAGCCACTTCAGTGTCATCATTGCTGCCCTGCTGCAACACGGTGGCCCTGTGCCAACTCTGGAATGCAGGGTGCAACAAACGTGGGTTTACCGTGGTTTGTGCAGAGTGTAACGCAGTAATTAATAAAGAATAATATAAAAACAAACTCTGTTTGGCATACTGACAACTGTAAACCTACTTTTGCCAAACTATGGTATGTATATATATATATATTTAATGGAATGCTTTGATAATACTTCAAAAATACACTAATAATATTTTAATATAATTAAATATACAAAGAATTTTCTTTGAAAGTTAAAATAGTCTAATTCTATGTTAGCATTACTTTGTGCAATAACATAAAATTATAAATTAGAAAAAAGTATGTGTATAGACATACATGTCATATATTATAAGCAGATGTGGTTTATAGTACTATTTATTCATAACCTTAACATTTTAAAAACATTTATAAATGCATAAGAAAGAGAAAATCTGGAACTACATTATCCTCATTGTTTTTAAATCTTTGCGCATTTGCTCCTTAGTCTGTAGCAATGTGATCTGCATCCTCAGCACTTCACTAAATCCATTTCTCCAAAACATCAATGGAATATGTTCCTGCAGTGTTATGAACTTACTGTTGGACTGTGTGGTGCTGGGTGCAGGGAGCATAAGAACAGTAAGAGACAGAACAAGAAAGAGGGGGAGGCCCTTATCATCTTTCCCCATCAATTCTCTTGACAGCAAGGCAGACAGGAATGCCTTCCTCAACCTCCCATATTCTCATGCCCTTCTCCCTCTGACCTACTTAGGCTCTCTGTTGTTCTTCTGTAACATCTCTCACCTCTTCCAAATGTCCTTTGATACTATTGTAACTGCTTCATTTTATACAAATGTAAATTGCACACAGAGAAGGAGAAACCATGTTGCTGACCTGCCCCAAGCCCACACCTGTGTAGAAATGGGTGGGCGTCAGTCTCTGGAGTCTCAGCACAACTGGAGAACCAATGGCTGATCGTCTTACCTGGCTGCTCAGCTCACCTCTGCCACCCTCTACTTGGCTCTCGAGGATTCCTCATTCAATCGCTTTCCTTCAATTATTTGCTTCAAACCTTATCGATTCCTAAAATCCTGTACCATGTATCTAGCCACTTTTACAAAAAAGTTGATTAAATCTTTTAACAAAATAGAGAATATTAACAGTGCTTTCTCTCAGTATCTCTCCTTCCCATTTTTACACCCATCCATTCTCCAAAAGGCATGAATGGATACACTCCTTTGGTGGGGAGGTAACCCTCTTGTCCCTCTACACAAACTTCAGCCATCATTTATCTTCGGCTCCGTCCTTGAGCTCTTGTCCTTACTGCTGTTCTCTTTGTTGAACATTTCTTTTAAAGTCTGTCATATCCTAAAGCTAAAGCAAACTGCCTCAACATTGCTTCTCTCTCAAACCACTGTTCTATCTCTTTCTGCCCTCTTAAATGAGGTACATTTGTCATCTATCTCATTGCTTTTACATCTTTGCCCCTTTGCTCCTTAGTCTATAGCAATGTGATCTGCATCCTCAGCACTTCACTATATCTATTCTCTCCAAAATATCAATGGCCCCTAATGGTCAAATCCAATAACCTCTTTTCACTTTTACCCAAATTTCAGAGCAGCTGACATTCAGTCTATGGAAAACATTTCTTCTGTTGTCCACAAAACCATTTTCACCAAGTCCTCTGTTCAATCTGCCTGTGGAATTCTCGGACACTACTGCCTACACTAGCCTTGCAGCCCTTTAACTTGGGGATCCTTCACGGCTTCCCCCCCACCCCGCCCCATTCATAATATATCCTTTAGAAATGACCTCATCTCTACCTATTAGTTACAAGTATTCAACTGCAACTGAAAAAAACCTCACAAGACTCTATAGGACATTGATACAGTAAGTAGGAGTTTACTTCTTCCCATGCAACAAGAGTAATTCAGATTGGTATGGCTGATGTTTAGAGATTTGAGGTGTCAAGAGAAATTCCTTTGCCTTTTCTAGTGTCAGACATTATGGCTGGTTCAGCTCAGCCATCATTTCCAGAGTCCAGACCAGAAGATAAAGTGGAAAAGAGGGCAGAGCCTTAATTATGAGAGCAAAGACTTTCCTATACATCCCCATTAGACTTCACCTTATGTCTCATTGGTCATAATTGTGTTACTGGTCACATCAATTTGCAAAGGATTCTGGGAAAGTGTCATTGGAGAAAGATGTAGAAATGGGTGTTGAGTGAATCAGCTTACAATATATTTAATAACTTCATCATCCTTAAGGCCCCAATGGAAATGACACATGCTATGTAAAATATTACCTGAGTCCTTATGTGTACAAATGTAGCACTTTGCATATAGGTCTTTTAGAGCATCTGCCACCTTACACTGAAGTTTTTGTTTAGGTGTTTGATATCATGGTCCTTACCCTCAACTCTCCAATTAGATTATGAACTCCTTGATTGCAACCAGTAATAAATCCATCAGTGGATTTGTAACCTGTCAGTGCCCAGCACATATATAGACATATGCACATATATTTTATATACAAAATATCTATATGTATATATGTTAAATATTCAAAGTAAAATTGAACACTATACTGTAACTATTTGAATTCCTGTTGTATTGATCTTCATTACTCTCTTTATTGCTCAGATCTAGACAATATTTTAACTGAAACTGAAGCAATATGCAAAATACTCGATACTGGAATCTATTCCTGGCCCTTCTGAGCTCTCAGGTCAGTGCCAGTGTGATATCTCAGCAAGTTGGAGTACATGTATTTTTTTCTGTTCATTTCATATTGCACTTCTCTTTTCCTGTTCTCATCACAGTTGCTTTTGCCCTTTGATCCACCTACTCTCCTATCCTACAGCAATCATACAGCAAATTTGGCACTCACTGTCTATGATACTGTTATATCTATTGCTCCTCTGCTGCCTTTGTTTGATGGGACTACATGTTTCCGAATGTTTATCCTGTAGGCAAATGTTTGGATTCTTGTCACTGGGAGAAACAGAAATGAGTGAGTGTCTCTAGGAAGGGGAGGAGAAAGTAGGAAAAAGAATAAGATTTTTTAACCAGAAATCTGCAAAGCTGACAGTCTTTTTGATCCTATTTTCCATTTTACTTTTACTTTTGTAGTTATCTTACCACCCATCTCTGCGGTGTTGCCAAGAAATGGAAAACTGTTACTTAATGACTATGTTTCACATCTTTCAGTATCAACAAGAAGGGAAAGTAAAGTGTCAGGTACTTGACTCTTTGGCTTAAGTTTATTCCAGGTTAATATCTTATCCAGGAATAGTCATTGTACTTACCTTTTTTTCATTAACTGAAATGTTGTTGATATGGGTAATTATTTACATTATCTATTTAAAAATATTGGTAGAGCTTGAAATGTTCTTATTTTTAGAGAAATAAAACAAATTATAAAGTATATTGTCAAAAAGTATGAGAGAAGACCATTATAAGAAATTATTTTACATTAATAACATATCCTACTGGTTTCAT
This sequence comes from Trachops cirrhosus, assembly GCA_028533065.1. NCBI lineage: Eukaryota > Metazoa > Chordata > Mammalia > Chiroptera > Phyllostomidae > Trachops > Trachops cirrhosus. The sequence continues at coordinate 112,952,333 of CM052541.1, read as the reverse complement.
TTCTTTGGAAAACACTGACTGAAGTAGAGACTAAGCATATAATAATAGAAGATTCTCTTTGTGAATGAAAGTTTTAACTTGCTATTGGCCGGCATTTTATCCACGGGTAAGACAGGACCCCTTTGCCCCAAGTCTTTCCATAGTTGTCTCCTTCTGATCACTTCAGTCCTTTTTCAAATACCATCTCCTTTGAAATGCCCTTTTCAGATTATCTTTAAATATTGCCCCATATTCCAGGTGCTCTCTATCCCATTACTCTGTTTTATTTTCTTTTTAAGGCCTATCTGAAATCCTGTCAAAACAGAAAAGAAAATAAAAAAAAAACAACAGTGGCTAATTTACAAACTCTCTTTTGCTGGCCCCAATACAGACCCTGGAAAATAAATGCGTACTTTCCCCGAATCCCTTGCAGCTGAACATGTCCACATAACCCAGTTCAGTCCAGTAGGGGGACACATGCTGAGGGTTCCTGGGAAAGGTGTCTAAACTCTTGTTGAAAGAAAAAGAAAGGTACAAGAAGGGAATTTTTTGATCTCAGATGAGATGCCTGCAGGTATAATACCCATCTTACACAGTCAATGGCAAAAATAATGAACACTGAAAGCTATCACACTAAGGAGTACAATGTGAAAGAGGAGGAACCCTGAGCTCTGAGGTCGCTGTTTGATGGCCTGGGCATACCTGATGCTGCTTTTCTCTGGATGTTTTTGTTCTGTGGACATTGATCCTCCCCATAGATTAAGCCGCTGTTGTTTGGGTTTTCTGTTATTGGTGGCCAAAAGCAACTCTCCAAAAAAGATAAAAAAGAAATGATCTTATTTATTCACTTATTTACTTGATTTTTGTTTATACTCCACTTTTTAATCTATAAGCAAGTGAAGTACCAGACCTTCTTTGTCTATTTCAATGTGGTATTATTCTCTGCCTCTGTAATGGTGCCTAGTACATAGAAAACATTCAGTGAATGTGCCTCAATGGGCAGATTATAAATGAATGTAAATGAATGAACTTAATTCTGCTTCATATATTCTTAGGGCACATGGGGGTGATAATGGGATGATGAAGCCAGGACATCTTAAGAACCCACATACTGAGTAAGCTGAGAACTCTTAAAAGGAAAGGTTTAGCCTGCTTTTTCCATTAAGTGATTTTCATATAATTTTGCCAGGAAGCAGGTTGTTTTGCCAGACCTATTATTCTAAAAAAATGTAATGAAAGCCTGGGGGTTTTGAACCAGAAACCACTATCTATAGAATTATATAATATCAGAAAACATCCTAGAGTTTTCCAGATCTTAAGCACATTGATTTTAGTGATTTAACATTTGGACACATTGTTGGAGATTCTGTCATTTAGACTTCTTTTGTTCAATAGAAATATGTGAGCCACATATATGATTTTATAATTTATAGTATGTATATTTCAAAAGTAAAGTCATAGGAATTTTAATACTCTTATTTAACCCAACATCTTTAAAATATCACTTACTATGTTACATGGGTGAACACGTGGTTGGTATAATGACTAGTGGGATATTTAAAAATTTTTGAACTCAGTAAGTTAGTGAGTATTTGACAGTGTACCTCTCAATTTGGGCTACTCCCCTAAATATTGAACAGCACAGGTTTAGATTAAATCATGCTGCAAAACAAGTCTCATTCTCTTGAGCTCTCCTGACATTTATGTTTTTAATTAAACAATTACTAAAACATTTTAATATGGTAGGCCCTGTGTTACTGCAAATGCACAGATAAGTATCGTTACTTTCCTTCATCTATTACACCAAGGAGCACATAATATTAATAAATTCATTTAAAAAATAGGTCATAAAAATTCTGTGAAATATTATAAAGGAAAAATGCATAATACAGTGAATTTTAACCATTTTCATTTCTTGGCACACATTCACTAATTACTAAAATTCTGCAGCACACCAAAAAATATATTATTTGCTGATCTAACCAAAAAAATAGGTATAATTTTGGCTTATTCACACCTGACGGCTATTGTTGTGTTAGCTGTTGTAATTTTTTATTTGACAGTCTAAGGCAGAGGTGTCAAACTCATTTTCACCAGGGGCCACATCAGCCTCATGGTTGCCTTCAAAGGGTCAAATGTAATTTTAGGACAGTATAAATGTAACTACTCCTTAACGGTTAAGCAAGAGCTGGGTGCTACTGCTGGAGACAAACAAGGTACCAGGCCAGATAAAACAAGGTGGAGGGCTGGGTTTGGCCCGTGGGCCTTGTGTTTGCCACCTATGATCTAGGGGAAAAGAGGTCATTGCCCCTGACTAAATCAGGGTTTACATGTTTCAAAAATCCTTGCGGCACACCACTGTGCCGCAGCACACCGACTGAAAATCTCTGGCACAGAGTATTACTGGAGCACTTGGGGGAACACTGGTTAGGAGGACAGGCCTCCTAGAAGATGAAATGCCACAGCTTTGCCTTAGGGAGTATGGGAGTTTAGCTTAATAAAAGACAAGGATGAGGGGTTTCCAGGCAGGGGATCATCATTGAGATTAAAATGAACGAAAGCAAACAAAGTCTCACTGTATACTAACCATAGGGAGTTGAATGTTGAAAGGAAGGGAGACTGGAGAGAGAGAAATAAGAGACCTTAATAAGGGGGACTTTGGACACTGAACGTTCATTTTATAAAATGTTTCCTTTCCTTTCTCATCTTCTATGATATTATGCAGAATGGCTCTACTACTCTTTCACAAAACAAGGTTTCTAATCCCACTGTTCACTTCTTCCAACCCTGCAACTCTGCTACTACATAAAATGTAGACTCTTGTCCCAACTGTTCTCATTTTATCTTTTCTTAGTCTCATTTTATCTTTTATTCTTGTCATCATTTTTCATTGTCTCTATGATGATAACTTTTAAATGACCATTTTCAACACTGACCCATTGTCTACAATGGCATGGATTGGGGAAGTATAATTTAAAAAATATCTCCCAATACAGAAAAGTCTCTCCACAAAGGTAGAAGACAAAAAAACAATTTTCTAACTGAATAAACACTAAACCAGAATGTGAAATGTATTAAAGGCAGTCTTCCAAGAAGCTGCAAAGACAAGAAGAATATATCTCACCCTTTTATATAACCAAGTAAGATATAACCCATTTTACACATATTTTTTAAAAAAATCCATAACAACTAGTCCTCAGGTAAGAGGATTTGAAATATTTGTCACACAAAATTCATTCCATCTTCACCTGGTGACCATCTGTGTTAGCTAACTAACTTCATCTGGAAGAGGGACAAGGCTCTCATCCCTTTAGGACAGGAGGTAGTTTTACAACTGGGAGCAAGGCGGCAGGTACCGAGTTCCAAGTCAGTCTCCTTCCTCCCAATGGGAACTGGTAGACAGGGGTGCTATCTCCCTTGATGTTTGCATTTCAAAGGCTTACAGCTTCAAGAGAAGGGCATTCTTGGGCCAGAAAGCTGACAAAAAGCATATCTTGTCTTCAAAAATATTTATATACATGTGAACAGATGATAAGATGCCTACATTACAAGTTCTCTGAGGTAAATGCTGTAAGAAAAAGGAGGGGAGGAAAATCCCTGTGCTTATTTTTTTTTTTATTTTTTTAAAGAACATTTTTTAAAGATTTTTTTATTTATTTATTTTTAGAGAGAATGGAAGGGTGGGAGAAAGAGAAGGAGAGAAACATCAATGTGTGGTGGCCTCTCGCACTCCCCATACTGGGAACCTGGCCTGCAATTCAGGCACGTGCCCTGACTGGGAATCAAACAGGTGACCCCTTGGTTCATAGGTCAGCACTAAATCCACTGAGCCACACCACCCAAGATGATTTTCATAGAGAGAACTGAGTCTCTTGTTTTTAATTTATATTAATCTTTACACATGCTTTCTCCATGATATCTCTACTTGGATAGTTCACCATCACCTCCAACGAAATACATTTAAATATCAAGTGTATTATCTTCTATCTAAACTTATTTCTTCACTTCTGCTAATAATTTTACTTATTTTCTAATGCCAAAGCTTAAAATCTCACAGCAATTTTTGAAACAGCTCTTTTTTCAGTCTACACTAAATTCTCAATTGTTCCTATTCACTTTCTTCCAACTTTTTCATTACTATACTACCCCCTTGCCTCAGGCTTAGGTTATGCGAAGATGTACTAACTTAGTGTTTTGCTTGTACCTTATACACTTTTGGTCTCCTGACTGATCTTCACAATCATCTATAGTCTAGTCATCCTTGTTCAGAATCTACCCTTGATTTTTACGAGCTATAAGAAAGAGAACTCTAAGAAAAGGTAACTACTATGTGAACTTGGTCTTTCTGTATATTTCACACTAACCTAATTCCTTAGCTCAAGTCCGAGTACTCCTTACTGATTATCAAACACACTATGCTCACTTGTGAACTTCAGGTTTTTATTCACAAACTTCCTTTTTCCTAATTTTCTTTCCTCTTCTCTTCCCACGATAGCATTATATGCATAATATATAACATAAGCATTATATGTAATATAGGAATAGATATAAGTTTAGCATTTATCATAATTTATTCAACTTAACTTGTTTAGATTTCATCTTCTAGTCATGTGTCCCACAATGTGATGTCTGAGACATCATTCCCATTGTCTCCAATCCCTCTGGGTTCTAGCTTTCCACAAAGTTTATTGCTACTCATTTTATAACCTCTAGAATAAGACTAGAAAACAAGTAATCTGTATTTTAGACATGATCTCTCCCAAGCTCTGTATTTATAAATAATACATCTCTTAAACAGCTGAAGTTTACAAAATTAAATGATTATTTTTATAGAATTGCCCTTGTTAACTTTCCAATAAATTATTTATAATTCTGATATGCCTGTTAAAATGTTATTCTTGCCCTGGCTGGTGTGGCTCAGTGGACTGAGCACCAGCCTGCAAACCAAAGGGTCGCCAGTTCAATTCCCAGGCAGGGTACATGCCTGGGTTGTGGGCCAGATCCCCAGTAGGGAGACATATGAGGTAACCACACATTGATATTTCTCTCCCTCTCTTTCTTTCTCCCTTCCCCTCTCTCTAAAAATTAAAAAAAAAAAAAACTTTACTCTCAATGTTAGTAGTTATATCAGGCAAAAATACTCATTAACTGTGAAAATGTTTCCTTAGCATTGGTCAATAGAAAAACCAAATTTCCTTCTTGGAAGCCTGGGCAATTTAATCTAAAATATTAAACTTTATGAACAATTCTTTGGAAACCCATATAAAGAAAGCATTTCTTCTTTCTACAATGCATTGGCAATGGAAAATACACTTATATAAAGAGGGACAGTTTATAAAGAGGGACAATATCTTAATATGCAGCTTAAATAAAATAATGAATAAATGAATATTATGGCTTAAAATACATTAAAGCAGCATATAAAGGCAAGGGCATGCTTTACTCATGTGCAACTGTCTACTGGCTAGAAAATCATATGGTAAAACTAAGTATTCAATTATTTAATTTTTGAATAGATGCTGACTGATTATTAAGATTCAGTTCCTCAACAAAGCATTCCCTCTGCCAACTACCCAAACTGACAGTAGTTTTTTTTTTATCTTAATACCACAATATTTATATTTGGCATTTATATCATTCTATAGTATAGATGTGCTAAATAAATAAATGCTAAAATGAATGGAGGAATTCCTCTCATTTAAAAAATTCAACTTGATCCATGTCATTTTAACTCTAATCATGGCCATGGAAAGCTTTCAAGTCAAACCCAGCCTTCAGTGCCAAAAGGGTTAAAATGACATATTCTAAACTGTCTATGCATCCAGTTGCTCCTAACAGCTGTTAACAGAAGCTTCAAAAAGTTTCATTTCTGACAGATTTATGTGAATTTCTTCCTTGGGAATTGAAAATGTGCAAATAAGAATTCAGATATAAAAAGTCTTTGAATAAATGTTAAAGATCAGTCTTGGAAATACAAGAAAGCTAGAGAATTTAGAAGTAAGCTTGTCAGTCTACATCACATTTCATTTGTTAATCATGTGGCTGCGTATCTCCCCTTTTATGTGGAGACACACCACACAAACCATGAATCATTAGAAGGGCAAGGTGAATTTAGACAATGGGTAAAATTCCATGTCATCAGTCCCTACAGAGAGGGACGTAAGATCATGTTCAGTTTATTTCTTGTTGGTCCTGTGAGCTATTCTTTGTATTAGGGATTTCAGATTAATTAAATATCAGAAACAGTATTTCTCAGTGTAAGCAAATGCCTTATAAAAGGTATAAAACAAGCCATATATAGCATGTAGTTGATATATATATATATATTTATATATATAAACTTGAAATAAATATTTCTGGAAGGGAGATAACCCACTAGGATGTAAAACTGAAGAGTAGAGTTTTAAATAACTCTGAATGGACTGAGTGTTAGCAATAAGCTGAAGCTGAGCACTTCTCCATGAGCACATGAAAACACCCATTTAATCTGTGTCACTCAAAACCACCTGTCACGGCTGCTATAGAGAGAATTATTTGCATGACAACACACAGAAAAGCTGTGAAAAGTAATTGAGAATGATATTTTGGAAAACTAGAATGAATTTACAATTTCTTTCCAGTTTTTTTTTAAGCAACAACTTTAAGTAGTTGGACAAAGTGGCATTACCCATAAAAGTACTTTAAGAGCTATTTAAAACTCTGTTCCAGAGTTCAGTTCAATAACATAAAAATATATTATTTGAGCTTCTATTACATATCAAGCACTTGCCAGGCTCTGGGGTAAAAAAGAACAAGTAACACATCATCATAAAGCAGGAAAAGAGATAGAAAGGTTTAAAGTACCTCATGATAACTAATGTGATAAAGGAAAAGATTAAGTGGACAATGGATGCATAGGTAGAGGCCATTTCCTTCGAAAAAATAACAGAACACATAACATTTGAGCTACTTAAGCCTTATGGAATAACTAAGATTTTTGCAGAGGTAAAAACATATTCCAGGGAGAGGTAAAATAGGAACAAAAGCACGGAGCATTGAAAGTGTATGCATAAAAAGAATAATTCAGCATGGTTTTGGTGAATAGCAGGAGCAGAGGGAGAAATGATTGCTGGGAGGTAAGACTGAAAATTACTTTGTGGCAGACTGATAATTTAAATTTAATTAAGCAGTTATCAGATGAGGTATGAGGTACGATATGTAAACATAATCTGAATGTCCTCAGGTGCCTCCAACTTGCAGGTACAAATGATGCCATATTAGCATCAAAACCCAGTGTGGCTCACTTGGTTGGAGCATTGTCCTATAACCGATGGTTGCAGTTCAGGCAGGGCACATGTCTAGTGGTCATTTGATCCCTGTCCAGGCGTAGGTGCCTGCAGAACCCCCACTCTGACTGTGTTTGCGTAAGCTCTCCACTCTGGGTACACATGGGAGGCAACCAAATGATGCTTCTCTCTTACATGGATATTTTTCTCTCTCCCTTCCTCTCTCTTCCTTCCTCTCTCTCAAAAAAAAAAAAAGGAAAAAAATGTCCTTGGGTGAAGACTAAAAAAAGACACCCTGACATTTAGGTCTCTGTAACTTCGGGTTCATCACCACTGCCTTCATCTTTAAACAACTGTGGAGCCCAGAGGACAGTCCTACACTATCTATAAATTGTTCCTGTTGGCTGCTCGTGCAGTCACATGAACTCCGCATGAGATGAAGAACCTTCTGTTTCTGAGAGTGCTTTGTTTCCTGCTGTTCTTCCACGGGGGAGCTGAGTTGCAACTCATACCAATGAGTTGCATCAGCAGAATGATGTGACCTGTTAGTGCGATGGAAACTGGGAACAGGGAAGCCTAACCTAGGTTTGGAGGAGTGTTAGATAGAAGTTAGGTGGAAGTTACTAAAATGTAGTGGGATGGGGTCCACAGTGCTCAAATCAAAAGCCCATATGTAACTTTGAGTAGCTGCCTTAACTTTGATTCACTGCCTCCATTCACATATCTGTTTTACAAACGATGATGAGATGTGGTTTGGATCAAGAAAGGGACCTGGGTTAACAGTCTTCCACACATGCTTACATGTGGGGAGTCACATCCCCCAGAGGAAGCTGGTACCACCTTTACCCACTAATCAATACATAACTCCCTCACCCCATCCCACTAACTATATAAGTCCTCAGGACAAAGTATCTGATGCCTTGTCACCCTTTGCCTATGTCTTTCTCCCCCAACCCCCACCCCTAGCAAGGCCCATTCTCTTCCCTGAGAGCACACTGCTAATAAACCCTATTTGCATACTAACTGTCTTGCTGATCTGTAATTCTTTACTGTGTCAGCAAGAAGAAACAAATTTTTGCCACAGCAGAACAAGTGGCTAGGAAAAATTCCCTGGGAAACTGATGACTGGTATATGTCTTTAAAGACTAAGAAAGATTAATAAGCTGAAGAGGAAGGAAAGAACATTTCAGGCAGAGATCCAATTATTTAAGTCCTGAAATATCATACTAAAAAGCATGGATTTTATTCTCTTATCAATGAGAATGCATTGAAATTTCTACATAGACAATGAAATGATTAGATCTCAGATTTGGAGAGAAAATTTTGGCAGCTTAGGAGAAGGTAATTTAGCATGGGCCTAGCCTGGAATAGAATCACTATTTAAGTTGAGATATTGCAATAACTAGAGCAAAGAGAGTGAAAGAGTAAAGAAAATTGATTTGAGGGAAATCAACAGACAGAATTAAAAGGGAATTATATTGTAAAGTGTGAGAAGATGAGGGTAGAGGACAGTGAACAAGACTGAAGCTAAGGTTTCTCTCCTGACTGAGATGGCAGTGATGTGTTTATGGTAGAAAATATAGGAGGATTGAAACTTGTTTAGAAGGTTGAAGAATAAAGATAATACATTTGATTATCTAATAGGCTGTGCTGGTAGACTGAGTGAAGGAAAAGAAACATGGAGTAAAAAGAAATATTAGACAAAAGTAGTCAAATAATACTTTAAAATACTGTGCTATCACACCTGTTCTTCAAGGTGGGATTCAAGTAAACATTTCATGTTTTAAGTGATATACTGTTTTCTATGGAAAGGATTTGAGTGCATTTTATTTACAACTTGGAATTAAAATAGAAAAAGTTATCATTTTTTTACTAGTTGTTAAACATAATGTTGGCAATCATTTTAATAGCCTTGCAAGAGATAAGGTCCCCTGTATTTAATCCTGGATGTAACACTAAGTCCTCAGACCCATGTCATAAAACAAAAGCAAGTTTCTGAGCCTAGGCAATCAGTGATTTTTTTCTGAAAAGGGGCCAGAGTAAATGTTTTAGGTTTTGTGGGATCTAGGTATCTATTGCAACCACCCAATGCTGGCTTAGAATACAAAAACCATCACAGAAAATACATTGTTGTGTTTCAATGAAACTTTATTTATCAAATATGCCACGGACTGTATTTGACCTATAGGCTATGATTTGCTGACCCCTTCTCTTAGCTAACAAGCTACCTTTCTTTGTTCAATTTATTATTAGAAACAAGTTTGGGATAGAAAAGCATTCATGTAAGATTATGTAGATATACAGGGTTTAATTTATACATCTACTTTTTTTTTCCTTTTTGCTTAGGGTCTTTCAAGTGAGTCTAAAAAAATTTAAAGGAAATCTAATACTTTTATTTTCCTTTTTATCGCCTCAAAATTCTCAGTTGTTACATTTTTCACTACCTCCCTGAAGCTCTCAGACAGACATTATACTGGATCATGATGAAAAATAAAATCTTCAATTGAAATCACAAGTGTGCCAAGAATTCAGGGAGTGACTGTACATCTGGAAACCCACCAGCTTGTTGTTACCCTTAAGGCCACCTTGGATATGACACCAATATCTTTCTAAAGCCTATTAATACTCACAGGAAATTCAGAGCCACTGAAGATGAATCAAAAGCCCACAGAGAACTAAAATCACAGAGGTAAGAGTAAGCTCTTATCACACGAAGTTAGTCACCTCTTTATGGCAGTACCCTGGACTTTTCTGACATCAAAGAATGAGGTTTCTGTAAATCAAGGCCTAAAAATGAACTGACACTCTACAGGAAATGTGAAGCTCACCGGAAAATTGGGATGATAGGTATTGTACATGTCCTTGCAGTCTGAGTCCTCTTTACAAGAGAAATTTCTAGTATGACCTCAATTCTCACTAAAAATATCTCTCTGAAAATGTAATTTACCTCCCCTAATATGCTTAGTTAAATGATTATCATTTTGAGTTGTTGAGCCAAAATTATCATACCTGTAAATAAATCAATACAAGGAAATCATGAGTTTCTCTGGGTTTGATTCATGCAGTTCAGTATGAAGTACTGTTCTAGATTAAAAAACAGTTATATGTATCTCATCCCTATATATGCCCTCTTTAGAGAAGTGTCTGTTTGGGTCCTTTGCCCATTTTATAATTGGGTATGAGAAGGTGCTCAGCATTAGAGAGATGCAAATTAAAACCACAATGAGATACCACTTCACACCAGTCAGAATGGCCATCATAAACAAATCAACAAACAAGTGTTAGAGAGCCTGTGGAGAAAAGGGAACGCTTTTGCACTGTTGGTGGGAATGCAGACTGGTGCAGCCACTGTGGAAAACTGTATGGAATTTCCATGGAAAACTAAAAATAGAACTGCCTTTTAACCCAGCAATACCACTGCTGGGATCATACCCTAAGAATCCTGAAACACCAATTCAAAGAAACCTATGCATCCCATTGTTCACAGCAGCACATATTATAATAGCCAAGTGTTGGAAACAGCCTAAGTGCCCGTCAGTAAATGCATAGATCAAAAAACTGTGGTAAATTTACACAATAGAACACTATGCAGCAGAAAAAAAGAAAGAGCTCCTACCTTTCACAAGAGCATGGATGGAACTGGAGAGCATTATGCTAAGTGAAATAAGTCAGCTGGTGAAAGACAAATATCATATGATCTCACCTGTAAGTAGATCCTAATCAACAAAACAAACAACCAAGCAAAATACAACCAGAGACACTGAAATGAACAAACTGACAGTAACTGGAGACAGCGGGTTGCGGGGAGGGATAATGGGGGAAAATGGGGGGAAAGGCCATCAAGGAACATGTATAAAGGACAAAGCCAAAGAGGGTAGGTTTGAGGATAGGAAGCAGGATGGGTAGGTCAGAGGGCCACAGTGGAGTGAAAATGGAGACAACTGTACTTGAACAACAATAAAATAATAAAAATTAAAATAAATAAAAGAAAAAAGTTATATGTAAAATAAATCCTATCCCTGAATAATATTATACAGATAATGAATACCAATACAATGCTAATTATGGGCCAGGCACTACTCTAAATAATTTATGTATTGTAATTCACTTCATTCTCAGCAAAAAATAGTTATGTATGGAGATCTTTTCAGTTCAAAAGAAATTAAGCCAAAGAAATGAAAAAAGTAATTCTAGAATGAATATATATATATATATAATATATATATATATATTTCCCCCCCAAGGGAATGCTACTAAATAATTAGATTTTCAAGGACTTTAGAGTCCTGTGATTTTATAACTCAATGCCACAGACTTGGTTGGGAAATGGAAATTTTTATTTTGCCATTCTGTAACTGAGCAGACAGGGGCCTGTCCACATGGCTCCTTGGTGAATGACCTGACAATTAACACTGGAAGGAACAGGTCTTTATTTACAACACGGGTGTCAAACTGATTTTCACTGGGGGGCCACATCAGCCTCACAGTTGCCTTCAAAGGGCTGAATGTAATTTTAGGACTATATAAATGTAACTACTCCTTAACAGTTAAGCGGGAGCTTGGCACTGCAGCTAGGTAGAGATAAGGTGCCGGGCCAGGTGAAACAAGGTGGAGGGCCAGATTTGGCCCGTGGGCCTTGTGCTTGCACCTGTGGTTTACAGTATTGCAACCTCAGGGCAACTCAGAGCACTTGTGCTTGGAGCCCTCCTTTCCCACAAGACCCAGCACTTCCCTTGTTCCGCAAAAAGGCTATAAGCCAAAAGGAAACCCAATAGTTCCCCATATTCTTTATCTGGCTCCTTAGACAGTTCTCCAGTCTCTCTGGAAGGTACCAAAGTCACCATTCTCATGTAGTTTTCTTTCTTTCTTTCTTTTTTTTTAAGATTTTATTTATTTATTTTTAGAGAGAGGATAAGGGAGGGAAAAAGAGAGGGAAACATCAATGTGTAGTTGTCTCTTGCTCAACCCCTACAGGGGACCTGGCCTGCAACCCAGGCATGTGTCCTGAATGGGAATTGAACTAGTGACCCTTTGGTTCACAGGCTGGCACTCCATTCACTGAGCCACACCAGCCAGGGCTCATGCAGCAGCTTTCTTCTTCAGGATTCAGGGTATGTGGTCATCAGCCTCTGTGTAATAGTCCAAGAATACATTTTCCATGGTACACTGGATTATAATGAAGTCCAGGAAGGGCATAAATCCCGTGTTCAGATGAAGTCCAGGTTTGTAAGGCAGCTGGTCATCATCTTGCGAGGGAGAGTCCTCAGAGTCAGCTAGAGCAGGTGTGATCAGTGAAGCATGCTTGCTGTCTTACTAGCCCATGGGGGACCACCTCCTACAACCTGCATGGCACCTATTCCAGTGCTAGCAGCATGGCTCTTCCACATTCTTCCAAGCCGCATGGAAAATCCCCTCATCGCTGCCCCTCTTTAGGTTAAACACCTGGAGCCTCCTGACCCGGAGCCTCCTGTGTGACCTCTACTCTGATTCCTCCCACAATGAGCTACATTTGCCAGTTTTCTGTATAGTTCACATTTTCTCAGCTGCCATCCCCAGTCAGGGCAAATGTGACTCAGTGATCCAAGGGCCTCTGCCTCCTCTGGCTACATCATGAGTCAGGATGCACCCTGAAAGTCATGCCCACCTGTCCCTAAGGCGGTAGTACAGCTATTATCTTGCCTTTGTTGTGAAAAGTATCTTAAGCAGTATCATCCACTCCCCACCCCAAACCACAGGCTATGGGGGTTTTCTCCTATTTTCCCAGGCATCCCTCACCCTATACCCCATTACAAGTCTTCCTCTGGTAATACTCAGCATTTCCAAATACACCTTTTCCTTAACAAACTCACCACTATTCTCTAATAAAGTTTATTGTGTGTTTAACAGCAAAAATTATTCATTTGTCAAAAGTACATGGTTTACTCATCATGTTAAGTTTACACATGACAAATTTTAAGGAATCTAGAAGGATCCATATAGAGAAAACTTTTATTTCATTGTAGTGGGCTGTTCTCTACCTAGAAATGATGAGATTGTTGAGACTATTCCATTCATTTTTTCCCCAAATACTAAATGATGTACTGGTATACCAAGACCCCTAAATCCATAGGTAGATTTTCTCTATTAAAAGTATGATTAGCAATTATAATAAAGATGTGACTAAAATTGTGAACAGACCTCTAAAGTTTCAGAAACAACTGAAATGTAAGCTCCTTGTTTCATCTTTAAAAGTAGGTTTGGTTTCTTCAACAAGAAAATCGATTTACTCAATAGATAGTCATTGTGTTCGTAAGGTCTGGAGCAATCTTCAAAGCTGATGGTAAAAACACTGCTACAGGCAACAGGTATATGTGGAACCTAGATTTAGTAATAATAAATTATACAAGTGTGTGGGTTTCATATACTTTTTATACAGCACTCAATTACAAATTTTATAAGTGAAAGGACAAATACAGCAATGTTTGTGGAAACACTAGAATTTCTACAACACTAAGGTAGTGAATAAAATATTTTTGATGAAATTTGAGCACTGCATGAATTCTAAATGCAATTATAAATGGCCTTTGTCAATGTAGTATTTAAGGTAATTAGAGATTTTAACAGTAGACTCCCTCTCCTACTCTGAATTCAGCTTTTAGACTAATAATCAGAGCAAATTGTTATGCCAATATCCTTGATTTAAACAGTCATTATTTTTATGGGGTAAAACAATCCAAAGCACATCCAAATAAAGTTCACACAGCCCTGGAAATGAGCTTCATCAATTTACTTACAAGATAGCAGCACTCTAATATAAACCCTTTCCTCTATCTTTCCTTATTGCTGATTTTTATAAATATTGAGAATTTGTGTCACCCAATTTTGTAAGACAAAGGTAATTCTGAAAACTTAGAGATATAAAAACAGATGATACATTTTAAGTACATTTTATATATCCCAACACTTTCAGAAATGGGAATATATTAAAAGTGGAAAAAGTAAGAAATACTGACACCTTGGTCAGCATTTCCATCCAAGGGGACCCATAGGTGTGGCTAGGGACACCTCTCTCCTTCTGTCTGGCCATTCTGTGTGCGTGTGTTTGCTGCTTGCAAACAACTTTTGAAGTTCTTATTTTTTTGTTAGTGTTTTTTTTTCTTACTACAATTCTTCCCTTTATTGCTAACTGATTGGAATTTTTTTCTTTCACTTCCACTTTTTTTCAGTCATTTTTCTTACTTAAATTTTGACTCTTTGTTATCTCCCCTCTTTTGGAAGATTCATGCAATTTTATAGCTTCAACTATTTTTTTTAATAAAAAAGGACTGATTTTATAACAGATTTGGAATTCAAATGTAACACAGATATGTTAATTACTAATATTTCTCCAACCAACCGCATGTCTAACTGATAAGGTAGGGTTTTAAAGTAGGGTTTTAAGGAAGAGTTTACCATTCATAACAGGCACCTCTGACCACAGAATAACAGGAAGGTTCTTTAAAAAGTTCTAACTTTCGAACTCTTTTGGACAATACTTACCTTCAGGTAGCCTTCTCCAGAGCATAACAAGGCTCAATAGGATTAGGCTCACCCACCGTGAACATGGTTTTAGCTTGAAAATTTGGTGGCAAAATGGTATTACCCTTTTAGTTGTTGGATTCTTCTTTAGCTGCAATGATTTCAATAAATTAGTATATTTCTACTCTATTCCTCTTGCAATGGACCCTTTTATCCCAGCTTTCACTCAATTATTTAGCTTATTAATATATTGACAAAATTACCATTGCTACATAATTATTGGACTATTTACAATGGCCATTATAATGTACCAGTGCAATAGCTATTGTTGCAATATCTTTTTTGACTTACTATTTCAACTGTTCCCATTACAGACCAATTTGTGGCAATTTATATAAATGCCCCTCCTATCTGATGCCTTAAAAATAATTTGTACATATCTAACTACTTTATTTCCTATTTTATGTCCTTATTTTCATCAGTCTCCTAGATCTGTTTTTATATTAAAACAGTATGTTTTTGACAATTTGAGTTTCTTCTTGTGAGTTACCTGTTCATATTCTTTCCCCTTTGTTGATTTTTCCATCTTATGAATACATATTATTACCTGGCAGGTGTTTTCTATTATACACTTTAAGACCACCATTGCAAACTTCATCTCACTATGCCTAAACATGAATTTGTTTTCCCACAAACCAACTGGTCCAATGTAACCCTCCATTCCTCTGACAGGCACCATCATTTGTATCCCTTCCTTTAGAGCAGAGCACTATTTGCTATCACTTATTTGGCAAAAAAATTATCTTCTGAATCATGACATTTATTTAATGACATTTAATATGCCCACTGATAATTACTGCTCACAATGGTCAAATAATTATATTCATGAAAGTGAATATATCTTGGAAAAATATCTAGCTTTGAAACATCTAGTGCTGTGCAAAGGTATTACATTTTTATGGATATACTTAATTTTCATAGATATTTTCATCTATGTCATGCCTCTCCAACTAGTAGATTAGTAAAGTGAAGGTAGAAGGGGTACTCTCCAAAATTTCTAATGTAATACCAAACACGGGCACTTATAAATATTTGTTGTTTGCATAAATAAATAATTTAATCTGAAGAGTTAGAAATAGAGATTTCACTTTTGAAAAGATTTTCTATTTAAATGGCCAAAGTACCCTTTGGGCTTTAAATTGCAATATACTTTTGTCTACTAGATATCTCTAAACAATTAATGCCAAATGATGCTGTGATTGATTAATATAAATATATATATTTAAGATCTTATTCATTTACTTTTAGAGAGAGGAAGAAAGGAAGGGAGAGCGAGAGAGAAACAGCAATGTGACAGATACGTCAGTTAGCTGCCCCTCGCACACCTCCACCTGGGGACCCAGCCCGCAGCCAGGCCTGTGCCCAGACTCAGGATCAGGCCTTTGGTTCACAGGCTGGTGCTCTGTCCATCGACCCACACCGGCCAGGGCCAGATACATACATATTTTATGTTAACTCCTGGATCATCTTATTGGTAGGAATCCATCATGTATTTCTAGTAACCTAATTGACTAAATTACCTTTAGTAGAATTCAATATAAGAACACATTATATGGAATAATTTACATAGTAATTTGCATGAGTGGATGGCTATTACAATTCTAAGAATAGTAAAAAGGGTCACTTAATGAAAAAAATTCTATGTGCTAGAATATTACAGAATGAACTTGTCATTCACCACAAGAATAAGTAAATTCTTATTGTTTGTAAAGAAAATGCAGAAATATTAAATAAGCTGATGGTAGAATTCAGAACACTACAAGATTTATCTGGCCATTTCAGAATTCATGTGTCAAGAAATATAAAACACAAAAATATGCTTTTTAAAGTCTACCTATCGTTTATTTACTCTTGGAATCCAAATGCGTTACTCCCAAACTGTAGGAATTGGTGGCCAGGTGTAAACAAAGAACACTCCAAAGAGAACCATTTCCCTCCCTGTATGCTAGTCCCTGTGTACAGGCACAATAATTACATGCACTGAATTAACTGACCTACAGATTTTGTTTCCACATTGTGGGGGAATCAGTTACTTAAATATTCTATTACACTTACACAGAAGTCTGGTAGTGATCAAATTATTGAAGAGTAATTTTAAAGCCTCAGGGCCCATCCTGGGCCTGAGGAGGGCAGAACAGCTGACCTGCACAGCATAGCAGCTAAGCCGAGGTGGGGATTGTAGTCCTGTATGGCGGGGTTACAGCCTTGGCCCCTCCTTTCCTCTACCTCTAACACTCCCCCTGGGTTGGGTAAAGGTAATGTTTGAAACAATCACACAAAACCCTTTCGAACCATTATTTGACTGTCATCTTAAAGACTGCAACTGCTTTGACGTATGTGACCACATTTGAACAACCCTTTGAAGAGCCAGTAACACCATTCAACATAAAATTGAGAAAGTGTGCCTTTTGGAGGTGAGACAATTTTTCCAAGGTCACACAGATTGTAGGTGGAAATCTCAAGCTTCATAATCAGTGACTGTAAATTTCACTTTCATTCTGATAACAAGCTGCTTCCCATGGTAAGTAAGTGCATACGCAGTAGGGATCATTCATATTTTTTGATCCAGCTATCCAAATTGTTTCTATAATTCATTGCTTGCTGTGACTTCTTGTAATTTGCATATTTTAGCTAATCAGGTTTTTTAAATAGACTATGCAATGATTTGTACTCATGGTTCTTTACCATTCTTCTTCACTTCAGCACCCCAGTCATTCCGTATCTTTGATCGCCTTCGTTCGATCTTGTTTTCTTCCAATTAGGATGATATTAACAATTGAAGCAATTATCTTGACTACAGTGTCAACCTTTTTCTTTCCATAACTAACAGCATTGACTGATGATACACATGTTTTTGGTATCCAAAGCTGTTAATTTAGCATTACCACTCAATTTTAATTACACAGGTTTTGACACTACTTATTAATATATGATAGAATAACAATATTGCAGTCATGGATGATTTGGGCAATATGAGATTCAGAGGCATTTTAAAATAATTGTCCTTGTCTGATTTTGTACTTTTATTCTGTAGGTTCTGAGGAGGTGTTAAGTCATTTATTTACTCAACTGCAATGCTATTAGTTTATTGATTTTGCTCTTGCACTGTGTTTCTTTATATCAGAGCCTTTTACATTTAGTAGTGTTACACTTTAATTAGACTTATTCACTGGACATTAGTGTTCATATCAAATGAATTCATCTTGTGTTTTAACTCATTCTTTGATCTCTGGTGATCAGATATTCTGAACACTAATGAATTCTACTAGAAAAGCTCTGTGTGAGTACTTAAATGACGCATTCTAATTCTTGTAAACAGAATTGCAAAATAAAACATTTAGACTTGACTTGCTAAGTGGTTAAGTGCATATATTAATAAAAATTAGATTTTTAAAAATATCTTGAAGTTTGTTTGTTTGTTTTTTACAAACTGGGAATTCTTTATTCTCACTTTGCTTTTGATTATTGCATTGTGGCTTGGCCTAAATACATTTCCAAAATAATACCTCTCAGAGTCATTAGCCCACCCCAGAGACATATGACACTGATATAAGAATATGCCATGGAGCCTTTTCAGTTTGCATCTATAAAAACCCAGTCATGCAATAATGGATGAATTGGCCAAGATGCCACCATCAGCTATTGGAAAAATCAAATCTAAAACCTAAACTTTCTACCTCTTGTCACATACTTGTCTTTTTGCTTTTTGCTTTTTGCTTATTCCTTCTTTTGCCAAAAACTAAGCATCCATATATCTACTTCTGTTAGGAGGTATTCTATGTTTAATCTTTATATATGTATACAAACACCCCACCCACATACATTTAAAAGGTATGTGTATTATATATATATATATATATATCTTTGGAAGATATGTATATCTGCTTATGTACCCATATATCTATTTAGTCATATGTATCTATTTAAAGTCACTATAAAATATACATACATGTGCACACATGTGTACATAAAGGAGGATCTTATCATGACATATCTGGCATTTTTTGGACATTAAGGGAAATCAAATGATTTAAATGAGACAGTGATAAACTAAAGAAGAACTAAACTAAATAGAGTAAAACAACCAGAAAGGTGAGGAGGTTCTAACACC
Source organism: Trachops cirrhosus (assembly GCA_028533065.1). Lineage (NCBI taxonomy): Eukaryota > Metazoa > Chordata > Mammalia > Chiroptera > Phyllostomidae > Trachops > Trachops cirrhosus. The sequence goes on along the minus strand of CM052541.1, from coordinate 112,933,421 downwards.
CACAGGAAAGTTTAACCAAGCACAGCAGATTAGCCTAAAGAAGAAAAGAATTGAGGGTTACATGGTTACTATTTTCCAGTATTCTCAGGAAGAGTGACTTACTCTACTTTCTTCCAAAACCAGAAAGAAAGGAAACATGTTACAGAAAACAACATTTTAGTTTGCCATAAGAACTTTCTGGCACTCAACACTGTCCCCCTAACCCCTACCAAAGAAATTGTCCACCGCTATGTTCAATAAATCTATTGATTCCATACTACTGATAGGGAGGTGGTGGAAAGAATTCCACATCAGTAAAAGGTCTCAGTTAGAATTCTTTCCAATCCTGTGCTTCTAACTAGCAACTCTGGAAGATTTATCTGCTATTGATATGGTTAATTTGAAGTAAGTTTTTTTAAGTGGAATCATATTCCAGTCAGTGTTTATAGCTGGTCTTCCTGGTAGCAAATAATTATGATGGTCCCGGAGAGGACACAGCTACACAAAGCAACATGAGTGTGTCCTCACCCCTCAGCTCCCGCATGGCCCGACAGGCATAATTGGGAAAAGGTGGTGCTTTCATTGTTTATCTCTGAGAAACTTAAATTTATTTTTAAACATCTGCATTATTTTTTATAATTAATGTTCCTTCTGTGTTTCCCTTAAGGAGACTCATTACTATCCAGAAACAACAACAAAAAGAACTATTCTGCTTCTCTGATCAAAATGTCACAACATATTAAATGCAACATGCCATAGGAAAAAAATGTGAGTGTGTATTTTTTAACACTAGGGAGTTTTCAGGGTGTCGGACATCTTTCCCCTTCACCATGGGGAGCATGTGATCTGATTTCCTCAGGGAGCAATTCAGAGTGAATATTTTGATCCTCCTCAGGAGGGCAGAATTTATAGAATTGCTGACAAAATAATCATCTTCCTAATGGCATCAGTTTTTTTCTTTGATTTTAATTTATAAAGAATGTCTCTAAAGACTTTTATAAATGTCTTAAAATTCTACTTCTTGAGAAATTACTTAGAAAAGTGTACTCATTTGTATATTTAAGGAAAGCTCCAATTGTCCCTTCAGAAGAATCTCAAAAAACAATTTTAATACTAAAGTTTTCATAGAAAGGGTAACAGCTATATTGAGTTTTTAATTTAAAAGTGTTTTGAACAAATGGCACATAGCACTTTTCTTTTGGCTTATGGAAAATGCATATGCCACATATATATACATTATTATAAAAAAAGATTAATAATTTATTTAATATCCACTGCTACAATCTCTCTCACCTCCACATCTCTCTAAGCAGAAATTAAAGTCGACAGCTCACTGGGATCAGGGTGACAGTGTGCACTCCATGATGACATGGCACATGGTAGGTACTCCACACACACACACACACCCTGAATGCTTGAATGATCCATTCTACTTCCTTTTCTTTTTCTTCCTCAGTGGAGCTATCAAAGGACTGAAGATCTCAAAGATCTCAACTGCTTATGAAAAGCTTCCAGTCCCTGGACTGAACCCCCACTCAGATCCTTGCCCACTGATGATGAAATCAGTTGCACCCTTTTTATGATCCTGGTGGTGCACCGTTTTTAAATCTCCGGAGCTGCATAAAGTCAAGGACTGCTTCCAATGGCCAAGGAAAAGAGAGGAATGGATTTTTCTAGGGACCATTTGCTCCCCTACCCTGCTACCACAGTTTCCCTGTTCCAGGAATCTGTTATCCCATCTGCCATTCCAAGCTAACTCAAAAGTATCCCATTTATCAACTGGAACTCTGGTTCAGTCCCACAAGGTACTGCTAGAAATATGGAAACCCTCTTCATATCCACATCTCCTCCAGAGCCAAGTTTTATTTATCCTTGCTTCTTCCTTTGATTATGCTTCACAGAAGAAATGAAAGTATAACTATCATGTGACACATAAATGTTTGGTTATATTTTATAAGACTACTACCTGCTGTCTATGGGATATCTTGAGAGCTAATAATTATTTCTGTATATGCCATCTACTGTCATACTAAAACAATCTAATGGTGAAGGGAAAACTTCTAAATTTAATTTTTATATTTTACAAAACTATAGGTTACAGGTTCCATCAGGTTATTATATCCTTATATTCAAATAATGGGCTTATACTCTTTTTGGGCCAACAAAAGTTAGCTATAAATGAGTTCTTCACTCAGTCTAGAGTCTAGCAGAAGGTGTGATACACAGAAGGTGCTAGATTTTGAAAAACATAAATCTGAACTGGTCAGTTTGACTCTCCATTGTCTGAAAGGCAAGTGGAGGACCAAAGAAAATTAACACATATCTAGTTTGGAGCTTGGTATATAGGAGCAAGCAGCAAATGTAGCAGGTACCGATTCCCTTCAGACATACCACATTCTCGTGCCTCTGCACGCCAACCCATGTCATCCCTGAAGAGACTTCTCTTTCACCCAGTTCAAGCTTCCCTGCCAGGAATAGCTTTACTCAAATACTACTCCCTGGAATTCTCTCTCTTAGTTTTTTCCACTCCTCTAGGCCGCACTCTCCCCTGTCCTCTGTCCTCCCTTAATGCATCATTCATGTTGCTTTCATAGTATGAGTCACTCCTTAGTGTAATTAGATGCATTGGTATAACAACATTATGGCATCAGTGAGAACAGAGACAATGTCTTATTAGTTTTCATACTCCCTAAGTGGCTCACACAGACACAACTATTTTCTGAGTCAATGAAAGAATCAATGAACTAATTGTCCAGCAAACTAACAGAAATATAACATGAAATATACTGATATGTTAGAAATACCAATAAACTTTATTTCCCATGTACTTTTACTGCATAGTGTATATTTTTCATTAGTAAAATAAAGATATTTACTTTTAACTTGAAGTAAATGAAATATGATTTTTAAAATAACATTATGTGTGTACTGTGTACACGTGTGGACATCTGTGTGCATGTGTGTATGTGGGGAGAGAGGAGAAACATTTCCATGTAAGTAGATACCAACATGACACTTTGGTGTCTTAGATGTGATTATGTCACAAGACAATAGGTGTCAGAAACTCCATATTCATAGCAAAACACTAACTTTCTATGCATCGCTTGCTGAGGATTATGTTAAAATCATTCTTGTCAACTCTTGGAGACCTGTTTGTCTTGAGGGTACAATAGACTTAGTGTTGTAGGAAAGTGAAAAAGTCCTTTGGAGACAGTTGTCAGTGTTCTATGAATGTTATATCTTCTGCCTTGGGGAAAGAGTAGGGTCCTTCTCCTAATCTCACACAGAATGGGAGAAGGGCGAGATTGAAGAAAATATGGAACAGCTGACATGTGGATTTGGGGGCACAGTGAGCTGATATCTGGCATGTGCCTGGATAAAAGTAATGATGAGGGAGCTAGAACTCTCTACCAGGTGGCTAAATAAGGTGACTATGTTGGGACCAGTCTGCAATACCAGTGTTAGTCAACGTAGGGGATACTTGTAGGATTTCTGTGGACCAAGATGTGAGTTACGCTGAGCTAGCACAGGGCCATCTTAAAGGGACATTACCCCACAGGGGTAATGCAGTTATGGATCTTCACTGCTGAGACAAAATCTGTATGGCATTTTTATTGAGAGCCTCCTCTCTCTCTCTCTCTCTCTCTCTCTCATCTCTCTCTCTCTCTTTCTTGTACAAAGTCCATCACTTAAAACTTGGTGCTAGATCTATTTCAAAATTTAATGTGTTTTAGGTTTTAGAAAGGTAAAAACAAAATGTACATTACATATTATAAGCATACCTGTAATCAAACACATTATTATAAATATATTTATAGTTATAGTAAAATATGAATAATTCACTAATAGGCTGTAGTTCAGGACAGGTTTTGCATCTAACTGAATAAAAAAATTCTTACTTTTCACAATAATTGAAAAAAATATTATGGACCTGTACATATTATAATCATAGCTGAACTCTCATTTTGTCTCCAGTTGGGTAGTCTTGAAAAACACTTGTTCCATTTAGGCCTAGGTTACTACAATTAAAAAATAGGAGTCTTGGGCTAGATCAGGAATTATAAACTCAAATGTCTTCAGAGGACAGGTTATAAAAATGAGTGAAGTCCCTTGCACCTGGCACTGTAGTAAGGGCTGAGGAGGGTGGGGGGATTGGAGCACACTCATCTTGTCTAGGGGCATTCGCACACTAAAGAACCTTAATGTCCCCTGAGGATTCAATCCAGCATATCTCTGGAGAGCCAGCTTTTAGCCTCTGACCTATCTTTACCATCTACCCAAGTACCAAGGTTCTATAACTCTCCTATTGCCAGGAAACCTATGTAGTGCCTCGTGTCCTGGCAATAGTACATTCTTTAACACTGTGTTCCAACTCCACACCCAAAGCTTGAACATCACAAAAAGTTATCACCCTTTGAAGCATATTCCTCTTTCATTGTTTCCCTGTTGAAATCATTACTGTCTTTGCTTCTTCATTTATTTTTTTATACCCAGTAGGATTAAATTCTCAGAGCTTCCTTTCATTACAACATAAAAATAGTCAGGAGTTTGAAAATATCCAAAGAATTTCAAAATGGGTCAAAGCAAATTCAAAGAAAAAAAGAATTGAGTCTAGGATTATTGAATCATTTTCCTCCTCTGCCATGCAATGGACTTGCTGGACCATTAAAAACAAGCTTTGATAAGTAGCCCTTTATACCAAAATACCATAAAAATAATAAAACATTTTATCACCTGTGCTACAAATTCACTATTCATTTAAAGCATTCCTGTGTGCTACTTTCCCCTTCAATATTCATAGTGTTCTACTGAAGAAGTTACTATTTCAGAGCTCTTTGAAAGTTTGATTTCTCTTTCACATTTTTGACATGTTAGGAGACAAAATTTAGTTAAGATGGCCTTGAAGAGCCTTGGTTTTTAATGAATGCTCCTTTTCTTAGACTTTCTTACTACTATTTCTCTCTGACAGGTGGTTCTGAATTAAATCCTCAGGTCACATTCCCACCCGGAAGCTTTTCCCCTGCAGTGTGCATTTCCTCCCAACAATGAGGAGTGTCAGTTAGTTGATGGATGGTGCTCGAAAGCTCTTTGAACCTTTTACATGCAACTGGCTATCAAGCTAAGTAATGCAAGCACCTTCCTTTGCAATAAATACTGAATTAATTTCACTCTGTGGCATCTGGCTAAGGAGGAGTGAGAAGCATTTCCACAGTTGAAGGAGAGAAAACAGGACAGAGATCTGATGATTCTGAAAGAAAAAATACTGTTTGTCTAAAGATATAAAATTGCTTTGACTTTCCTTACTTTCCCATCCCCTATGTTTGCCTGTCAACAAAAATAAAATTTCATATAGGCATACTTTGTTTTATTGAGCTTCACAGATGTTGCATGCCTTACAAATTGAAGGCAACACCCTCCACCACCAAAAAAGATTATGACTTACTTAGTTGAGGCTGCCTGTACGTACGTAATACTAATGAGCTCAAGAATTCATTTGTGTGTTCATGGGCTCAATGCTTGGTACTGGGAAGGATCCAATAAGAAGCCTAAGGCAGACTCCCTGAGTAACATCAGTAAGTACCCAATACAGTACCTAACACCAATAGAAGCAAAGATAAAATTAAGGGTTCTCAAAATGCTTCTCAAATTCATAGATGAGGGGAGGGAAAGAGGTGGCACCGCCACCCCTATGTATTTGTTTCTCCTTTAATTTGTCCTTATAAAATGGCCTTTGGCATATGGTGAGCTTTCCAGAGTGGCTGGGGCTGAGGAGCTGGAAAACTGCATGCGTGTGTCCATGAATGTGTCTGAGTAGAGAGGAAAAGCAGAGCTGTGATTTCTAAGAGAGAAGAATATACACAATTTTAATGAATGAAATTATGAAAGTATTATGTTATTTTAATAATGTGGTGACCAGTGACCAAACTGATTATATTTCTAAGTAGAAATTTAATGATACATATTTTATTCTCCACATCTCATAATTTGATTCTGGGAGAATCGGTCTACACACAGAAAGCTAAATATCAATGCATAGTATAATGCAGGGATTTCAAGGGGCAATACACCCATGTAATTAGGGCCTTAAATTTTGGAATTCAGCAAAGAAGTAAAGACCATAATGGGTCCTGCACACCTAGGGCTTTGGTGTCAGTATGTTACAGAGCAGGACCAAGGGGGGTACATACACTATTACCAAAAGGACTCCCTACTAGGTTAGCATTGTCTGCCGCCAGAGGCAAGATGTCTCTCAATGTTAGAGATTTGTGAAAAGGAAAGGAAATGTTTATTTAAAGCTATACAGACTTAAAGTAGTGACCTAATGTCTTCATTAAAATATCATAATCCTTTAGGATACCCACAGACACACACACACTCACACACACAGTGCTTCCTTTTCCCTCTGCCCTAATTTGGAGTACTGTATCTCAGGAAAAGAAGCCTGTATTCAGGCTCCCGACAACATCAGCTGTGTCGCTGGCCAGGATCGAGCTGAGTGGTTCTCCTCTGCAAAGCTGTGGGGGTCTCCACCCTGGCCAAAACTGCATGGTTCTCCCCTTAATGGCTTCCACATCTCCATTTAAATTCCCGCACCTTATCTAAGAAAAAGAAGATAAAAAACATAGTGTAGTAAAATGACAGCAAACTCACAATTATTAACAACCACACCTGAAACAAAAACAAGGAGAAACTAAGCAAACAACTAGAACAGGAACAGAACCACAGAAATGGAGAACACATGGAGGGTTAGCAACAGGGGAGTGGGAGGAGGAGAGTGGGGGCAAGATGCGAAGAATAAGTAGCAATGAAGGTAGATAGAAAATAGGGGGAGGGCAAGAATAGTATGGGAAATGTAGAAGCAAAGAACTTATGACACATGGACTGAAGTAAAGGGGGGGAATGTGGGTGGGAGAGGGTGTTCAGGGTGGAGGGGAATGAAGGGGGGTAATGGGACAACTGTAATAGCATAATCAATAAAACATATTTTAAATAAATAAATAAATAAATAAATAAATAAATAAATAAATTCCCGCACCAATCCTCCTCTGCTGCCCCTTTTCTGACTTCTCCCACAATCGGCTACACTTGCCAACACTCCCATATTCTTCCAGCTTTACTGGGCTGCCATAGTGGGTCTGGGTAGGCATAGCCCCATGGCATGGAGCCAGTCATCTCCAAGCTCTCAAGAAGGCGCTGTAACCAGGGGGAGTTGCCTCCTGGTTTGGTCTTGCTGTGGAAGTCACTTTCATCCTCCTGGCTCAAAGCATGGTCACAGCTATTTAACATATCTATGCAACCAGTTAAAGGTTATAGATATGTTAAAGGACCATGCCAGAGGTTAGCTGCAAAGCTGTTGCTATGCAAAACAGCTCTCCATGTTCCTGCTCCATGTGTCCCTTCCCCCAACTCACACCTGTGGGGGAAAGGGGTGAGGACATCTTATATATCTTTCTAATATTTCCTGGACCTGAGTTCTGGACCCCATTCCAAATCCTTATTTGGGGCCCCTCTCTTGGCTGCACCCTGCTACAAATAGGTACCAGCTAGTGGCCTCCAACTGTATGTAAATACCTAGGGAAAAATAACTGGAGGTTCTGAAGTATAAGTCCTTTATTTATGCATTCAGGTTACTCTATTCCCACCTGCCCAAGCCTGGTGTTTCTTTTGACCCACTTTCCGTGGAATCCTGGGTCTCTTGGGCTGCCTGTGGCATCTCTTACCCAACCATTGCCTCAATGATTAGTTGTAATGCTTAAAAAATTTTAAAATATACCTCAAGCCCTGGCCAGATAGCTCATTTTTTTAGAGCATTATCCCGATGTGACAAAGTTGTGGGTCTGATTCCAGTCACAGCACATACAAGAATCAACAAATGAATGCATAAATAGGTGGAACAACAAAACATTTCTCTCTCTCCCCTTCTTCCTCCCTCTCTCTAAAATCAATAAATTTAAAATAAATTAAAATACACTTCAGCACAAGAACTGTAAAGAAAAATCCTTCAACCTTTTGGAATGAGATATCAATTTCAGGAGCTTTCCAACTTGTGCAGAGGGGTTAGAAAAAAATGGAAAAACTACCTCAAATATCCTCAGCAATTTTGAGAAAGAAGAACAAAATAGGAGGGATCACAATACCTGATATCAAACTATATTACAAGGCTGTGATAATCAAAACAGTCTGGTACTGGCATAAGAACAGACACATAGATCAATGGAACACAATTAAGAGCCCAGAAATAAACCCAAGTCTCTATGACAAATTAATATTCAACAAAGGGGGCAGGAGCATAATATAGAGTAAAAATAGCCTCCTAAACAAATGGTGTTGGGAGATCTGGATGGTTACACGCAAAAAAATGGAACTTGACCACCAACTTACACCATACACAAAAATAAATTCAAGATGGATTAAAGACTTAAATATAAGTCACAACACCATAAAAGTCTTAGAGGAGAACACAGGCAGGACAATTTCAGATATTCCATACAGCAATATTTTCACCAGTATGTTCCCTAGAGCAAGAGATATAAAGGAAAGAATAAGAAAATGGGACTTTATCAAAATAAAAAGCTTCTGCATGACTAAAGAACATATCAGCAAAATGAAAAGGGAACCAACCATATGGGAAAATATATTTGCAAATGACACCTTGGACAAGGTGTCATTTTCTGGTATTTATATATTTTGGTTTGATCTCCAAAATATATAAAGAACTCTTACAATTCCACTCCAGAGAGACAAACAACCCAATTATAAAATAGGCAAAGGACCTGAATAGATACTTCTCCAAGGAGGACATACAGAGGGCCCAGAGACATATGAAAGGATGCTCAGTATCACTAGCCATCAGAGAGATGCAAATTAAAACCACAGTGAGATAGCACTTCATGCTGGTCAAAATGGCCATCATAAACAAATCAACAAACAACAAGTGTTGGAGAGGATGTGGAGAATAGGGAACCCTAGTGCACTGTTGGTAGGAATGAAGACTGGTGCAGCCACTGTGGAAAACAGTATGGAACTTCCTCAAAAAAATAAAAACAGAACTTCCTTTTGACCCAGAGATTTCACTACTGGGATTATACCCTAAGAATCCTGAAACACCAATTCAAAAGAACCTATGCACCCCAATGTTCATAGCTGCGCAATTTACAATAGCCAAGTGCTGGAAACAGCCTAAGTGCCCATCAGTAAATGAGTAGATCAAAAAACTGTGGTACATTTACACAATAGAACACTATGCAGCAGAAAGAAAGAAGGAACCTCTACCCTTCACAACAGCATGGATGGAGCAGGAGAGCATTATGATAAGTGAACTAAGCCAGGTGGTGAGGGACAAATACCATATGATCTCACCTATAAGTGGAACTAATCAACAAAACAAACAAGTGAGCAAAATAAAACTAGATACATGGAAATAAAGGACAAACTGACAGTGACCAGAGGAGAGAGGGGAGGGGAGAACAGGGGAAAGAAGGGGAAGGGTCAAGGCAAGGAACATGTATAAAGGACCCAAGGACAAAGACAATGGGGGAAGGAGGACGGAATGTGGGAGGTGGGGGTGGGCAGGGTAGAGGAAAGGAAAAGGGGGAAAATGGGGACAACTATAACTGGACAACAATAAAAACAATTAAAGAGTAACAGAAGCCATATAGGTTCACATATGTAATCTGAGTTCTGGAATAGTGTATTTGGGAATGTTCACACTACATACCCACTGCAGCTAGGGGACTGCCTATTTCTGATTCTCTATAATTATAACTCTGAGCCAGGATTCTGTAGAGGTGGAAACAGCAGCTGCCTATACAATAAAATTTGAAAGGTCTTAACAGGTTCTCCCACTAGTCTGTCACCATGCCTGGAGCCCCAGCCACCATATCATTTATCTGAGATGAAGCAATGTGTCCTCAAGAGACCTTTACTCTGTCTTACTTTAGAATATTCTGGTAAAGGTTACAAAAACATACTTCAAATTTCCATAAACTAGTTTACTGTAAAGTAATTGAGATATCTCTCAATCTAAGAAGAATGTGAACAATGAGTATTGGAGAGTGGGGGATGCTACAGAATAAAGCTATCAGGAAAAAAAGCAACACTTTTTTAAAAATTCTCTTTCCTCTTTTCTCTCTTTCTTTGTTGGGCTGCATTCTTTGTTGTGCTTCTTTGAAATGCATCCATATTCTCTCCAGGCAAGCCGGCTGTCTGTTTCTTGAGAAGCTGGCTACCACACAATGTCAGCCTCAACGCCTATGTTCAAATCACCAGCTCAGTCCTAACTGAATTTCTCGTAGATTAAATCCTGTTGGCTCAGCATTGGTCAGGTGTGTGTCCTCGGCTTGACCAACTATGGTTGGAAGTGCAAGAACAAACTCCATATGTGTGCAACAGCCCAGATTTATAGGTTTTGAAGCAGTTTTCAGAGAAATGGGGTCTCTGCGAGTTGAATAAATGCTCCAAAAGCAACCTACATTGTGTCTATTAAAGTCCACTAATAAGGGTGTCGGTCTGAGATAGAGAAACATGGTCTGGGGTAGAGGAGAAAAGATTGCATCTTTTGAAGGAACACGGAAGTGTGGTAATGTTGGGGAGCTTGGGGTTGGCCAGGCTTCAAAGGAGGCTTCCAGTGGCAGGGGAGCGGTATCAGGTCGGGGTGACACATACCATGGAGAAGCCAAGAGCTCTGAAGGGTAACACTGTGTTAAGGAGGCCTTTGGTCTTTAAAGACGCCCCCTCCAGCCAAGCTGGGTAACGTTCCTCTCTGGACTATTCTAATCACTAGGAACAAACAGCAACTGGATGATTTCTTGCTGGGGTTACTGGGCAACTTTTAGAAAATGTTTGAAAATGCTTGGTTAAACCAGCACTTTTGCAAGTAACACGTAAAAAGTTATCATTTCATAAAATAATATGTTTTCCTCAAAAAAACTGTGGCCAACTTTTTTTTTAAATCATGTCTAGGCAAGACTTAGCAGGAGGTTCAATTGTAATAAGACTTATCAGAGCTTTTAAGATGCTTTTGCTCATGTTGTAAGATGCTTTTGCACAGCACTGTTCATGGCTTTTCTGGGGACTGCTGTCATGCAGGTCACATTGTAAGAAATGATGGGCTAAACCACAGTGGGAAGGAATATTCCACTTATTAAAAAGCAAAAGCTATTGGCATTTATTTATTTGCACTTGGATGCAATATACAGGGCCCGGCAGAAGTAACACTCCTATTTATGAGCTTCTCTGATTTTTATTATAAAATTATAAGCATGTAATTCCTTAACATAACAATATCACACTCAAGCACACCATATGACATTTTAGGTAAAATGTTCAAATTGCTGTCCATCTCATGTGAGACATTTACTTAACCCTACCAACCCCAGCATTACTTCTGCTGGACCCTGTATATTGCATGGAACACATCATGCCCCCAGATAAGGAGAAAGGTTAAGTGAACCATTTCAGAAACATTTTCAATCTCTTATCAGAAAGCCAGCCTGTAAGAGTACGGGATAGAAAACTATGAGGTGATTTCTAGTCTTAGCTTGACCTTAGAGTACACAGAATCTTTGGCAAAAACATTGCCCCAGCAAGCCTCAGGTCACAGATCACTACCTTCTAAAATATCTGTCCTGTCATAGCCACAGGGTTGGCATGGGAATTTAAAAACTCAGTATAAGTGAAAACACCTTGTAAATCTCAGACTACTTTGCTGAAAGTTGTTCTGAACTCTAGCAAGAATTAGAGTGTGCAATGCACGCAGAGCACCTGAGCAAACGCTGCTTACTCTCTTCCTGGTTCACTAATCACTGATGTCTTCAGTGCCATGAAAATTGGCACATGCTGTGCTCATGTGAGATTAGCTTAGCTCCATACAGCTTTAGAGGAAGTTTGTATGGACTCAACAGAGAACACTACAGATTATGTAATATAATGAACACATATAATTGTATCAAACCACTTATTTTACATAAGATGTGTTGTAAACTTGTTTACAGAGTTTATAAATTTCACCTAGTACTAAAACCTGTATTTTTCCATTTTTCTATAAAGCCTTCACAATAACCAGAAAATATTCTATTTTCTTGAGTTATGTATGATTAAACCATTTCCCTGTTACAAAGGTTTTCCTTTTATTGATTCTTATGTGAAACCCTGAGCTAGATGCTTTATATGCATATCCATTTACCTTTAATCCTTGCAAAAGTCTTTTGAGATTATTACTATTATTATATTCATTTTATGAATTACAAAATTGAGACTACAAATAGTTATATAAGCTTTCTAAGATCACACAGGTAGAAAGTGACAAAGCTGCAATCTAAGCCATTTGGATTCAAATTGTTTCTAATTTTAAATATTTCTTTATAAGATGACTTCATAAAGTTCTTTATTTCTTTTGCTTTTAATAAATTGATTTTTAGAATAAATTCCTGGGCATGGACTTATTGGTTCTAAAAGTATGTTATTTATGTCTCTTGCCGCACATTGCTATACTGTGCTCAATTAACAGTTCATTTTCATCCAAGATCTACACAGCTTTTCATCAGTCTTGGTTTTACAATATCTTTTAATTCTCCTTTCTTAAGAAGAAGCAACAGAAAGAATATTGATGTTTTAACTAATAAGATCTCCATAAATGATATTTGAATGCTATAAAAATATCATACAATTAACAAATGCATTTGCACACCTACTTTGTTCATGGTAACTATTTACAGGAAATCTCTTTATCCTTTGGCATTCTTGAAATTTAATTGTCCTTATTGTTAGATTCCAATGTTTAACCATTCTTCTGAAATTTTCTATCCTCCTGTCATTTTCTATTTCTTCTATTCTGATTAAAGATTTTTGGAGGTGGAATTAGAGAATAACAGATAGTCTTTTCTACAGAGTAATTCACAGCTAACTGGAGGAGCATTTCTCAGTTGATTCTGTAGAAAACTAGTACCATAAAAAGCTCTATGAAGATGGGATTCATTGTCAAAGTTTTGGAACTCGTCATAATGTACCCTCTCTCACAGTCAATCAGTAATTAGCAGCTGAAAGCCTCTAAGAAAGCCTTTAAGAAGCAGATATAGTTCATTTTATTTAATCTAGAATTTCTCAAATATTTTTGGCCTTGATGCTCATTTTCAAGATTACCCAGTTAGCATTGTTTGACATTAATGTTGCCCACGAGTCCTTACAGCAGCTGCAAAGATAACACATTAATTTTAAAAGGAAGTTGTCATTACTTATAACCCAGGTTTTTTATGTAGCAGAAATGACTGAGAAATCTGGGAACATTTATTCAATTACACATGTAACCTAAATTTCTCTGGGCATTAGTAACCTGTGGGGCAAAGCAGGGCATACTAATAGAAATAACTCAGATTTCACTGACACATGATTCTTTTACATGAAGCAGGAGCTCTTATATGAATTGCTCATATGAACACATGTGGACACGTGTGTGTGCATACATACCCCAACACACATTAGGTTTGAGGGGAGGAAAGAAGGGCAGTCTTTAGTAGATACTTCACACGTATTCAATAAAGGGTTCTCTTTCTACGAAGCTCCTGCTGCTACTATAGAAGCTGTGATTACTGCCACTGGCCCAAAAGGATCTACAGTCTCTCCTGCCACCCAGTAATACCTGCCTGGGTCATTTCCTCTGACTCACATGCACTGGAATGGTCGTACTGTCCCTGTTATATATCTAGGCAGAGAGAGGGAATTCCTCCCTTCACATTGGGAGCACACTGTTAACATACTTACTGAGCTTGGGTATTTTAAGATGTTTTAATGAAAGAGTTGTTATAGTTATAATTTTGTGACCTGAATCACTATTTCCTCTTATGACTAAAGTTTTATAGGATTATTAAAGTTTTAATGGCTTCTTCTTACTTGGCATGAACTCTCTCAGAAGAATGCTCAGCATTGCAGTTTTCTGTCAGACCAATAGTTTTCCAAGCACATTCAATGGTCTAAACGTCTACAATATATTCAGCTCAGTTAGTGATGTTTTCTAGGCACTTAAGCATTCATTTGAATAGCCTTCTGTTGGACCAATCTGCCACTTCTCCCAATTTCCTGGCATGTATGTAGCTGTGGACAATCCACAAAAGATTATTCACCTTCATCCATATCAGGAGTATGGTCTTAAGGACTCTCTCCTTGCCCAAGCTCATAGTTATAGATGCCCTTTAAAACTGACCTCTGCTTCCAGGCTAATCTCTTGACTCTGTTTGAATCCTCCTGCTCTCGTCTGACATCTTCAGGTTCAGTTCTCTCTGATATTATATCTGAATGTTCACTTCATCAGTTTGGATGGAAAACACAATAGGTTGTCAGCCAAAATTTGTCCTGAATTGCTCATTCTGGCTTCACACACTGCCTCGTTGTCCAGGCTTCCCCTTTATCTTACAGAAGAAAATTATGTGATTGTTACTTACATATAAAGTCAATGGCTATATTCTCAGTTTTACTCTTCCTCAACAACTGTTTGAGACATTATATTGTTAATCAGCTTCTTAGTCCTGAAACTCTCTCTTCCTGGCAACAGGACTCTGTACTAGTCTTATTCTATTTTAAATGACCTCATCACTTCATTGGCTTCTCTTCCTCCATTGCTTCATTCATATAGTTGCTTTCATCCTTAATAATTAAGTTCTTTTTGCCTACAGAACACTTTACGACACATCTTCAGTTATAATTCGTGCTTATGTTCCAGGACTTGTACATTTACAAGTATCTCTGGATCACTGATTTTCTACCAATGTACTGTAAGTATTTTTTAAATGTGCAATACCTGACTATTTAGTTAGGGTCACTGACCTCTTTTCCCTTAGATTGTCAAATAAAACAATGACAATAGCCAACACAACAATAGCCAGCTAGTGGAATGAATAAAAAGTATACCTATTTTTTGTCAGATTGGAAAAAATATATATTTTTGGTGTGCCCCAGGATTTTAGTAATTAGTTTATTTATACCACAAGATGAAAAAGGCTAAAAATTGCTACTCTAGAGGGATTCCTGAGGCATCAAACCAGCAAGTCAAAAACAACTCTTCACTCTTTTCTCCAAACAGCCTCTCCTTGAGTGTTCCTGCTAATACTTCATTTCCAGCTCTTGAACACCCAGACATCTTTGAATCCTTCCTTTTGACTCAGCCTTCACATGCTGCCAATCTCTACGACTCATTGATTTTACCTCCATGTTCTTTATTTTCCATCTTTATTGATGTTGAAGCCCTAGATCAAACTCTCTTGCCTTGTAAATCAGGATATTCTCTTATCTGGTCACCTTGCCACTAGTTTTTCCCATCCTTTGATTATAAAGAACATGCCATCCTTTGATTATAAAGCCCAAATTTGGCTCTTAATGTGCTATACTATATGCCAACATAATTTTCCTAATTTATTTAGAGATCCTTTTATTTAAAAGGTACAATCCAAATAATTTCCTTCTATTCCTCATACATGGACCAAGTTTTCAGCCTTGATGGGTTTACTTATGCTCTTCCTCTGTAGTGGAATACCTTTCTTCCTTCCAGATGATGTTCTCATCTGCAAAAATATTTTTGCTATTATTATGTTTCTTTATTATATTCACTTATTTTAAAATATTCTTTATTATAATGTCTTATGTTTTCCTTCTCAAACACTACCCTTTATTGGAGCTTTTCACAGTGTAACTATTCAGAAATAATCGTTGCTTCAACATAGCCTTTGTGGAAACTTCCCTCTAGGTATTTATTTTTTCTATCTTTTATTATAAGTGTAGTTATATATTTTGTTCTTCTAGAGGTTATGATATTTGAAGAAAGATCCTATGAACCTTATTTATCTCAGTTTCCTTCACTATATTTAATGAATAATTCAAATTGTCCTAATATTAAGTAATAATTTTAAAATTTTAAAATAGATGGACATGCTAAAAAAGTGTCATGCCTCTATAAAGCTAATCATTAGCCTAACTTGCAAGTTTTTGTGATCTCAAGAATTTTGCTATGAGGATTGGATTAATGTTGCCTCTAAGGATGCAGTTTGGTTTAATCTATTCAATTATTAGAATCTGTTGGATGTGATAAAAGAATGGGTATTTGTCCTGTCAAATTGTTTTATAAGTTATGCAAAAAGGAAGCCAGAGTCTTCTTAAGTACCTATATCATAACCAAGTGAATTAAAGGATGGAATTGCCAAATATGCTGAAACTCCCAATTAGGAAAGTAGGGGTTATAACTTCAATTACAAATGCCTAAAGGCCCAGCCAGAGGAAAAGTCTAGGAAAAAAGACAAAAAGTAGTGTGTTCTTTTCTTTCAACTAGGGATTTACTATCCCCTGTCTGTAACTACCAGTAATCATTTTGGGAAACTGATAATATTATATGACACTGAATATATGCATAGTCTCTAACATAGTAATGCCACTCTTGGGTACATACCAATGCATAACTATTTATACCAGAAAGCCTGTAAATAATGTTCATATTAGCAATACTCGTAATGGCTCCAAACTGTAAATACTCAAATATTTATACATATTGAGATGGGGAAGTAAATTTTGGTATAATCAAGAGTATTACACAAAAGTGGAAATAAACCATGTTTCTATATGCAAAATATCTATGAATCTTTTAAACATAATATTAAACAAAAGAAGCTAGGAACAAAATAATACAGACAGTGTGATTGAATGTATACAAAGTTCAAACCCAGGCCAACCTAAGATTTAGTGGCAGGAGGCAGGAGGAAGGTAGTGAGTAAGAAGAGGCTACATGCAGAGGCTTTGGAGTTGTAGGTCATGATCCATCCCTTGACCTGGGTGATTTTTTTTAATTGAGGTATCATTAACATATAACATCATGTAAGTTTAAGGTACACTAGGTGATGTTTATATGGCTATGTTCAATTTGTGTACATAACTGATTTGTGCAATTTTCAGTATTTGATAAATAAAAAACATCAATAAAACATTCAGAAAAATGATGCCTGGGAGTAAGTAAAATGCTTAGTGCAAGTTAGTAAATGGTATGATCCCAGATGCAACAAGATCTATTTGATTCTGATGCCCATAGTTTCACTGTACTACACACATTTCTCCTCATACATGACCATTCTAACACTATCTCTCTATTGGGATCCCTGCAATCGCAGGCATGCTCCCACTGTCTGCAGTGAGCACTGATTGATAACATTAGCTTTTTGTTTTTCTTTTCAGATTTCTTTTCCTTTGGCATTATATTGTTTTCTCTCCTTCCTTGAAACTCTTCTCCATTTTCTCTAAAATTTATTATTAGTTTTTATTCATGCCCTTTTTTCATTTTCAATATTTTATTGTACCTTCTGTTCAAACTACTAACACAAAGGTGCTTGCCATAGCCAACAAGCAGTAGAGAGGTGTAAAGATAGCACCAAAGAAGACTCACTATCTCTCCTTTCCTCTAAATAAGTCCTATTTTTCAAAATAATCAATATTTGCAATGTGGCGTGCAGGCTTTAGGATCATTCTTTATGTTAAGATAAAAGGAAAAAAACATAGAGATGCACAGGTATTTTTTTGTCTTCCAATAATGGGATTATGACATGACTTGTCTCCACCATCCCACTGATCAACACACATTAGTTTTGATGAGATACTGATTATCACCCCCTTTCCAACAAATAATGCTGCAAAAATACTCATATATATTCTTGTGGAGGATTGATTCCAAAAGTGGGATTGTGGAAGCACATGTGTATCTAATTGTATCATTTAGATATTGCCAGATAACTTACCAAAGACAGGTATTCCGCTTTCTCGCACTAGCTACATGAGTTCCTCCCATTCCTGCACCTTCACCAGAACTTATAAATCTTTTAAAATGCTTTCTAATATGATGAATAAAAATACCATCTCATTGTTATAATGTTAATTTCTCTGATTACTTGTATAGTTGAGCATTTTTATGGAAGATTTGGCAATTCAGATATTTTCTGTGAATTACCTGTTAGTTGTACTATCTGGTTAATTGCATTATTTTTTTGTCTGAATATCTAGTAAGCATTCCTGCTTAATACTATAAGATTTCATTAGTTGTGTGTTGATCTTGTATTTTTCATTTATGTCTAAAAATGAGATAAAAACTCTGCCCGGCATACTGTGCTGCCTTATTTTTCTCCTACCTTGTTTGGTTTCCTTTCATTTGAAATTCCCCAATAATTTAAAAGAAGAAAGTGCTTAACTATTAAGCATTTAGTATGTGGCATCTTCAAGTCACCGTCAGCCCTTTTTCTCATCTCTGTCTCCACAGTGCGGACAGGGCTCAGACTGTGGGGCCTCTGCTCCACTCACTCGGCCAGGTGGGTCTCTCCACTCAAACTCCAGACTGAGGGTTTTCCCATTCCTCCCCATCAGAAACTATTCCTTCATCTGTGTTCTTTCTCCAAGACAGTTTAGAAATTTCTCATCTGCTGACAGTTGCCCATACTATTACCTTCTTCTTGTTTTATAACATAATTTTTCACTAAATGTTAGTATCTTTCTGAAAGTCTTGAAGGTAGATTACTTTAATGTGACTATTTAATAAGATATTAGACCAAAAGCCCTGCCACATTTTGCTAAAAAATATTTTTTCCGATTTCTTAAATTGCATACTTAATTATTTTCTTCCTTTTCATAAAAGACGAAGTATTATTGTGATTAGGACATTTGTTTTTATGTGAAATGTTCCTATTTTTGTCAATTTCTACATAATTTAGAATTTAAGTTTTTATTGCCTTTTTGATGAAGGATTTCATTAAGTTGACTCATATGGATTACCATTTTTGTAGGTCAAAATGGTAAAATACCAGCAATTTTATATAATTCAACTTAGACTGGATATTTTCTAAGCTGTTCAATTTTTTTAGTGTTTTTTTTGTTGTTGTTAATTCTAGTTTGTCAGATTTGGTTAGAGAACATGGCTTACAAAAGTATGCTCTTAGGACTATAACAAGGTTTTAATCATGGACAAATATATAAAAACTTTTTTGTAAACAATTAAAAGTGTGTTTTCTTTCTATGGAGGGAATACAGTAGTGTGTCTCTACGAGTGTGTGTATGTGCATATGGACTATAATTAACCAAATTCTTTTTTTTTTTTTTAAGATTTTATTTTTACTTATTTATCTTCAGAGGGGAAGGGAAGGAAAGAGGGAGAGAAATATCAATGTATGGTTTCTTCCTGTGCATTCCCTGCTGGGAACTGGCCTGCAACCCAGGCATGTGCCCTGACTGGGAATCGAACCGTGATCTCTTGGTTCACAGGCCTGCGCTTAATCCACTAAGCTACACCAGCCAGGGCAATTAACCAAATTCTTTATATCAGTTGTCTTCAAAATGTGATATGCTATACAGATTCCTGTTAGTAGACAACTTTATTTTTGACTTGTTGAGTATTTTAAAACTACAATCTAAATTTCTCTAAAGTAGGGCATGGACTCTCCATGTAAGCCACAGTCTATACCATTCTTTGTTGTCTTTTTATTGACCTAATCCCACAATTATACTATCTGCCAAGATCCTGTAGGCATCTGAGTTTTCTTCTCTACTCTATCTTTTCTCTTGTGATTTTCACTTTCTGTTGTATTTTTGTTGCTTTATTTTTCAATTATTTGTCCTGACCACTAAAGCAACCCATCTTCTTTTTCTGTTCCTGAACTAAATTTTATAATTCAATTATTCTGCTTTTTTGATTTCAGAAAGTGCTTTTTATGCTCTAAGTACCTCTTCTTGAGAAGCTACATTTCTTTTTTTGTCCAAGCTTTTCTCTATCTTTTTCATTTATTTTGCCTCAATAGGAACTACCTGTTCTTACTATTCAACTTAGTCTTTTTCTGTGTTTTTGCTGAGTCTTTTTAAAGAGGACCTCTATATCCTCTCATGAGTTTAGGTTACCTCAACATCTATATACCATATATTATATATAATATAATTATATTAATAATAATATATAATAATTATTATATAATAATAATTATTATTATAATTATAATAATATATAATATATACCATATATTAGGGTCCTGGGGTCTCTCAGGAACTGGAAAATCTGCAGTAACTGTGAGATACCAGAGTCCTTTCCCTGTGAGGCAGCTGACAATACTGAAGCATGTGATGAAGACTGCTTAGTGTTTTAATCTTTTTCAGATATTCTTGGGGAGCAGTACATTCTTTCAACCACATGGAATATTTGTGTGGCCCACCAGGGGAGACCCTTTCCTGGGCCATTAGCCTCTTGCAGCACTTAATTTTACAGATGAGAAGGCACAGTCCCCTCCTCACCCATCTGATGTCGGGCAGGCAGTATAAATTCCTGGTATTCACTCCAGGCTCTGCTCTTACCACATGTAATAAAAGCCTTTTTCTCTCTACTTCTGAAGAGCTCACATTTTGGTAGCAAAGCAATTTCCTCCATAATTTAATATGGTTATGATATTTGCTGAGATGCCCAACACATAGCTGGCAAAGAAAGGAGTCAGAAATGTGAATCTAATTCACCATCCTTCCTGGAAAGCCAGCCATTCTTCTTGAATCCTGTTCACGGATTTCATTTTGGTCCCATATAGTTTAACACTCTCTAGAGTCCTTCAGTCTTCACATCTTATATATTAACAGTGAACAAACACATTTTTTCCATTCCATAATCATTTGTACTTTAATAAATCCCAAGCCTATTATCTCTAGCTCCAATCTCCCTTCTAAACTCTAGTCCCATATTTCCAATTGCCTTTGGGTATATTCTCCTGGAGGTTTCAGTAATACAGCAATTCAGTGTTAAATATTAAATTCAGCATCCTTTCCCTTTGTTTGCTCTTTGCTTCATTTTCCATAAGGGGTTAATCAAATCATATCATGCCAACACTTCACTAGCTTTTGACAAAACTAGAAGTTAAGAATAGTTCTAGGCTCCTCTCTTTCTAACTCCAACAGTAAGTGAACACTCCAGTGTTAATTTTACATTTAGAATATCCTGAATTGGACAATGTTCCCATTTCCATGACTATCATCCATTATGGACTCCTTTTGTCTTTATCAGGCACTATTGTAAGATCTTCCTACTAGGAATCTTTCTCCCCAACTTCTCTCTTTTATAATCCATCCATAAATCTGATCTTTTTTCAAATTATCATCATCCCAAATTTTTCCTTCAAAAATAAAATGGCATTCTTATTGTTAAACCTAAACCTCTCAATGGCTGCATTTCCCTAGCATAAAGCATTGGGTCCTAGTAATCCATCCCTGATCTCCATATGAAGCTTTATTTCTATTTCTTTATTCACTCTTCAAACACAGGGACTCCTCCTGCTCCAGCTATGTCATGGTATCACCCTTCTCCCAAACAGACAATGTACATTTTCACTCTCATTCCTATACCTCAAGCATCTGAATTTACTTACCCATGATGCTCTCCTGCCCTTTTCTACTCATCCTCCAAATTCTTTAAGCATGAGCTCCAACATTACAGCTTCTTTCAAATCTCCTCTGATTTGTCTGAAAGTTACCGCTTCTCCTAGAATCTCAAAGCACTTTGAGATAGTATACAAGAGTAATTTTAACGTATTATTCTCTTTGAATAAATCATGTCTAGAAAAGTTAGATTTCATGTTTACCACTAACATAACAACTATTAAATACATGTTTTATTAAATTAATTATGAACCACATTATTTTGCTTATTGGGACTTTTTTATTATGGAAACAGAAAAAATAAACATTAATTTAATCAAAATAAAAATATTGACTGGTATAACCAAATCGTGAAATGTAAAGAGTCTTGTTCCTTCTTTCCTGTGTACTTTTCTGTGTGTGATCATTTTTTCAAGTTGGATATTCCTATGGGCCACAATCACAACCTCATGTCAGAGAGAAAATTGAGCTGTCTTCCTTGAGCTCTAGGGAGAAAATACAAGTGGAAAAGTCCAAGTGACCCAGTTTTAATATGTATGCAAGCCAGAGACCAGAGGGCAGGGGCCTGTAATTGACCTCTCCCAACAGAGTTGCATGGATAGAATGTGAAAGGAACAGTTTCTTCAAATAGACAACATTTCTAGTAGAAAAAAAAATACACAATAGAAGTCCTTCATTCATTACACTTCATTATGTATAAATGTCAAGTACACAGTAACTGGTCCAAAAAGTGAATATTAGCCCTTCTGCCAACATTATTAGCTTTATATATACTTATTGTTTCTGTAGCCTAAGAGTTTTCCTCTTTTTAAATTGAAAAACACTTTATTTATACTTTTTACTTGAATAGCATGACAAATTCTAGAGGCAGAGAATAAACAGAACTTTCAGTTTTGTTATTATTTTTTGCTGCAATACAGAGATGGATTATTTCATAAGCATAAATATTCTCCCCATCTCTCCTTAAAGAATATTGCTATGGACATTAAAAAAACATGTCTCTATGGAGAAATAACTAGTTCCTTAGTGTAACATAGCAGAACTTTGAAACTATGTTAATATCTGAGATATCAATTAAATAAATGAGCAATAATAAAAATTCTTGATTGAATATACATGCATTATTGATTATACCTGCATCTGTTTTTTAATCAAATATTCTAAGAGAATCACACAGTACTTCAAATCCTGATTGGCCCATAATTTAATGCTTCCTTATGTAGCATCAAATGTAACCTCAATTTTAAAATGTTACACAAATTATATATTTGAAATTTCAAAGTGCTCATAGTTAGCTAAGTTATATCTTTTTTACTGAATAAAAAATCTTAAAAAGTTAGCTTTTGTTGTACTTTGGAATGCATGTGTTTATTTTGGGAAGATAGTTACTTAAATTTTCTTGATTAAGCAAATATTAAGTTTTATCTTGTTTTACCTATGTGTGCAGAGTCTGGGGAATCACATTTGTCGTTTGTCTTGACTAGGTGTCTATGTAACAGAATTGCATTTGGCTTAAGGAAGCAGGTGTCTGAGGGGTTAACCAAGCATGTGTGCGTCTGTGTGCCTCTGACTGTGTTTTCCAAGCAACAAGAATTGTGGCTTCATCTAATGTACCATTAGAGACCCGGATTCTCATTCCTCCCTTCACAGCTCTCGCTCAAACTTCCAAAATAACTCCCTAACCTTCAGGAAGAAGAAGATAGTGATAAAGATTTACCAGAAATCCTCCACAGATCTCTGCTTACATCTTATTGGCAGGAGTAGTACACCCATGATTAACTGCAAGGATGGCTTAGAAATACCATTTTTAGGCTGGGCCCATACCTCAGAGTTCTCTTAATTTTACAACAGGAAGGGCAGGCAGAGTGGATAATGACAGAAAACTCTTGGTGTCTAACACTATCAGACAAAGGGAATAGAAGGAAAAGATTAAAACGTACTAAAGCTTTGTGGATATAATCAAATAAAACTCAGTCAAAAAATTGGTTTTTGGTCAGAAATAGGCAGGAACACATATATCTCCAAGGAACCTTGGGTGATAGAATGGTTTCTATACAGCATGACAGAAGTGGGCTGAATCTGTTTCTTTCAAAACCATGGTGAGCCATGGAAAAACCCTCCCTTCCTGCTTGGATGAAAAGCCTCTTCTTTGGAATCTGTCATTTAATTTTTCATAATAACATTTTTATCAGAAACCCATCAAAACCTACCTTACCTTAAAAATCAGCTACAGCACCTAAAACTCTTCACTCAGTGCACTGTCATCAATTGGTTTATCAACATAGCCACACATCCCTTGAGTTGCTGGAGAAGACTGGACCTCTGAAGGGAGGGCTCAGGACTCAGGTCATTGTACTGAGTGAATGGCAAGAGCCCTGGGAAAGGACCAGAGTGCCGAAGGCCAGAAATTCGCCGTTCTAATATTTTGCATAGACCTTTTTTGAAGCAAACTTATTTCATTGCAGACAAAATGCAAATGGAAGGACATTCCAATGTCAGGCTGCTGAGAAGCTTCTTATGAACTGATCAATATTTCTTAAGCATAAATTCACTCTTGCATTAAATATTAATTTTATCCTAGAAACATATCCACAAGAAAAACACTTTAATCATTCTATTTCTACTGGACATACTCAAATTTAAATTATAAAAGGGGAATTTAAAAGCTTAGAAGTTAATTGCAAGGGAAGTAGACAAGCTTAATTTATTCAGTGAGAATTTAAAATAGTTTCCAATTCTCACTTTTGGCGTAAGAGACCTGCTGTTTAAATAAAAACAAATATAAGACCTGTTTTTCAACAATGAGTGCTAATCAAGATTGAGAAGTAGAGAAATGTTTTTCCCAGTAACTGTGCACATTCCCACTTTGGGATTCCTCAGTCCTAGGTCTATTCTAACTCACAAGGATCCATAGTGCTAATGACATTTAAATTCCTTCTCCTAGAACCAATCAAAATATATTATTCATCCTACTGTATTAGTTTCCTACAGCTGCCCTAAAAATGTACTATAAACTGGATGGCTTAAAACAACAGAAATTCATTATTCTTTCAGAGTTCAGGGAGTTAGAAGTGCAAAATTGAGATGTCGGTAAGGCCATGCCGTCTCTGAAGTCTTTAGGGGAGAATCCTACCTCACTTTTGGAGCCCCAGGTGTTCCTTGGTGTGTGGCAACATAACTCCAATGTCTGATTCTGGCTTTGCACGTCCATCTTCCCTCTGTGTCACCATCTCTGTTCTCTTCTCCTATTTATAAAAGGACACCAGTCATATTGAACCATAGGCCATCCTAATAACTTCATCTTCACTTGATTATATGTGCAAAGATTCTATTTTCAAATCAGGTCCCATTCACAGGTACTTGAGGTTAGAACTTTAACATATCTTATTAGGGAACACAATTTAACCCATAACACCCACATTCTGTTCTTTTCTGTTTATTCAGAGGCCATGGGGTGAGGATGTTGTATTTTATCACCTACAACACCTACCTGACTTCTCTCACATTTATTCAGAGTTGATGGTGAATGGCAACATAGAGATAAGTCACTTGTGCCACTGTTTTACCTGACATGGACTGTTACACCCACACTGTTATATGCATGGGGCTCTAGGAGAAACCTTAGAATGGTAATCCTCAGGCTTTCCCCAGAAGACACCTAAGAGTGGAGGAGAATGAATGCCACCCCCAGCTTCCTAGGGACATAATACAAAGCCTGCCATAGACCCAACATTTCTTAGAAGCCTCATGGATTATTTTACATATTTGCAAACTTGCATTCAGCTTCATACCATATCTATGCTTCTTTCAATAGAAACATATTTTAAGTTTCTTACAGCTAGAAAAAAAAATGTCTTTAAATGCCTGATCAGACAATGGAAATGATCCTATTGAAATAAAGCACTGTGGGTTAATGAGAAAAAACTGTCTCAATGCACTTTATGGGGGTGCAGAGCATGAGACTCAAAGATTTGAATTTGGCTCCAACTATTTCCACTTGTCTAGGGAAGTTACTTAGCTTTCATTGTCTGTTTCCTTACCTGTAAAATGAAAATGATACTTGCCCAGTGTATTATAGGACAATTAAATGAAGTGATATATGTAAAGTACCTATCTTATTCCCTTTATGATAGTGAAATCATACTCCAATATAGTAGAAATAATTTTTAACAGTATTAGAGAATCATAAAGATTTGAAAAGAGCTGACATTGCATATGAAATTTAGTGTTCTGGAAGTTGAATCGTTGTCACAATATTATAAGAACCTAGACTCCTACCAATTTGTGAGTACCAATGGCAGCTCATTGTTTCATCATATACGACCCACTAAAGAGGGCTACATTTACCCAAACACCCAAAGATGCGACACCATGTGCGTTTAAAGCTGGTATTGGTGGAAATGTTAGTAAATGCATTTCCTTGCTAAGGGAAGGGATTATTTGATTCCCTTAGAAATCTGAACAATTCTCTGAATTTCACTGAACATTTTATTTATTTTTTTTTAAAGATTTTTTATTTATTTATCTTTAGAGGGGAAGGGAAGGAGAGAGGGAGAGAAATAGCAATGTATGGTTGCCTCTAGTGGGTCCCCTGCTGGGAACTGGCCCGCAACCCAGGCATGTGCCCTGACTGGGAATCGAACCGTGGTCTCTTGGTTCCCAGGCCCGCGCTCAATCCACTGAGCTACACCAGCCAGGCTTCACTGAACATTTTAGCAAAATTGTCTAGAAACATGATGGTGAAGAAAGGTAAATGACTCTAATTATTTACTTTATTTTTTTAATTTTTTATTTTAGATTATTCAGTACAGTTTCTATCTTTTATTCCCATTCCAGCCCACCCACCCATCCCTCCCCACCTCCCTTCCATTTCCAATCCCCGTAGTTTTGTCCATGTGTCCTCTATATTTGTTCCTGTAAACCCTTCTATTTACTTTATTATCAACATTTTTATTTTCTTAAAGTCCCAAACAAATCTTCATGACCAACTGGTGTCAATATAACTCTTCATAAAATCTGACCTCTTTTCTTATAATATTATATTTTTACTTTTTTCCCCTTTACTTATTTAGCATTTTAATATTTATTGAGCTTATGTGTCTTATTTAACAGTCTTTGAATTCTCCTGTTTTTCACATCGTATAGCTCCCCTTTATAAAGCTTTATTATGCACTTAAATCTTTTGTGATTTTTGTGAAATCTTGCTTTTCACAATCTTGCTTTTCATGGAATGTCACATGTTCTGTGCTGTGGAAACAGTCTCCCCTCTCAGCACTTTAGGACAGGCTCCTAGACATTCTCACGTTAACCTCCTGACCTAGGGATGCCCACATCACGTGAGTCCTATGAAATTGGATCTCCACATACAGTACAGGACTGAGTGCCTGATGGCTTGTGAGCTGTACTTTCTGCAGTGAGAATCCCGGGTGTCTGCAAATTCCATGTAGATTCTTTGGTTCCTTATCTGCAGACAACCCAGTAACTCCTATGCAGATTTCTAGGATTTGAAGAGCAGAAGCTCTTCCTAATCTGCTGTGTCCACTGTGCAGATGAGAGATCTCTCCTATGTAGTGTTTGTTTGTTTATTCTTTCTTCCTCCTGTGGAATGTCAGCTCCCTTGAGGCTGATCTTGGTAGTCTTGTTCCACTCTTTGAATCTAGACATAGGCCAATAATACTCTGTTATAAAATTAAGAAATAAATAAATGTTAATCCTGTAGACATGAGTGCTTTGTGACCTGATGCTTTTATTTTTTAATATATTTTATTGATTATGCTATTACAGTTGTCCCATTTTTTCTTCCCTTTATTCCCCTCTGCCCTGTACCCCCATCCCACCATCATTCCCCCACCTTAGTTCATATCCATGGATCATCCGTATAAGTTTTTTGGCTTCTCCATTTCTATACTATTCTTAACTTCCCCCTGTCTACTTTTTACCTACCATTTATGCTTCTTATTTCTTGTACCTTTTCCCCATTTTCCCTCTCCCTGCTCCCTGCTGGTAACCCTCCATGTGATCTCTATTTCTGTGAATCTGTTCCTGTTCTAGTTATTTGTTTAGTTTGGTTTTGTGTTTTTAGGTTCGGTTGTTGATAGTTGTGAGTTTGTTGTCATTTTACTGTTCATGGATTTTTATCTTTTTCTTAGATAAGTCCCTTTAACATTTCATATAATAAGGGCTTGGTAATGATGAACTCCTTCAACTTTACCTTATCTGGGAATTGAACCAGTGACTCTTTGGTTCATAGGCCAGCAGTCAATCCACTGAGCCACACCAGCCAGTGCTGCTTTTATATTTAGGGGGTACATTTATCCTAGAGTAGCAATCCCAGCCTTACTAAGCAATGTCAAAATTCACATTCCGAGCATTATGATACACTGGTAAGGAAGTCAGTGTTATACAGAAAAATAAAGTTGCTGTTTCCTTGTGAATAAGAAATGGAAATATTAACTTATTGACGATAGCAGGACATTTTACTCTGAGAGAGACCAGTTACTTAGTGTACAGCAGGAAGGACTTACCACTTCCCTACATCCAGGTGAGCGTAAGAGGAGACAAAGCATGGCCCCGGCAGACTGACGCTGGCAGCTTGCTCCCATTTCATTGAATTCTTTCCACTTTAAGAATATTATGTTCTAGAACTCCTTCCTGGTTTCACAAACAGCATCTTAACTGCTAGTTTTTCAAAGATGCTTCTTTTCCTGTGCCAGTTCATTCTGTCAGTCTTGTACTTAAGCTACAATATCACATTGCCTATTCAACTCCACACAGATATTTCATTTTTTTTAGAATATATCTGGGGTTTTTTTAGAAGGTAGTTAGTTATGACAGTAGAGATTTTAAATATAATGAATAGGTTTAGTGTATAACTGTTTTTACACTGAATACCAGTTTGATTTAACAATCGAAGATACATTTATCTTTATTTTGTTTTCATAGAGACATGAATAAATTAATAGTAATACAAAATGCATGAAGAATAAAGAATAATGATACAATGGTGACTTGATATCCACCATCCATTTTAAGAAAACAAAAGAAAATCATCACTAACATTAAAGTCCCTTGTGTCACATTCTGGTTCCATCCCTTTCCATTCTCTCTCAAAAGGAATAATAAGCATGAAATGTGTGTTATTTCCTTTGTCCTTTATGCTTTATTTATTTGTACTTATTCCTAGTTACCTATTTGTACTTTATAATGTGTAATGTGTACTGTATTATACAAATACAAATAAATGTCTATAATGTTTAGTTTGTGTATTTTTCTGCAGCTTGCTTCTTTGCTCTGCATTCTGCTGCTCACCCATCTGTTGCATGTAGTTATAATGTTTTCATTTACAATGGGTAATTTATTCCATTATCTGAGTTCTTTAAAACTATGTTGAACATTTTGTTTATTTCCTGTATTTTTTGCTTTCACAAACAGTGCCTCAATGAGGAAAAAAATTTTGTTTGTTTTGGTACATATTGCTGGAGCACATGTGAAAGAGTTTTCCTATAATAGAGTTTTTCAAGAAGTATACCACACCAAATTATGGAGTGTGCTACAAAATGTCGCCCTCCTCCATCCCAAGCTTACCTAAGGAGTCATGGTTGGCTGGCACCTCTGCACATGTTGCCTGAAACACTAACCGCCTCATCTCATTTGCTTCTTCTTAGAGCAAAATGGGGTCTGATATGGCATTCTATGTTCTCCAGTTGGGAGCACACTATGTGTCCTCAGGTGCTCTGTGCCTCATCTCAAAGGACTCTAACACCTGTATACCTATTTTAAAAGCTGACTACAAAGTAAGCAATCATCCATCATAGATAAGGATCCTAGGAGTTGCTTGGAGTTCTGAGTCGAGGCAGCCAAGGTGCAGTCTACAGCTTAGTTAAGATTGGTTAAGAGTGGAGTTTATGGGGACTCTGGATGGTATCCTTAAATCACTGTTTTCAAATATATCAGATAGTTCTGTTTATTTATGTCTAATACACACTTTTACTAGCAAAAAGACTTATTCAATTGGGTTTCTGAAATTTGGGGGTTCTGAATTATTTTAAAATAGTTGATGTATTAGTAAGAGTTTTGTAGGAAAAAAGAATCCACACCATATAGATATGTACAAATATAGACATAGACATAGACATAGATATAGACATAGACATAGATAGGTATAAATGATAAGGCATTAGCTCATGCAATCATGGAGGCTGAGAAGTTCCAAGATCTGCAGTGGGCAAACTGGAGACCCAGGACAGCCAGTAGTATAGTTTTGGTCCACATCTGGTGTCCTGAGAACCAGGAGAATAATGGTGTAAGTTCCACTCCAAAAGCAGGCACACTTAAGACCCAAGAAGAGCTGATGTTTTAGGTCAAGTTCAAAGGGCAGAAAAAAGACCAATTTCTCAGCTAAAAGCAGTCAGACTGGCAGAATTCTCTCTTACTTGGGGAAGGGTCAGACTTTTTATTTTATTCAGGTTTTTAACTGATTGGATGGGGGCCCACCCATATTAGGAGGGCAATCTGCTTTAGTAGGTGTACCAATTCAAATGTTAATCTCATCCAAAAGCATTTACACAGATACACCTAAATAGTATTGGACCAAAGAGTTGGACATCTTTGGTCCAGTCAAGTGAATACAAAATTAACCATCACAACTGATATGAAAAATACCAACTGAATTGAGAATATGTTCACATACCATTGGCATAAAAAATATTTTCTACTCAAAATTTGGTTTCAACTGTTTTACATATTTTTCGGTTTTGAGAAATTAATTTTAAACTTTTATTACATATTTGAGTGACCATATTTTGTTTTTGATACTAATTTTTGAGATTGTGAGGAATTCATTATGCAAGTGTTATGATCAAGAATCACACATAGCAACTGCAAATACAAGGTGAAGTTATATTTATAGAAGCAAATTCAACATTTCCGTAAATATTTTGAAAACATATTATTTGGATAAATTTAGTATCAAATCTATTCCTAAATATTTTTATTTTACTTTATAAATAGCAATTATATAATATGAAGAATCTAATGAAGTTTTAAAAATCTAAGCCTCATTATATATGCTCTCACAATTTCTAAAATTTATATTAGTTTATATTATATATATATTTTTTTCATTACTTATCTGTACCATAACCTGAAAATGTTGGGAAGTACTGCAGAGTGTGTATTTAGGAATAAAAATTCTGTGTTATATGGCATGACCGTAATTTTTATCAGATAATTCTTTATTGTTTTCTAATTTCAACTCCAAGAAGCAAAGCACAAACATTCTTGTTCCAAATCCTGTTAACACTAGACATTGTCATGGTTCATAATTTTGGAAATCTTGGAGGCAGGGTTTTTAATTTGTAGTTCCCTAGTTACCAATGAGTTTAATATCTGATGTATTTATCAACCACAATTGATTCCTCTGTTAAGTATCCACTCATATATTTGATTTTGGCTGCTTTTATTGTTATCTTTTGAAAATTGATTTATAGTTCTTTGTTTATCCTAGATAATAATCCTTTGTATATTATCTGCATTGTGCCCATCTCCTGACAGTACATGGGTTTACTTGTCATTCTTTTTCTGGTGTCTTAATGAGCAAAGTTAAAAAATTTTAAATTATCAGTTGTTTTCTTAATGGCTTAAATGATTAGATGTTGCATATTTTTCCTGTACTGAAATTGTATTTTCCTATATGCTTTCTAAAAGTCTAATGGTTTTGCCTTTCAAATTTAGGTTTTAACCCATCGTGAATTCAGTTTGGACAGGTGAATGGGAATTAATTAACTTTTTAACGGGTATAAAATTTTTCTTCACTGATTACAGTATAGTTCTCTATATATGATGATTCCATATACTTAGAGCACTGTTTTGAGACTCTCTAGTCTGTTTAATTTATAACTTTTGTATCTCAGTACACACACTCTACAATCTTAATCGCTATAATACTAAATGAATTCTGTGACTATTAGGATTTGGATTGCAATTGCATTGAATCTGTAGGAAGAAATGAGATATTACAACATTGAATTTGAGTGTATGAACTTATTACATTTCTCTATCATTTGGGCCTTCTTGAAAATCTCTAGTAATGTTTCTTTCTAATAAAGGTTTTAAAATGTTTTTAGATTCATTCTTATTTTATATTTGTGTGGTAATGTAAATGATATTATATTTATGAGTATATTTTTAATGTTTGCTGTAGAAATATTTAGTTGAGTTTTATAAAATGATAATGTATTAGCAAACTTGTTATAACCTCCCATAGGTGCTAAAAATTATCTGTAGATTCTTTGGGGTATTTTATATAGAAAACATATCATTGAAAATAATTAGAATTATTATTCTTTCCTTCTAAAGTATATCTGTTTTTTTAAATTAATACATTTACATCAAATGCCAGAACCTCTAATTTTATTTTTTATTTTTTCTGTTTATGCTTTATGATGCCTTATGATGCTTTATTTCTTAATGAGAGGGAAGGAGAGAGAGAAGGAGGAAGAGATTTGTGATAATGAACTCTCACTTTTAGAAACCTCATTACATAATAAAATGCTTTGAAGCCTATGCAAAGGTGAGTAACTTTGGGGAGAAGATAGTGTGTATTTATTTCTACCAGGCCCCTGGGGTTACTTTAAATTTTTACTTTGAGATAAATATTCTCAATACACCTAGCTAAGGTAAACCTGAACTACAAACCTGCCCAAGGACCTTCTAATAAATATTCTAATGTTTTTGTGTCCCTTCCACTCAGGGATGGAGTCTGAGACATAATTTTTCTTATGGTCTCCCAGAATTGGCTGTTTAATTCCCCTTGAACCTGGAGGAAATAGCCCTGTTACACAGAGAGATCCCAGATTTCTGTGAAGTTTTCTTATTAAACCTTCTATCGTAGGGGGGCCCTAGGTATTGTCTCTTCTCCCAAAAGCCCCTGGGTTCAATTTTTACCTTCAAACAAACAACATCAGTGCTCAGCCTCCCATCCTGGGCATCCGTTTCTCTTTAGCTTTAGGCCTTTAGGCCTTTGATTATTTCTTACTAAGTTTCCATTCTACTGATGGGTTAGAGATATTGTAAAATATTGTATCCAGCATATTCAGGTGTCTTTCTTTTTGGGAGGGGGCATTGACCAGGGAGGTGGGGTAACCATACCCTGAAGCAGAATAATAAATATTTTTCTCAGTGCTCTTCGCATTTGTCCTTTATCTCACACATTTACTTCAACTTTAAAATAGCAGTCCTGATCTCTAGAAGAAATTTTTATTCAGTTCAAGTATGTTTATTAGCAGAATTTGCTGCTCTTTTCACAATAAGGAGTTAAAAAAGAAGCTGTGCTAGGCAGGATTTGGAGCTGGCCTTCGTGATTCCTGCCCCTCAGGATCTGTCCTCTTTATCACCCTCTTTCTTTAAGTGAGGGCAGGACTGTAAATATGATGAATTTTACTCCCACAGCTGAGTCACACTCTATGTCAAAGGTGAAGAGATTCTCCATATGTAAGTAAGGCCCCGAATCAGTTGACTTTGAGTTATAAAAGAAAGATTAGTTTGGGTGGGCCTGACCTAATCAAGTGAGCCCTTAAAAGAGAGTGGGCCCCTCCTGGGAGAAGCCACTCAAAGCATGAGAGATGCTGTCCTGCTTGTCCTGAAGGAACAAACTGCCATCAGTGGAGAAAGGCATGTGGCAAGGGCCAGAGAGAGGTCTCTGGGTGCTGAGAGTAATCACTGGCAATCAGCAAGCAAGACAACAGGACCATTGTTGTATAATCACTGGAAATGAACTCTCCCAAAATCTAAAGAAACTTCGAAGAGCATCCTTCTCTAGTCAAGTCTCCAATGTAAAGATAACACCAGCCAGCACCTTGACTTAGTCTTGGGAGACACTGATCAGAGAACCAGATGAAACAGTCGACTTCTGATCCATAAAAACAGTGAAATAATGCATTGCTTTGTTATGTGCTGCTAAGTGTGTGGAGATTTGTTATGCAGCTTGAGACCTAATACAGAAGCAATTGCACCCAAAGCATGTCAACACCCTTGGCTTTTTCCTTTGTCCTCCTATGCCTCATACCTCATTTTCTACTTTCTGGAAAGGAAGGACTCACAATTATTCCCTGGCATGAAAAACAAAATTGTACAACAAAACCTTTCCAGGTTCTATTTTTCAACAGAAGAATTGGGTAGACATTGTGGAAAACAGTATTCTCCTTTATAAATTTAGACTAAGTCTTTGAATTAACACAATAGCTTAGAGTAAGATTACCTTGCTCTATTTACAGGATAATAGTAGAATATGAAACAGATATTATCTAGAAAACATCTACATATCTTTACAATATGGAACAGATATTGCATAGAAAATAATAACTAGATTTTTGAGAGGAAAAATATTTTAAAAATTAAGAGAAATTCACTTTTAGAGCCTATAAAACCAATTAAGATAAAATTATAATATGCTGGTTTATATCATCACTACATATTAGGAAGTATAATGGGTGTCAAAGGAACACCCTGGTGACTCATTTACAATAAGAAGCACTCAGTTTCTTCGTTACTTAAAATGCAATGTAGAGAGGCTCAAAATTTGCAAAATGGTGTATTTCATTTTCAAACTCACACTTGACAAGAAAATGTGCATGTCAATTGCAACAGTTGTACATTGACATAAAGAATTGCTTTTGACCATTATGAATTATCAAATTGTGTCATCAAAAACAAGGTCTTATACTTTGAACATCTTGCAAAAGTGCACTGCCCCAAGACCTATTCCTTACTCATTCTGCTTTATCGAAGGGATGTGAGAAATTAGTTTATGGTAAAGAGCTTCTTGATTCTGAGTAGAAGCCACATTCCAGCCAGCCAACCAAAGTTTGACCAGATGAAGCAACAGAAACATATCTTGATCACTTGTTAGCGCTCAAAAGTTTGTTAATAATTCTGAATCTCAGTCAATTACTTCAGAAAAAGTAGGGTATTAGAACCATAACAGAATGATTGCCCCATGCAGAAGCATTTGTTTCTTACTCCCCACAGACTTACATATGCCATAATAGGCCTGTGAGTCCAAGATGAAGCTGAGAAAAGAAAAATGACTGTGACGGTCTTAGCAGAAATACAAATCATAGTCCAGAGCACAGCACTGATATGAGGAAAAACCCAGCCACTTGTTCTTCCTACTGTAAGCACAGGTGATGTTTTGCAATGCCTCTCTCATCAAACTGCTAAATCTTTGCCTATTGAGAACAAACAAAACAAAACAAAAGCAGAAAAACCAATATTTATCTAGAAACCAGCTATGATAGAATGAGAAAGCTCTCAAATGTCTGGTCAATGTTACCAAGAGTTGTATGACAGTTACTGTCAGTGTAACTCTGACCAGAGTCCTTGCCTTCTGTGGACATTACAAATAAACAGTCTTAGCTTCATGCTCTCACCCCATCACACCCCTGCCCAGAAAATCCATCTCTTATCCAAGCACATTCTCTGTTTCCTCTTCTCTGTCCCTGATGCTTTAAGCCAAGGAGAATTTTGCTACTTGCTTATAGTCCGGCACAACTCAATGAGGTCCCTTAAAGCACAGTAACTAACATACAAGATATAATTTGGCTGCTGTGAATCAATGAAGAATGAGCCATGTCTCTTTCTTCAAGGATTTAACTACCAGAAGCAGATGCACATGACTTTCCTGGTAATAGCCCTGGAACCCACTTATACTCATTGCTGACCTGCTCTTCCCTAATCCAACTTCTTTATTGGTTTCATTTTCTTGATCCGGAGCCACCAGCTAGATCCCTGCTTTTTGTCCCAGCACCTAGTATTTGTACTTTGAACCTGCAGAGTTTGGTCATTGTTATCTGACCAACATGTCTCCTGCTCTTACCCTGAGTTTCCTGGTTTTTTTCCAGTAGGAATGCACATTTCCAAGTCTGTTACTATGGAACGCATCACCTGACCATTTGGGATATTCTATCCTCCCTCCCTTCTCCTTAAAGGCAAAATTGAGACTCACCTCTCTAAACATCTCCCTAAAGGTTTCCTTAGAAATGCTGACTTGTTAGTAGAGACTGACAGAAAGTTCTAGCATACCCTCTCAACCCAGAGGAGCTGGTCAGAGAGTGTGGGGCTGGATGCAGAAGAAAATATGAGCTTAGAGTTGGGCAGAGCAGGGCACGGATCTCAACAGTGTCTCTTCCTAATTGTACTCTGTTGGGGAAGTTGCTTAAATTCTCTGAAGCTGGATTTCCTTCTTTATAAAAAGAGAGAAAATTTTTTTTTTTTGCAGAATCACTGGGAGTATTAGAACAGGATTATACATAGTACTGAAGAGTACAAAAAAATAGCAAAACTAAGAATAGCTATACCACAGAGCTGGCTTCTTACATGCCTGGAAAAAATGATTTTAAGGGGAGCAAAATGCTGAAGAACAGTTACAATAAAATAAAAGTACAAATTGTATCTGTCCTCTAGCAGGACTGAAAAACACAGAAGTTGTCTGGGGAATCTGAGTAGTCCTGAAATTCCTCTGAGCAGACAATGGATGTCTTAAATACATGTGTATTCATAGGTCATTGGGTGTCCGTATGGTATTCATATCCAACAGTTCATTCTATACTCATAGGGTATGTCCTTAGATCAGCGTTCAGATTGTATTTACTTTTATTTTACCAAAATTTTCATCAGTCTTTCTAATTTCCCTGTTCATAAAGTATTAGAAATAACAAATTAAGTGGGGAGAAAGTCTGGGTAGAAAGACAGCAATTGACAATTTTAGTACCCAATAATTCATTCCTTGAGGGTTCAATTTAACAACTATATTTTAATAGAATTTAGTCTTGAAAAAGTAATCTTTATCCTTGTATTTTAGGTGTTGTACATATATAATATGGCATGATTATCATTATATCATGAAATTCTAAATATTAAGCCCCTCCAAGAGCAAAGAATAAAGACATGTTAACAGGTATTTTAAACAAGAAATGATGTGATATTTTGTTTTTATTATGACCCCCGGAAAATAAACTCACCTTTCTGTAGAGCCCATTTGCGCCAAATGTAATAATGTGTTCAGTAAGGTCGCTTTTCAGTGACACTCCGTCGTTTTCTCCAACACAAGAGACCGGGCTTCATTTTCCCAAATTTTTGTAAACAATTCAGTTTTAAGATCCTTTGAAAAACAAAGCAATTTAACACATTTACTTAGAATGAAGAGTAGATTATTACAAAACAGAATATTAATTTTTATATTTATATAATGTGGTAATGTGCCAGAGAATAGTCAAAACATAAAAATTAGGCAAATTTCTTGTTTCTGATGGCATAAAATGACCAAGAAACAGTAACACCTGTACTCAGATTAGACTTTGTTTCCAAATGTCCCCATCACATAAGGTCTTTCCAGCCAAGATCTTTCTGGTTCCAAGTGCTGCCACCTAGAGATCTTACCATGCTGTCCTGGGAGTTCACTTGGCCTCGTTCACTCCACAGTTGCTGGATTTATTGTTTTCAAATTGGATACCTGCCCTTTCCCACACCTGATAGGCATCCCCACCTGTCTGGGCAGCCAGGCCGATACCATTTATAATAATACAATTATGCAAATTTAGAAAGAATAAACACCACTATAAAAATGACTGGGAGTCATTTGGAAGTAGTTATGGATTGATTAGAAAATAAGTATTTAGAGTTTGTCTATGTGTCATAAAGCTAATTCAGAAATAATCACTGATTATAAATCCAATATATAAGATCACATGGACATTAATTAAAACAGTTTAGAAATTATTATGACTCCATGATTAGAAGACACTTGAATGTGTGAGTTTAGCCACAAAAAAATAAAACAAGTTTATGTGACATAGTCCTGTATATACCATATGACAAAAGGTATCAGCATCCATCAGAACAAAATCATAGTGAATGTATGACAAATATTTCATGATCATCAATTTAAAAAACTTAATATTCCTGGATGAATAAAATATTGTGAAAATTTCGAGAGAAAACACTTTAAATAGGTCAGGGTGACAAAAAAAGAATAAAATAATGCAAACAAAAGCATTTAATACAGTCTCTATAAACTGCACAAGCATATTTTCATAAAAATATTACAATTTTAGTGTATATATCTATATGCATATATATTAGATATTATAAGTGTACAATTTATACCTTCATAATTTCACCCTACTAAGGCCTCAAACCCATGGGAGCCTGTAATGAAGTATCTCCTGGGCAGATACTCCATGGCCCCACCTGTCAGCTTCCAGGTCTATGGGGAAAAAAGAAAATAGGATGTGAAAGTGAGTAAAAGCACTTTTAAGATGTGCCTGATCCCTACAGAGTACCCAGTTAAAAAAACAAACAAACAAGCAAGCAAGCAAAAGAGCTCTACTTTGGTCTAACGTTTTCCTCATTGGAGTGGCCTTCGTCTGCACTCCTCTCCGCTCCCACAAGCACCATCAGGCTCCACCTGCACTCACGACGTAGTGCACTCCACTGTGCCTGCAAACAAACACAGGGCCCCTGCATTGGTATGGTGGAAGGTTTCCTCCAGCCTTCAGATGCTATATTTTTCAAACCATGTCTTTTCATGTCTAGATATCTTATACACATGCATAATTAGCTTGTTCAGGACAGATTTTATTCTTAGACCTCTGCTTCTAAGTTAGAATGATGCCTGCCTGGGGGATTTCACCTGGAGTTCTGCCCCTTACCCTCTGGATCCATGACCAGCCTGGCCCCACCTATCCACTTACTGCAACACAATACTTCCTCAGTCAAGATGTACAATGCATATATTGACTACTGCGAAGGCAGTGAAAGTGGAGAAAACATTTTTCTAATCATAAATTTGTATTTAAAGGAACAATTCAATCATATTAAATTTCCTGAAAGTGAAACGATGCCTTAATACTCATGTTGTTACGACTTTATCCTGCCTGCTCTTGGTACACCAATTAAAAAGTTTAACAACAGCTTTTCTGGTAACATACATTATATATGTGTGTATAATTTCACATCCTTTCATCAATCCTATATTTGGCAACAATTTACTTACCTTGAACCCTGACAATGTTTGAAGGACATTTACTGAAAAAGTTAATAAGTGAATGAATGAATGAATGAATAAATAAATAAACTACTTTGATAGAGTTTTACTTTGTGGGATCATTAACTTCTTTCTAAATTCATTATTGAAAAAATGTATTATCTGATTCAGACATATTTATTTTATTTTTCTCATAAGTTTCTTCAACATCGTTTGGTAACTTTGTTATAATATGGGACTATGGTAAGTTTGGAATTATATAAACAATAACATTCTGATCTCCAGAACACTCAAGAGCCTCCCTTAAATGGATTCTGACTTCTATTTACCAAATAATGGTGATATCTATACTTACATAGTGGTCAGGAGTACAGGTTATTGGAAACTTTATATGTTGGCATAATAAAGAATATATCTGAAACCAAAAAATATTCTATGTTTCATATAGAAAAGCATAATCTTGGTATGATATCTAATAAAAAATAAAAAATAGTATCAAATAAAGGAATCTGAAAAAGTGAAGTAAAATGAGGAAGTCTAGCTCTGAATATTGTTTTAAATGCTTAGAAGCACAAAACAAAAAGCCCAAATGCATATATTACAAGCTAAAACCCACATTTTCATCAATGAATGGGAAATATTGTATATTTTATAAAGATGTTGAAAAAAATCAATAGTCAAAGGCATTATAAATAAACTAGGAAAACTAGCTTACTAACCTTACCAAAGTAAATTCTAAAAGGTCACTGATGTGTTTTGCTTTTTAATCTTTTTTCTAATTTACATAAAGGAAAAATTACTTTGTGCTGTTCATTTCAATGGTTTTAATAAACGCAGAGAATCATGTAACTCTATGTCAACCCCCCACCACAATCAACAAGAGTCCTGTCACCTCAAAAAATTCCCTTGTGCTGCCCCTTGTAGTCAGTCACTGTCCCCATTGTTAACCCCTGGAAAACAGTTATCTGTTCTTTATCTCTATGGTTTTGCCTTTTCCAGAATGTCCTACAAATAGAGTCACACTGTATGTAGCTTTGTGTGTCTGGATTATTTGATTAAACATAAAGTATTGGAGATTGACCTGTGTTGTTTCATTAATAATTCATTCTTTTATATTGCTAAGTAGTATTTTATTGTATGATTGTACCACAGTCTGTTTATAAATTCAGGAGCTGAAGAATATCCTGATGGTTTACAGGTTTCTGTTTTA
This sequence comes from Trachops cirrhosus, assembly GCA_028533065.1. Classification (NCBI taxonomy): domain Eukaryota; kingdom Metazoa; phylum Chordata; class Mammalia; order Chiroptera; family Phyllostomidae; genus Trachops; species Trachops cirrhosus. The sequence goes on along the minus strand of CM052541.1, from coordinate 112,893,777 downwards.
TTTTTTATCATTAAAAAAGGTGTTATTTCATGCTTTTCTTATTTTTCTAGTATGGCTTTCTTCACTCTCTCAAACTTTTTCTGTTTGAGAATTAGTTCCCAATATTTCAGATATAGCCACATGAGTCTCTCATTTTGGCCTTTATTGGCACCACAGACATTACCACAATATGCATCATGCTTAAATATGCTGGCCAAACCAGTTGCCATCTCTAAATCAGCAGCAGCTGGGTCAGTGGATGCTCAAACTAATACTCTCTTCTTTTTCTCCACTCATTATTCATCTTGCTGAATTGAAACTTTATACCTATTGATTAGTAACTCCCCAATTCTGCCTCCTCCTAGCTCCTGGCAACCACTATTCTATTCTTTGATTCTATGAATTTGATGAATTTAGAAATATTACATAAGTGGAAACATGCAGTATTTGTCTTTCTGTGATTGGCTTATTTCATTTAGCATAATACCATCAAGCTTTAACCACATTGTCATATATGGCAGAATTAACTCTTTTTATAAAATACTGAATTGTTTTTCACTGCATTTGTATAGTACAATGATTATCAACCTTTTTCATCTTATGGCATGAATAATTACTGAAATTCTGTGGCAAACCAAAAATGTTTTTTTGCCAATCAGATAAAAAACAATAGGTATAATTTTGATTCATTCACACTGGATGGTTATTGTTGTGTTGGCTGTTGTCATTTTTTTAATTTGACAACCTAAGGGAAAAGAGGTCAGTGTCTCTGACTAAACAGTCAGGCTTTAGAAAGTCTGCAGCACACCAGTATGCCTCCCGTGGCACCGGCTGAAAGTTGCTGATATAGTACATATCCTTGATTCATTCATTTGTTTATGGGCATTTAAGTTGTTTCCACTTTTTGGCTTTTATCAATAGTGCTGAGTGAGTATGGGAATGCTAATATCACTTCAAGACCCTAATTTCAGTTCTTTTGGATAAGTACTTACAAGTGGAATTGTTGGATCATATGGTAGTTTTATTTTTAAGAGGCCTCTATATCCTTTTCCAGAAAGGATGCATCAATTTCATTCTTACAAACAGTGTGGAAGGGCTCCAATTTCTCTACATTCTTGTCCATACTTGTCTATTTTTTAATAATAGCCTTCCTAACAGATGTGATGATATCTCATTGTTTTGATTTTCATTTTCCCGCTAATTAGTAACATGAGCATCTTTTCATATACATATTAGTCATATGAACATGGCTGTTTTCTTTTGGAGAGATGTCTTTTCAAGTTTCTCAACTACTTTTTAGTCAAGTAATTCAATGGTTTAGTTATTTAGTTGTTCTTATATAATATAAGGACAACATATGAGGAATGTCTTATCTCAATATATGAGGAATCCCTTATATATTTTGGAAGTTAAACCCTGATCAGACACATGGTGCGCACATATTTCTCCCATTCCATTTTTCAGTCTGTTGATCATTTCCTTGGCTGGGCAGAGGCTTTGTGGCTTGATATAGTGCCACTGCTCTATTTTCGCTCTTGTTGCCTGTGCTTTAAAGTTACATCTGTAAAATTATTGTGGAGATCAATGTCGTGAAGTTTTTCTCCTATGTTTTCCTCGAGGAGTTTCAGGTCTCACATTTAAGTCTTTAATCCATTTGTTTGTGTGTGTATGTGTGTGTGTGTGTGTGTGTGTGTGTGTGTATAAACAAGGTTCCAATTTTATTCTTTTACGTGTGTGTCCAGTTTCCCAACATCATTTGTTGAAGAGATGATCCTTTCCCATCATGTATTCTTGGCTCCCTTTTGGAACATCAGTTAACTATAGATGGTGGATTTAATTCTGGACTCTGTATGCTGTTTCGTTGGTCTATATGTATGCCTTTATGCCAGTACCATTCTTTTATATTCTCTACATAGTTTTCACTAACAGTCCCTGGGAGAGATAGGCTATGGTGAGCTTACTTCATCTTGGCTGTCAACAAAAGTCTCAGGTCAATGATACAAGTTTAAAAAAGGAAACTGTGTAAAAAAATAAAAATGGAAACAAGGCCCTAGAGGAAAATATAGGAGAATACATTTTGTAAAAACAGGAGAAACCATTTATAAGCAATGGTGAAAGCTTGACTCCATGAAACTGAAACATCTTCCTGACAAAAATGATACACACAAAGTGAAGAGAGAAAAACTGGCCAAAAATACTTCACATATTAAATGTCGATGTCCTTAAAGAGCTCTTATAAACTAATAATGTATAGGAGACAACAACCCAACGAGGCTCAAGAGCAGGCAGTTCACAGCAGGAAGACAGTGTAAACCTGTGTGAAGTTGCCCAGCCTCACGCAAAGTCAATGAAATATACACGAAGACAAAGTATGTTGTCTTTCATCCATCACAGACGCAAACGGAAACGTCTGGGCTCCGTGTGGTGCTGGCAAGAGTTTGGGGAAACATTCTCTTCTACACTGGGACTGGTCACATGACTCGATATTCTCCCACAGGAACATGATCTAGATTATGTGTAGTCATTGGGATTTAAGGTTTACGAAGTTTGTTTCACAAGGATTAACTAAATTTATCCTCCTAACACTGAGGGTTAGTGATTTTTATATATTCATGTTAAAAGTAAGAAAACTGAAGCTCAAAGAGCTGCCATTGCAAGTTATGTGATACAACGAGTCAGTGGCATAACTGGGTTTAGAGGCCATCCCTTGGATTTTACGTTGCAGTCCCATTAACCAGAGCTGACTTGCCTGGACACCCAGTATTCTATGCAGCAAAGTGTGTCACTGCTTCATGCTGTGGACGGGAAAGATGCTGCCTTTTGTTAACATGAAGACAGGTGATGTACTAGTGTTATTCCTATCTCCAAGTTGGTAGAATTGCTAAAGAAAAAAAATAAAGAGAAGTATCAAGTAGCCAAAAAATATTAAAGATGTTTTTCTTTTTCATTATTAAAACATTGAAGACGTGTACCTATCTTTTTATTTTTGTTTGTTTTAAGAACATCTTTCTAAATCTATCATTTTGAAGCTTTGTGTTAGTTAATAAAGCACCATTGTTTGGGTACTTCAAAGAAAAGGATCAGTGGACATACCTAATTAGCAATATGAATGGCTAGTTTAAACAAAATACATGGAAAAGTGAAGTGTAGTTTTGAAATAATGTATCACCTGGCATTGCATTATACCAGGTTCTGAGATAGATAATTATTATGAGTTGCTGAAGTTCACTGCAATTTTCACATGGAGATATTTCTTCTACCATTTCCCTGTATTATTGAAGATGTATTATAAAAGCTATAATACTGAAAACTTGCAATTTGGAACTCATCTGATTTAACTGATAAGAATTTTTTCATTGCACAAAACATAACTTCACTCAGAAATATAAACTTGTTCTGCTGCATTAAACAATGAACAACAGTACAGCAACGTAAATTGCCTTTTGGACTGTGAGTATTTGAATCAGCACTCTTCCTCATTATTTTTTCCATTAGACTTGGCTTGAAATGCTCAAAAAAAAAAAAGTAGTTATCCTGCTTTGAAATGCTGTAACATTTTCCTGATTACTATTTTAGCATTTTTTAGAAATTCTTTGTACTGTAAAGGACTCACTAGAGCTAATCCAGAATGTGTGTTTGACTAATAGCCATTAAACTTTTTTTTTTCGCTATTCAATGATCATCTTCAAGTAAAAAATATCAGATAGGACATTCAGGTAGGTAGCGATAAAAGGGAAAGTGTGTGTTTGGGAGCCAGCCCTATTAGGTTTGAATCCTGACTTTGTTTTGCTGTCTCTCCTCTGGTGCAGGATCAGGTACTAGTGAATGATGTAAACCCTCCACTCAAGCAAGCTTTCTTTGGCCACTTCCTGGCCAAGTGATGTGGAGCAAACTACTGCGCTGCTCTGAACCTTGGCTTTTTGTCTGTAAAGTAACCACTTAAATACATAGAGATATGTAATAATTAAATGAGATAACCAAGAAAATGTCTAGTCTGGTACCTGGAACACAATAAATATAAAATAATCATTAATTTTCCTTTCTCCCCACCCCTTTACCTCTTCTCTGCAGCTAGTGGGCTTGCTGTGGACCATGGGATGTACCCAGATTCCCATCAAGGAGGAGCTTGCTGCCCCAGCAGTGGGGAGTGTGTGGGCAGATAGTCTTCAGCCGCCACCACTCTAGTGTTTGCCGAGCACCTCCCAGCCACTTTCAGAAAAGTCACCTCTCTTCCCAGGGCAGTTCACATCCAATCATGGACCAATCCTTGCAGAGAGAGGCCAGGCTATCTTGGTCCACATCCTAACCACTCTAAAGGGTCATCTAGCTCCAGAGCTTCTCAGTGGTCTGGGAAACTCTCATTAAGCTTAAATAAAGCTCAACTTCTCTCTCTTTGCCCATTGCCACTGCATTTCCTTTCTAGAGAGATTGGTATTAACAATACTTTTTGATAAACAGCTTTTAATTAAAACCCAATTCAGTTTGCTCTCCAGAGAACCTTATCTGCAACCTGGCTCCACTCTACTCTTTGTAAGTATTCAACAAACATTTGACTCAGAGTAAAACCACGGACATTTCACTTTGCTGCCTGCTCCACACACCACTGCCAGAATTTACCAGCCCAGAGGAGAAATGAGCCAAATTAGGGAGTGTACCGATCCCTGATAAAAAGCCCTTGGTTTTAGTAATAATCATGTATCTTGGCCTAGAAAGCTTCATTTCAGGCTGGTCAGAGTCATTTAATTCTATTGATAGGACCTAAAAAGGTTTTAAGGTATTAATATTGAAAATCAAATCGACCTCAGTGTTACAGTTTGTCCAGGACTAGGCTGAATATTTCAATGACATAATCTTATTCAAACAACAACAAACCATTCAATACCGTTATTCTACCACCAACCATTTTACCGCTATAACCAACAAAAGCAACAATGGCAATAATATCTAAATTTCAAACACCATATTCGAGTCTATAAAATCTAATATATAAAAATAACACAAGAAAGTTAAGAGCACTATCTTGATACTATACATAAGAAAATGAGGCCCAGATAGCTTCATGATTCCTGGAAGGTCCAAAACTAATTGATAAAATTGAGGCTGAATTCTGATTTCTGATGTTAGACTTAATAGTTTTTCTTCTACATTGTGAAAAACTCCACATCACTTAAAAACTCAAGTCTGTTTGGAAACATGACAGTATAAGTAGTCTTAGTTCTTTCATATTAGACTATTGTAAATGTGTATATTAATGAAAGTACTTGTCCATAGGATTCACCTTTGCAGCATACTTGTTTCAAAGAGCTGAACTTGCCTGCACATAACAATAAACAAGTTGTCTCAATTGTATACATGTATTGACAATAATTATGAACCCAGATTACTAACAGACAATATCACACCAATGCATAATGTGGCTTTCCCAAGGATAAATAAGATATCAACAGATTATGTGATATAGCAACAGTTTGGGAAGAAGTTTAGCTGCATATCTTAAATCAAGAAACTTTGCCAGAAAGGTGAATGGAAGCTTAGGACTGGAGACTGGGTTTCTTCATTTCATAGCATTGACCTCTAGGTACAGAACATGAGGCTATGGCGATATGAATGGCAAGTGCTTTATAGAGTGTTTTACATTGAGAAATCACACTGAACACCCTGTCAGAATTACAACAGCCTGATGTACTTCATGGCTTTAGTTTGCAAAGAGGAGTGTCTAATGATTGTTTAGTTAACATGTATCAGATATCTTATCCTGCATATGGTTAACAGTAACAACAAAAGCACGCAAAGACTTCCATATCATTCACATAAGCATTTTGATTATCACTTTCTCAGCATTACCAATTAGCCATTTATGTTGTTTGCTATGATTCATTTGCAAGATATTAAGACATTCCCAGTAATTGAATAAAAAAATTTTGTTCAAAATCAGTGAAGAGAGATTTTATCAATTTAAAAGTAAAAATTCATAAAGCCAGACTGATAAAGGAAAATTTTACTTCAGCCTATTTATCATTTGTTGTTCGGGACAGAGCTATTTCTCAGTATCAGTGTCCCATGTGGGAACACACACAGCAGTTAGGGTCTCCTGGGGACTGGGTGCAGACTTCTCTGCTGTGCATCACAGGGCACAGTGATAGCTAAAGTAAGCTGAAGTACTAAATCTTCCCAAAAAGAACAATTTGGTATTTCCTTACATTTGAGGTGAGTACAATACATGCTTTGTTTTAAAGGATGTGATAATTGAGAATTATTTTTTTCCCATAATCCTCACCAAAGGACATGTTTGTTGATTTTAGAGAGAGAGGGAGAAGATGGAGAGGGAGAGAAACAGAAACACTGATGTGAGAGAGACACATCAATAGGTCGCCTCCTGTATGTGCCCTGACCAGGGATCAAGTGCACAACCTAAGTATGTGTCCTGACCAGGAATCAAACCCACAACCTTTTGGTGTATGGGATGATGCTTCAACCAACCAAGCTGCCTGACCAGTACAATAGAGCATTGTTTTATAAAGTCTTATATGATGCTCACAATTCTATAAAATCTTTCTAAGCAATCAAACAAGGAATGAAATCTCACCAAACTGAATATATATATATATCTGGAAAATATCCAGCCATTGTTAATATAACAAGAATGGTTTATGCAACATTGATGAAACCTGGCAGCCAAGGAGAATGGACTGGAATGCGCATGTGCGAAGAATGATGACCTCATTGTACTAGTCAGTGCAGGTAGGTGGTAGACACCATTGAATGAGCATGTGCACTGTGTGGCTATTGCACTGAGTGAGAGGGAAGAGCAACAAATCTGAGTCAAATTTTGCATTAAGCTTGAACATTCTTTCACAGAAACTATTCTTGAGGTTCAGAAGGCCGCAACTATGGGCAACTGCTAATTGGCAGCTTCATCACAACACGCCCACTCATGCATTATGTCTCATGCAGAGTTTTTTGGTGAAACATCAAATTACCCAGGTGACTCAGTCCTGCTACAACCCAGATTTGTCACCTTGTGACTTCTGGCTTTTCCCAAAACTACAATCACCTTTGAAAAGAAGAAATTTCAGACCAATGATGAGATTCAGGAAAAGACGATGGAACTGCTGATGACAATTGGGAGAACTGTGTGTGAGGTCCCAAGGTGCCTACTTTGAAGGGGACTGAATAATCATTGTCCTAAGTACAATGTTTCTTGTATCTTGCATCTTCTTCAATAAATGTTTTTATTTTCATGTTACATGGCTGGATACCTTCTGGACAAACCTCATATATCCTTCCAATAAGAAGAAGGAGCAAAATGGTTTTATCATCTCAGGTCTTCATTCTGGCTAAATCATAAATTTATACAGTTAACTATTTACTCATTGTTTTATAAACTTTTAGCTTTACTCCCATTATGGAGATTTGTCCTGGCACATCTGAATATAGTTTTGGAATTTCGTGAAGCTGAAGCAATGGGAGACCTAGGGCTGTCTTATTCATTTTTTTATCCCAATAACCAGAAAAGCACTGGTCCATAGTAGGCTTGCAATGCTAATTCTTTGAAGACTGCAAAAGTGAATAAACACACTATTCTTTTCCTCAAGGAACTCATTAGAGCTATATGGAGAGACTTTGCAAGAGGGAATTTTTACTACACTTTGAAAGAGCTTTATAGTATTTAAGACAGGGAAAGAGTGCCCAGACCATCTCTGACCCCTCCACCACTACATCACCCTTAATCATTGATTTTTCTGCTGAGATTGTTAGTGGCAAAACAAATCACTGGTGATTGTAACTATGATAAAAATGTTGGATGTATCTCATACAGAATAAGAAAGAACATAGTTCTGGCTTGTATTCTTTTCCTAGGACAATTGTGGTTCATATTTCCAAGTTGCTAAATGAAGACATTCTTATTTAAATCAATTATGTATATTTTCACATAAGGATTGATATAAAAATCTAGTTTTTTAAATGGCCATCAACATTACACAATACAAGTTGCTGTCCCATATATCTCAAATAATTAAAATGACACAGTTATCATACACTGAATCCCCATAGATTCATATTTCTATTTTTGAAATCTGATAGAACTCTGTTTATGTTTGTGTGTGTGCATACACACATATATATTCTTATTGTTATCACAGTATTTTAATAATTATTATTTATAATAAGGGCTATTGAAATGTATTTTTTAAAAACATCTTAATTTTATCCAAGAACCCCTTTACTAATACTTTAATCAATTTTTATTACAAAGATGTGAACATTAGTTTTTAAAATTATTTTTAATAGGATATTATTAAAGAATAAATTTTGACTCTATTTATTTACAACTCATTTTAATTTGTTCAGTAAATTTTTATAGTTTTCTTATCATTAGTCCAGCATATTTTTTTGTTAAAATGATCTCTAGGTCTTTTTTTTTTGTTGTTGGGGGAGAAATAGTCAATAGTGTTAATAGGACATTTTCTAAATTATATTTTAAGAAAGGATGTATAACATTTATTATATATCAGTTACCTCTATAAACTTGCAATTAGAATTGTTCTTTAATTACTTCTCTTAGTATTTGTAAATACTTTATCTTATAATCTGAAAAAATATTAATGGTCCCTCCTTCCTTTCAGAATTTAGAGTTTGTATTATTTACTTTAAAGTGTAATCATTTTCAGAATAATGTTAAATAAGGCCATGAGAGGAAGCCATCTTGTCCAGTTCTTGATTTTAATGTGTCAATATACGGGCATCACAAGAGGACACACAGATGGCCAATGGACTTATCAAAAGATGTTCAACGTCACTAATCGTCCAAGAAATGCAAATAAAAACCACAAGGAGATATCATCTCATACCTATCAGAATGGCTATTATCAATAAATCAATAAACAAATGCTGGCAAAGATGTGGAAAAAGGGGAACCCTTGTTCACTGTTGGTAGGAATGCAAACTGGTGCAGCCATTGTGGAAAGCAGTATAGAGACCTCAAAAAATTAAAAATGGATCTGCCTTTTGACCCAGCAATCCCACTTCTGGGAATATACACAAAGGATCCCAAAATTCCAAAGAACATAAGCACCCCTATGTTCATTGCAGTATTATTTATAATAGCTAAAATATGAAAGCAGCCCAAGTGTCCATCAGCAGATGAGTGGATAGAACTAGGGAACATTTACACAATGGAATTCTATGTGGCCATAAAAAAAGGAGAAAATTTTACCCTTTGCGATGTGTGGATGGATCTGGAGAACATTATGCTAAGTGAAAGAGAAAAACAAAGTCAGAGAAAGACAAATACCATATGATCTCACTCATGTGGAAAGGAATTAACAAACTGAACTAGTAAGCAAAACAGAGACTGACTCATAGATACAGAACAGGATGACAGCTAAGGGATGGGGGAGCATAGGGGGAGAAGGGATTAATTAAGCAAAGAGGAAAAAAGACTCATGGACATGGACAACAGTGTGGTGATTGTGGGGGTGGGAGGTATAAGGGGACTAAGCAGTAATGAGGAAAGAAATACAGTAAAAAAGAAAAAAGAATGAGGCTGATAGTTACTTTGAAATTGTTGGAAGTTTCATGATTTTTTATGCATAAACTTTATTTTTAAGCATATATCATTTGATTTGTATTTTAATCAGTGACTGTTTTTGCAGGCACTAAATTTTATCAGAAGCTTTTTTAAAGAATAATTTAAAGGAAGCTTTTTTATTGAAATAATAATTTTGACTTTTTATTAACAGGTTGAATTATATTAATAAATTTTTAATAAAATATATGGAATGAACCCCATTAGGTCATGATATAATGTTCTTTTATGTTTCTGGATTGCATTTGATAATAGGATGTTTCAGATATTTAATTTATTGTAAAATATAAATTTTATCTTTAACTAGAATTACAAATTCAAATATTTTAGGGCAAATTTTGTAATACAAATTGTGAAAAGGCCGAGTATTAAGTAAACAGGGGTGGCCAATGTTAAATGGAACTGGAGAGAATTTTTCTTGCCTAATGACACTCCTTGTATTAATATTTTTAATTGAATGTATTGGGGTAATGTTGGTTAATAAAACCGATCAATTTTCAAGCGTACAATTCTGTAACATAGCATCTGCATACAGCATCATGCACTTACCACCCAAAGCAGAATCTCTTTCTACCACCATCTATCCCCCGTTTGCCCTCTTCCAATTTCCCTATCCCCCTTTCCCTCTGGTTATGGCCATACTGTTGTCTATTACCTATGTGTTTTTGTTTTCTTCTTAATCCCTTCACCTTTTTCACCTAGCCCTCCAACCCCTCTTCCCTCCCTTCTTTGTATCTATGATTCTGTTACTGTTTGTTACCTGATTTTGCTCATTAGATTATACATATAAGTGAAATCATAAGGTATTTTTATTTGTCTGTTCTCTTCTGGTGACATCAAATTACCTTAGTGGGACATCTCTGATACCTCAGGTTTGTTACCCCTCATAAATGGCTTTGCAATACATAGTCACTGGAAGGTCAGGATACACAGACTCTGAGGGGGGCAATGTTTGTGCTTTTATTTTATTTTGTGATAAATTCGACAAGCAATGAAATCCATCAGTTGTGGATTCTCCATGCCTGCTAATGCACTTCAGATCTGAGTGGTTTTACAGTAAGGAAATCTGTTTAATTTAGCATTCCCCATACATTTTTGACCATAGCAATTACTGCTAACATCCAATCAAATATGAAAATCTATAATTAGAAAAATATGGTCCTGCTGTTTTGTTATGGTTCCATCCCTTTGCTAGGTATTTGCTTAGTGTCATTTAGCTCTCTCATCAAAAAAAGGAAAAAATATATTCCTGCTTTGTTTAGACTTTGGAAAAGTTTATGTATCATTATAAATATGCTTGGCTGTTGAAATGCTTGATAGATTAAAAAATATTCTGAACAGAATTTGGTGGTTTCAGCATTTGATAGGAGAGTGGAGAGTAAGAAATATAGATCAAGTGGGCTTTTAAAATATTGTTAATTTACACCTTTCCTTTAGTTTATGTAAATTTGTAAAAAAAAAGATATTAACATTTTCCATGTTAAGGTTATTAACACAAAGTTATACTAAATATTTCTTGTCATATATTATATACAAAATATAAATTTTCTTATATATTTTTAAGTGCATCTGGATGTGTGATAATTAAATATTTATTATTTAATATATTTATTTATTATGTAATATATTTATAGTTGATATTTTTTATAATCTAATTTGTTAACTTTTTCATTTTCCTTTGTTGGGAACTGTCCTGTCTGGTTTCAGGAGCTGTAACCTCACAGATAGGTGAAAAGGCCCCATGGCTAGGGGACCTTGGGACCATAAGCCACTAAGGAGGCAAAACTTATTCTCCCAGTAGGGGTGTAGGTTCTGCCCTCATTACTTCACCCTGCTTGGCCACTGGAGGATGATTGGATAGTCAATTATGGGTAAGATTCTTCAAGGAAGGAGCAACCTAAGATAGGCACAGTCACAAAGGGGCCATCAGGGAAGGACTTAGGGGATTATGGACAAGGGGCAAAAGACCCTCACCCCTCAGCTTTGCCATAGCCTGAGTCCTCATTCTATCTGTAAAACCTCTCCTAATCTGTTGGCTGCCTTGGTTCTCCCACCTGCCGAAGGCGGGTGCAGCCCTGTGACAGAATGGGTGGTTCCTGGCTGGGCGGGGGGAGTGATCAGGCCTGAGAAAGAATGCATAAAGTCCTGTGAAACCTGTTTTGCTAAGAATGTCCTCAACTTAAATGTTAAGGGCTCAAAGACAAAATGAGTTTGTTTCCCCAAATTTAGCCAATTTGCTTCCCCAATTGGCTAAAGTTTTATAGCCAATTGGCACCACCCTGTGTACCAGACCCTGACTCAAAAGAACCCCTGAGATCCCAGAAATGTTATCTGTAAACCTTACATGCAAAGTATGTATATCTATGCAAAGTAAACTCAATAGAAGCTCATTGAGAAAGAGGCTTCAGGCCCTTCTCCTCTGAGAGATTGGTCAGCCTTTTCTCCCCAAGCAGATCATGTCTTAGTAGATTTATTCTCATCCACAGCAGCCAGGAAAGCTTTGCTGGATGGAGTTCCTCCACACCCCCCCTTTTTTTCTTTATTCTACTATTTAAAAATGTTTTGTTACTTATTTTCTGCCTTCTTACTTGATTGCTGAATGCAATTATATTTACTTCTTTTCTTGTCAGGTAATAAATATATATGTGAATATACCTTTTTCTTCTGAATAAATTTTGCATCTTATAAATGATATATTCTTAATATTATGGTTTTATATATATTTGACAATCATAATTTTGTTTTTCCTTTTATTCAAGTTTTCTTAAAAAATTTAATTTTCAATAGTTGAAATATTTCCCCCTAAATTTTTATTATTTTGACATTATTTTTATAAGTCCATGGTGAAAATGGACTATTTCCAGTTTTGCATAGCCCAAAAATATGACTAATTTAAATTTGTGTTCCAGCCATCCCAAGATGTATCTGTCTTTGTTTGCAGATACATATCTATTATGTCACCAATTTTTGTTCTAACAGATGGGCTTGGTGCATTGTAATTTTATTTCAAGCTTTTGGCTCAGTGCTGCCTTGTTCTTATTTTTATTTTTTTGCTCTTTTCATTTAAAAAAAATTCTGATCCAATTCCTTGAACCCTGATCAACCTCTGTAGTAATTTACAAGGCATATATTCTGTTTGTAAATGCATTGGCATTTACTTGTCCTCTAATAAAGTAATTACTGAACTACATAAACTATGTTTCTCTCCTTAACAGTGAGTTGCATCTTTCCTCCCTTCCATGTTGCCTATCTCCTGTTGCTCATTTGTTGGATCTGTAATTGTTTTTTCATTCTATTAATAAGGATTATCATTTGACATTATGAGGCCTTTCATAAAAAAATTTTAATATTTGTATTCAATATAGTAACTGTGATTACTTTATTTATATTTATTTATTATTTGAATGGATTCAGTGCTCACTGACACTTTTTCATGACATGGTTTTATCATTCATGAGTTCCTCTTTTTTAATTCACATTGCATATGAACAATTGTTATATTGTATCTTGTTAAGTTCTTATATGAAAAAGTATAATTATTCATTTTTTACATACAAATGACAACTTGGTGTATATGAGAGACACTGTTGATCACCTATTACTAATTCCTTCTTACTTGCTAACAAAATGTCAGGGCTCTTGGGATGGCAATGCACACGAGTAAAAATTCCAGTCTCCCTAGATGACAGGATCTAAACAGTACGATAAAAGACACAACTGCAGTTGATTGACACTCTCGACATTTTCTTGGACTATGTACAACTAGAAAGAGTCTAATTCACCACAATCTTATAAACATGATATCAAAAGATTAAAAATTAAGGGGAAATCTTTCACCTGTTGAAATTCAATTTTTTTGAGAAAACTGGAATGAAAGGAAAAAATAAAATTATAATTGTTGAATATGGACACCAGAAACTGATTCAGTGTCTGTGGGTCATGAGACAAACCACAGGCTTGAAGACAAAATCTAAGAGGCCAAAAGTGTTGGAGAAGAAACCTATCATCTGTGCCTCTGGGGTCGTCATTTATCATTTGGACTAAAGATCAGTACCTGCCTGCCCCTGGAATGCTTGTTTTTTGAGAAGGGGAAGAACTTGTTTAATATAGATTTTCAATTATACAGAGCTGAAAGTATTCCTGACTGGTACAGTTTGACAAAGAATATAGCCAGTCCTAACCTGGTCTACTACTTGAAAAAAATAGGGTAAATGGAACCACTAAATAACAGTTATCTTAGTAGTAATCAAGCTAATTTCAAACTTCTAGAGATATTTTTATTATGCTGATGATCACATAACCCAATCTTCACCATTTATTCTTAGTTACTTATTCTTGCTTGAACATGTAGCCAGTCAAAAGCTGCTGGTAATGAGTACAGTAGCCATTAGTTTCATATATCCAATTGAATTTACATTTTAATATTAAATAAAAATTCAATTCTGCAGTTACACTAACCACATTTCAATAGCCACAGGTGGCTAGTAGGTACCACGTTAGAAAGAGCAAATACGGAACCTTTCACCATTACAGAAAGTGTTTCATTGGGCAGCAATTGTCTTCAGTACATAAAAAGTAGTCCTTGGACTGGAAACGTCTACATCATCTGGGCTAGATGGAAATGCAGAGTTTCAGGTCTTACTTCAGATCTCCAAATTAAAATCTGAATTTTTATGGATCCCAGGTGATTTACATAAAGCTTACTATTTGAGGTTCATTGTCCTATATGATCTGCTCCTATATATACCTTGGTGTCAGCATTTAATAATGATCTAAGACTTACTGATCTCTAGAAAGTGGCTAAGAACTATTCTAAGAACTACAAAAATGTCCATTAATCTTCACAATACCAATATGACATTTGTATTATTGTTCTGTTTTATGTATGAGGAAACAAAGTCACAAAGAACTACATAATTTTACTCAGATTACTCTGTGAATATGTCAAGAAACCAAGATTAAAACTCACTCATCACAGTGCTGGCTCACCAGAATTCTCCATTATTGAGGGAGGTACTAAGTCTCATTTATTATTTGAGGTTAGAGCACAGTACCATACTTGGAATGCAGCAGGTATTCAGTTCTGCTTATGGGATGAAGCAGGCATGAATGAATGGAGAAATCAAGGCTACTTTTGTCCATGTCAAGTGAAGCCTCTGGCATCATTGTCATAAAGCCCATTGTTTTCCATTGAAATCAGGAAGACTTTGTTTCCATTTAGCTTAGATACAAATAAGATACTCTCCCTCCCACCAAATACTCTGCACAGCTATTACTTTAAAGCAAATAATAGATCCAGTTAGTGGCCCTGTATCAAGCACTATGAAAGGAAGTAGATAGAATGTGCTTAGTGATGAACAACCAGCAAAATAATAAAAAAGTGTTTGGAGTATGAAAATATTTTAAGAACCAAGTCAGGATAAGCACAGTTGCTGTCACAAATAAACTCCGGGATGTATAATGGCTTAAACATGATAGAAGTTTTTTTCTTATTAATGTCAAATTCCAAACACATGTTCCTAGTTGGTGCCTAGATCCCCTTCAAATGATTTTTTGTGTGGGTGGTGGTTTTCCTTGTCTTTTATAACTGTGCCAGGTTTACTATGTAGATTACAGTTCTCAAAATTCATCGATAACAAGCCAAGAAAGCATGGCTTAAAAAAGGGGTGGAGAAGCAAACCCTCCTTTAACCCTCTCAGCCTGGCAGTAATACATTACTTCTGTTTACATTCCATTGGCATAGGCTAGGCATGTAGCTCCATCTGGATGCAAGGGGGAAAGGGCTAGGGAAATACTGGCATCATGATGAACACCTGACTGAATAAACCCTGCCAGGTGCCTAGTTACCCAGGCTGTGCTCTTCTGAGTCAACCCACAGCCCTCCTACTTGGCAGATATATCGGGAGACATAGAGGTATTTACTAAAATAGGTATTTTAGTAAATAGAGGTATTTACTAAGCAAACATTAAGTAAATTCATAAGATCCATTGATGCCATAAACAGAATAAAAATGAAATATATTAAATACAGCTTTAAAGTCAGATAAATATGGATCCATCATTTAACAGCATTGCAAACCCAGCCTGGTGGATAGCTTAACCTTTCCAAATCTAAGTCTCCAGAAATAAGTAAGGATGGGCAAACACCTACTCCATAAGTGTCCTATGCCAGTGTTTTATGCTAGAATGTCTGGCCTAAAAGAAAAGCCAAAAATTTATTACATATTTTAATACTGAGACAAAAAGGGAATCAATAGCAGAAAGAGTGGATCAAACCAACTGAAATAAAGATACTGTAAGAATTTCAAAAAGAGTAAACAAGGACCTTAACACTCAAGTCTTGGCTGGCAAAGAAAGCCTTCCCATTCCTATTGCTAAGTTGGCTTTCTATATTTAGTGTCATATTAGAAAGAAAAATGTGACTTCTGGCCAAGATGGAGGCATAGGTAGACACACTGTGCCTCCTCACACAACCAAGATAAGGACAACAACAATTTAGAAACAGAATAACAACCAGAACTCTCAGAAAATTGAACTGTATGGAAGTTGGAGAACCAAGGAGTTAAAATAGACATATTCATCCAGACCTGTAGGAGGGGCGGAGTCAGGCGGCCAGGTGCAGTAGCAGAGCAGAGAGCACTGGGACCAGACACGGAAGGCAACCGGTGCACGCAAGACTGGAGGAGCAGACCCTGGGTGCCCAAGCGGAGGCTGGCAGACTCCGGCCGAGGGGTGGCAACCAGCAGACCCAGCGAGGCCGCGACTGTGAAGCAAGGCACTGTGAGAAACCCAGGGTCCCAGCGCGGGGAAAAAGAGGCTTGGGGCACTGATTGAAAACACCTGTGGGGGTTGAGGAGCAGAGAGAGACTCCCCGCCTCACGGGAGAGGTTGTTGTAAAGTCCCATGGGGTGCACAAGGCCACCCACACGGGAATTGGCACCTGAGGGGCCCAGTTTGCTCGGGGGAAGCAGTAGAAGGGCCTGTGGTCCAAAGGAGAGCAGAGCAAGTGTCATTGTTCCTTCTCAGACCCCGCCCCCACATACAGCGTCACAAGCAAGCACTGGGGTGCCTCACCCTGGTGAACACCTAAGGCTCCACCCCTCATACATAACAGGCATGACCAGACCAAAAAAAAAAAAAAAAGAGAGAGATGGCTCAAACAGAAGAACAATTGAAAGCACCAGAACCAATCCTTTTAAGTGACCAAGAGATAGCCAACCTATCAGATGCACAGTTCAATGCACTGGTGATCAGGATGCTCACAGAATTGGTTGATTTTGGTTGCAAACTAGATGATAAAATGAAGGCTACAATAAGTGAAATGGGAAAAATGCACAGGGAACCAATAGTGATAGAATGAAAGCTGGGTCTCACATCAATGGAGTGGACCAGAAGGAAGAAAAAACATACAACCAGAAAAGAATGAAGAAGTAAGAATTCAAAAAAATGAGGAGAGGCTTTGGAGCCTCCAGGACATCTTTAAACATTCCAACATCCAAATTATAAGGGTACCAGAAGAAGAGGAAAAACAACAAGTGGAAGAGTTATTTGAACAAATAATACAGGAGAACTTCCCCAATCTGGCAAAGGAAATAGACTTCCAGGAAGTCCAGGAAACTCAGAGAGTCCCAAAGAACTTGGACCCAAGGAGTAACACACCCAGGCATATCATCATTACATTAGCCAAGGTAAAAATGAAGGAGAGAATCCTAGAAGCAGCAAGAGATAAGGAGACAGTAACCTACAAAGGAGCTCCCATCAGACTGCCAGCTGATTTCTCAAAAGAGACCTTACAGGCAAGAAGGTGCTGGAAAGAAGTGTTCCAAGTCATGAAAGGCAAGGACCTACATCCAAGATTGCTCTATCCAGCAAAGCTTACATGTAGAATGGAAGGGCAGATCAAGTGCTTCTCAGATAAGGTGAAGTTAAAGGAGTTCATCATCACCAAGATCTTATTTTATGAAATGTTAAAGGGACTTGTCTAAGAAAAAGAAGATCAAAAACATGTAGAGTAAAAGAAGATCAAAAACATGTAGAGTAAAATAACAGCAAACTCACAATTACTAACAACCACACCTAAAACAAAAACAAAAAGAAACTAAGCAAACAACTAGAACAGGAACAGAACCACAGAAATGGAGAACACATGGAGGGTTAGCAACAGGGGAGTGGGAGGAGGAGAGAGGGGGAAAAAGTACAGAGAATAAGGAGCATAGATGGTAGATAGAAAATAGACAGGGGGAGGGCAAGAATAGGAAGGGAAATGTAGAAGCTAAAGAACTTATGACACATGGACCTGAACTAAAGGGGGGAGATGTGGGGGGTAGAGGGTGTGCAGGGTGGAGGGGAATGAAGGGTGGGTAATGGGACAACAGTAATAACATAATCAATAAAATATATTAAAAAAAGAAAGAAAAACACCTGTGAGCTTCAGGAATGCTTATAAAATACATTAATTTCAGAATGAACATTTTTCTGTAGTAATCAAGGTGAGATCGATCCCTTCTAGTCCCCTACATTGATCTGTTTCCACAATTAGCTCTGAAAAATATCAATGGCTCTACTTTGGAAGAACTGGAAGCAAACCAAGCAGCTTTGGAGTTTAATTTTGTTAAACAATGGGTACGATAAAGGATGTTCTCGACATCTGTACCATCACTGATGAATTATCTGTTCCTGATTATTCTGAGCAGACAGACTTGTTTGCAGTAAATGTCATGTATAAAGAGAGAGCACCTTGGGTACTATGGTTCAATAAAGTTAGATATGGTAGTAGGATAAAGTGATATAATCATATTTTCTAATCACAATTATTTAATATTTATAAATATTAATGTCTTTAATGTTAGTGATAAAAATATTTTTATCAAGGTCTGGCTTCTAATAGTATATTACTTCTATGCTTACACTTCTATTTCATTTATCAACCTCTTCGCAGTTGTATAATCTGTCAATATTTACTTTAATGATATTGTCCTGGAGAATAAATCTTAACTGTATCTCTTATTACTAATTTAGTTTCAATCAACAGCTATGTTTTCAATAATGAGAGGAAAATAGAAATATAATAAAAGGTGATTTTTTATTTAGTCTAAAAAACATATAAATCACAACTGAGACACTTGGTCAAAAGAAAGTTCATTTTTTAAAAAGATTACAATGCCAATTTAGCCTAAGTGTATGCCAAAATTTGTGTTGCAATTCCTTTTAATGGAAATAATAAGAACCATTTTTTGTTTAACTAAATTTTATGTCAGAGATGATAAATGTGGTACTCACCTATTTCTTCTTTATTGATTATCATGCATATCATTTACTATAAAAAAGTACTACTTCATATTTTACTCACACCAGAACCCCCGCCCCCATGCTCTTCGAGGTCTCCACCACTGGCAGTGGTGAGTGCGCACACACAGACCCACGGTCACGGCTCTGCTACCTCGATACCACTTTATCAGCAGCCTGCTTCAGGGAACGGCTGAACAGGCCGCAACCCTTCCCTTCCCTGGGCAGCATTCTCTCTGCAGCTACTGCAGGCAGCTCTCACAGACTTGTTCACTGAAATGTTCGTTGGTATTGTCAAAGTTGTCATTTTTAAAGCAGTTTTCTATCATATTATGTTTCAGAATTCACTTTTTATAAGCTCCTTTAAAAAATTTCTTTGTTACTCAAAAGGAAGTTAGAAAACACTGATAATTAAAACAGAGAAAATGAAAAAAATCATCAGCCTGAAAGAACTCTATTCACTTTATCACATTTCCTTTAAGCATTTTCCTTTCTATATTTACACATTACATATATGTGGTATCCTTTTTAAGGAATTATTTATCATATTATTTTGTAAGCTGACTTTTTCACTCCAATGTCTTGAATACTTTTTATGTTATTATTCTACTACAACACAATCTTAATAGCTACATGGTATTAATTGTATGGATGTATGGATGTACCTTATTTTCTAATTCATCCTCTATTAGACATTTAGTTTCTTTCTGATTATTTTTATTTAAGTATAGTTGATGCACAAGATTATATTAGTTTCAGGTGTATATAGTATAGTGATTTAACATTTATATATCTTCCCATGGTTTCTAAGTCTAATAACCATCTGTCGCCATACAAAGTTATTATAATATTATTTACTATGTTCCTTATACTGTACATCACTATAACTTATTGATTTTATAACTGGAAATTTGTACCTCTTATACCCTTCACTATTTTTGCCCATTCTTCTCCATCATCCCTTACCCTGTTAATCATCGGTTTATTCTCTGTATCTATAAGACTGTCTGTCTGTGGCTGCTTGTTTGTTTCTTTTGTTTAATTTTTATTTAGATTCCATATAAGAGAAATCATATGATATTTATCTTTCTGACTTATTTTACTTAACAGAATACTTAACATAATACACTTTACTTATTTTTCTCTGTCTGACTTATTTTACTTAACATTATACACTTTAGGTCCACCCATGTTGTCTCAAATGGCCTGTCAGAATGGCCATTATTAAAAAGTCAACAAACAGGTGTTGGCAAAGCTGTGGAGAAAAGGGAATCCTCAAGAGTCAGTGGGATTGTACATCGGTGTAGCCACTATGGAAAACAGTATGGAGGTTCCCAAAAAATTAAAAATAGAACTACCATATGATCCACCTATTCTACTTCTGGTCATTTCCAGTTTTTGGCTTTACAAAGAACTTTGTGACAAACATCATTACAGCTAAACTTTGCCTATATTCTTGACTATTTTGAGGATAACACCCAAGAGCAATAATTTCTGGATAAGTGTATAACAATATTTTAATGATTTTAAATATCTACAGAAAAATTGCCCTTCAGAAAAGAAGTATCAATTTACACTCCCACTATGTATGTTTAAGGGCCCTCTTTATCATGAATTCTCATCAGCACTTGCCATCCACTGTATTCTTCTGTGTGTATAATAGAGAAGGAAGGAGAAACACATAATTAGGGTGAAGCAAGGGGAGTGAAAACAGGGCAAAAAGAGACCCCTGCCTTCCAAATGTTGGATAAATCACTGCTGAACAAGGAAAGGATTCCTTTGGAAGACCCATCTCCAATGTCACTTAACTGCATGCATTCCTATTTGTCTCCTTCAGGAGTTCCCAGGAAATTTCTCATCATCGTTTCTCTGGGGAAACTTTACACTAACACAGTTTTGGAGTGGTGGGACTGATTTTTTTTTTGGACTTCCATACTGTTTACTATAGTGGTTACACCAGTTTACAATCCCACCAAGAGTCTGATGTAAAAGTATTTTAAAACTATAAATATCTATGCAAACATATGTAATGCTACAAATAATAATTGCTCATAATGTATTTCCCATTTAGTTTGCTAGAATAACCTCTCCACCTACTTGTCCACAGCAGAAGAGAGTGCACACTTAGTCTATTATTACCAGATTTCAAAATGATTTATAGAATACAGATTAGATAACTTAGGAAAACAAAGTCACCTACTGCTCAATTTACTGGGAATAGGTTGAAAGCATTGTTAATATGAAGAAAGAGTGACAGAGAGAGAGAGAATGTGCTGTTTTCCAACTCTTGTTCTTACAGACAGAACTCTCTCTTTAAGTTCTTTCATACTGAGGTTTGGATTCACTGCTTAGTCTCAGATGGAAACTACTCCCAATGCTCTTCAACTCAAACTACCCTCTTTGCTCTGCTTAGAAATTTCCTGAATCAGTTTTTTCCCCTCCCTTGGATGCACTGCACTTTTTTCTCCTAAACCAATTTTATATCTTCACTGTCACATCCAATTGCAGTTTACATTTTTTATCCATAAATTATTTATATATTACCCTACAGCTTTCCATTCTCAGCCTCCCAACATCCCTCAAGTTTTCTAAACTCATGCATTTATGCTGATCACATCAAATGGTTTCACTTTCCTTGGAAGAAAACCTCTGGAAATTTAAATTCTTTAAACACTCATTCAACCAAATTTCATTTGATCATGACTAGGCACTGAGTTCTTTTGGATAGAACTTCAAATTATATAAGGTATGTAATTGTTTTTTTCTTTACAAATATATGTAATTAAAGAGGTTTGATATTACATTACTATTTAATAACAGGCTTGTTGAAATGGCTACACTATCCATTGTATGCACTAAATTAGTCTGATTGCCTACTTTTTATGTAAATATAATTATGTAACATTTTTATAGGATGCATTAGCCAGAAGGCACAAAACCAGTCCTAACAATTATTGGGTGTCCATGTTGAAATTTGTTTTCTTTAAACTCTGTATTCTTTCTTTTAAAGATTTTATTTATTTATTTTTAGAGAGAAGGGAAGGGAAAGAGAAAGAGGGAGAGAAACATCAATGTGTGGTTGCCTCTCACATACCCGCTACTGGGGACCTGGCCTGTAACCCAAGCATGTGCCCTGACTGGGAATCAAACCAGTGACCCTTTGGTTCACAAGCCCAACCTCAATCCACTGAGCTACACCAGCCAGGGCTGTTTTCTTTAAATTCTGTATTCTACATCATAATAACCAATTTGTCAATGTTAGTGGAGAAATAGATTCACTGCCTAAAAATGCCCCATGCTCTACCTAATCATCTCCTCCTCCCCCTTGGTAAATACTGATTTTTAAAAAATATTTTATTTATTTATTCTGAGACAGAGGGAAAGGGAGGGAGAAAAAAAGGGAGAGAAGCATTAATGTGTGGTTCCCTCTCATGTGCCCCTTACTGGGGGCCTGGCCTGCAACCCAGGCATGTGCTCTCATTGGGAATAGAACCAGTGACCCTTTGGTTCACAGGTCTGTGCTCAATCCACTGAGCCACACCAGCCAGGGCCAAATAGTGACTGTTTTATTATCTTCATAGTTTTGCCTTTTCCAGAATATCATATAGTTGGAACTATATAGCCTTTTCTGATTGTCTACTTTCACTTGATAATATTCATTTAAGATTCCTTCACAACTTTATTTTTATAAATTAATAATATTCAATTGTTTGGATGTACCATACTTTATTCATTCACCTACTGACTTTTGGCAATTATGCATAAAGCTGCTATAAACATCAACATGCAGATTTTTATGTGGTCATAAGTTTTCGATTTATTTGGTAAATACCAAAGAGCATAACTGCTGACTCATACGTCTTTCAAAGTGGCTGTACCATTTTGCAGTCCCAGCAACAATAAATCAGAGTTCCTGTTGTTCCACAGGCTCACGAGTGTTCGGTGTTTTCAGTATTTTTATTTATGGCCATTCAAACAGATATGTAGGGGTATGTCATAGTGGGTTTAATTTGCATTTTTCTGGTGATACACAATATAAAGCATCTTTTCAGGTGCTTCTTTCTAATCTGCATATCATTTTTGGTGAGGTATCTGTTCAGACCTTTTGACCACTTTTGAGTGGATTTTTACATTTTCTTATTGTAATATTATACATTTTGGATAACAGTCCTTTATTTAGATACATCTTTTGCAAATATTTCCTCCCAATCTTTGGCTTGTTTTCTTATTCTCTTGAATGAATTTACTTTTAAATATTTTTAATGCCCCCAGCACTGTTGGAATTAGCCTGTCCAGTCCACAGTGCCTGCGAACCTCATTCACACCCTGCCCTACTTTCACCAATTTGGTCCAGCAAGAGCCACCTTCCAGGAATGTGTTGTTGCAGGCTAATAATCACTAATACTAACTTAACTAACTCTTTTGCCTTCAGTCTATGGAATGCTAATGTTTCATTTTCCAACAATAAGCAAGTCATCATTGTCTTTAGATCTTGCCAGGGAAGATGGACATCACAGATTTTCCTCTTTATAGCTCTATTCTATGCAGGCATTTATGGTGTCAGTCAGGTTTCAGTTTAAGAAACATAAGCCAGTTGAAAATTGTTTTTCTTTTAGGAAGGCACACATATTTATTCCAGTCCAGGGTACTGGAGGACTTAAAACAATTGTGCTGCATAGCATTCCTTGTTATTATCAGCACCGGTATGGGAAGACCACGGGTCAACAACAGCAGCTCTGCCCAAAGCTTGCCAATGGCTACTGTGATGTTCCCCGTGAGTTCAGGATGTCTTCCTCCTCATGTGCAGTTAATGAGGCTTTTCTAATAGCAAAGAGCTCCTTAATTCTGAATTTGTTTTGTGCAAAGAAGAGGAACGAATGTGATATACTGATTGTTCTTCATAACTTAAGCCATAACTTAAATCCTATCTCAGTATTTAACTATCTTCATTTTCTGCTATAAAATAGAAAAAAAGGAGAGGAGTGAGGAAAGGGGCAACAGAAATTACACTGTGCTGATATAAAGACTAAATCCTAGTCAGAGTTAAAACCCATTTTAAAGGTCAACTCATGATTCCAAGGAAATAACTACATTGAGTCCGATCGACACATGTATCAGTTGAGTCTCAGTATTAGCCTCAATAACGCAAGATAAGAATTCTCAACAAAAGTAGAGTCCACATTCATATTTGTAGGTAGGCTATGTCAGCCATTGTTAGGAAAAAGTCAGAAGAAATGGGTTCTCTCCATGTTCAGGTGACAAAGAAAGAAATCTGATTTGATAGAAAAAGTGGCCCTGTCCCCAGGCGGTGTCTGCAGCTCACAGCCTAGTTTAGCGGTGGAATTGAGTGGGGAACTTGGGAGATACGGGCACAGTCAGAGGATGGCCACTTGCACATTAGCTTTGCCTGTGCACCACCAGTTCTTTCTGGAGCCTGGCCAGCAGCTTCCTCCGGTGCTCTTCCCCAGCTGCCCAGCCTCCTGTACCTGCTGGACTCTTTGGGCTTCTCCCTCTGCCATTTTCTTCTCCAGCTCTTGCCTCACCTTGGCTCTCTTCTCCACAGCCAGCTGAAAAGGTTCCTGCACACCTACAGATTTTTTTTTCTCTTTCTTGGGAACAAAGGACTCCTGGCAGATGATAGTGTTTGGAAGAGCCTTGAAGCAAGTTGCTTCTTTCTGCTGACTCAGTTCTTCCTTCAGCTGGTGCTTCCAAGTTTGTACCTTTACAATGCCTCTTTGTCAGTCTCCAAGCAGAAAGGCTGGGTCTGGGTCGTATTCTTCACCTTCCTGCCTGGAAAGTTAATGGTGTCAAAATGAGGCAAAAGAAATACCTTGAACTTGGGCACCTCACCTTTCTGCAGTTCTTTTATTTTCTTCTCCTTTTGTAACTGACATTCTCCATCTTTAGAATCAAAAATGAAAGGATGTATTCCCACAGTTTTTATCTGTGGATTATGGGGCTTAAAAGGCACCCCAGAATGTGGCACAGGTTCAACTCTTATCATTACTGGCTTCTCTTCTATGTCATTAGTGGGCATTCAGATTCTGTTTTTTAATGCAAAGGCAGTGATTTGGGGCAAGTGATTGGAAGTATTTTTTTTTTTTCAGGAACACCCACGACATCATCCAAGATATTTGCTGGGCAAAATCTGGAATGAAATTCAAATTGCTCATCCTCTGGTTTCTTTTTTGACTCACACTCCTGGATTCTTTTCTTAATTCAAGAAGTGAGGAGGCAGATGTGCTGTCTACTCACCAGCTCCGCTTCTAGGGGAGCCCATGGTTCTTCCGTGTTTTGTAATGCTGAGATAAAGGACAGCTGAGTTTCCTTAGAGAGGGTTGTGAAAGAGAAGGGACTGAATATGTATGTGCCCTTAGATCTTCTTAACTTTTCATCTCCAGAGAGAATCAGAGCCTTAATCCTCTCATTTTGGGTGCGGCAGCTGGAGGTGGGGATTGTGAAAGAGGAGTCCAATGCCTATTTTCAGATGTCATCTTAACTTTCCTGCCAAGGCTGTATTTTGACTTTAAATTGGAGTAGCAGAATTTAGGATTAAGCCAGTGTACTGCAGCATAGAGCATTTTAAGGCAGTTATATGAAACCTTGGTTTAAAGGTTAACAGTAATTATTTTCACAAACTCCATCAGACCTGAATTAACTGTCATTTGTTGAAAATTAATTTCTTTAAGATGCAAATGTCCAGGCTGGTGTGGCTCAGTGGGTTGAGCACTGGCCTTTGAACCAAAAGGCTGCTGGTTCAATCCCTAGTCAGGGCACACACCTTCTCACATGTCCCCCATTGGTGGTAGGTGAGAGGCAACCAGTTGATGTTTCTCTCACACATCGATGTTTCTCTCTCTTTTTCTCCCTCCCTTCCCCTCTCTCTAAAAGTGAATAAATAAAATCTTTTTAAAAAAATTCAGAAAGGAAAAAGTCCTCCTCTTAGCTTTATTTTTCAGTTCCCATTTGAAAATATGACAGAAATGATGATGGTTTCCACAACATATCCAATGACCCTTCTAATATTTCCTTCTTTATAATTTTATTTCAGTTATACTAACCAAGATATTTCAAGAGTTAAAGGAAGAGGATGTTAAATAAGTAGCTAGCACAGATGAGTCAGAAATGAGAGGGGACCATTCCCTCAGACTGACCAGTCAGCAGTTCTTTGTGCTCCTGTTTTCTCCCCTCCATCATGCCTGCTGAATGTTACATTGGCAGAAAAAGATATGATAGAAATGTGGATCTTATCCTTTGAAACTCATTAGAAAATGTTTCCCCTGATAAATTTCCCTCCATCAAACACTGTTTTGAAGTTATCAACCAAAGCACACTGATTCTTGATAAGCTCGCTGGGAGTGAGACTGCGTCCTGAGAATCCCCATCAGCATTTTCCCTCTAACGTCCTTTCCCCAGAGACTCTGCACTCTGATTGTTGATCATCTTACAGATGAAAAGAAGAAAAGGATTTCCTGAGAGTCAATCCCACCTCTAGGTTAGAATGGCTGAGGATTATTTATCAGAATGGTGGGAGATACAGAATTTATACTGAGTTCTGCTAACCTTCAAAGTCTTTTACAATTTGCTACAACAAATGAAGAGACTAGGTCTAAATCTCTTAGAAAACTACATTGCTTAACCCACTTTGTAATGGTGAAGCTGAGACAGGAGGAGGGTCTGAAAATGTATTTCAGATTCTCCTTATAAAAATGCCTGTTTGTGCCCTGGCTGGTATGGCTCAGTGGATTAAGCACTGACCTGCAAACCAAGGGTCACGGGTTCGATTCCCAGTCAGGGTACATGCCTGGGTTGCAGACAGACATTTTTTCATTATCATGCATTTGTGTGTCAGTATGAATGTACTTGGTGTTATTTAATACATGAAATTTACATGTGATCAGGAACAGAATGCCAAAACAGTGCATTCCCAGTCAAGTGCAGACACGAATGTGCTCCCTATAGCCAGGCTGTTTCTTGAATAAGCCACATCATAGGAAACAACTAAAGTGGCATTGGCTCAAGGGATTTCTGTACAATTTTAAATAAATCTTTTTAAAAAATTATTTATCAAACATGAATTTAGTATATGAGGCTAACCAACAAAAATGCATTCACTCTGTCAAGTATCATCTCAGGCACCGAGGGGACATAATACCATACCACAGTGGTCATGTGAATGTGATTTGGAGTTTGCAGACCTGGATTTAAGTCTTGCATTGAAGGCTTTTTTATTTTTTGTCATAATCTGTACTCAAACTAATTTTGGAAGGAGAAATTTATTGAAAAGTCTGCATGCTTCTCTAGAGCTGTTCATTGATTTCTATGTTTTGTTCAGTTAGACTGGCTTGTGCCACATGGCTAAAAACATTGCTACTAGAGGTAATGTTGCTTCATTATCTCTTGTCCCCAACTTAAATCCTGGAAAAGCATTTGTCATAACCTGATTTTAAGTTAAGTATCGATATAACAGACAAAGGTCTATGTCTGGGAGTGAAAAGTGGTATAGTAAGGTAAGGTATGTACTTATAAAAATTAGGCATTTTTGCAATCCTTAGCAAAATTCCATTGAATATTTTGGAGAAATAGAACAAACAATCCTAAAGATTGTATGGAACCACAAAAGACCCCACGGAGCGAAAGCAATCTTGAAAAGAATAAAACTGGAGGTATTATGATTACTGGTTTCACTATATCACAAAGCTACGGTAATCAAAACAGTATAGTGTTGGCACAAGAACAGAAACATAGATCAATGGAACAGAGAACCAGGGAATAAATCCCCTACATACAGTAAATTTATGAAAAAGGAGCCAAGAACATATAATGGGGAAAGGGCAGTTTCTTCAATAAATGGTATTGGGAAGACTAGATAGCCATATGCAAAAGAATAAAATTAGACCACTATTTTCAACAGACACAAAAATTAACTTAAAAAGGATTAAAGACTTGAATGTAAAGAGCTGAAACCATAAATCTCCTAGAAAAGAAGATAGGTGGTAAGCTAGACATCAGCTCAGCAATGACATGTGTGTACACACACACACACACACACACACACACACACACGAGGTCTGTGTGGAAAAAATCCAGTCATTGTTAATATAACAACAATGGTTTGCACAACATTGATATCAGCTGGCAGCTGAGGAGAGTGGGCTGGAATGTGCACGCCTGAAAAATGATGACTTCACTGTACTGGTCAGTGGGGGTGGTAGATGCCACTGAGTGAGCATGTGTACTGTGTGGCTGTGGCATTGAGTGAGCAAGTAGAGCAACAAATCTGAATCAAGTTTTGTGTTAAGCTTGAACATTCTTCCACAGAAACTATTCTAATGACTCAAAAGTCCGCATCTATGGACACCTGCTGATTGGCTGCTTCGTCACAACACACCCACTCATGCATTATGTCTCATGCAGAGTTTTTTGGTGAAACATCAAATCACTGAGGCGACTCAGCCACCCTACAGCCCAGATTTGGTGCCCTGTGACTTCTAGCTATTCCCAAAACTAAAATCACCTTTGAAAGGAAGGGATATCAGACCATTGGTGAGTTTCAGGAAAATACAACATGCATCTGATGATGATTGGGAGAAATGTGTGTGAGGTCCCAAGGTGCCTACATTGAAGGGGACTGAGGTATCATTGTCCTATGTACAATGTTTCTTGTATCTTCTTCAATAAATGTCTCTATTTTTCATAGTACATGGCTGGGTAACTTCTGGGCTGATAATATATCTATTTATATACATATACATATATATACACACACATATGATTTGATACCAAAAGCAAAAGCAAAAAATGGCTAAAATAAACAAGTGTAATTACATTAAACTAAAAAACTTTTTCAGAGCAAAGAAAAACATCAAAAAAATTAAAAAGGCTATCTATGGAATGATATGTGCAATTAAGATATCTAATAGGTGGTTAATATTAAAAATATATAAATAACCAATACAACTCAATAGCAAAAAACAAAATAAAACTCTTTGATTTAATAATGGGCAAAGGACTTTGATAATTTTCCAAAGAGGAATGGAGATGGCCCACAGATACATGAAAAGGTATACAACATCACTAATCATCAGGGAAATGTGAATCAAAACTACAATGAGATATCATTTTATTTCACACCTATTAGAATGGTTATTATCAAAAAGAAAAAAATGTATTGGTGAGGATGTACAGAAAGGTGAATACTTGTGCATTGTTGTTGGGAATGTAAACTGGTAAAGTCAGAATGAAAAACAATAGGGATGATCCTAAAATACTTTAAGAAAGAACTGTCCTATGCTCCAGAAATTCCACTTCTGAGTATTTATTTGAAGAAAATAAAAAAAACTAACTTGAAGAGATATATGCACCCCCATGTTTTTGCAGCATTACTTACAATAATAACCCACATATAGAAGCAACCAAAGTATCCATCAACAGATGAATGAATATAATGGAATATGACTCAGTCATGAAAAAGAATGAAATCTTGCCATCTGTAACAACATGGATGGGCCTTGAGGGTATTGTGCTGAGTGAAATAAACCAGACAGAGAAAGACAATTACAGTATGATCTCACTGGTATGTGCAATCTAAAGGAAAAAAACAATAACAGCTAAGCTCACAGATAGAGAACAGACTGGTGCTTGCCAGAGGTAGGGAGTAGGAGGCAGGTGATATGGGTGAATGTGGTCAAAACGTACAAACTTCTAATTATAAAATAAATAAGACCTTGAGATGTGATGTACAGCATTATGACTAAGTTAAAAATACTGTATTGTATATTTAAAAGTTGCTAGGAGACTAAATCTTTAAAAAAGTTCTCATCAAAATAAATCATAACTATATAGTTAAAATATGCATTTTTAATTTGCATCTCTTGGTTACTGTGACTGCAGTATTAGAAAAATAGTCCCATGGATTCATGCCTAAACCCATTTCAGTTAGCTGCATTTCTTGCAAGTGAGAAAATTCCAAATTCAAACTGACTTAAGCAAAAAAAAGCATTTACTGCCTGACATAACAGAAGTCCAGTCATTGCCAGGGTTTAGTCTCAGCAGTATAAAGTGCTTAACATATATCATCAGTACCCAGTTTCTTCCTCTCCACCTCTTGGCTACACTGCTTTTTCTGACCTCTTCTCTCTTGGATAATATCTTCTGTCTCAATGCCAAAATAGCTGCATGAGCTTCATCTTTTCAGGGAAAAGTCCCTGGAAATAGTGAGCTCCTTTTCTAGTAGCCCCCATGAAAATTTAAATGTTCCTTCTGATTAGATTCACTGAAGTCACATTCCAATATGTGAAATAAACAGTATGGTTGAGATAATGTGGAAGTTTAAATTGAAGTGGGCTCAAATCAGGTGCTCAGTGATGGTGCAGAGGTCTGGAGCCCCCTACAAATAAACATGGAAAGTTTTTTGAAGCATTGATCTTCACTTAAAAACTGGGGTTATTTCTAGAAAATGGTAAAATGAAAGCTAGAAAAGCCAATAACAGATATCTATAAACAATACCTAATGGAGAAGAAGTAACAGACAGAAGGTAAAGTAGTTACACTAATAGAAGACTTTCTCAGTAATAAAGAATTGCTACTTTGGTGCCAAGTGTCAAGGTGGGTCATAACAGGTAGAGCAGAGTATATCCTTTACACATCTCAGAATTCCATTGAGCTTCAGCACCTCGAGGAATACAGAAATACAGATGTTGGCTAAATGAGAATGTGTGGCATGAGTAGGGCCAGATAATGAAGTACTCTAGAAGCATTCGTTGTAGAAGGGCATCCACAAAAAGCTTCATAGAGAGTAATAAAGGAGAACATGAGAGCACTATTTAAAAACTTATGAGTCATCTCTGATACTCCCAGAAATTAGTGAGTTCAATCAGGCAGTGATAAAAGCCAGGGGAAATTGATCATTACCTTAGAGTTTCTCAGGTTGCATTCATAGGCAAGTGAAACCACAGGAAACTTCTGTTAACACTATCAAAAATTCACAAATAGTTAATATATTAGGGATAGAGAAAAATCAAAAAGGAAGCAAGGAAAAAGCAGGAGGAAAATTAAACTCAGTTTAGGGAGTTGTATATTGCAATGTACAGTGATGATGAGTGAGAAAAAATGAACTTGACCTGAAGCCTTCTCTTGCGTAATCTATAATCTAGGAACAAATGTATGACAATGACTTAAATAACTAAAACATAATGTAAAAAGCAATAAGAGGACCTTGTATTCTTTTAGGAATTAAATGAAATAATAAAAGTATGTGCAGCACTTAGCATATCACCTGGCACACAAATGAAACCCAATAAATGTGGTGATTATTCTTTTTTTAAAAATGTAGTAAAAGCCAAAATCAAGTGACATTAAAAAAATACTTTGGAGTTTTGTAGATGAACACCTGGAAAAAAAAAAACATTTCTGGCATGAGCAAATATCAGAAGCAGAAGTACAATGGCAAACATTTAGGACATTTGTATCAGTAAGTTGATCAATTTAACCAGGGTGGAGAGATGGATGAAAGAAGCTTATAGAAATGAGAAGTGGCAAATTAATCATTGAAAGCAGACTCCCAGAATGTAGGAAAGTGTGCTGTGATGAGTCACACCTGCTCTTGGCAGTGAAAATTAGAACTGGTGACACGTGTGCCAAGAATGCACCATCCCAAACAGAGGGCACAATGCACTGGAGGCAGATAAGCCTGAAGACTAACGGGGTATAGTTAGAAGACAGAGGGCTTTAAATGTGTGCTCACAGACTTGCTCTCTTCACATCAGTAACAGAAAGCCAGCAGAGATTTTTGTGTAAGGAGGTGATATTATATATTTATTTTAGAAGCATAACTCAAACAGCTTGTGAATGATAGTGGCACAAATTTATTTAGGAAGTGATTTCCACGGTTCTGCTGAGGTAGTGATAAGGCTTCCAATAGGATTATGCCAAGAGGAATGAAAGGAGAATAGATAAGAAAAATGATTCCAAAATGCAATGAATCAACTATAGCGCAAGTGGAGAGTAAAACAGAAAATTTAACACAAAAGACACTGTGATTTGTAATTTGAGTTTTGAGGAAGAGGTACTAAAAATCTTAAGAAGAAAGAAAATTTTGGACAGTAGAAAGAGGAAATATTGGTTCTGGACTTTTGAGTTAAAACACCCCGTACAACACCCAGTTAGAGTTTGTCAGCAGATATTTAGACATCTAGTTTTCAGTTCTAGAGAAAAGTGGTGTCTAGAGATAAAGACTCATGAGTTATCCAATTACCAGTATTAGTTAAAACAAGGAATTGGTTCTATTTGTCTTTAGCTAAGTAAAGCATCCAAAATTATTGCATCAGTCGTCATAAGAATGGCACAGTATTGCAACAATCCTGTTAACAAATATTCTCTCTGGTGGCTCTTCTTGAATAAATAAGTGCAGGCTACAAAAATATTTTTATTTTATAGAATTTTCAAAACAGTTGAAAATTAGAACAATTTATGTCTGAAACATGCACCAGAAAGCAATCCTTTGACTTGTAGGGAAGGGAAAACGTAAAAGTGATGTAACAAACTAAGTTATTATTGAGAAGCTTTGTAGAGAAAAGAAAGCTTCAACTTTAAGTCTTCAAGGCAAAGGTGAGTTTCAATTATGAATTTAATTTCTTGGTGAATAAATATTATATTCCAGAGAACTGTGGCTGGAGTCAATTACACAAGTCCAATGGACATTGAGCTATTTTATAAATGTGTTTGCAATGGATCCTCCTGGAGTCTGGTTGCTTTTCTGCTAAATTCTACATTTGCAATTACAGCATTGATTCACATAAGATACTAAAATTGTTTATCAATTTTGATTTTTTTTGCCAGGATGATGTAATTGTAAATAACTTATTCTTCCATTGCTCAAAAATAATAAAACTAAACAATGTGTATGACACTTTGCTTTCAGGCTTTGAAATGGGCAGCTTGGGACTTTCTAAGACAATGAAAATAAAAGAGATGAGCTCACATTCCCTTAAGTTTTCTAAGAAGGGGCAATTCCCCAAAGTGCACAAAGAAGGGTAGTTGCAAACAATGAGTGGAGGTCATCATGGCAGGAAAAAGGCACAGATCAGAGGTCAGAGCTGGGGAAGCCACTGGGCTTGGTGGGATGGAAAACAGGAGCAGCCTTCACAGAGGGTGCCCTATCAGTTCGCAAGTGGATCCCTTGTATGTTCCTAGCTGAACACCAGGCTGAATATGCTGAGGGCAAGACCCTGCAATGCCTAGCATAGAGTGACTGAAGAGGATCTGAGACCTGAAGAGGATACCAGAAAACTCACAGAATGAAGTGACATCAGAATTCTGCCCCAGCCAGTGTTGAGACCTCACCGATCACCTTGGGCATTTAGTTGAAAAACCTGGAAAAAACATTCCTTAAAAGGGAGAATCATGCCCTGAAATAGGAGCTACAACCTAAAACTAAGAGGAACTGAAACAGACGTACCTTCTAAAAGAGTAAAACCAAAACTGAAAAAAATCAAAAGCATATTCTAGTAATTTAATTGCCTATAAGAGCAAAATATAAAGCTATTTTTAAAAGGTAACATAATCTCAACTCTCTTCAAAAAATTAGCCAAAATGTTTAGTCTACAATACAAATTACTAGCCATGCAAAGAAGCAGGGAAAATTGACCAATTATTAGAGAAATTAGGTGTCAATAAAGAAAGACTCTTTATTGACTCTGAGATGATTCAGGTATTAGAATTAGTGGAAGAGTTTGTTTTTGTTTTTTTAAAGAAACTGTTATAAATATGTTCCAGGGCTTCAAAAAATGGACATAGTGAATGAAGGGATAAGAAAAGAAACTTGTAAAAAAACTAACTAAAACAATTTTAATAAAAGAGAATCGGTTAGAAAACTCACATTCCCTGATTTCAAGGCTTACCATGAACCTGTACTAAAAGAGACAGTGTAGTGTTGGCAAAACAGTAGATATACAAAGTCATAGAAGGGAAAAAAAAGATGATCGATGGATTTCAAAAACATGGCTGGCCCAAATTCAGAGCAGGAATGGAACTCTTCAACAAATAGTGCTGAGGCAAGATTTCTCTAACTCATGCCACCCACAAATTTAATTCTGTATGGAGCACAGACCTATAGATAAAAGTAGAAGTTATAATTCTTCTAGAAGAAAACATAGGAGAATATCTTTGCAATATTCTTAGAGAGGATACAAAAATAGCTACAATAAAAAGAGTTTGGACTTCATCAGTAGTAAAAACCTCTGCTCATTAAAAAGTAGCATTAAGAAAATAAAAAGGTGATAAAAGATGATATAATTTTGGGTGTGGGCTCACAGTGCAATATACAGACCACGTATCACAGAAATGTACCCTTGAAACCTATGTGCTCTTATTAATCGATGTCACCCCAATACATTTAATTTAGAAAAGAAAAAGGCAAGGCCAATGATAAGGAAAATAGTCTAAAAGCATACTTTAGACAAAAGACTGGTTTTCTTCATATATAAAGTTTTTATAATTCAGTACAGGAAGGCAAACAACCAAATTAAAAACAAGCAAAGGATTTAAAAACACATTTAACAAATAATATTTTCCAAATGCCTAGCACACAAAAAGTTGCACAATATCTTTATCATCATGGATATGCCATATAAAAGCACAGTGAAATATTATTGCATACCTTCCAGAGTGATCAAAATAAAAAATAACATAAAATGTTGCGAAGGATGTGAAAACCTGGGACTCTCTTGCATTGCTAGTGGGGATATAAATCACCAGTACCCATTTGGAAAGTTCTATGGAAGTTTCTTATAAAGTTAAATGCAAGCCTACCCTGCCACCTACCAATTCTAATCATAAGTATTTACAAAGGGAAGTGAAAGTATGTGTAGTGCACACAAAAAAGATAACAGAAGAATATCTATAGCGGCTTTAAAATAATCCCACAGTGGAAAGACTGAAGAACTAATGTCCACCAACAGAGAATAAGAAGTCAAATTGTGGTATACTCATACAATACTACTCAGCAACAGAATATAATAACAATACAAGTAATAACATGGATATAGTTTAAATAGCTTAAAAACAAACCTATTGAGAAAAAAGACAAGAATACTAATAACTCCACTTAGGTTATGTTCAAAAGCAGGGAAAACTGATCTGTGGCCACAGAAATGAGAACAGTGCTGTCGCCTAGTGAGGACTGACTAGAAGAGAACAGAAAGGAACTTACTTGGATGGAATTGCTCTATATTTCAACTGGGCTGTTGGTTACAGGGGTATATACATTTGTTAGAACTCAATGAATTGCACATTTAAGATCTGTATTTGTCACTGTACATGAATTTTACATACACATACAACAAAGAATGTGTGTTTAGCCTGCTAAGTGTAAAGCATTATAACAGGCAGTGTAGGGGACTCAAAGCAACATAAGAATTTAGAGTAAGGGTGTGAAACTATTTGTTAAAACATAGTTTGAAGGTCTAAGTAGCCAAGAAGCCTGAGTATCATTCAATTGCTTTTATCAAAAACAGATTTTCTGTTTTTTTCTGTTTTTATTACAACAGTTAGACATTTATAAACTAGAGAAATTACTTATTTTTAATTAGATAACATAACAACTAAAGTATGTTTTATAAATATATAATATATATTTATTTTTCAATAATATATATGATATATATATACACACATACATACATACTTTAGAACTATTCTGTATATTTTACTTATATTTTAACCACATTCTTCTTTTTTTATGTTTAAGTACATTGCCCTTTAAAATGCATTCTTACTTCATAATATTTTCTGTGCCTGAATTTTCCAGGTGTTCAGAAACTCTTTTCAACTTTCTAAAGATAGCATGTTTTCCTCCTTTGCTCTTCACTCTAGGGAGAAAACTGATCAGCTCCATCTTAACCAGAGAGCAGGCAAGAATTGTCTTTTTAGCATTCCCAATTAGACTGCTGAATACCCAGAATCCCTGCTGGGCTCCTTCTGAGGTCCTTGTTTCTTTCCCTCTCTTCTTGGCAAAACAGAAAGAGACAAGAATCATGCAGCAGCATGAAGCCTCTGGTCTGAATGAAAACTCCGTGATTGTCTTTCTCCAACCACCACTTTCTCTGGCAGACAGCTTCTAAATTGCCTTAAGCTCCCCTCCCAGCAGATACGCTAGATGCTAACTAATTAATTTGAACTCAATGGGCCCTGAGCAACTCTGATTCACAGAATTAAATCTCAATGCTCTGCAGATTTGAAAGGACTGTACCTTCCAAGAGTGCATCACTTTACAACCTGAATAAGGTTTATGAGAGATATAACATAATTTCTATAAGCAGTACGTTAAGCTTAGCTATTTGTAGAACATATTGCAAAGAAAAGAATAGAAAGCATTCATTGATGAGAAATTTTAGATTTTAAACTAAGTCACTTTAATAAATTTTTAATTATCTATTATATGTAGTCACAATGAAAAGCACATTTGACCACAGTATACGCACCACCTTGTTTGAAAATCTATAGTATTCACTGATTACTTATTTTTATATAGGTGATCTTAAAAATTGAAAGTAATGTGGGGATATGAGGACAACTGTAATTGAACAATAAAGAAATAAAGTAATAAAAAGTGAGAAATAAAATTAGATTCTAAAAGAAGAAAAACTGAATTATTTCAGAAGTTGTTAAAAATGTTAGGCATGATTGAATGTTATCAAAGAGCAAAATGATAGTTGATTAGGAATATTTGTATTAATAACAATTCTGTAATGCTTAATGAAAAAGGAAGTTATGGAAATTACTCCCCCATCATTATCTTCACCCTTACTGAAAATAATTTTTAGAAAAAGAAATGCCAGTAATGGCACACATTACTGGAACTAAGATCTCTCTTGTGTTAAGTGTTGAGTACATATATTATTACTTGCAAATGTATCTTTCTTCAACTTTACATATGTCATCACTTAATGAATTTGGCCATGGTAGCATGCCCCACAGAGGTGGTTTTGTTTACATGTCTGCAAGTGACTTCACTGACACCAGGTGCTATAGATTGAATGTTTGTATCCTTCAAAATTCATATGTAAAATCCTAATGCCCGATGTGATGGTATTTGGAGGTGGGGCCTTTGTGTAGTGAAGAGGTCATGAAGGTAAAGCCTGTATGAATGGCATCAGTGCCTTTATGAAAGAGACCCCAAGAAAACTACAGCAAAAAGTGGCCATCTGTGAATAAAGAAATGTACTTTCACCAGACACCAAATTTATTGGTACCTTGATCTTGGACTTCCTGGCCTCCGTAACTGTGAGCAATAAATTATATTGTTAGTAAGACATTCAGTCTATGGTATTCTGCTGTGGCAGCCCAAAGGGATGAAGACAGCAGGACATGCATAAGGTATCCGCAGTGTGGATGTTCTCAATTCTGGTTATCATCAGAGTAAAGTATGGAGATTTTTAAGCATACAAAAGCCTTACCCAGACTTTCTGAATCATAATCTTCAGAGAAGGGGCTTTTACACCAACATTTTATTTAGAGCAGCACAGATGAGTTTGATGTGTAGCCCAGCTTTGTAACTACTGGTATTGACCAACTCTCCTACTCAAGAATGCAAGTGAAAACTAAAACCAACAAAATTTTCTCCCCATGTGTTAAATTATATTGGGACCAGGCATGCTTTCTTCTCCCGATGCTAAAGAATACAGGGATTAAGCAAACACAATTTAGCTACTTGCTCTAGAGAATATTTGCTTATGGAAGATAAGTGTGTAAAGCAACTAAAAATGCTTACTTATGAAAAGCAACAGTTAATCATCAAAAACTGACTTCAAAACCCTTGCCTCATTGTTCCCATAAATCCAAAGCTATTATCTGATAAAATCTGCTAAATTCTGAGTAGTTCTTGCCTTGTAAAATGACCTTGAAATTTCCTAGCCCAGTCTCTAGTACATTATAAAAGTTCAATTTGATCCCACTCCTCTGAGAAACTTCTAAGACTCTCTGAAGGTAGTTTTTTCCCTGATGGCATTATGACTAATGAACTTAGCTTTGCTTGATCAACAGGTAGTTTTCATGGGTTGGAAGTCACAGTTAATTTTTTTGATATTTAAATTAAATGACATTTTTATAATAATTACTAAATTTAATAAAAATAAAATAGAGTTTGGTTGAAAGGCATAAATCACCTAGGTACAGACTGATGACATGACTTAACTGAGCATTTTTGCAAATGTTCCCTTGTTTTTTTCCATCTACAGATGATTTTGTTCTTGGATGAGCTCTAGCAATACTGTAAGCTTTGATATTCCAGAACATTTTAGTTTCATACCTTTACTGGAACCAGCTGTCAAAAAATTCTAAGATACATTGTCTCCTGAAAACCTTCACTGTTTAAGCATCATACTGCTCCCAGTAATCCAAAGTCCCTACTTGTTCTCCTTCTTGGGGGTCATTCTGTTGCTGTTCCCATGTATTAATATATGTACTAAGCCAATTTGAAAAATAACACCTATATCAATTAGGCAATTATGACATTTGCTTCAGCTTCATCTTTGTCTCCTCCTAGAAATAACCTGTTTCTATTTATTTTTACACAGAAATAGCTTAACATTGCTCTACACAAATTTTAACCTATGCCTGAATTAAGATACAAATTTTAAAAATTCTGGAGAAAATATATTTGAGTCCATAAAATAAATTTCCAAGAGAAAAAATATATACAAGATAAGAAACTGTAAAAAAAAAAAAAGAGGGGATGATCTGAGAGGAAAAACACCAAGGTAAAGACCTAACAGACAAATAGGAATATTTGTGCCTGATGAGCCTGGACTTTAAAGGGCACGTACAAAAGATAACCAGGAGTGAATGTGATAGAGTGAAGTGATGGAGAGTCTAGAAAGAAAAGCTAAAATCCAGAATAAGTTTCATGCTGCCCCTCCCAAAATAAAAATAAAATTAGTTTAAAGCTAAATTTAAGCAAAAATCCCTCTTAAATTATGTGTATAGTATGAAGGAAAAAAGAAACTGACCTTGAAAAACTAAACAGAAGAGTTACATCTATTCCTGGGTGTGTGCGGTTAAATGTGAAAATCTTTAAAATCTTTTGATCTATCCTCAAAGTCCCATATTTAAGATAAAAAATAGACTTTAAACATAATATTCACTACATACACTTATGATCTATTATTTGAGACCTAGGACATGTCTTGTTTGAGGTGAGAATGCCAGAAAGTTACTTAGAAAAAGCCACAGCAGTTGAGCTCAGGCTGGTTATTCACTAAAGGAACCAAAGTCAATCGGCAAGTTCCAATACAACTGTGATATGTGACGTAGTCTAGGCTAGAACTGCCATATTTTTAGTAAAATGAGCATTAGACTTTCCATTATAGTTTATTTCTGGTTTTACTTTATGGTAGTGTTGAAATCAGTAATAAAGACAGCAAAGATGTTCACTGAGTTTGGATACCCAAATCTCAACACCAAATAAAACATTTGCTAATATTTTACACTGTGTGTATGTAGATACAGATGTCAGACTCATCAAAACATTGGTATAAAACAGTATATGCTTTATACTTTTTTAATTTTACATATTAGTGCTCAAAAATATTTGTCAGTATTTTTTTCATTTTTGCATAGAGAATTAGATCATGATTTCACTGCCAAACTAATGTTAAAATTTTAATGCTTTACCCCAAAATATTCTTATAGCTATAAGATTTACATAGACTACTAATTATTTTCTTCATATAAACCCCTAGAACTACAAATTCTGGGTGCAAAGCTATGCACATTTTTAACGCTTTTCTCTCAACACTTATGCTATAAAAGTCTCATTGATAAAAATGTATTAATGTAATAAATTGTATATGTGAGAAAAAAGACAAGCGGCAATAACTTTACTTCTTCTCAATACAATATTTTAATGTATTAAGTGTATCAAGTTGGCAACAGATATGTCATAAGGTCAGAAGTTCTGGATTAAATTCTCACAATGTCACCTACTACTGCAGTCTTTCAAGTAATGCATTCATCCCTATCAACCTATTTCATCATCTTCAAAGTTGGATTAATAATACCTGTCATAGCAGCCTCGCATGCTTGTTTTAAGGATCAATATGAAACAAAGTACACAGAACACTCAGAAAAATAAAAGCGGTTTTCACTAAGGTCAATGCTAAATTGAAGTCACAGCCAGAACTCAGAGGGCACCTACTGTATACGCAGCAGCCCATGTGTGGCTAAGGGGGTCAGGAATCTGAACAATGTTCTTGACCAAGCACATACTTCAATACATATGTTATTTTGTGAAACAGCTACTACTTAAAGTAATGGGGAATGTAGATTTTTCTTTTATTGCTACGTCACAAATTTAACTCTTTAATTTAAATAACAACAACCATCTATTTTGCACAAGTTCTGAGGGTTAGGCATTCAGACCAGGCACAGAAAGCAGAAGCATCCAGACAGTCTGGAAGCTAGGTTGGACCACTTGAAGCCCAGAGGCTGGCAGCTTCTCAAGGCTCCTTCATGTGCATACCTGGCAGTTGGTGTTGGTTGTGAAGGGAAGGTATGGTTGGACAGTCACTTCCATCATCTATATGAAACATTTGTAAGTGCCCTGATTTTTCTTACAACTGCTGAATGGTTAACATAGTGGTTAGGTTCAATGGACCAGCACCAGAGAGAGTAAGAGCGAGAGAGATGGCAACAGTGAGAGCCAGGAAGAAACCACCTTGCCTTTAAGACCTAGCAACCAGCTGTGGGAGGCACATGGCATCATCTCCACCACATTCTATTTGCTGAGACTATCTCAAAGGTCCATTGTATTCAAGAGGAGGAAACCACCTCTTGATAGAGGTGCAGTCAATGTCACATTATAAGACACCACAAGGAATGCAATATATCTTGTGAGGCCATCTTTGACAAATACAATGTGATACAGAGCCAGAATATACAATGCCCCATAACTGTTCTCTCCTCCTCTGTAAAGTTGTAAAAGCCACACTCTTCTTCTGAGAAGCTGTTTTGTAGAATTACCAGCAGTAATGAAGTGGAGTGGAAGACTCAAGAAACCTGAGTAATTAACCAGGCTAAGCATTATAAAAAGGTATCTTGAAAATTATTAGTATTAACTAAGGTTTAAACCAGATTGGACTCATTCTTATTGTTATTTTACTACTTAATGTATGGGTCTCAAAAGAAAAAATCATTTAGTAATGCATAAAATTAAAAATACTGCATTTTCTCAACATCTTAATTCTAGTGTAAGTTAAAATGTTACCCTGCTTTTATTGAATTAGATTTGTTTAAAAAATTACTTCTCGTTTAGAAATACTCTTCAATGTTATAAAATTTCCCTTGCTTATATGTAATATAGCAAGTTGCCTGATTAAAATGGAATATTAAAATTATTGAAGTTGGAAAATTCTCATTTTGGGATTCAAGGCAGATGCCTCTGGACTAGGAAAATGGTTATAATTTGATAGGCCTCTATAAACATGCACATGTTAAACAGGTAACATAATAATTCTTGGAGGAGTTCTAAACCTATGATGTTGATGCCCCAGAGTTAATCCCAGATGTGGTAGATTAGGGGGAAATTTACTGCCAGGTATTGTGATTGTCTTACATGATTCGTGCATGCCAGAGTAAAGAAAATGAGGGTTCTCAATATCAGTATACCTAGTGAGGAAAGGAGGCAAGCTCAGATATACAAAGGTAAACAGCTCCTCGTCCCTCAGATCAACTGATACATGAAGACTGTTTTTGTCCAATGAGATGGCCACGAGGAGCCATGATGCAGGCTCTCCTTCTGTTCATTTTTCTTTGTTCTTGTTTGATATTTTTGGTTTGTTCTCCTTTTTTGTTTACTAGATTTTGTCTTTCATTCCCTGTATTCTAATCCTTATTTTGGATACAATAGTTATAATTTTCAG
Source organism: Trachops cirrhosus (assembly GCA_028533065.1). Taxonomy (NCBI): domain Eukaryota; kingdom Metazoa; phylum Chordata; class Mammalia; order Chiroptera; family Phyllostomidae; genus Trachops; species Trachops cirrhosus. The sequence goes on along the minus strand of CM052541.1, from coordinate 112,852,008 downwards.
AAGTTTTTCCAATTGCTCCATTTTTATACCATTTTTCTCATCAATGCAGTATTTACTTTTATGTCTCAAAGACATTGGTTATAGTTACTTTGACCCACATTTTCTCCAAGTACTTTTGTAGCTATTTTTGATGTTGGAGAACTTCCTCAATTACCTGGTTATATGGTGTCGGCCGTATTGAAGAGTGAAACACCAAAGTTAATCAGTAGCTCAGTGTCAGTAGCTGAGGTTCGTGATCTGGAAGGCTCCCCGGAGGGTGACTGGATGGCCAGCTAGCTATTCTAGAGCTTCCCACATAAATATCGATAAATCCTGCCACCTTTGATTGATTTTCCAGAGAACTATATTCTAGTACCATCACAGGAAGCTTTAAAACTAATTTAAGAAGGATATAGTGGGGGTCTCATCATTCCATATGCATGCCTTTATCTAATCTCTCGAGGTAAAACTTTGCTCTTTAGCCTCCTGAGTGCTTGCCTCTATATCTAGACTTACAGGGTGGGGAAAATTGAAGAGGGATAGTTATCTATGTTTGTTTAGGGTAGAAGCCTGAAGGTACAGCAATTCCCTTATAGCCAGCTCCTTACATGCTCTCACATTCTACATTGCATGTTAGCTCTACTTCCCAAAGCTTTCCAAGGTCGCATGGAGTGAACTGCCTTGCAACACCAAACCACCCCAGCAACTGCTGAAACATTAGTAAGTCATGTATTACTCCCTGTCTGCCTTATATCATTGTACATTGGAATAAGAGGGTTATAGAACTCTCTTAGTTTCAATTAAATTCAGAATTCATTTTTCTGTTCTTTGACATTTTCGGATAATTTTTTAAAGGACAAGGGGAAATGTATGTTGATTCTACTGTCTTGAAATTATAAGTCTAGTGTATCTATAAAGTACATTTTTATAAAACATGTGTGTGAGTTTATACACACATACACACATATATACACATATGCACATATGAGTGTATGTATACATATATAAGTATATATACATATGTGTGTGTGTATATACACACATATATATATGCTAGAACATCTAGATTTTAAAAAATAAAAATAAAATATCCAGAATCCTATCACTCTGATAATCACTCAAAGTATATATTCTCAATTGACATATTTATTCTCATTCTGTCTCACTGCCCTAAAGTTAATTGTTAAACCATGCCAGGCCTCAAGATGTTATCTAGCCAAATAAATAGGTTATACCAAATAAATTGAAAGGTAAAATACACGTTCCAGAACCAGTTTGCCATTTAATGGAATGAAGCTTCCTGTTAGTGTTAAGTATACCTCTATATTTATTGCTTCCATTTTTCTGGAAGGTATATACGAACATTAGGAAGCACTGCATACAGACTTGTACTCCAGAAATGGATACTTGTTGTCTATACAAAAAATAACTAAAGTGAAAAACAAAAACTCCCATACAGTGGAGAAAATAAAACTGGTTAGTCATTAAAATTACCAGTAATTTCACTTCCCACAGCTCAGGAACAATAACACTGGGAAGCTTCCTCAGTAAATCATGATTCACAACATTAAAAAATCCCTTCACAAGCCAAAGGCCACGTCTTACTTATCTCTGTCTCTCATTGTGCCTAGATAACTATTTTGCACATAGTTGGCTCTTAAGAAGAGGATATTAAATACCTGAAAAAAATACCCCTGTCTATATTTTTTACATGCAGGTTTTTTTTCCCTTTGCTGAGATCAATGTATACTTAGACCAAGATCTGAGAAAAGCTAACTTATTGTGCAGATGATATTTGCAAGTCAAAATAAAATACAGTTTGCTCATCTTCACTCTGCCTAAGGGTGCTTCTCTTTTATGCAAAAAATAATAATTTGTAAAAAAAAGTGTGAAATATGACTAACTTTTTTCTTTTTAGTGAGGTTTAAGATGGTTTGTAACTTTTTAAAAAAATTTCTTCAGGTTCTCAAAATCCATCTCTACAGATTATTTCTGAAGAAAATCCAAGCACATACAAGTGATAATTCAGAAGAAGAAAATATGAGATATATTTTTCACACTCAATGTTATTATATGAAATTTCTTAGTTTTAATGTATAGCAATGAAATATATTAATCCTATTATAGTATAAATGTAAGGACCCAGAATTACTTCTAATAAAGAATTTAAGTTCTTTTTTATTGAATTTATTGAGGTGATATTGGTTATTAAACCATATAGGTTTCAAGTGCACAACTTAATAAAACATCTGAACACTGCATCACGTGCCCCTGGCCCAAAAAAAAGTCTCCTTCCATCACCATTCATTCCCCCTTTCCCCACTTCTGTTTCCTCCAACCCCCTTTCCCTCTGGCTGTCATCATACTGTTTTTGAAAATGTTTTAAAAAATGGTGTATTTGGAGTAAAACAAATTTGGTAAATTAAATTTTTTGAATATAATGGTTTACTTATTACTAAACAATATAAATTGGTTATAGTAAAAACAAAAATAGAGATAAGCAAAAAAACAAGAAACAAAGATAGAAAAATAAACTTAGAACCATAATCCTTAGTCAAAGATAGCCACTGCTCACATTTTGTTGTTTTTTTTGTTTGCATAGCATGTTTATTATATTTAAAAGCAAAGTATTGCATGATTTGATCATACTAATCATCGGAAATGAGCTCTATTTTTCTCAGAGTTCTGAGTAAGCCTGAGGATTAAAGGCCTGCCAGAGCCTCCCACACACTGATCAAAACAGGCCCTCAGAAACCCAGGTTCTGCACAAAGACCAGACTGTGTATGCAGGGGCGAGCAGCAAGTGGTGGCTCTCATTATTAATCTACTACCTGTTCCTTTCAGTCTCCCTTCTTGCTTGCACAACATTTTTCTTTGGAAAGGATACAACTGGGAATGAATGGGAGGGCAGTGACTCACCTTAGACAAAGACCTGTGTCTATCTGAAACTCCTAACCATGTTTTCAAGTCAGGAAATCATCCAGCACATAGGATGTGCAATTGCTGTCGGCCTGAGACCATCCATGGCTTAATCCAGGGGTTGGCAGTCCCTGGCCTAGGGGACACACTCGGTCTGCTGCTTAATTTCTTATGGCCTGCGAGCTAAAATGGTTTTTAAATTGCTACATATTGGAAAGAAATCAAAAGAAGAATAATACTTTATAATGTGGAACTTCTATGAAACTCAAATTTCAGTATCATAAGTAAAATTTGATTGAAACAGCCAAACCCATTCATTTATATTAATTTGTGGCTGGTTTCCCACTATGTGGAGTTAAGTACTAGACACAGAAATTGGATGGCATAAAGTCTAAAATATTTAGTCTTGCCCATTTACAGAAAAAGTTTGCTGGTTCCTAGTTTAATCTGTTTATCCCACTTCTGATTTCAACATCTGGACCTCCCTGGCCTATCTCCTCTAAGGCTGATATTTTAGAACAGGAAGTTTAATCCTAGTTGGCTCATTTAACCTAAGACTAATTTATTAGATTGGAAGCCTATTTTTAAATTTGTTCAGCTGCTGTATCTTGAATAATAAGCAAAATTCAGCAGAACTAAAACAAATAGGGAGGCAGCTGCTAAAGAATACAGCATTTAAGAGTACGGTATTCAAGAGCACATTCTGGGTGGCGGGGAGAGGTGGGGAGAAAATTGAGACAACTGTACTTGAACAACAATAAAAAAAGAGAGAAAAAGAAAAGAATTTGAACTAGAATGCTATCCTAGCCCAGGTTTCTCACAAGGCAGAGCCTGAGATGGAAGTTTATACACAGTAATTTATTTGAGAATCCCAGAGAACTAGACAGCAGAACACAGAGAGTGGAAGATGAAAGAAAGGAAAACCCATACGAGGATGTGACTGAACTGATGATGGCAAAGGGCCCAGGTGTTCAGTCCTGTGGGACCTGCTAATGGGCCTTCTGACAGGCATCTCAGTACTGTGTCAAGCATTTATCCAGCCTTTCCTTTATGAAAGTACTCATTAAATGCTTGATAACCTTTAAAAAAAAAAGAGTGCATTCCAGCTATAAGCATCATTCACTTTCTCATGATCTCTTTATCCCACGGTAAGATAATCATTGAAATATCAGGTTTTTAAAAAAAAATTCATCCTGTTTAATTGGCCTATTCTTTTTTCAGGCCTACTTCTTAGAAGCCGGGAACTACTTTTTAGTGTCTCACTGACTCATCTTAATTAAGGAGACAAAGCTTAGAGTCCCTGGTTATTGTCAGCAGTTACTGATGACATCAGCTTTTTTGTCCCAGTATTTGCAATGTGTGAACAAATGTAATGTGTACATTGCTTTATGTCCCAAGGCAAGATTATCTACAACAGAAATTAACTTTCAAAATGATGGTAGATTATGGTATGATAAGAAAGGAATGCATAAAAAGCAGCAGTCATTTCTAAACTGTATTTACCATAATCTGGAAAAAAACCTTTAGAATATCTTCCTTCAGGTTTTGAAGAGACAACCCATGATTTATCATCAGTATTTGATATTTATTACCAAGGCAATATGTAATACAGTAAAAGGCATACTTTTGTTTGTTTCTGGTAACATTATTATGACTCAGTTTCTGAGGCTGAGCTACATAACAAGCTCCATGGATAACTACAAGAGTAACTCAGAGATATTTAGATTACCAACAGGGACCTTCATTTTCTTTGTTCATCTACTGCTTTTACTTTCAGAAGATATAATCTAACTGGATCAGTTTTTCACCAGCCAAAATGGAGTGGCAATGTGGAATGAAGTTTCATTCAAGCCACCTTAGGGATAGCTAATATTCACACACTGCACAGATGCATGGTTGCCCACCATTTCTTGTTTGGGGCGTCATTCCTGCCCTCTTCCATAGCAGCACCATTCCAGGTACTTGGTTTCATTAGAATGGACTTTGTCAGCCCAGTGCCAGAAGTAGTCATGTGACCCAGGCCTGGCCAATATCCCCAGCCTTTGAGTAGTTCAGACATGACCATGTGGCCACATTATAGGAATCAGAATTCTTGACAGGGATTTTGCTATCAGAAAGACATAATCTTTTTCTTTTGACTTTAAGGGATTTCATTAGTTTTTTTTTCCCCCACTAAACAAATATTAATGAGTATCTTTATGTGCCAGTCTCTGCTCTGGACTGTTGAATCAGTGAAACCTGACAGGAAAAACATTCCTGCTCTATGGAGTTTACATTCTAATTGGGGAGGAAAATGGATAACATGCAATAATCAAAATGCTTTTGTAACATTTAGCATGTTAGAAAGGAATAAGAACTGTGGGAAAAGGGGGAAATAGAGCAAGGTGAGTGGGACTATGAGTGCTGATGCTGATGGAATGCGACAGTGAGTGAGGTGGCTAGGTAACTCTCAAAGAAAATGACATTTGAGCAATAACTTGAAAGAGGGGAAGAGGTTAGCAGTGCAGGTATCTGAGTGTAATGTGCTGCACCTACAAGACTGATATTATGAAAGAAAGATAAGAGGCAAATCAGGAAAGTGAGGTGTCGTGGAAGGAGGTATAATCAATTTCTAGCACTTTATTATTGCGTGAAAAGATATTGAAGCTAAGCAATGCAGAGAAACTATGTTGAATTAAATTTGTCTGCCTTTCATTCTCACTCTGATCTCCTCTAAATCACTTTTTTCTAGGACAATAGATTTGGATTCATTTAACACATACATGATGAGAATCAGAGTTACTTGAAAAGAAGAGCTCCATTTTGAAATTTTGCCCCAAATTGGAGCAGTGTAATTGACAGATATTTCATTTTTCTTCTACATTAAAGAAAATACTTGCTAGACTCAGCATTTCTTCCTAGCTCTACACTTCCAAGGAATTTTTTAATAATATAGCTAGTTCACATCGAACCAAAAATACATCCATCTCCTTTCCAACTGAGTTGCATCCAAAATTATGACTTACTTTTGCAGCCAAATATATCTTCCAATCATTTTGAAACTACTTTCTAATATAACAATCTAGTCCTGAGTGACATTTATATACTTTCAAAATTTGTAGATAATACCTTATTTACACAACTTACAACAAAGCCATTTTTAGTTTTAGACTTGTATTCTCTTTCCTTTGCCTTTAGCTAGTTCCTTAGTTGACCTCATAGCATAGTATAGACTATGATTCCTAAGATGTCTAGAGATATATTTCCTCAAAGACAGTGATCAGGAATTTAAAAATGTACCCCCAAAATACCCTAGTTCTCCTATTCACTGATAACTTGTTCAAGCTCCGTTTGGGGGTAGAAGACATTCTCCCTGCCAGCACGGTGATAATCTTTTTTTTTAATATACATATAATTATTTATGTAATTACAGTTGTTATGATGATCTTTCTTACTACTTTTAGCATGTCATGAGATGTCAAGATCGTCAGGTACCAGCCACAGTTTATAATTCAGTAGAACCATTTCTATAGTTTACATGAAATATAAATATGTGTGCCTCTCTTGGATATTATCACTTTCATACCTATGAGTTCATAATGCAGAGATTTGAAGAATATCTTGAAAGAGAGACATCAAGTAAGATTTTAAAAGGCACCACTCCTACTACTTCTCAATCCGTAGACCTATGCACTTAGTTACAAATGAGGCATTAAACTATATTAGTTGTTCTGTCAGACCACGTATCACACAACATAAGGCAGATCTTCCTATTACGGTGAATGGAGGGACACTGTGAATGAGCTGTCAATAGAGCAAGTTATCATTATATAAGGCCAGCCACTTATACATGGTGTGAAGATAATAGTGGTTCCTTTAAGCATATTGCTTTTATTTCTGGGAAGTAAGTGACACTGACAGAAGCAACACTGATGAAAGAACTTGATAGTACATGAGACATTCAGTTAAGTCTATTGTCATAGACAAAAGCAAAATGGCCACAAGAAATATAGGTTCCTAATAGTCTTTTCCAGTGAAGATAAATAATTACCATATTTATGCTGCAAAAAAACCTGATGTAATCAACATCATATCATCAGCTAGATGTTTTCTAACACAGTATAGTGCTCTACTAAAAATTCAGAGCTTGCTGTGGTTGGCAAATTTGGCTTTCAGTTATGGCTGCAGTCAGAATTACCTTAGTAAGAAGAAAACAAGCCACTAGATCCAAATATAGCCTCTGTTCTTCTCTGGTGAGATAACAAGGCTCTGGCCTTTTTAAAACGATTTATCCACACAGCGTTTGTCTAAAACCTTAGGGCACAAATCCTCCAATTATAGTTCTTTAAAGTCCATGATCATTCAGCCAAATGCCTGCTACTCTCCCCAAATAAAGGTAAATCCGAACTTCAATCCAGACTTCCTTCCAGGCATAACAAACTGCATAATGTCTCAGTTTAAGTTTTGCTGAGTGGGAGGATTTCCTCAGTCCATTATCTTTTAAGCTATCTCTTACAAGTATTCTGAAACTGTAGCAAACCCCTTTTGGGTAGTGCTGTCATATGCTCCAGAATTCCCTATAAGCATATCTTAATACTTGTATCCTTGTTAAGTTGAATAAAGCGAATTTTCTATAAACTCATAGGCATAGGATGAGTGAGAGAGAACATCAATGTGACCTACACAGAGTCAATGAACATTGGGAGAATTTGTTTACTTAGTGTACCCAGGCCCTTGATCCTAAAAAGACCACTTCCATTTAATGGCAGACTTCATCTGGTCGTACCCAAACTTATGGCTCTGTGGATCATATAACAGATAATAGATCACAATGGTCAGTTCATGACTCAAGGTCACCTGTATTTCATGATCAGGATTTTGTACTGTATATACTTGTGGAATATCAAGTATTCTTTCTCAAAAGACAACTACTATTCTACTACAAGACATATAATTTTGTTGGGAACTGCTCTGCCTGGTTTCAGAAGCTGTAACCTTCCCCCTCCCCCTCCATGGCTAAGGCTGAGAAAGCGACCTTGGACCATAAGCCACTAAGGAGACAAAAGCTTATCTCCCTGGCAGGAGCACTGCTTCTGCTCCCCTTTCCATAACTGGCCCCCAATGCTTGGTCAGTTAGCCAATGACAGGTAAGATTCCCCAAGGGGGGAACGACCTAAGATAGGCACAATCACATGGGAGGCCCCCAAGGAATGACTTTGGGGGTACAACAAAACGGGGTAAAGGACCCTTGCCCCTTGGCTTTGACAAAGCCTGAGTCCTCACTCTGTCTGAGAGGAGTCCCCTAATCTCTTGGCTGCCTCACTTCCCTTGCTCCACCTAAGCCTGAAACAATGACAGAGGGTGGTGCAGCCCTGCGCTGGAAAGGGTGGGTTCCCTGAGCAATCAGGCCTAAGAAAGCATATGTAAAATCCTGTGAAACCTGCTTTGTTTAGAATGCTCTCAATTAAATGATAAGGGTCTAAGCAAGAAGTGAGTTTGTTCCTCAAAGTTTTACAGCTCTTTAGCTATCTGACTCTGACTCAAAATAGGCCCTCAGAGTTCTTTGTTATCTATTGTTTGATCCTTACTGCCTGACAATGGTTAATGAGCTTTATCTGTAATCCAGTGCAAATGAACCCAATAAAAGCCCATTGAGGAACAGGCTCCTGGTCTTTCTACTTTGAGAGATTGGTCACCTTTCCTCCCTAACTAGATCATATCTTGGTAGACTTATTCTCATCTGTGGCAGATGGTGGGTGGGGGGGCGCTCTGAGGGCAAAGCTCCTCCACATAATTTTGTGTCTAACCTTCAGGGTCACATTTAAATGTCCTCCCTTGAGCTTTTAACACTTGATATTCTGCCTTGTCAGCAACTGCAGACGTCCCGTATTCAGCAAAAACGTAGGGACTCACTAGCCCTGCTTAAAACTCTTCAATGGTTCTATAAACTATATGAAGTGAAGTATTTTACTTGATGGGATAGGGAACCATGAGTTTGATTTTTTTCCAGTTACTAAATACAATTGCCAAGTATGTACTCCTGAATTTGGAACACAACTGTTAGAAAAAATGTAGACCACCTGTCCCAACTACTGTGAAATAAACTCAGTCACATTTACCAGTTGATGCTGTAAGCCCCCAGTGAAACACTGGGGTCAATGTCTAAAACTTTTAAGCTATTCCTTCTCTAAATAATAATCACATATCTTTATACTTTTTTGAGCTCTTGAAGAAGACAGAGAAGAGTGACAAAAGTATATATAAAAGTAATTATAGCAGTCTTTACCAGAGGTTCTTTGTTTTCTGGTTTTCTAATTGTCTCCAGTCCCGTTACAACTAATGAAACCAAGTATCTTATCTTAATAACAAAATATAACATTTACTATTTCCAGAACTTTCTTGAGTAGTTTATAATGTATTTAATAATGTAATATATTTTATATACATTATCTTTATTCTTACAACAAATCTTTTGAGTACTATTCTTATCCCCCTTTTACATTGCTTTTTAAGAGAGCAAGGCCCAAAGTCACAGGGCAAGGATAAGGGGTTTCAGCATTTGAACCCAGGCTGTTCGCACTCCACTGTCAGTATAACACCTTGTTGGCATGAAAGAAGCACAGCTCCCTCTTTCTTCAGGCCAGGGTAGTTTCCTTGATTGTACCGATCAAAGAGAATCTTAGGAAATACTTTTAAATTTCATCCTATACTTTCTAAGTATAACCAAATATCTCTGGTGTTTCCATTCCCTAAAGCTGGAGTACCACTCTGGTTCTTGTTGAAAGTCACTATCTGTGCCTACCAACTTTGATTGTTCTCATTTTCATTATAATAACAATGTTCTTGTGGTTACAGCTTCTCCCACAAGTGGGGGAAGGGCAAGAGGTTGTTTTAACCCTCCTGGAGATTTGCTTTACCAGCTTCTCCTTCTGACTCCTAATAGCCAGATCTACTATATAAGTCCTTTCTCCTCGAACTATTGAATGTATTTTCTTAAATTATGTCAAGCTCTGGCTCTTCACAGCAGTCATCTTGAGGCAGGGCCTAGTGTAATTGTACATCAGTTACAACAGCAAGTTGTTAAAGCTCTTGAGCACTGTCCATGACTGCACTTTAATGTGCTTCCTGGTGGGTCAAAAAAAAAAAAAAGTGGCATACTCCAAGTACATGCTCTGGTCTCCTGGACAAAGTATCTTTAAAATCAAAAACCACTTCATCTCTTCTACCTTCTTTCAGTACTTTGACAACTTGTACAACTCCTCCTGGGCACATTTCTACTCCTGAATATGGTTTTGCATAATGAGGCTGAAGCCAGTGACAAATTTCAACTCCTGTTATCAGATGTGTTTCATAATTGGAAAGATCATCCTAACAACAAAAAAAGGAAAATAGAAGGAAGGGTTCAAATAGTAGGAAAATGATTCTAAATGCTCTGGTGAGACAAAATCCTCACTTAATCCTTCCAGAAGCCCACACTTCAGTGAAAACAGAAATCTAATTTTTTATCAACAAGAATTTGACTTAACCATGAAGAGGTAATAAAGCTGGGAATTCAGCCTTCCCTTCCAGGGTCCACTGTGCCTCACACCGTTGCACTCCCTGGGACACAACAGTGCAAGCCCTGGATTTGAGCTGGAAGCTCAAATAGAAGTTTTCTTCTAGAGTCACTTGGTTGAGACTCTAACCAATGGACCTAACTTAATGAACTTCAATTTTGAGGTTTGTTTGCTTATAGTACAACAAAATTCTGTAGTAAGGGATTCCCAGTGTTTGTCCAAAAGTTCAATAACATCATCATCGATGGAGCTCTTTTCATGTTCCCTTTCGACCACGCTCAGCAGGTTGACTCACCTTTAGTCTTGCTCCTCGTGGTCAGAAGATCTGCAGTTCATAGCATCACCATAGCCAATATAGCATTCAAAGGAAAGGAGTATTTATCCAAAATTTCTATTGTTATAGATAAAACATTTCCTATAAGCCAAAATTCCTATAACCCTTCCTATACCCTAGTCCTAACCCTTCCTATACCCTAACCCTATTTCCTATAACCCTTCAATTCCTATACCAGGTTCCAGCTATCATGAGCCTGGCATGACCTAGCTACAGGCAAAGCAGGCAAAATGAATATGTGGCATTTTATTGTTTGGACAAAAATGTCCTTTAAAGAGAAAAGAGGGAAAGGATGTTGTTTGGATAAGCAATCCAGCATATTTGACACAATACTGGAACTTAATCTGCTTAGTTGTCTACAGTCAGAATATCTGAATATATTGCTTTCTCCATGTAAATAACACAGGGCCACCAGAATTGCCTATTTATCTGGCTATTTTTCCACATCGTAATCCCTTCAAATTACTTTAATATCTTGTCTATACTATGTGGCTTGAAGCCTTGATTTTGTTGGGTTGCTATCCTGAAATAAGAACATGATGGGCTGATATCTTACTTTCTGATTTACCCAAACCCAAAGTGTTAGCTCCCCACTACTAAATGGGAGCACCTCATGCTATATAGCTCCATTCCAATGTCTGAGGTCTAGTTCTTAAAACCTCACTTCCAGGTACCAATATGTAGCAAAAAGTCTATAAAAAACAGAAGAGCCAAAACCCAGGTACCTCTGCTATGGGACATTTATTACAAGAGTGCTCAAAAATGTTATGTCTCTTTATTCATGCTGTTATTCTAGGTTTGGGTATCAGTTTTTATAAAAGATGCGCACCAGACTTTTCTGAGTGAGATCAAGTAACCTGCCTTCTCCTTATTTATTTAGTAGTTATACAAGGTCTGTCCAGAAAAAGTCCAGCCCTTATTAACATAAAGAGAATGGTGTACACAACATTGACGTAACCTGGCAGCCAAGGAGAGTGGACTGGAATGCACATGAGCCAACAATGACAACTTGACCATACTAGTCAGTGGGAGCAGTACATGCTCTTGAGTGAGTGTGTATACTGTGTGGCCATCACATTCAAAATGACCTAGCAAGTAGAGTGACAAATCTGCGTCAGATTTTGCATTAAGCTTGAACATTCCTCCATGGAAACTATTTGAATGATTCAGAAGGCCACAGCTATGGGCAACTGGTGACTGGCAGCTTCATCATAACAATGTACCCACTCATGCATCACATCTTCTGTAGAGATTTTTAATGAAACATCAAATCACCCAGGTAACTCAGCCCCATTATAGCCCAGATTTGGTACCCTGAGACTCCTGGCTTTTCCCAAAATTAAAATCACCTTTGAAAAGGAAGAGACTTCAGACCATGGATGAAATTCAGGAAAATACAACAGGGCAGCTGATGACAATTGGGAGAACTCTGTGAGTTCCCAAGGTGCCTACTTTGAAGAGGACTGAGGTGTCATTGTCCTATGTACAATGTCTCTTGTATCTTGCATCTTCTTCAGTAAGTATCTCTATTTTTCATATTACATAGCTGGATACCTTCTGGACAGACCACGTATATCCTAAGAATGATCATTTTGTCACCACACAGTATAGGGAAGATTACTGAGCATAGTTTCATCTTGGCTATCTCAAGAGGAATAGGTCTTATTCAAGAGCAGATGCCAGTGGACTCTGAATCAGGTACCATAATCCTGGATTCCATCATTTGAGTCTAGACCAGCTGAGTTACTAGCATTCAACACAGTGAATAATACACAGAAGTTCATTGTTTAAAAAAATATTTATCAGAAGGATGCAATGAATTTCAAATGTTTTTTAGACTTATTTTTGAATGAATCCAAGGCTCACCTGGAGCCTTTTAGAGAACACTTGTTTCATACCACTCAACATACTAAGTGCATTGCATATTTAGTCAGGGTAGAGGTAGTAATATCTCTATTGCACAGATGAAGAAACATAATAAGAGAAAGTGACTATCCCAATATCATACAACAGGGAAGCCTATCTATACTCCTTGAAGTATTTGACTTTCAATAGCCTAAAAATAGATAATGAAATTTTTTTAAAAAGCCATTTAAATTGATCATCCTTCAAAAATGAGACATGTAAAGACAAATAAACACAAGGATACAAAAAATTATTTACCTAGTCTTAAATATTCAAAAGCTAATACTTTAAGCAGTCTTTAATTATTAAGTTAATTAATGTGAAGGTAAGATATGTGTGAACTTTAAGTAATAATCTTTATCCTAATAGAATTTTACTTAGAGCCTCAGTTTCTTAAACACATTCTGTACTCACTTTTGTTTTAGATTTTTTTTAAATGTTGCTTTTCCCATCTGCTGAACTACAAGGAAACTAACTCTACTGTGACTATTATATGCAAGGCATGAAGTCAGGTGCTTTATGCATACCGGGTCACTGAATTTAATTAGCTTGCATTTCTCTTACTTGCAATATGTACTTTCCCTTTGATTAAAGAAATAAATTACAGTAATATCTTGTGAGACTTCCTTAATATATACATTTAAATATTATATCATTTACCTGAGAACTTTATCATCTCTGAAATATCTCCAAATTTATAAATTATGGTTTCTCAAAAGTGATTACAGGTATTTGTCATTGTTACCATGAGGAATACCTGTAATTTTCCCCCTGATTATAACCATACTCTAAATGGAATGTTACCAACTAACTTGGGTAATGATTTTGATCTACATTCTGATGTTGTGTACATGCCCCTCACTTTTAATTTGCATTCAGATATTCACATCAGGAAGCAAGAGTCTGGGTGTTCTGAAGACAGAGTGCAATACCACATCAAAGTAATTGGAAATTTGGGACTCAGCCTTGTATACATAATGCATTTTTCCCTACTTAAGATTTGTTTTGAATTTGAGGTTGTGTAGTAAAAAATTCAAACATTTTGAAAATTTTGAAACTAGCAACTTATTATGGATACTCTGCAGTTCATCAATATGTGCATTTAAAACACCAGAAAAGTTCACGTTTTAGGGACTTGCTTTATGGTATTAGCCTAAATTAAACTTCATTCAAAATTTATTACTTTTTACTTTTCTTTGTTTGACAAGCAAATATAGATTCAAGTTCTGCCTCTCCTGCTATAAAATTGTTTAACATCAAGCTCCAGGTCTCTAAGCCTATTCTCTACCCTAGAAAATCCCTTAATAATTTAGAGTATTTTTTATAAGGATTATGAGATAACATATGTGAAAGTGCCTAGCCCAAGGTAGACTTTTGGCAAATGTTTCTATATTTTGTTTCTGCAAACTGTTAACCCATCTAAATGTTACACAAGCTACATAAATTACCAAAATCAAGGAAAATTAGAGTTTGTAAATTATATATACATACTATATCCAAAGCATTTTCTTTTCACTTCCTACATGTAAAAATATTGAATTTTATTAAATAACATTGAAAAATATTGAGGTGAAAGATGATTCTGGTAACCAGTGACAAGGCAAAACATAACTATTACTTTTCTTTCTTCTTAATTAGTTAATCAAATATTTAAGTCTCTAAGAGGCAGGACTAAGTGTTTTCGGCAGTCATTCGGGACACCCTCTCCTATAAAATATTCCTGATTATTTCCCAATGCTGCCTCCAATCCGATGTTTACCGCACTACCCAAGCTTACTTTTTAATCTAAAAACGTGCCATGTTTTTACCCCCACACTTCTACAATGCTACCCACTTATCCCTGGATCACCTATTCTCCCATTACTTGATCAATTCCTTTGCCTTACATCTCATCCTAGATAATACCTGCCCTAGAAGGTCTTCCCTAAACATCATACTCCCCAAACAAAATATAGTTACTTATAATTCTACCCTTTCCTCTGTCAATGGGGAGAGCAGATGCTTAATAAAGAGGAACACATATGGGGTTCTAATGTTTGTTAATTTGACCCATTTCCATTGCTCTGTTGACTTCTTTTCCTATCCTACTGTCCATATTCAGCTACGGTAATATGCTCAGTCAGGAACCCAATTTGAGATTTCTGAGAATTAATCGATGGGATTTTAGTAGCTCATATTTGTAGTTTGGAGTCTAATGTACCTGTCAAATCCATAGGCACAAATAATTCAGAGTGGAAAAAAGGGGAAATTAGGAAAATATCTTGGTCTATGTTACAAATTTATCTAGGCCTGATCATGAGCTCAGATGAAAAAATAAAATTAAAATAAGATGATTAAATGAATACCTGTAAGAGCAGTGAACTATTAGATTTCTGCACCTGGAACCTTATATGTCAATTCCATCCTGATGTCTTATTGGGTATCAGCCCCAAACATTGACCTTAGAATAATATTAAGCAATTCTGATTGAGCAATGTAAAGCCTTTATCCTATAGGTCTAATAATAAGAAACAAACACAATAATAAAATTTTTAAAAAATGGATAGTATAAATGTTATGACTACATTAAAAGTAATGAAATATTAACTTGAAAAACATGTAATAATGCCTCGCATTTATTCATATCATATTCAGGAGCACAAAGGAAACACAGCCTCTTCACTTTCGATGAACACATGTGATGTTCCCCTAAGCCACACCTCTTGGGGAGCTCGGGGTGGGGTGGGTGATGAAAGCAAGGCAGAGAATATTACATTTATTCCACTATAGTAACACGGGTATGTCATAATAAGTGGAAAGTATTTTAAACTTATGTGTTCTCTTTTAGATCATTCAGTTCTCACAGACCTGCCTTTTTCCCTGTGAATCTGAGGGCTCCTCTCCAACCTGGAGAGACTGTGAAAGCCACGTTGCTGACATTTCAGGGTGTCTCACTTGCACAGGTCCCTTTGAGGGCTCTGGCATCTATGCACAAGGTGATACAATTTTTAATGAAATTTGCCAAATTAATATCTGCTAACCACACCCGATGCAGACCACTGGCTATTTTCTCTCGGATTGTCCTTCTGTCACAGTTCCCCTCTTGAATGGTAATACTGGCATAGCCATGGGAAATTCTGGAATTAGCCTATGGGGATATTTAGCTGAAAATGCATATAGTCTATACTTAATGTATTTTTGTATTTTGCAGTCATTTCTGTGTAGGTTAAATTATTGCTCACAGTCTTGAAAAGCTTCTAGGAGCAATGTAGTCAATTGAAAGAATAGTTTGGTATTGAACAAGACTTGCAATGCCCTCGATTTTTTTAAAGCTTGTGTATGACAGAAGCTTGGCAGAGGGCTTTCCAGATTTGTCCGCAATCTGTGTGCAGGTCTACGTGGCATTGCTAATTATAAGTCATGAAGCCAAAGGAGCTTTTCTTAAACTGTTAATGTTTTCTAAGAAATTAATTTTCAATTGATGATTTTTTTAACACCAATGTCTATTGAACATGGTAGAGGAAAGAAAGTTACTTGTCTAATCTCTTTGAGTAGGAGTGCAACAAATTTATCATATGAAGAAGCAATTAAAGAGAAAGCAGTCAATAACGTAGAGGTAAAATGTATTATAGATATGTCAGGTAGCTAATAAATAGGCATTAGTTATATCCTTTTACTCTGGTATTTTTAGAGCATTTTATAGCTTTTGATAACATATTTTCTTCTGTAATTTTTTTCCTGTTAGGAATATACATGTTTATTTCCATTCCTAATTTTTTACTTGTAATTTTCTATTTTTTCTTTCTCAGTAAAGCTCCAAAAATCTTGTGAACTTTAGGTACCAAAAAGTCTGAATCATCCTCTGGTTGTGGCTTAAGCGAATTTGCAGCTCCAGTTGGGGCAGAGGCCACAAATGTCCGTGGTGTCTGCCTTCACTGCAGAACTCATGGAGCGGATTAGTATGGATAGTCCTGTCTGGCCTATGGGGGCAATGTGCTGGCTCCATGGCAGGGGCCCTTGTTCTCAAACACTGGCTGCTTTGTTCTCTTTGCTGCAACCCCAGTCCTCTGCTGCTCCATCAGCCATCTCTAAATATACCCCAATCCAACAAGGAGGTGTATGTAGGTGCTCTGCGGTTCCCTTCTCACAGGGCACACCAGCCACAGGGCAGCAGGGGCAGTGCTTCAGGTTCTTGCGAATAGCTGCCTTTCACCAACATCGCTAAGTTCCTGCACCAAGTTGCAGGGGACTCCAAGATGGGGCCTTTCTTGGAGGTTGTGACTCCCACTGAAAACACCAAAAGTTTCTTTTCAAATCACCACTAACAATCTATACATTTCTAAAGAACATGATCTCATATGAGCGAGGACCCCAAAAAAAAACCCAGAATTTAATTTATAAAAGATTGTGTATTTGTTCTTACATGTTTAAACTTCAGTTACCTTCAAAGTACTCTCCATAAGTGGGTATTGATGCAATGCACCTATCAAGACTTTTTTCCACTGCTCAAAACAGTTTTTGAACTCGTCGATTTTGATGCCTTTTAGTGCTTCTGCCATTTTTGGTTTCACCTCTTCCACATCCATAGAACATATCCCTTTGAGGAATTTTTCTTTCATCTGGGTGAACCAAAAAAAATCACTCAGGGCAAGATTGGATGAATAAGGAGGGTGGGACATGGCGGTCATGCCATTGTTTGGTCAAAAACTGCTGAGCATTCAGTACAGTGTGGGCAAGTGTACTCGTAAGTCACCCACCATGAAATAGGCAAATGCACTGAAAGAATATTTTTAAAAAATTTACTGAATCTGAATGCAGCCTCTCACAACACCAGCTGGTACACTGATACAGATGGATTCCTAGAACACTCAGCTAGTCAGAAGAAGCCTATAATACAAGGGGCCCACCCTCCAGAAGATAATTCTGGGGGGGTTTTGGGGGGGTATCCTCCCTTATAACTTAACAAAATGATGATAATCCAAACATTTAACCTAATTTCCATTTTCTTGATCCAGTTAGACCATGATTATATTTTGTTTCTGACCATAACTTCCCTTACATAAACTCCTAAACTCTAGGTCTATTTCTTGCTTCCATAGAAAATAAAGTCATACACTTATAGCATGGAATCCAAGCCTACTTTCTCACTAAAATTTTGAAAATCCTACTTTGGATGTCTAAAACCAAATATAAATAATGTCTTTCTTTTTTTCATTTTTGCTGTGATAAATTTTAATCTACCCCCAAACCACCAGTCATGAAAAACAATGGATCTCATGTTGATAAGGAAAAGGTCATAGACACAGAGAAACAAACAAAAAAACAAAAAACAGATATTACTAGATTTTCCCAGTCTTTTCCTCCCCCTCACTTCACAGGAGTAGATGAGAAGACAAATAATTTCAGAAAGCCTATTTCAAAGCTGATTGGATATGAAAATGCGAAAGAAAAAATTCTAACAATTTATGAGTACCAAACTGTCTTCCATTTGATCACCTTTACTCCTCCTTAAGGGCTTTCCACTGAGTCACCCTTTTGTGAGGAGAAGGGCAGAGAGTTGGACCCACCACAGGAAGTGACTTAGGGCTGGTGCAGTGCCACAGCTGTGCACAGCAGCACTCCTGCTCCAAGGACAGAAGGTGCTCTTCAAGGCTGGGGTTCTGCTTTTAATGGTGACGAGGCAAAAAATAGAATGAACATCCATTCTGATATCTTATTTGCATTTGTATCTTTTCCCTTTAGTAACTAGAAGAAATCTATGTGATACAAATTTTTTATTTTATATTTGCTAATGGCTTTTCTGACAGATGTGGCATAATCTGACCACCAAATTCATTATTCTTGCTTATATTTGGCCAACTATGTCACACAGAAGGAGAATATATTTATATTTAATAAAAATATCAACCTAAAGCAAAGTATAATACCAATAACCAATTCTGTTAGTGAAAATGTGAACTCAACCCTTAAAATTCTGAAACATTTTTGCCTATATACACCTGTTTCATTTTTTCCTTTCAACATTCTATAGTGATCACTGGAGCATTCAATGCTGCCAGCATCTCCTTTTCCCTGTGTTTTCCAATAATATCCCTAATCTGCAAGATCACCATACATTAAACAACCCTACTTATTTTAAATTGGAAGAAACTGAGACTCTAATGGAAATAAATGTTTTCTAAAAACTAACACCAAGACAACCAAAAACACCTTGTGACTCAGTTTTCACACTTTATGCTACACAATAGCCTCCTGAAACTGGCTACAAATAACTGTATCACCTCCATTTTACATAAGTCTTGCCTGACAGAATCACAGAGGTCTTGTGAGATACCTCAATGAAAATATTGTTCACCCTGGCTGGCGTAGCTCAGTGGATTGAGCGCGGGCTGCGAACCAAAGCATCACAGGTTCGATTCCCAGTCAGGGCACATGCCTAGGTTGCAGGCCAGGTCCCCAGTGGGGACCACATGAGAGGCAACCACACATTAATGTTTCTCTCTCTCTCCTTCTCCCTCCCTTCCCCTCTCTAAAACTAAATAAATAAAATCTTTAAAAAAAAAAGAAAATATTGTTCAAAGTCTTTGTCTTTTTCTACTAATGAAACCAACATCCAAAGAAGTAAAATTCTTTCCTCAAAGTCTCATACCCAAATGGTGACAGATCCAAGACTACAATATTATACACCATATAAGATTGGTGAAACTATGATCTAAAATATATGGTGTAAGATAAGGAAATGGCACTTGTATTTGTAATCGAGTAAAGCAAAAATTACTAAGATTTTATATGGCATGCAGAGAAAAATATTATTTTGCACAGTTTTCATATATTAAATAGGCTAAGAAAACTCATTTTAGAAAAGATCAAAAGCAAATTCCAGATGAACAAAAGAGTACATTTTAATTGTAAAAAAAATAAAATTGCATTTTAAGTAGTAAACAGAAATTAATAGTTTCTAAATCTCTATATTAAGTAAGACTTTCTAACTTTAAGATCAATTGATAAGATGAAAAAAATTAATCTGACTACACAAATATATAAAACATCTTTGTCTAAAATGCATACAAACAAGATATTAGAAACAAAAGAAAAAGAAAAAATTTCTGATCACAAGGAGAATTAAAAATCAAGCAATAAGCCTGGAAAACATATTTCTAAAAACATTACAGATAGTTAATATCTTAATATTTATAAAGAAATGAAAAAACATTAAGACTGTTCTGAGCTGAATTATGTCCCCCGAAAAAAGATATGTTGAAGCCCTAACCACTATTAACCTCAAAATGTGACCTTATTTGTGGCCTTTACAGAGGTAATTAAGTGAAATAAGTTTATTGCAGTGAGGCCTGATCCAATACACCAGTGTCTTTATAAAAAGGGGAAATTTGGACACAGAGACACACATGCCTACGAGCAACATGCCCTCTGAACATGCAGGCACAGATGGGGTATGTGTCTCCCAGCCAAGGGAGAGCAAGGTTGCCAGCCAACCAGCAGAAGCTAGCAAGGGGCATGGAGCAGATTCTCCCTCAGGATTCTCAGAAGGAACCAACCTGCAAACAACTTGATATTGGAATTCTAGCCTCTAGAACTGAGTCAGTAATTTCAGCCTTGTTTCTCTCTTCTTGTTTAAGCCCCCCAGTCCATGATACTGTGTTAGGGTAGCCCTGGCAAATAAATACAAACCCCATAAATGGGCAGAGGACACAAGCAGATAAGTTTTTAAATAGCTTATACAAATAGTTAATAAATGGTTTTAAATGATTAAAATTTGCAGATAATTTTAAAATGCATATTAAAAAACATAATTTTCTTTTTCATAAAATAAATTCGCAATTAAAATGCTAATATTGAATGCTCTTGGATATACATGGAGAAACAGTTTTTCATCATGAGCAAGAAGCTTCAAAAAAATGTTCTTAATTTTTCACTGGGTATTTTTCATTTCTCTAAATGCTTTTTTGAGGAAACAGGCAGTCAAAGGTTAATGTATACAATATTACATTGAGAGAGCAAGTAACTAAAATACCTTAATTTCCAAAAATAGGGAAAGATTTAAATAACGTACCCATATGAGATGGATTAGTTTATATGTATGGACAATATTAAGCACAACATTTTTTAATACTACTGGGAAAAACTCATTATTTATTTTTTTATAAAAGAAAACTCATAATTACATGTGATTTACAACTATAAGCTTTGCTATGTCAAATGTTATTTGAGTAAAATAGGTAGTGATTTTTCAATATGAAAAGTGACTATTCTGAGATATATAGGATTATTTGTTATTATTTTCCCTTCTTTTATGTGTGTTTCACACTTAAAAGAAGGGAAAATAATCAAAATGGAAAGCAACAGTTTCCTAAAGCTACTGCAACAAATTACCATAACTCGGTTGCTTAGAAAAGACAAATGCATTTTCTCACAGTTCTGGAGGCCAGAGATTCAAAATCAAGGTGTTGGCAAAGCCACACTCCATATGAAGGCTCAGGATGTTTTTTTGCCTCTTCAGCAACCTGCTGCTTCAGGCTTTGTTAGCTTGGAGCAGCAGAGCTCCGCCCTCTGGCTCCACCTCCCCTAGACTTTCTTCCCCATCTTTGCGTCTTCGTCTCTTCTTATAAAGAAGCCACACACCGGAGTTAGGGTCCAGTCTAAATCCAAGACAATCTCATCTCAAGTTCCTTAACTATTGAATGTCAACTGTAATTTAAAAATTAAAAATAACAGTATAAGATGAAAGTAACCTAGATAAATTCTTAATAAATTCTAAAAAATGAACTTAAAAAAAGATTCTTAACTAATCACATTTTCAAAGACCGTATTTTCAAATAAGGTCACATTCCAAGATTCCAGGTAGACATGAATTGGTAGGATACTTTTTAATGCATTACAGAAAGCACAAGAAAAAAGGGGAAAAAAGCATGGTTATCTTTATGTTCTGAGATTATACATGATATATTCACACAGCTTCTTTATATCATTCAGTCTGCAATTCTCTTTATACTGTCACAGAATAATTTTAAATCAGTAAGATCATGAGTCTTATGTAAACACACAATAAACATGTCAAATATTTTATTTAACTCATTTAATGAAGACACAGTAAGATGTTAAATTGATTTAAAGATGTTTTCTAAGCTTTAGGACAAATCTCACTGTTTTCAATATTTCTGAAGTGGGGAGAGAAGAGCAGACACACACAGATGGCAAGACCAAGGAGCCCTCGAGATTTGACGTCTAAACCTCAGGGGTGCCCCAGAGCTACCTAGTTCTTCCCTCTGAACAAAAGCCAGCTCTGAGCTCCTAAGTCTGGGAGAAAGACAAATCACTCTAGCTGCCTGCTAACCAGGGAGAAAATCTGGACAAGGAGGAGTTAAAAATTTTCACAAGGTTGCTGAAAATTTTGTGCTACAGTGAAATGCTGTGCAGCAAAGGTTGGCAAACCACAGGCCAGAAGCCAAATCCAGCCCACTGCCTGCCTTTGCAAATAAAGTTTTATTGTAACACACACACACACACACAACTGATTCAAAGAGCATTTGAGAAGCTCAACATTAATCTGTAATATTAGGATAGGACTGCTAATTTAGATATAAAACTGGTTAAATTTAAAAGGGCTATAACTATAACTTTTGAGGTATTTTTATTCTACCACTCAAAAATCATTGGCATCTCTACAAGATAAAAGTTTTGAAGTCAGCATGTAACTTCACTAAATCTCAGGCCTTGCATCAACAGTGAGAGTGAATTCAACCAAATACACTTCCCTCATATCCATATGACATTGAAAGAATAAGTGGCATAAAGAAAAATACATTTTAAAAAAGAAAAAATATTATACATATTATATACTGACAATTTCAAAAGTTAGTTTTTAATTATATCAAAAAATAGTTCATAAAATAGTGAAAAGATATGATTGAAAGCAATTAATATCCCCTTTAAATATAATTAAAGATTCCATTATGAAAGTTTAATAACAAGGGTTTTACATGATTATAGATTATTTTGAGTAAGAAAAATGTACTATCAATTATTAGTTTCTATTTTTCAGTAATAAATTCAAACTCATTTTTTGAATACTTTTATATTATAAATAAAATTGAGGTGTCGTCTACATAATTTATTAAAATAACTATATACATAAACTATCATATCCACAATATTCCTTTATTTTATTATACAAGGTGAGGCAAAAATAGGTTTACAGTTGTGACTATACAAAACACAGAGTTTATTCCTGTATATCATTTATGAATTACTTTAATATTTTCCATATGAACAACTGTAAAGCTACTTTTGTCCCACTGGATGTACATATGTATAGTGTGGTTTACATTTATATATAATAATCTATATATAACTCCATATATTGGGTTGGCCAAAAAGCCTGTTTAGTTTTTTTCTGTGAAATAAGACCCATTTTTCATTTTTACCAATAACTTCATTGATTTGGATATTTTGAGTATGCTGACTATTGCCCCTGTGGTATGATCATTGTCCTCAGTTAATATCTTGATTTGATCACTATCAACTTCAACTGGTCTACCCCACTGTGGAGCATCGTCCAGCCAGAAACCTCCAGCATGAAACGTCACAAACCTCTTTTGACATGTTCAATCAGTCATGGCACCTTCTCCAAACACTGCGCAAATCTTTATTTTTTACGTTTCAGTTGCATGTTTACGTTTCTTGAAATAGTAAAGCATAATATGCTGAAAATGTCTTGTATTTTCTTTCATCTTCAGTATTAAAGTAGCTATACAAAAATTTGCCAATTTTGGTAAGTTTTATTTTTAATGCACGGTGATATGACAGCTATCACAATACAATGTAACAAAATTGTTTTGAACGAAGTTAAAAACAAGTACTACTTACAGGAAAAACCAAACAAACATTTCGCACAACCCAATAGTTTTTAAAATGACATAAAGTTTTATATGTCATTTTAAAATGACTATTATAAAACTATGCCATTTTTTAAACTATAAGTAGTTTTATAAAATTAAAAGTCATTTTTTTATAAAACTAGCAAATGACTATAAAAGTCATTTTATAGTTTTATAAAAGATGGATCAGAATTTTTAAATTGTTAAAATGTTTTTCATACACAATAACACCAAGTAGAAAGTACATTTTTAAACAACCTTATGTAGCTATGGGAAAGCATCAAAATATTCTTCCATACTTACATGTATTTCACTAAAGGTTATAAGAATTTTCTAAGATCAAAACTGTTAGAGTATTTTGCTCCTCAAAAATTACATTGTGCACCTATGTGATTTTTTTATAAGTACACTTTTCTTCATCTATTACAATTGCATCCACCCACATTGCCAATTTTATACAACCAGAACAGGGTGACATAAATTATCAGTTGTACCTCTCACACTTAAATATCAAGTATGAGGCACAGGTAGAGAACTAGAAAGAAGCCAAAAAATGTATTTCAAAGGAACTCGCTGGAAAATATGTAAAAAGAATTTTAAAACTTCTAAATATTAACTATTTCATCCAAAGTGCAACCAAATATTAACTGAGTTCCTTCTCTGAGCCTGGTACTTGGCTGGATGCTATAGGAGAAACAAAAAGTCAGACTTAGAGAGCTTTCAGTTTCCCCTACCAGACAATTCCCAAATCCTGAGAAAGCTGATAATTGCAATATCTTATCTAAATGACAAATGGAAATTTGTGTTTGTTTCTTTGTTGGTTCATAATCTGAGAGATAGCTCACGACTAGTACATCATCAAAACTGACATTAAAAAGAAAGAATGAAACATATTCACCCATTTAGGAAATAATTACAGAGTGCCTACCAGGTACTAGATGCTTCGATAGACAACTGAGGGCAACCCCATTAAGTCCTTTATTTCATGATACTGGCTACGGTATTGTAGATAACAATCTGTTCATGTGAAACAAATTGAAAATTATAAAAGAGTGTATATAACCAAATATAGTTTGTAATCCAGTACTAAAGCATTGAAACAATTCTTGACATCTTTGTTTTTCTCCTATTCCATTTGCAATCCATCAGGAAATCCTGCCTGCTCTTCCTTCAAAATATAAAAAATCCAAATATTTTTCATACCCTCTCTTGTCTGATTCACTATCATCCTAACCTGGGCACAGCAGTGAGCACCTACGTACCTACCCAGCTTCCATCTTTGCCTTCCTGTAGCCTATTCCCAACACAGCTATGAGAGTAATCTGCTTGAAATTTAAATCAGGTCATAGAACTCCCCTGAAAAAATGGGAGATTTGGGGCGTTTTTATTTACAGTAAGAACCATCACCTTGGCAATGGCCTACAAAGCCCTATCTGGTATGGCCCTGCTTATCTCTCTGATTTGTCGTCTTTGGCTCTCCCGCTACTGACACTTTATTTTCCAAACATAACAAACCTATTCTCACCTCAAAGATTTTATGCTTCTTGTTTCCTGTGCCTTGATGGCTATTCAATGACAGTACCTGAATGTTTCCCTCTATAACTTCCTTCCAGGTCTCTCCTTACACAGCATCTTATTAGAGACTTTCTCAAGGAATGCTATCAAAATATATAAAATACACAGAAATAATAATATACCTCTGTCCCTTTCCACCTTCCTTTGTTTGTTGTTCTTTATAGAAGTTAATAGCCATTTGGTTGTACTAGATGTTGACTAATTTTTCCCCCTTTTTTGTGGTTTGCCAAAAGATAAAGAGAATTCTGGATAGAGGAGGTACAGAGCTGTTTAATCAGCACAGAGCACAGTGAGGCTGGAATGGAGACAGGGAGAGACAGGAAGGTAGAGATGAAGAGGGAGGGAGAAGAGAGAGAAACTGAGGTGGGGGTTAAATGAAAAGATAACCAGGAGGCATGGTGAGAAGTCTGAATTTCATTCTAGCTGCAGTGGGGGTTTTACATATCTGAATCACAAGGTATAAAATGGTAATATTGAAAGATCACTTTACCGTGTGGAAAAAAGATTGTGGTGGAGTGTGCGAAATATTTTCTGGTACTCCCTATTCACTTTCTTCCTTTGTCTATTCTGGGAAGCTGATCTGTATAGGCAGTATAATCAGATACCCTGGGCTTCTGACTTCCATTAGATTTGGCCAATGGCAGAATTCAAAGGATGGAAGGAGAGAAACTGGGGGTAATTTTTCCTCCCAATACATACCTGCTGACCTGAGGTTTAGAAACCTTCATGTTCCTCTACCGAAGGCTTCAGCTACTAAGGGGGGCAGGGGTGTCCTACAATCACTGCTCACACCAGATTCCAGTAGCCCCTCCTTTGCCCTGCTCCTTATGACCTTGGGCTGGCCCAGATATGTTTGACCATCCCTTCATAGCAGGTAAGTCAAGAATGAGTCAGGAAGCAACTATGGCAGTTCAGGAGGGAGGTAGCTTAGGCTAGCATAGTGTCAGGAGAGATAAGGATAGACATGAGATACACTTTGGTGGTAGAACTGGAGGACTTTACAGTCAGACTGTCACTAGGAGATTTGTAAAAAGGAATACATAGGAACTCCTATGTTTGTGCTTATTTTGAGCTGGACTGTTGAGTCATGTAAAGAGACAGAAAAACCAGGATGGTGGAGAACAGTATGGGGGAGGAAAAATGTCAAGTTCCTTTTTGACATGTGGCCTGAAGTTGCCTCTTTGGCACAGAACTAGATTAGGAGGTTGTAGGACCGGAAGATAAAAGTATAAAAGTCATGTGTACAGAGGTGGTGTTTCATATCAGATAACTGGATAAGGGTGTCATCTTAGATAAAAGCATGACTTTAAATTTAAAAATATCAGGACATTGCCCTTCCAAAAGTGGAAAACACAAACATTCAGAAATTGGGTAGAGAAGGAGGAATCGGAAAAAGTGACTGAGAATAAGCAAGGTACCGTGTGAGGGGGTAGAGATGAGAGAATCAGAGTGTAGTGTTCCAAAGGCAGAAAGGCATAGAAGTTACTGCATGGAAAGCTATTTTAGTTTAGGTGTTGGAGTGGGAGTGAAAGTCAAACTAAACAAAGGCATTCATTAGCATCCAGCCAAGCTCATTAGAGATCTCCTCTGAGGATAAAGAATAAAACATCACCTAGTAATAAATATTCCTTTGTCTTATTTATGTATGTATGTATTTAATACTTAATTACTGACAGCTGAGGATATATTTTTCTTGGCAGTATTTAGATAGATTGTGCTATTCACCAGTAGGATTCAGGTGTTCACTGCCTTGCCCAAATCACTATATGTTTATTCATAATTATCTATTACCACCTCATCTTAACTGAATTATAAGACAAATTATGTTTTACAAGCAGAATAACAATAATCACAAAACAAATTAGAAGTTCAAGATGGTATAACAGTTCATGCACACTCATCCAAAATCTTACTTACAAAGTTTTCAGTATATCCAAAGGCCTTTATTAATGTTTTCATTGACTGGCTTTATAAATAACTATTTGAAATTTGACTGTATAAAGTGAAACTATACTAGCTATATGGTCTCTTTTATTAAGAAATTCCATGAAGTATTTTGATTAGAAAAGGAATTCCATTGCTAAATACATAAACCATTTTTGGGAAAAGTGGCATGTTTATTCCTCAAGAATGCTTACCCCCTTAATATTCCATAAAAAAATATATTAAAAGTAATAAACAAATACAGTAAAGTTACAGGGTACAAAATCAATATATATTAGTTCATTGTGCTTCTATGCACTATCAACAAAAATCAGAAAGATAAATTAAGAAAACAATCCTTTTTACACTCTCAAACAAAGCAAAACAAAAAACTAGGAAGAAATTTAAACAAGAAGGTGAAAAACCTGCATACTGAAAACTGTAAGGCATTGTTAAAAGAAATTAAAGACACAAAAAATGAAAAAATATTCCATGGTTATAGACTGAAAGAATTAGCATTGTTAAAGTGTTCATGTTACCCAAAGCAATCTATAGATTCAATGTAATTCCCATTAAAATCCTAATGACATTTTTCACAAAAATGGAACCAAAAAATCCTAAAATTTGTAAAGAAGTACAAAAAACCTTCAATGGCCAAAACAATTTTGAGAAAAAAGAATAAAACAGAGGGGTTACACTCCCTGATTTCAACTATGATACAAAGCTATAATAACAACTACAGTTTGGTATTAGGAGAAAAACAGGCACACAGATCAATGAAACACAATGAAGAGTCAAGAAATAAACCCACTCACATATGGACAACTAAACTAATTTACAACTAAGGAGCCAAGAACAGACAATGGAAAGTCTCTCCTGCAAATAGTGTTGGCTTATTTCACTTAGCATAATGTTTTCCAGGTCCTTCCATGTTATCACAAACAGTACATTTTTCTTCTTTATTTTTATTTATTTATTTTTTTACTATTTTAATGGCTGAGTAGCATTCCATTGTGTAAATGTACCAAGCTGTTTTATCCACTCATCTACTGATGTACACTTGGGCTGCTTCTAAATCTTGGTGATTATAAATAACACTGCGATGAACATAGGTGTGTTTATATTCTTTTGAATTAGTGTGAATCAGTCAGAGAAAGACAAATGATTTCACTTACATGGAATCTAATGAACAAACTGAACAAACAAGCAAAATAAAGACAGGCTCATTGACAGAGATCAGGCTCACAGATCTCAGGGGGAGATTTGGGAGTGGTGGAATTGAGCAAAATGAAAAAGGACTCATAAACATGGACAAAAATGTGGTAATTACAGGGGGGAAGGAGGCTGGGAAGTGAAGAGGATATAAGGGATATAAATGGGAATGGAAAATACAATAAAAATAAACTATTAAATATTTTAATTAAAAAAATTAAAATATGGTATTGGTAAATACTGGACAGCCAGCTGCAAAGGAATGAAACTAGACCACTATCTTACACCATACACAAAAATTAACTCAAAATGGATTAAAGACTTGAATGTAAGACCTAAAACCATAAAATATGCAGAAAGAATAAGAGCAGTCTGTTCCTTGGCAAGGGTCTTAGGGATGTTTTTGTGAATTTGACATTAATAGCAAGGGAAACAAAAGCAAAAATAAACAAATGAGACTACATGAAACTAAAAAGCTTCTGAATAGCAAAGGTACCTACCAACAAAAGAGAAAGGCAACCTACTAAGTAGGAAAAGATATTTGCAATTATACATCTAATAAGAGGTTAATATATAAAATACATAAAGAACTCATACATCGTAACAATAAAAACAAACAATGTAATTAAAAAATGAATGGACATGTTTTCAAAGAAGACAGGAACAGATGTTTGACATCATTAATTATTAGGGAAATACAAATTACAGTATGATATTATCTCACACCCATTACCTGTTAGAATGGCAGCAATCATCAAAAAGACAAAAAATGGCAAGTGTTGAAGAGGCTGTGGGGTTAAAAGGAACCCTCACGCACTGCTGGTGGGAATGTGTATGAGTGCAGCTACTATGGAAAACAGTACGGACAGTCTTCAAGAAATTAAGAATAGAACTGCTATATGTATGACCCAGCTATTCCACTTCTGGGTATTTACCTGAAGTATATGAAAACTCTAACTCAAAAAGATATATGCACTCCTATGTCAACAACAGCATTATTTACCATAACTAAGAAGTAAAAACAACCTAAGTATTCATCAGTGGATAAATAGATAAAGAAGATGTGGTGCATAAATACAATGGTATATTCCTCCACCATAAAACTGAGTGAAATCCCGCCATTTGTGACAACAAGGACAAACTTTGAGGGTCTTATGCTAAGTGAAATAATCAGACAGAAAAAGAAAATAGCATATGATTTCATTCAAGTGGAATATTAAAAACAAAACAAAACAAACTCACAGACACAGACAACAGATGGAAACTTACAAGAGGGGAAAGAGGGATGGAGAGAGGGCGAAATGAGTAAGGGGACTCCACTGCGTGTTCACAGACGGAAACCAGACTGCCGGTGGTGCGCACGATGCAGGGTGTACACATATTGACTTATAGTGCTGCACATCTGAAACTTATGCAATGTTAGAGGCTAATGTTACCACAATAAAAGTGTTTTTCTTTTTTCTGTTGCAATTAAATCATTCCAAATATGGTTTTAAATAGTATTAATTTTATTGCTTTTCCTGTTGCAAATATATCATGCATTAATAGGTAATAGGGTTCGATCTCATTATTAGAATATGATTTAACCCTGTTGTCAAAAAAAGCCTGGTAAAACTAAAAAGAGTTGTAGAATGTATTCTTTTAATTTTTTTTAAATTTTATTTATTTATTTTTAGAGGCAAAGGGAAGGAGAGAGGGAGAGAAACATCAGTGTGTGGTTGCTTCTCATGCATCCCCTACTGGAAACTGGCCTGCAACCCAGGCATGTGCCCTGACTGGGAATTGAAACTCAATCCTTTGGTTCGCAGGCTCGCGCTCAATCCACTGAGCCACACCAGCCAGGGCTAGAATGTATTTTTAATTTTAAACTGATTTTATTATAAATATTGTACAAGATTTTCTTACTACTTATCCTGTTTTTCAGATGATTTCTTTAAAAAGGACATTCCTCAAAGTAGTGTAAATAAGAACATAATATATGTAAAATGATCTGTGGGCTAGCTTTAATTTTTCTGTACAAATTTTAAATGTTTCAGATGTGCCAATTGTCTGTCTTTAAAAGAATCAAGCAAATTAGAATGCAAACGAAGATTTTTTATCTAGTATGAAAATGAATGCTTTGATCCAAGACATGGACAGATGGCTAATGCTGTAATTAAATGAAACATGGATCTGTTTTTTTTAAGAGATTTTATTTATTTATTTTTAGAGAGAGGGAGAGGGAGAGAGAAAGGGAGGGAGAAGAACATTGCTGTGTGAGAAACAGCAATCAGTTGCTTCTCACATGCCCCCAACAGGAGACCTGGCCCATGACCCAGGCATGTGCCTGGATGGGGAATCAAACCAGTGACCTTTAGGTTCATATGCCAGCACTCAATCCACTAAACCACACCAGCCAGGCCATGGTTTTTACATTTAGACAAACAATGTCCAAAATAATTCCTTTTTTACTTAAAGATACCTGCATCTCTCAAACTTCCTTCCCAGCTTCAGAACTGTATTTAAATAAGCCAGAGTATAAACAGATGAAAAGTGGGCCACTTCAACTGGGATGTGGATCACCATATTTAAAACAGAACATAGAAAAGGAACAAAACCAACTCCCAGAACAAGAACAAAAGAGATTTGATTGAACACAAAGCTTCATCCACTCATTCTTGAAAAAAACAAAATTTTGCCTGTGTTACTTTTGAAATTGCTTTTTTCAGGGAGAGTTTAGTAATTTTTTGAGATGGAAGGATTTGTTTGTTTTTTGTATTGTTGTTTTTGTTTGTTTGTTGAACCTCCTATGGAAGTGAGAACTATTAAGTACAGCTTAAAGTAGTAAAATACATGGTTACATATATTTGAATGAGCACCTTCCTTAAAAAATCCAGCCTTCATGGATTGCATGCCTTGATTTTAATAAGGTATCAAATTTCCACAGTGTGGATTTGGTTTTTCCATGTGAAAAAGTAATGAATTGATATTTATAGATATAAATATAAACTGCATGGATAACTTAATTTAAAGTAGTAATTATTTTTTGAACAATTTATCAATTTGTACACAGATTTAGAAAGTGTTTCAAATCTGATATGAATCTAGTAACCTAACATGCAAATGACCTGTACCTGGTATTAATATTTTCTTTTACTGATTTTTGGTGATAAAATGCAACTTAACTTTTGTCTTTTACCATCTATTTAAAATTTAATCAGTGGAGACAATTTTCTCTGCTGTAGGGAAAAAATATACTCTGACAGTATCTATGACTTTTCTGGTGACTCGGAGGTAATAGAAAATCCTATGGTCACGTTAAGTTAACAATCGACTCAGAAATTATATTGTCAAGACTAATATGTTAAAAAACATTTCAATTTCCAACCCTCTAATAGGCAGGCTGTTGACCTTCAGGGGAGAACTATTTAGTGGACTCTGCTCCCTCTCCTTTTTCTCTCTTTTTTTTTGCTATATTAGATTTACAGAAACATTGCAAGAATAATACAGAAAGTTCCTTCATGCCCTTTATTCAGGTTTTTAATTTGGTAAAATAAGCATTTTACCATATCTGTTTTGTTCTCCTTTCTTTATCCATACATAGTTTTTCCTGAACTATTTGAAAATAACTTGCAGTCATCTTGCCTCTTTATTCTATAATGCTTCCCCATATAGTTCCTAACAGGATGTCCTCTTATATAACTTATCATTTTCCAAATCAGAATAATATTACTGATACAACACTATGCTGTACTCTGCAAGCTTTATTTCAGACTTTGCTAGTTGTCCCAATAATATTCTTTAGAGCTAAAGAAAATCCCACATGGCACCTTGCATTCAGTTGTCATGTTTCTTTAGTCTCCTGTATTCATCTCAAACAGTTCCTCAGACAGTTAGTGTGTTTCAAGATGTGTGCCAGTGATTTTGTAGAATGTACTTCAACTTGAGTCTGCCTGGTGTTTCCTCATGAGGAGAGAGTCACGTATTTGGCAGGTGCCCTGCTGAAGTGATCTTGTGTCCCCAGTGAATTCTTTCAAGAGACACATGATGCTGATTGCTCCCATATCTGGGGATGCTGCCTTTGATCACTTGGTTAAGGTGCTGGGTGCTGGGTGTCTCCACTGTAATGGTGCCACTTTTCCTTTTGTAACTAGTACATGTCTTATGGGAAGATACTTTGTGATTATGTAAATACCTGTTTTGTCCACAAAGTTTCATCTTAGTTTTGCCATTCCTTGATGATTTTTGTGTGAATACATTATTGCTATGATGTTTGCTAAATGGTGATTTTAAATTCCATCATTTCTTTTATAGCTATTATTTGATACTCTGCTGTAAAAAAGAGATTTTCTCTTCCTTTCTCCCTTTTCCTCTCACTATTATTTCCTCCCTTCTTCCCTTCCTGTGGGTGTTCCTTGGATCCTTGTTTTATTTTTTGTGTTATAAGTTGTATCATTATTTATTTTGATGCTCATATTCCAGATGATGGAATCCCTTGAAACCAGATCCAGAATTATTTTGACATGTCTTATTCTTTAATCATTTCATTATATTCTGCAAATTAAATATTCCAGGCTCATCATGAACGTTCTGTTGTCCAGCACTGGAATCAGACATTTCTCTGAAGAGACCTCCTTCTTTTTTAACGGAAAAGATGTTTAGAAGCCAAGGTCTGAGGTCTAGGTGATGTGTGCTCATTGTTTCTGGATCCTCTCAGCAAAGCAACTAGAAAACACATGCATACACACACACACATACACAGGATACAAACACCCACCCTTACCTATTGTTCTATTTATTTGTCTATTTAAAAAGTGAGTAGGTTTTGATATCTCCAGTTTTAATCCACTATCATAGGGTTTATTCTATCTCCCCCTCTCTCTTACCTAGATCCTTTTGCCAACAGTGACCACAATATATCTAGTTAATTCCTCAATCCTAAAATATACAGAAAATAGTTCCAGAATTATCAATCCTACTCCATGCTACCAACTAGAGTTCAATATTTGTTTATAGCTATTTTTTGTCTTTAACCTGGCAGCATATGAACCAAACACTATGTTTAAATTTTCCTAAAGGTTATTTTTTCCTCTTCAGTGTGGCTGTGCTATTCATTTGTTAACACACTCATTCTTTTGTTTCTGTTTTTATTACAACTTGGGTGTTAGCCCTATTCTTATTTATTTCATTTATTTTTACTTACTGCTTATGTGAACCATAAACATGGTTTCAAAATCAGAGCTGTCCAGAGAGATGTCTTTCTGACCTCTTCCTTCTGTCTTTCCTGTGCTATCCTCACCCACCTCCTGAAGGTGCCAATTTCATGACTCTTTGCTTTATTCTCCATGTATTGTGTTTTACACAAATTAGTTGATAGTTGAAAATGTCTTACTTCCCTTTCCTTCTTACACAAAACATTTATTTCTATGTTGCTTTTCTAAATAGTTTGTTGTATTTTTTCTGACTATCTCTTTCCTAAGGGCCGTATCTGGCCCAATGCCTGTTTTTGTGAATTTAAGTTTTATTGGAACATAGCAGCACTCATTTATTTATGTGTTGTGGCTATTTCTATGCTTCAATAATACAGCTGAGTAATTTCAATAGAGGATTTATCATCTCCAATGATCAAAATATTTATTATAAGGTCCTTTATAGAAAAACATCCATCTGGCCCCTTTAGAGAACATCTATGTCTAGTTATTGTTTTGTATGTGAAGGCTGAAGATTTCTGTACGTTAACTTTATATCTTACTAATTTACTGAATTCCTCTATACTCTGGGTTAGTTTTACTTCTGATTCTCTAGGGTTTTCACGTATATAATCATATAATCTATAAATAGATGTACTTCTATTTTGGGGTTGGTTTTTTTTTTTCAGCTTTTCCACCCCTAATTTTTTTTCCTCTTTTCTAATCACATTAGCTAATATCTTTTTTTTAAGATTTTATTTATTTATTTTTAGAGAGGGGAAGGGAGGGAGAAAGAGAGGGAGAGAAATATCAATACGTCGTTGTCTCTTGAGCGCCCCCCTACTGGGGACCTGGCCTACAACCCAGGCATGTGCCCTGACTAGGAATTGAACTGGCAATACTTTTGGTTCGCAGGCCAGCACTCAGTCCACTGAGTTACCCCAGCCAGGACCACATTAGCTAATATCTTAAGTAAAATATTGAACAGCAGTGGAAATAGTCTTTACCACCTTCATGATCTTAGTAGAAATACCTCTAGTGTTTTCCATAAGATGTTACCTTTAAAACTAATACTTTTTCATTTAGGATTAACTTTTTACTATGTTAAGAAAATCTCTATCAT
The DNA here is from genome assembly GCA_028533065.1 of Trachops cirrhosus. Taxonomy (NCBI): domain Eukaryota; kingdom Metazoa; phylum Chordata; class Mammalia; order Chiroptera; family Phyllostomidae; genus Trachops; species Trachops cirrhosus. Next base: position 112,817,461 of record CM052541.1, on the reverse strand, counting down.
TGGTCTAAGAAACAAAAATACAGCTAAATGAAAGAGAATGGGGAGTTCTGATAGAGACCCACACATACATGATAAATGAATTTCAAGTTTCAAAATAACAGAAAAATTTTCCACATATGCTCAAGAAAGCAAATATTTGTGTGCAAAAAGATAAACTTGAATTCCAGTCTCACATCACACATAAAAATTAACTCCAAATAGATCATTATTCATAAAACAGTGTGACAAGAGCTAAAACTGTACGCCATAAATATAGAAGACACTCTTTGTGACTGGATGATGTAAAGATTTCTTAAACAACACACAAAAAGCATGAATGATAAAAATAGATGAGAATTTATAAAAATTTTAAACTATTGCTTTTCACAAAGCACTGTTGTAGAAAGATAAGCCTTAGACTAAAGGATAATAATTGCAAGGGATAGATCCAATAAAAGACTTATATCTAGAATATATTAATAAGTCTTATAACTCAATATAAGAAAACAAAATATTTTTAGAATGTAGCTCTCACATTTAAGTCCTTGATGTTTTGAATTTTTATATATGGTTCAAGATAGTCATCCAACTTCATTTTTTTAATGTAGATAGTCAATCATCCCAACACCTTAAAAATGTCTTCTTTCCCCATCTAATTTTCTTAAACTTAAAAAACTTTTTAAATTTATGTTTGAATCTATTCTTCCTTAGGTACTTTATATTTTAGTCTTTACTTGTATTATTTTTTTCTTTCTATAATCTTTTCCTTTGTTTGAACAACTCTCATTTTCTCTTTCCTGCTTCTGCCCATTTCTCTACTTAGTTTTTGAATTTTTGATTCAAAATCTGTGCCTTTAAACTAACTCTGAAATGTTACAATTTTCTTTGCTGTCCTATTTCTTTTAGAAAAATTCCCATCAGCTAAATTGTTTGGATTCTCATTTTCTACTCTCCTACTAAAATAGTCATATAAGCTATGCGTGAATGTGTGAAAGCTATGTACAGAACTAAATTTTTGCTGTGATTTATAAACTTATCAGTTCAGAAGTATTCCTTTTTGTCAGTGTAGCAGTGTCATTTCTTGACCAATGACTTTATTTTTAAGGCATAGTTGGAGAATTTCATGCATGCAGTTCAATTTTTTTTATTTTCTGTTATAGGATTCTACATTTCCTTCTGTTCTTTAATTTTTCCCTTTATTATACAGTCTCCAAAAGGAATCCTTCCCTTTCTTTTAACCTATACTTTCCCTGTACTATTCCTGCCCCTCCACTTGTGTGCGCACTTTTCAGCTCTTTTCCTTTAGCTAATACTCAGATCTACCAAAACCTTTCCCAAGAATTTGAATGCTTGGGGTAGACTGACTGGCTGACATTTTTCACCCCAACACTAGCTCTCCATTTTTCTCTCCCACGCAATTTTTTTCTAGACTGCTTTTCTAGACTTCTACAAAGTCTTACCCTAGAAGCACAGGCAATAGGTCATGGGGGGAGGGGGGGTTCTTTTTTTGTAATAGGTACTTTGAAACTTACTTTACACCTCCTAGATAGGATGAGAATGTAAGCTTTTGGAAGTTATTTTTATTATTTTTCTATGCTTTTAAAAGGCTTTGGAATTTTCAGATTTATTCCTGTATTACTTTGATGATTCTACAGATGTGCAATGTAAGACTCCTAAAAAGGCCAGCCAGAGACACTTCTTTGAAAGCAGTAAGGTAAACAGATTCCAGAAGTCACACAATACTGGGAGTCAGTGGGGTGCTAACCTGCCACAGTAGGGACACCTCCCAGAGCAACCTAGCATTTGACTGAGGCTCCCCCAAGTTTCCATACTTCAGGGCAAGGGCTACTCAGCTCCTGAGCAATGACTACTTATGATCCCAACAAAATTCCAAACAACCCTCGAAAGAATCAAGCTCATCCATCCATAAAATAAATGGTCACACCTCTGGCTGCAAAATACCCACACTGACCTTCTTCAAACCTTAGTGAAGGAATCTCCCTTCACTAAGAAATGCCATCATCCCATTCAGTCTCTCCACCCAGCTCAAACTCTGGACATTTGAATGAAGTCCTATCCCTTAGGTCCAGATATGGTCATCTATAAATGAATGCATGAATGAATGAGTGAATGAATAATCAAATTTTCTCTGTTCTTCCCTCATATGAGGGTATCAACCTTCATATGTTATAAAATAACAGGGACAAAATATTTTCAGTGAAAGTCCACACTGGAATAGAAAGAAACATAACAATCATTAATCAACTGTGCAAATGGTCTGAATTAGAAATCTATTCTCTCTGTTCTCTGTGACTCTGGGCTCCACCTTCTGGAACTTTCTTTCTTGTTTACTTTCCTCCTTGACCACAACTGCAGTGATTGTTGGAGACGTGGTATTTTGGGACCTCTAAAAATTTCACAGCATGACTCTTGCTCATGCAAAACTGGTGGGCTTGGAGTGGCTTTGATTTCAGAATAGTTAAAGTTTTTGTTTTCCTTGGGTTTATAATTCTTTCTTTCAGCAAACCAATTCTCTCTAAAAAAAAAAATTATAGGTTTGCTCTATTTCATCCCAGTTTCTGGTACCAGTAGGTACCCTGAAAATAGTTTTTTAAAAACATGATTCACAAATGCATTTTTTTCATTTGATTTCTTGCCCCACATCTCTTTCTCTCAGCACAGTTATGGCTGCCTTGGGACTCCACTATGAATCATGTCACTATTTTACTACTAGATCGCAAACAAGTCACCAACTCCATTTTTTAAATTTTTTTTTTTTTTTGCATTTCCACTAACAAATTCTCTCTGCATATACAGAGAGTCTAGGGACCATATTTCAACCTTTTGCCTATTTTATTAATGAATATTAATAACAGAGTATTAATTGCCACCTCATAAAAGCATTCTTTTGAATAAACAACCTGAAGTAGGTCCCCACTTGGTTTGCTTTAAAACACTATTTATCTTTCTTAGCATTTACACACTTCAGATTCTTAGTTGTTTATTTTTAACCTTGCAAGATTTCTGCCTCCCCACACATTACAAAGGGCATGAGAGAAGTTCCAAGCATAGTATCCCACACATAAGGGGCACTCACCAACTATGTACTGAATTAACACATGGATAAATGGGCAAGAATGAATGTACTTAGGTTAAACATGTGGTACAGCATTTCAGGATTATTGTTTTCAATGCCTCCTGAGCCATTACTTTCAATGGTTCACCATCACAGTACATAAAAAAATAGGAAAAAAACTCTAACCAATTTCAAAGTTCTACATTGATTTTTTGAGCCATGCTTAAATACTTGACATGGAACAGAACACACTCTCAGTAAAAGTTGGCATTAAGCTGATGAGTACTTTGTCCCCACAATCTGCCTGGTAAACTAACTCCAAATGGAGCTCAAGGGTTTCCTTAGCTCACTTCTTCTATCTCACCACCCCTCCCTGATATCTGAGTGCAGTCTGGAGCAATAGTGTGTCCCTGTCAGCAATATGACAGACCCAGGAAAGGCCTTTCCTCGTATGGAAAATTGGCAGAAAAATAAAAAGGACTCCTTAATCTTACAGTTTTGGGGCTGTTATCAGAATTAGTAATATAGCAAACCTAGAAATTCAAAAAATATACAAAATTGAAAAATCATAGTACTTTTATAAAGATACAAATGCATACATTATATGTTAGCAAGCTAAGTATAATGGAAAGGTTGATGTAACACTGTCAAGTGTAAGGTGTAAAAAAATATTGATAAACTGACAATATGTTGTTCTGAGATGTCTGCCTGACCTCAAAATTTAAATTTTTAATTATTACAGAATGAATTCAAATGCAAGAGCCTCTTGGTCCTCTGTTTGTGGTGTCGCTTTCCACGCCAGCACACTGTTACTCTGCGAGGATGAAAACTTTATTGAGCTATGGAATATAAAGCAAGTTCAAGGCTAGGGAAGTTGCCTTTTTCAAAAAAACACCAACACTGTGATTTTCATTGATTTCTGGATGTGAGTTGTCACAGGTAGCAGCCTGGATTGAGCAGTGGAAAGTGAAAGCCGTTGGTGTGTATACATTTATATCTACACACATATATATCTATCATCAAGCTAGTTATATATATGTATATGTTTCTATTATTATATATCACAGGTCACAAATGTATAAAATCAGACATAATTTATATACAATTGCATGTATATTATATATATTTAATAATTTTACATAGCCCTCAAATTAGAAATAATATTTGGATAATAATAGACATTACTTTTAGGGATTCAGATAAACTCTGAAATGATAAAATTTATTAACCATTGACTCCTCTCTGCATTATAATATTGTCAGTAAATTTTTACAGGAAACAGGTTAGAAATAAATGGGAAGGATGTGTTTATGTGAGTGTTTTGTGAGGGGTGTGTATGTATAATTTTCTAACTAAAAAGAGATTTTCCTCTCAATGATAGGAGATAATCCCCAATTTTATTGAATTAACATGTTTTTCCTAATTGCTTGATAATTGGAGGATATATCTGCTAATCATCTGAATAGTTTCCACAGAGGAAAGTTCAAGCTTAATACAAAATCTGATGCAGATGTGTTGCTCTGCTCAGTCATTTTCAATGTGACAGCCACAATTTTCACATGCTTACTCTGTGGTGTCTACCACCCCCACCGACTGGTACAGTGAAGCTGTCATTGTTCAAGCATGCATATTCTAGTCCACGCTCCTTGGCTGCCAGGTTACATCGATGTCATGCAAACCATCTTTGTTATATTAACAACGGCTGGACTTTTTCTGGATAGAAAAACACACACACAAGATGCATGATCTGGAATATATATATAAGAATATTATTCAACCATGCAAAAGAAGGAATTCCTGACATTTGCGACAATGTGGATAGATTTGAGGAGATACTTATTTCATGCTAAACAAAGACAGACAGACATAGGAAGACACATATTGCACAGCATCACTTCCCGTATGTGGATTCTAATAAAAAGAAGTTCAACACATAGATACAGAGTAGAAAAGTGTTTGCCAGAGCCTGGGGCTGGGAGAAACATGGAGAGGTTGGGAAAAGACTATAAACTTAAAGCTATAATATGAATAAAATCTGATGATCTAATTTTTGTAAATTATCAACTATGTGTGACTATAGTTGATAACATGCATTGTGTAATTGAAGTTTTCCAAGAGCATAGAACCTATATGTGCTTATAAAAAAACAAAACAAAATTTTTATTTAAAAACTGGAAATACCATTTAGAGAGAAAATGGATAAAATGTAGTATATTCATACAATTGAAAACTCCAGAACAATTAAAATTTTAAAAAGGAATGAACTGCTGCCTATAACAACGTGGATGAATCTGACAGACGTAACATTGAACAAAAGAAGCCAGAAGACACAAGAGTACTTCTGTGAAATTAAAATACAAGCAAAAGTAATCTATGCTGATAGGAATTGGTTATTTAGGGTTATTGATTGGGAAATGTAACAGGGAGGGTTCTATTTTTAAGGATTTTATTTATTCATTTTTAGAGAGAGGGGAAGGGAGGGAGAAAGAGAGGAAGAGAAATATTAATCGGTTCCCTGTCACACACCCCCAGCCGGGGACCTGACCCACAACCCAGGCATGTGCCCTGACCAGGAATCAAACCTGTGAACTTTTGGTTCACAGGATGACACCCAATCCACTGAGCCACAGCAGTCAGGGCAGGAGTGTTCTGTATAGTGTTCCATATATTAATCTGAGTGTAAAATTCACTGAGTTGTGTACTTAACATTTATGCACATTATTATAAATATGAAATACTTTAATAAAAAATATACTTAATCCATAGGTGATAGGGTATGTGTTAACTAAAAATTTCTCGTTTTGCTATATTCAGGTTAATTTGTATTGCCATAAGTAATTTCTGTCTATATTTCAGAAACACTGCCAGTTTCTCATCTTTCAACCCAGTGGAATGGACATCTACTTATTAATTACTTGACATTCTATTTCACTAGCAGGTTCTGTTCTTTCTTGGAACTTTCCCCAATTAGAACAACCTAAAGAGCACTCAGAGTTTTGAATAATCTGAATAAACTTGCCTAAACCAAGACACCACTTTGAATTTCAAAAATCCATTTGAATGTCCAAATATTTCTGTGTCAAAGAGTGTGATTTAAATTACAGCAGAAACGGAAACAAAATTCATAGTAAAGCAATGTGACAGAAAGAAAATGAATCTAATAACATTTTTATCACTTTTTTCAGAAGTACCAGGTTAACATGATTTCTAATGCCTTCATGTCTCAGATGTTCCCACACCCTGAGAAGCTGAGGAAACCAATGATGTTGGCACATTTGTTTTAGAAGTAAGAGTGTCACGTGCCTTTTGCTTTACTTAATTGAAGCCACATATATAAACTAGACTAATACCATTCAAGAAGGTTACAAAAAAACACAATGTTGAAACATATATTAAATTACAGTCCACATTTTAGGGGAAAGAATCATTGTTTTAGTCAGATTAGGCTAACGACAGCCAAATCCCATAGCTGGTACAAATGGATTTTCTCACACGTCTGGAGGCTGGAATTTGGGATCAGGGCTCCAGCAAGGTTCAGTTCTCTGCCTTATGGTCCTGTTCTTGTGGAGAGGAAGGGATCTCTCTCCCTCTTCTCATAAAGCCACCAATTCTATTATATTATGGCCTCATTTAACCCTTAATTACCTCCTAAAAGTCCTATCTCTAAATACAGCCCTTTGGGGGTTAGGGTTCAACATGAATTATAGGGGGACATAATTCAATTCATAGCAATAATCTAGTAGTTAAAAGTGGGAACTCTGGAGTTAATAATCAAGTTCAAATCTCTGATCCACCACCTCCCATATGATCTTAAACTCTCTCTGATATACTTCTCTCATATGTAAAACAGATAAGAGTACTCACCTAATAGAAATATTGTGACATTTAAATGAATGTATATATGATATTCAGAATAGTGCATAACAAATTAAGTTTTTTATCAAAACTTAATTGATGTAACATTGTATTAGTTTTAGGTGTATAACATTGATATATTGATATTGATATGTGCATATATTACTAAATGATTACCACAATCTATCTTCACATAGTTATAAATTTTTCTTGTGATGAGAACTTTTAATGTCTACTCTCTTAGCAACTTAGCAGATATAGAGTATTGTTAACTATAGTCACCATGCTGTAGTCACGACACTTACTTGTCACTAATCAGAGTTTTAAGAATCACTGTAAGACCTTTCCAATCTGCCATCTGCAGTACAATCTCCACCAAGATGTAGATTTTTGTGAAAACCTTTACAGGAAAGACCCTCATTCTCAAGGTTGAGCCCTCTGGTATGATAGAAAATGTAATGGCCAAGGTCCAGGACAAGGAAGGAATTCCTCCTGATCAGCAAAGACTGATCTTCACTGCCAAGCAACTGGAAGTTGGATGTACTTTGTCTGACTGCAACATTCGAAAGGCGTCCCCTCCTTATCTTGTGTTGAGACTTCGCGGTAGTGCTAAGGCAGAAGTCTTATGACACGACCAAGAAAATTATGCATAAAAGAACAAAGGTTAAGTTGGATGTCCTGAAATACTGTGAAGTAGATGAGAATGGCAAAATCATTTGCCTTCATTGGAAGCACCCTTCAGATGAATGTGGTGCTGGGGTTTTATGGCCAGCCACTTTGAAGGATATTATTGTGGCAAAAGTAAGGCAAACTTGTCGAGGAGGCAGACTTCATAGAGAGGCAATCTTTATGAAAACTTGGCATGGAACATTGATCCTTGTGTTAATTTTATGCCAATAATGAATAATAGGCGAAACATAGAAATCTATAGGCAATTAAAATAAGGTAGGTTTATTTAGCATAAAGGTTTTATTAAGTTAATTCTACTTAGAGATAATAGTGAGAATTCTGGTATCTCCCCCTAAAATCTCGAGGATATTTCTTTTTCAAAAAAAAAGAGGAAATGTCATATGAGGAACTATGCTGATCTAGAATTTATGCAAACTGTTTATGTTCTAGGCTAAGCCCTTACTTAAGAACAGCCTCATTTAACAACACAATTGTATTAAAAACTTCATTGAGAACTAGAAACCACTTTTGCATAATCTTACTTTATCTCTGCATTTGGCTCTGCAAAGGAGCTTAACTTTATTTTATAATGACATTATGTCATTTTTTTCATTGGAGTAAAATATTGATTGACTGGAAGTATTGTATGAGAAAGACCTGGGTAGTGTCCACAGCAGCATCTCCAAGACATTAAAAATAATTCAGAAAAAGAAGTCAAGGTAATTACTCTGTTACACAGATAAGGAGACAACATGGGTCAAGCACTGGTGGCCTGTGAGTTGCTACAATAGAACATGTACGTCAAAAAGAAGTGGCCCATTGTGTGTGCAATGTGCCTGCACACAACCATTCACTGGAAAATCCCCTCATGGCCAGCATGTCAACAGGCCTTCCTGGTGCCCTCAAGTGGTTTCCTGGAGAAAACTCTTCACATTTAACCTCAGGATTTATTTCTTTATTTGGTATATATTTCTAACCTTGAGCCACGGCAGCAAAAGAATATTAGAGTGGGAGACAGATCAGTGAGAGGGTAAGGGGGAAAGGGAAAGTTGAGGAGAAGTGATGGTGAGTAGAGAAACCGTTAATGCTAACCACCCTTAATATTTTAGAATTCATTAGAATGACTTTCATTTTGTTTACTTGTGGTAGAACCTTCAGGCTATCAGCTAATTAAAATGCTAATTTATGCAGTTTCTACCTATCCAATGAGACTATTCAAAGAAAAGCCAATATAATGCTATGCAAAGGAGGAATATCCAAGGACTTGCTATTGATGTGATAAGCACGATATCAAGACTCTTAATCATCAAATTACCTCCTCCACTGGCATCTGAGGAGCATCTAATTGTGTCCCTACAGTACTGTACAGGATTGCCTACATGCTTGGGTAGGTTTATTAGCACAGTTCACTTTGTGACTTTACAGTGGCCACTTCATTTGCATAGGTAACGAGAAACTCCACAAGTGCTTAATTAGTATTGTACTGCAAGAGGGACTGAGGTCAGAGGCTTATCAAAGGTGTATCAAATCAGTAGTTAACCATGAATAGAGCATGACTTTAAATAAATGTGCATTATATTAAAACATTTGTAGCAGAGTTGATGTTATTTTGCCATGCTAATAGCCTATCACTCTAACCATCCTAGTGCTAAAGTCCAGTCCTTGAAATATAATTTTTTCCCAATAAGATTCACTAACCATAACTGTCACGGATAAATCAAAACAGCTTGTTTTAATTAATGGCTTAACATCAAAACATTATTTAGATATTAACTCACAAGAAAGCAATTTATAGTTGAAGTAAAATTGCTCACAGCCTATCAGTTTATAATAGACCATTTAATTTGGTTAACTAAAACTTTCGGTTACATGCCAAACGATTTAAAAATAGGTCTTTCAATTTTTAAATATGAAGTATTCTGAAGTATCAAGAATAAGCCTTGTGAAATTCAAGTTACTTTTGAAAATGACACTATTTAAAAATATTTCTATGGTAGTTAATTTTTACATATCCAAAGAAATCAATTTACCCACTTAATACCATAGCTTCTACCATAAATATCTTCTTTGAAAAATTAGATTTTCTTTTCATTACATAAATTAGGCAATAGTTTTAATTTTATCAAAACTTTCAAAATAGACTTGGCATGTAGAAATTAAAAACATTTTGAAGTGTTAATATAATTTAATTAGCAATCTATAATGTGTAGAATATTCTGTTTTAAATCACAATAGTTTGCAATTAAAAAAATCTTTATTGCTCCAATCAAATATTTAGAAAATGGATCCACTCGTTCTCAGAATAATTTGGTTTTTCTGGAAGGTTTTACTAGATAGTTTTTAGTAGTCATCATATATTCAATACTGTGTGGTTGATATATTATGCTCATATCATCTGAGAGTCTTCAACCAAGCTTTAAAAATTATACCAAAGTGTTTATCCATGAAGCTCTGGATTCTGTCTACCTGGGACTGACTCATGGTTTCCCATAGAACTAGCTACGATGGAGTGCAAGTTATTTCTTTAGTTTCCTTACCTGCAAAATGGGATGTATCAATTATCTATTGCTATGTATCCAGTTGCCACGAACCTAGTGATGTTGATCAGGTTCCACCCTCTTCCAGAGTTGGGAGTCCTCTCCAAAGCTCTTTCAAGTTGTTGGCAGATTCAGTTTCTCCCCGATGTGGAACGGAAACCCTCAGCCCTGAGGACTGCCTCTCTCCTCAGGGGTCACAGATGGCCTGCAGCTTCAACGCAAACAGGAGTGTCTCTACTTCCAGTCTCTTCTCTCTGGAAGGGCATGGGCCCTCTTTCAAAGGCTTCAGCTGATAACGTCAGGCCTACATGGGATATTCCACCTTGTGATTCATTCTGTGTCACGTGATTAAGTACCTTAATTTTACCTACAAAATCCCTTCACCTTTACCATATTTATTGGTTAGAAGCAAGCCACAAGTTTCTACCTGTACTCAAAGAGAGGGGATTACTCAAAGACATGGATACCAAGAGAAGGGAATTACAGGGACATCTTATAATTCTGCCTTCCACATTGGAATGTAAGAGTACATGCATCTTTGGATTGATTTTTAAAAGATTTTATTTGTATATATTACTCAGAATAGTGCATGACACATAATAGGTATTATTGATATTTTTTTGGTTTGATATTTATTTCTGCACAAGCTTTGAGTAATGAAAATGTTGGCATTACTGGGAAAATTCTTCAGCTGACGTGTGAGTTGTAAGAGAGCCACATGGTATTCACTGAACTCCATTTATATCTTGATGGTAAGTGTGTTCTGTTAGCTCACATGTAGAACTCATGGAACCAACTATCCAATTTCCATAAAACCATTACATGTCCTACAATATCCCGTGGTCTATCATATTTCAAACATTAAATAATTTCCCTACTGAATATTGAAACACTAAGTAAAAGTTGATGAGATGTAGGTAGGTTACTATATGAGTTACTCCATAAACTTTATATTTATGTTCTCTTTATTACTTCTAAGTGGAATCCAGATATTCTTTCTTAGGAGATGGCTTCTGCTCATATAAATGGTAAACAGTACTTCATTAGGCAAAGAAAGTATATTTTTTAAAATACTTCTGAAAATCTGGCCTTTCCTATATCCTCTACATTCCGCAGCAATACCTTCTAATCATCCATAGAAATGCCTCATTTAATTGGAATAGACTAGGCAACCTACAATAGAGTTAATTTTTTGCTTTGGAAAAGAGGAAAAGTTCATTTCCTCCACTTGAATTCAGCCTCAAACTGGAGTGAGGTAGAGAGAGAAGGAGAGGGGAAGATGACATCCTGCCTCATGAGTTTGGGGTAAATAAAAGTTTTATTTTCCTGAGCTTGTGCAATTTGAAAACAAATTTATCACCATTTCCCTCCACTCTACCCAGCTCTCCTTTTAATCCCTAGAGAACTCAGAGGAAACCAGGGGCACACCCAAACACAGTTTCCATTATTGTGAATAATAGCCACTAAAAGGTTGTCACAGCTTTTTCTCACTAATTCTCAAAAAAATCTTAGTGGATAAAAGTCTTAAAAACAAATTGTAAAATGCAATAATTCCAAAATGTAATTAGATAAAAAATACATATTTTGTTTGTTGGTTGGTTTGTTTTGATAAGTCATTGACATTTTAATTAGATTTACAGAATGGAAACTTCAAGAATATTCTCACTTAAATATGCAACACTAAAAAACTCATTATGTACTTTGCTGATATATAAGTAACTTGTTACTCCCTTTCACATTCCCCATGAGGCTTCTTTTCCTAAGATCACTTGAGGAATAACTTGTTTGCATATATTGCCAAAACAATTAATTGGTTTTATATACCAATCAAAATATTGATTGTTGGGAACCACTCTGCCTGGTTTCAGAAGCTGTAACCCCCCCATGGCTAAGGCTGAGAAAGCAACCTTTGGACCGCTAAGGAGACAAGGCTTATCTCCTGGCAGGGGCGCCACTTCTGCTCCTTTTTCTTCATCCATAACTGGCCCCCAATGCTTGGTTGGTTAGCCAATGACAGGTAAGATTCCCCAAGAGAGGAATGACCTAAAACAGGCACAATCACATGGAGGCTCCAGGGAAGGACCTAGGGGGCTACAGCAAAAAGGGGTGATGGACCCTTGCCCCTCAGCTATGACATGGCCTGAGTCCTCATTCTGTCTGCAAGAAGTCTCCTAATCTCTTGGCTGCCTTACTACCCCTGCTTGACTTAAGCCTGAGACAATGCCTTAAGCCCTAACAATGCTGGTGATGGGTACCGCCCTGTGCTGGAAAGGGCAGATTCCCTAGGGCAATCAGGCCTAAGGAAGAATATGTAAAATCCTGTGAAACCTGCTTTATTTAGAATGCTCTCAATTAAATAAAGGTCCAAGCAAGAAGTGAGTTTGTTCCTCAAAGTTTTACAGCTCTTTAGCTATCTGACTCTGACTCAAAATAGGCCCTCAGAGTTTTTGTTATCTATTGTTTAATCCTTACTGCCTGACAATGATTAATGAGCTTTACCTGTATTCTTGTGCAAATGAACCCAATAAAAGCCCATTGAGGAAAACGCTCCGGGCCCTTCTCCTTTGAGAGATCGGCCACCTTTCCTTGCCCCGAAGATCATGTCTTGGTAGACTTATTCTCATCTGTGGCAGCCGGGGGCGGGGGAGGGGGCCCTGCAGGTGGAGCCCCCCACAATTAATAAGTTTAAATTACAAAACAGGCAAATATGTGGCTTAATATGACAAAGAGAAACTATTTTGTTGATTGTTATTTTCTCTTTTTTTCACTGAATTTTGTGCTATTTCTTATCTCAGCTTTTTTAATCATTCCAGTTTTTTCATTACTTAATATCCACTACCAATTTGGGTTTTATTTCTTGATTGTCTAATTTTAATAATAATTTTTTATTTGACTGTTTCTGGATGTAGAAAAAATTTTTAAATAATTTATGCAAACATGCATACCCCCATATATCTTATATATACATGACCATATATTTTCAAGAAGAAACACACAAAAAAACAAAATTTATTTATAAAAATTGTGTATTATTCTTGCATGTTTAAACTTCAGTCACCTTCAAAGTACTCTCCACTCAATGCAATACACCTATTGAGACCTTTTTCCACTGCTCAAAACAGTTTCTGAACTCGTTGAGTTTGATGACTTTTAGTACTTCTGTCATTTATTGGTTTCACCTCTTTCACATTGGCAATACATTTCCCTTTGAAGACTTTTTTCATCCAGGGAAACAAAAATAAAACATCATTTGGGGTAAGATCGGGTGAAGAGGGAGGGTGGAGCATGGGGATCATGCACTCTACACTCAGCACAGTGTGGGCAGGTGTGCTTATAAATCATCATCATGAAATGGGCAAACATGTTGTAAGAGTCTTTAAATAAAAATTCACTGAAGATGAACTCAGCCTCTCACAACAACACCAGCTAGTACACTGATACAGATGGGTTCCTAGAACATACACCTAATGGGTAAAACCTGTGTAACAAGGTACCAGCCCTCCAGAAGAGAATTCCATTTTGGGGATCCCCATCACATATTTGTGGGAAGGGACATAATGAATGTATGCATGTAATAACACATGGGGTACATTTTCAGGTCTCTTGAGACCACCCTACACCATATTTACAATTCTTCATCCATTTTCTTATGTGTAAAATTTCATATTCAGTCTCAATTTTTTTTAAATTAAAATGCTGATGCCATTGAAAAGTAGGTCCTTGACGAAAATTCCAATTTGATATTTTTTGACAGGCAGTTATGTCTCAGGCCTGCTAATGTCTCCCTGAAATACTTAGAAAATCACATACATGCAGTGTGAAAGCAGAACCCCACATAAAATAGGGCTGATCATCCATTCATTCACAGAATCATGGCACGATTTATACTAATTTTAAAGTTAATGAACCTGAGTGGAATAACCCATTTTATGATGTCGGTAAATCTATTGCTTTAAATATTTTTAACAATCCTGTCTGCTTCCCTTTTTTGGACTCCTATACAGCTAAACAAAAGAAAAGGCAGCCATCGTTTCACCTCATGGCTACATGTTTAAGGCAACAGTGAACTTGTCCCTTTTTTATACTCATACTTCCAACAATCTTCTCTTCCTGAAACACTGAGACAGAAATGCCTGGGGGCGGGGGAAGCAAACCCATGAAACAAGGAGGCTGAACTTGGTGGGAAGTAGATTGGAATTGGCACCTTGCTTAATGGGAATCACAGTTCCTAAAACACAAGGTAGACTTCGCAGAAAAAGAAAAAGTTCCTAAATGCATTTTGAGACTTGAAGTCATTCATATACTTATTCCCTCTATCCTAGTGCAGCATGTTTCCAGGAAATGAGAATAAGTGAAGAACCCATGTTAATCCAACACAGATGCCAAACATTTTTTGGACATAGGGAATTGACTGAGTCAGCAATTTATGAAGTGTATAGGTTATAAGTAGCTACCATACATATTAAACATTGCTCAAAAGAAGTAATGAAATAAAGTGCAAGATACTGTGCTCCAGTGACTGAAAAAAACAGGTTAATTTTTTAAAAGATTTTATTTATTTATTTTTAGAGAGAGGAGGAGGTGGAGAGAGAGAGGGAGAGAAACATTAACGTGTGGTTGCCTCTTATGTGCCCCCTACTGGGGACCTGGCCCACAACGCAGGCATGTGCCCTGACTGGGAAATGAACCGGCAACCCTTCAGTTCGCAGGCCGGCAATCAATCCACTGAGCTACGCCAGCCAGGGCAAAAATATATATATATATAGGTTAATTTTAAAAAGCAGTTTTTAAACTCAAGATTTCTCAATTTTTATTACCCTAATATCCATTGCAATGATGGCCATGGAGGCAACAAGCTGCCTAGCTTTCAGCCTTTACACACAAGTGTACCACGAATGGCACCCCTTCCCACACTTTGTGGGACTAGAATTCTGCGAAGAGGATGCAATTATTAGAAATTACATATATGTCAGCCTAGCCTTAATCTGTAAGTGTGAGAACCGATACAAGTCAGATTGCCTAAAAACAAGTATTTAAAGCAATTATGAGTTGAATGAAACAAGCAAGCCTTGGTAAACGAGGCAGACTGGGAATATATGACTTCTTTTCATCGCCTGCAGTATCTCTTTTTGTAACCCACTCTCCTCACTAACTGGCCAACTCTTACCCAGCAGACTTGTCAGCACCCCCTATTCCCTCATCCAAAATCACGACAGTGTGTGTAACTTGATAAATTTATACATATTGGACAGAGCTCTTGGGGCCTTGCCAGCTCTCTGTGCCCTGGGTGGGATCACCTTTGGCACAAGGGTCCATCCAAAGCTCCATTAGAGTGCAACTTAGCTTATTATGTTTTCCTGACCTAGGGGTTACTGGAAAAGAAAACTGAGCAAGAAGGAAAACCTGATTGGTAGTTCCATAATTGTGGAATAAAATCACAAAATTGAGGGGGACGGGAAGCATCATTCTGAAACTACAGAGGAGAAGCACACCTCTGAAAATGACCTTCTGAAAGAATCCAAGTATAGAAAAACACTGGGCAATTTCAATAGATTCCAGAAGACATTATTTATTGGCAAAAGAGAAATCCTTAAGAAGTGAAAATGTCAAAACAAGGAAAAAGCAGGATGAGTTAAAGAGAGAAGGTATCAAGGAATGAAAAAATGCAAGAGGATAATTCAAATATACATTGCAAGGAGTAAAAAGCAGAATTAATGATATAAGAATTTAAATATTTAATGTGGAAGTTAAAAGCACAAAATGATGAACACAGAAAAAGATGATATTTATGTAAGGTAGAAAACACTGGGTCAAGGCCAAGTGCTCTCAAATCTTCCCTCTCTGCCCTCCGGGATTCGCTGGCAGTTACCAGAATCATCCCTATATGTAGTCCTTACTGAAATTTTCCCGAAGATGACATCTAACTTACAATTCCCTCCTATCAAGCCCGCTTTTTAAAAAATTGATTATATTTATCAGAGTGACATTGGTTAATAAAATTATTATATAGGTTTTAACTGTACAATTCTATAATATATCATCTGTATATTGCATTGAGTTCACGACCCAAAGTCAAGCCTCCTTTAAGCTTGCTTATATTTCCTATACAAAGTATCCCAATTCATAGAGATAAACCAAGTTTCTCATTGTTCCACATCGCCATTTCCAAACCATTTTTTAGGCCTTTTTCTTTCACAAACCTTATCCACACCGTAAACTGTGTTCTGCAACTCTGCCACTTACTACCCTTCTTTATGTGCCATCTACATATTTTTATACAAGGCAGTGTCTCCTTCTCCACTGATATTTCTGCAATTAATCTTTTTTCATCTCTCATGGGAAATACTTTATTTCTTCTTCTTTTATAATTTTTTAAATTACAATTTGCATTCAATATTATTTTGTATTAGTTACAGGTATATAGCAATGTGTAGACAATGTGTAGCAATATGTAAGACAATGTGTAGCAATATGTAAAGACATATACTTTACAAAATGATCCCCCTGATATTTTCAGTACCCACTGGCATCATACATAGTTATTACAGTATTATTGACTATCTTCCCTGTGCTTACTTTATGCAATTATTCTTGATGGTATCAAAAGTCATTTGGGGCATGTGCCCCATTCCGGTCAAGGTATCAGCATAGGTAAACACAGCTCAACTCCTTGCACAATATCAAAATTTCAACTAAAATATAGAACAACCATCACTCAGAACCATCAGAAATTGAGCTGAGTGGAAGTCTGACAACTATGGAATTAAAGACACCACATCTATCCAGATTGGTAGGTGGGAAGGAGATGCAGAACAGTCTGGTCTCACATGCATGTATCGTGGATAACAATTTGGGAGGGATATCTTGGGACTGAGGAGTCCCAGCCCCACATGACAACCCCAGCACAGGGTTCCAGTGACAGAGAGATACGTACCCATAACTTCTGACTGCAAAAAACAGCAGGGATTGAGTTAGTGGAAGGAACTTCTGGAAGTCCAAGTAGCTCCTCTTAAAGGGCCCACAAACGGACTTACTCAGACTCACTCCCTCTGAGCTTCAGCAGTGCAGGAGCAGTTTGAAGTCATCAGTAGCATACAGGGAGAAACTGAAGTGTCTGGCATCAAGGTGAGAGCTGGAGGACAGCTTTCTCTTAGACAGAAAGATAGGCAGAGGTCTCTTTCCCATTTCTGAACTCTATGCCCACAGAGCCTGCAGGCTGCTGCCATATCTGAGACTCCATCAACCAGGTTAACATTGTTTGCCCTGCCTTGGAGATCCCCAAAGACTCTGACTCATACAACTTACAGGACCACCAAAGCTGTGTTTCCATATGAATGGCTGGCCTTGGCTCATACTTCACAAATTCCTAAATCATCTTAAGTAACAACCAGCCTCAGTGAGCCCTCAGCCCCCAAACCTCTTGCTAAGTGGCCCTGGACCCAGCACTAGCAGCAACCAGCCTAGATTCACAGCTTTGCTTCACCTGGGAATCTCCAAGCCAGCACAAGTAGCAGTCATCTCAAATTGCTTTATAGCTCAGGCAGGGTGGCCCTGGGCAAAACACAAGTGGGGACTGACCTTGGCCTGCACCACCTGGAAACCCCAGATCTAGCACACCCACTGGACAGTTACAGACCATGTTGGAGTACCACCATCCTGCTCCCACACAGCTGATCTTCCACAGAGCGCAGAGGTTCATGGTCAATGGTCAAGCCAGACTTTGCAGCTGACTGGCCTGGGGAAATCCCTCCCATTAATCTATACACAGAAATCAAGGATCAAATACAAGAGGAGAATATATTCAGCCCACACAATGTGCTCATCTCAAGTACCCTGCTTGGGTGATAGGGGAGGTTCTCCCACTAGACTCTACAGGACACCTACTACATTAGGCCATGCTGGGAGTCATAGCAGCTCTACCTAACACATAGAAACAAATACAGGGAGAATGCCAAAATCAGGAGACAAAGAAACATGGCCCAAATGAAAGGAGAGAGCAAAACACCAGAAAAAGAACTAAACAAAATGCAAATAAGCAATCTATCAGATGTAGAGTTCAAAACACTGGTTATAAGGATGCTCAAGGAACTTAGTGAGGATCTCAGCAGCATAAAAATATCCAGTCAGAAACAAAGGATACACTAATTGAAATAAAGAACAATTTAAAAGGAAACAACAGTAGAGCAAATGAAGAGTAAAATTAATGATTTGGAACATAAGGAAGCAAAAAACAACCAATTAGAAAAACAAGAAGAAAAAAAGAATTTAAAAAATGAGGATAGTTTAAGCAGCCTCTAGAACACCTTCAAGAGGTCCAACATTCACATCATATGGGTGCCAGAAGGAGAAGAGAAAGAGCAAGAAATTGGAAATCTATTTGAAAAAAAAGTAATGAAATAAAACTTCCCTAATTTGGAAAAGGAAATAGACATGCAGGTCCAGGAAGCATAGAGTCCCAAACAAGATGGATGCAAAGAGGCCCAACCTAAGACACATCAGAATTAAAAATGCCAAAGGTTAAAGAAAGAATCTTAAAAGCAGCAAGAGAAAAGCAGTTAGCTACCTACAGGGGAATTCCCATAAGACTGTCAGCTGATTTCTCAAAAGACACTTTGTAGGCTGAAAGGGACTGGCAAGAAATATTTGAAGTGATGAAAAGCAGGGGCCTACAGCCAAGATTGCTCTACCCAGCAAAGCTGTCATTTAGATTTGAAGGGCAATAAAGAGCTTCCCAGACAAGAAAAACTTAAAGGAGTTCATCATCACCAAACAATTATTATATGAAATGTTAAAGGGACTTATTTATGATAAAAGTTGCCAGATGGGAGGGGAGGTATGGGGAAATGGGTGAAGAGGTAAGTGGATTAAGATGCACAAATAGGTAGGTAGTTACACAATAGCCATGGGGATATAAAGTATAGTTAGAGAAACTGGACTAGCTAAAGAACCCATAGGTATGACCCACGAACATGAACAATGGTGTGGGGATTGCCTGAGGGAGTGAGGACTGCTGCATAAAGGGGGCCAATGGGGGGAAAATGGGGACAACTGTAATAGCATAATCAACAAAATATAACATTTTTAAAGTATTTAGATAATTTCTTTTGACCTTCAATTTCATTGACCTTCCAAGCTCCAATGATCACTGATTTTTTTAAATTCCACATTGGTCATACCCTTAATTTTCTAACAGTAACAACTGCTCCAAATTCAAAATCACAATAAGTACTTCTTTTCCCTCCTCTGGTCTCCACTATCCATCCTTTGGAAAAATGAAAAAAGAAGTAGCAATTCTTAATTTCTTTTTTTTTTTACTCAACCCCCACAGTCAATCCATCAGCAAGTCATGTTATCTCTACCTCCCAAATATATCCCAAATCCATCTACTGTTCTCTTTCTTACTGTTACTCAGATTCAATCCACCATTACTAATCACCTGACCTACTGCATAAGACCCCTAACTAGATTTCCTGTTCTTATTCTTGCCTCTTTGTACTCATTTATGACATAGTAACAAAGTTAAATGTTTAGAAAATGTAGACTGAATCACTTCACATCTTTCCACTTTGTAAAACCCTTCAATGGCTTTCCATGTCAAACGCTCCAGGTCCGGTTAGATTCTTTGTGATCTGGGCCATCCTACCTCTCAGACGTCAGCTCTGACCACATTACACCACCGTCACTGTGCCTGAGACCTTCTGGATGTCTTTCATTCTTTCAAACAGTCCACCATGCCCCTCATGCTTCCACCCAAATGTTACCTTTTTAAAGAGAATTTTTCTCATGACTTTAAAAGTGGCTACCTTCTCCCTCATCTCTCATTAGTATTTTCTATCAACTTACCCTGGTTTTTATCTCCTTGTTTATATCCCATCTCTTCCTGATAGAATGAATGTAAGACCCACTAGGGATCTTCCTCTCTCCCACACCTTGGCATCTCCAACACCTACAGCATTATCTTCTACAGAATGGCTAGTACTCAGTACAAAGCCAGGACAAGTAGAATATATAATTTAAAACTTTTCAGGGCTGAAAAATGATCTGAATGTTCTGATTTAAAGAATACAAGTATGTAAGAAAAATTCTTGATACATTCAGAACAAATTTTTGAAAATGTTGCCAATAAAGAAAAAAGACATGCTTTCCTCAGATTTTTGCTGATAGAATAAATAGGAGGGAGTCCAAGGGTGGCAGAATTACAGAAAGGAGTGGCTGTTATTTCAAGTTTGTAACCAGCGTCATTTTCTTTCATATAGAATATTACTAAAAGTCACTCTCAGATGTGGTATGGCTTAAGAAGGTTACCATCAACTCTCTTTGGATTAAAATAAAATAATACTATAAAAATAAGGAGTAAATAAAAAATCAGGAACCAAAAATAAATAGGCTTTTTTTTTTAACTTCATAAGCTCAGGTGAACTACATGCTGTTAGATGCATTTTGTGGACTTACAAAATATGCATGGTTCAGAGCACTTATATTACATCTTATCTTTTCCTACAACCTCTTTTGAATACCAGGAATTATGTATCTCATTCCACATGAGTTAGATTTCAAATGAAATATCTTGCCTGTCATAATAACCAATTAAAACAGTAATTGGCTTCATTCAGTTTCGAATGCTGAAGTAGGCTGCCAGTGTGGCTGTGCTGGGCGGGCAATGGAGTCAAATCCACCTCCCTCCCCCTCCACGGGAGCAGAGCTCCTAGAGCTCTGTGACGGAAATTTTCACTACCTAAAGTCCTAAGGAATAATTTGTATTATCATTGAGTGACCTCAAACTCTGGGTTGTTGGGTTTTTTTAATTTCAACTTGGGGAGACTAATAAACGATTCTGTGCCAGATGTTATCTGTCATCAGCCAGCCTTTCTTTATGTGACCTGGTATCTGAATATGAATGTTCCTTCATTAACAATACTGAATGGAGAATGATACCAGCTATGTTAAATATATGCACAGACAAAAAGGCTATAAAGAAATTAACCAGAATGTTAGTGTTACTGCTGAATAACAAGATTAGGCATGAGTTTCCTCTTTACATGTTTCTGAATTTTTATATTCTGTGACTAACATAGTGTCCTGTCAGCTGGCAGTCCTTATATATGACATAATTTTATACGTATATAAAATTGGATCATAATTAGGTAGAAAAATACACAGCAGGAGACCGTGAGAAAACAAACCACAGTGTTAATGGTGGTCATCTTTGGCTGTAAAGAAGTGCTTTCGTTTTCCTTTTATCTAATTTCTTACCATTTTTTTCGAAATGAACATGTGTTTATAATAGGAATGGATAAACTTTGATTTTAAAATTCATGTATTTCTTGGAGAAGTTAATGCATCAGGCTGCACTCAGCTGCTTTATATTTCAGTGTGAATAAAGAAACAGCACAGGATTACTAAGGGCGGGGTGGGAAAGCAAGGAGAGAAAGGGCATTAAGGCACAGGAAGTTTCTCTACAGCAGGGGTGGTGATGGAGATAAGAAGTACCTATAATAAGTATTTCCCAGAGATACTTTTCTTTACATACTTTTAAACACAGTTAAGCCATTTACCTACTTTTCAGTTTTGGTTAAGACTGACTTAACTTTAAGTAAGAAAAAAAAACCCATGAGCTGCAAATTGTCAGATTGATACTTTTGACATTAGAGGTAGATTTTACAACAATTCCTTATTTCATTCATCCATTCTTCCAATTATGTATTTACAATCTACTGCTCGGCACTGGAGGACAACACCGAACAAGATGGATGAAGATTTTAAATGCTAATACAAGTGTGTGAGGGAGGGACAGATAACAAAAGGTAGGCAGGCACCTAATCAAGATAATTTTAGATACTGATAAATACTATGAAAAATAAAATAGGTTAACATAATAGAGGAAAATGAGAGAAATTGAAATTTGACATGAATCTGGGGGCTACCCATATAACACCCCAATTAAATATTTAATAAATATTGATTGAGAATTTATGTTCAATACATTGTGTTCAGTGAGATGAGAAATGATAAGAAAAAAAATCACTGCTTTTTGGGACCCACAATTTGGTGGATTTATAGAGCTCCTATTCTTTAATGCAGTGGATCCCAAAATGTGGTCCCCAGACCAGCAGCATCAAGTACTTGTGAGAAACAGAATTCCTTAGACATAGTGAGTCAGAAATTTTAGGGTTGGCCAGACATCTTCATTTTAACAGCCCTCCGGGTGATCTGAGACATGCTAAAGTTTGGGAACCACTGTCTTACTTCCTACTCAGCTGAGTCTGAAAATTGGAACCTATTTTCTCGGCTAACTAAAAATTACTAACAATTCAAATATGTACCCATCTCTCCCTCCTTGCCTAGAACTTCTCAGAAAGTCATGGATGCCGCACATCGGCTTAGATAGTCTAAGAAAGCACAGCCCCTTTCTGAATGTACAGGGAAGAGCCCTGACTTCCTTTCACAAATAACTCTGCAAGGGGCCGGATCACCATGAGGCAAGAGGAGCCGTGCAGGACTGGGGAGCAACCCCACCTCATCTCAGCACCCTGGTCGCTCAAAAAAAAATTGTTTTTTTAAACCCCTAACCAAGAGGAAAACTAGATTCTTTCTGTTCCTAAGAAACAGGATGGCTCTTTATGTTATATAAATTGATCAAAAAACAAATAGCTCATTTTTATACTGTGTTAGTTCTTAGAGAATAGCTATGGAAAGGAAAAAAGTAAATAAGAATGTAATTTTTATAAGTACAAGTGACTATACCAGAAAACTCATTAAAATGTTGACACAGCAAACTCTAATATTCAATATTTGTTTTATAGAATATATACTGTACTTTCTCCAAAAAGACTTCTCTATGCCTCGACTATTAGGACAGGAAGAGGTATGACACTGCTGGTCTCTCTCTTCAGTTGCAGAAATTCTCTTTACAACACCTGCAGGTCAGTGGTGCTAGCGTTCATTTTCTATATCATACATGAAGTTTGGATGGTATGTTATTCTCCCCAGCAATATATCTTACTATTTTAAGGAAAGAGAGAATATGAAGTTGTTTTCTCAGGTACAGGGTATAATAAAACTTACCTCAAAGCAAAATAAAATTCAAATTAAATATACTTTTCAGTGAAGAAAATAAAGACCAATCTCAAGATTTTCTTCATCTAGTTTTTAGTTCTGAAAAGACATTTAAACTAAAAGTAAAATAGGGACAATAATACAACTCTAGGAAATTTCAGTAATCAGATATAGCCACTGTTGATGAATTTGCAAACCAATCATTTGTCCTCCAAAATAATGCTCTAAGATTTATTTATAAATTAAACTCAGCATCATGCTACTTTCTTATTCCATTATTTTCAACATCCATATAATTCTGAGCTGTTGTGTCTCTTCCCAGTTTTTAATTTTATACCCTCTGTGCTTCCAAGTAGTCCGGAGGGTTCGCTTAGCCAGAACTGTGCTCGTCTGCCCAGCCGATAGGGATGTCACGGACTTGTTATTACTCTCGGGGAGCTGTGTTCTTTCATGTCTAAAACGTGTGTGTGATGAAGCCAAACTAATGATACAATTTCAATCCCAAATTGTTCCAAGTTTCTGGTAAATTAGAGTGAAGAGTGTACCAGATTTCTTCATTCACTCATGGACGTAGAATGTACTGCTAATACTACACAAAATCTAGTTTAACAAAACGCACGGCTATTCAGTCAAAAATAATATACAGATAATGAAAGCACTTTGATCTTTAAAATATATGTTGTATACAAGATATATCATTCCATTTGGAAAACAAATTTGTAGAACAAATGCATCAGTACACATGGAAATTTGGGGCAAATTAATAATTATTATACTTTCATATGTTATAACATTGAAATAGCTTGATTATTTGATAAAGGTATCTAAAAATGGAACATAGTGAAAAAACTCAAAATTACAAAGGATGGAATTGCTGTAGTAATATGATAAAGTATATTTAAAAAAATGAGAATGAAGTGCACATATAAAAGGATTACAAGAAGGAAATGTCATTAAAGTTTGGGTAAGAAAATAATTTAATAGGTATCTTGTGAAGAAAGCAAATAGAAAACTGTATTCTTACAACAAAGAAAGAGGGGATGTAGGAAGGTCACTATAAAATTGGAAAAATTGTGAGCTTATGATTTTTAAAAGACATCTTTTTGCAGCTCAGTCATGAAAGTGCAAGTTTCCCCCGCTATCCCAAAGTACAGTGTTTCTCTGAAACCTTTCATAAACTGAAAGTGTTAAGGTGGAACACCAAGGCGTGTTCCCCACTTTCTGAAAGTCCCAGGTAAGCCCCTTCGCTTTTACAAAAGACCTGCGTTAGTGC
Source organism: Trachops cirrhosus (assembly GCA_028533065.1). Lineage (NCBI taxonomy): Eukaryota > Metazoa > Chordata > Mammalia > Chiroptera > Phyllostomidae > Trachops > Trachops cirrhosus. The sequence continues at coordinate 112,793,016 of CM052541.1, read as the reverse complement.
CTGTGGTTGCTAACCAGAAACCCAAAGAGGATTTTCGCTTTTAGGAAAAAAGCTGCAGCACTTTTAATGAAGGTCTTTCACGTAAGCAAAGTGGAGAAATGCAAACTTTCAGAAAGCAGGGGATGCAATGTCACATTGCCCACGAGCAGTATGACTGACAGTCTTATTTGCACCCCTAACACCACTAACAGAGAGAACAAAGGGAAAGACTGATTCCATGTTGCACAGAAGGGAAAACTCAAGGTGGACTGGGACTATCTTGAGAAAAAAGCAAGAATATTTTCAAAGGTCTCAAAGGTACAGCTGAAAGAGGAAAGGAGCCACATCGTTCTTTCAGATATTGACCTTCAATGGTAAAAAGTAATTAAAATTAAACATAACAAGTGGAATCTGTGAAAAGCCCTAAATTCAAAAGGACACCCAACAGGGAAATAAATGCCATGTGTTTCAGCAATTTTTATTGTTCAAAAGAATGGCAAGTCATATAATTATATTAATTTTATTTGAGATGCCCCCTCTGATCCCCAAAATCATTAAAAAGTACCTGCTACCTATTAATCCCCTAATCCTAACTCTCTTTTCTACTACACTCTTATCTCCTATTTGATATCAGTGAAGATTCTTGGATGCAGACAACAGAAACCAACTCTGGCTAACAAGTAATAATACTAGCACAAAGACCCAATAGAAAAGTTTAAAAAAATATAAAGGGTTTATGCAAGTGTCAGACCCCAAGGACAGGTTATGCAGGAGAACCACAGCCCAGGGCCAAGGGCAGGGTTAGTGAAGACTCACCTTCTGGTCCTGCACCATGATGCTGCAGAGCTTTGCAAAAGCAGAGACTTGAAACCACCACTTCAGATATTCAATGCCACTACTGTAAATAATATCTAAGCTTACGCCTTTTCCTCCAGTTCCAAACTCCCTGACAAGAGTGTTCTCTGGCTGTGCCTAGGTCACCTGTTCATGTCCTCAGTGTCAGGCGTAGACTATCACCCTTCTGTGGCTTCCCTAGTGAGGGGAAGGCATTGCATCCCACCACCTTATCCAACAAACACAGGGTGGGCAAAAGTCGGCTAACAGTTGTGAGTATGTGACACAGAATATATTCTTGTGATATTATTTATTATTGAATTCTTTTTCATAAGAACAACTGCAAGTTTTCTTTTTTCCAGCCTTTATTTACTGAGTATATACTGTGTGCCATTTTAGGGACTGGGTACAATGCTGAACAAAGCAGCAAAATCCTTGCCCTCAGAGACTTGCTGGGTAAGAGTTCCAGAATGTTTCTTACATGACTTTGCCTGAAGCTTTTTTTCCAATCTGTTATGAATTAGTTCTGCAAAGATGCAAACTTGAGACAAATGGTTGCCTGATTTTATGAAATGTATGTTTCCTTAAGAATTTAGGTCATGTGCAGGGTTAGAAAAACTATCTAAAAGTCTGAAAGGCAGCTAAACCTCCATTTAATTTCTCACATCTGCACATTCAACAAGCTTAGCCCCCTCAACTCCCTATCCAGGGGTGTCCAATGTTTTGGCATCTCTGGCCCACCCTGGAAGAAGAAGAGTTGTCTTGGGCCACACATTAAATACGCAAACACTAACAAAAACTGATGAGCAGAAGAAAGGCTTTAAGTAAATTTATGATTTGGTGTTGGGCAGCATTCACAGCCAGCCCGGGCCACATGCGGCCCACAGGCCGTGGGTTGGACACCCCTGCTCCATGTCTCCCCTGGTCCCATGCTTCTGTCTCACTTGTATGACACAATAAAAATTTGTATCATTCAGGGTTACTGTTCTTGGATCCGTGAAAATTTTTTATTCTAATTTTATATATACTGGCCAATCCTCAAATATTATACAAACAATGAATACTTATCTGTATGTGTTCAACTCTAGAACTTTCATCAAAGAAACTCCCACCTGCAGCCATCTCTCACTCAAACTCCCCATTGGGAAAAAAATGCAGTCAGAACACCCAGTATTCTTTACATAGATTATGAGGGATAATCAACTAAAACATTTTATGCAAGAGTTTCAATCCCAGTCCCCTACAGCCCACATAGGGGGAGTTGAAGAGCTTTGTACTGAAATCCATAATTAGCAACAAAATATCTCACCAAAGCAATATGATAAATGGGGTCAAGTGAAAATTAAATCATAGCCATAATGCATCAGGGTTTATTAGTATTAGCATTTCTCTGTTCCTTGTTGTAAAGAAGAACTTGACTATCAAACACTTAAAGGGAAAATAAGGGTTTCCCAGGTCTAGATGTCAAAATGACAGCAGAGGCTCAAACTGTGATTCAACCAGGTTGCTAAAGAAATATTAGTCTCCTAGGAAACCTACATGACCAGAAATGTGGAACTCTTTCACTGTTTAAGATGTTCACAAATTGTCACCTTCTGGTAAAATATTACTTTGAAAACCCTAAAAATTGAGATAAAAAACAAAGCTGATTCACTGATTTATGCAACTATAGACTAGGAACTGTTCTGCTAGCTGAGTGTACAACACCAAAACACCTGTCTAAGCCTTTGCTTCTCTGGAGCTGACAATCTAACAAGAGAGCAATTAGTAAAGGAAAAATAATAGATTGTAATGTCAGTGAGGGTGTGGGGAGAAGTAGACTTCAAGGATGAAGAGCCATGAGTTTGGCAAGGCACATTAAGTAGAGTGGACGTGGAAGGTGACTCAGAGGAAATGAAACTAGAGCAGAGACTCGTGCAGTGAGGGAGAACATCAGTTATTTAAGGGGGACAAGTGGTAGGGCATGTGCAAGCCGCATGGCATAGCACGACCCATGTGCCAGGTGGGAGTGATGCTGGTAGGTGCTGCAAGCCACCTGGTGCAGCAACAAAGAACTTTTTTTTGCATTCAACTAAAAAAAGGCTAAAAGAAATATTCAACTAAAAGAAATATTGGTGACTTATGGTCTGAAAGGGTAAAAATTAAGGATCAAGAGGAGGAGGGAGGAAGGGAGGTTATTATCAAACCATCAGCCCTCTTCTGATTAGTATACACAAGAGGGGCACCTGTATGTTTTGTGAGAGATTCATTATTCAGCAACCAGCTCATCAAGTGTTCCACCAAATGGGACTCTTCCTGGCTCAGCTCCTGGCATGGACTCATTCTGTGGCCCATAATGGCGATAATGATTGGTTCCAGTGTGGGTACATGGCAGAGCAGATCTCAGGGATTATGGGAAGCTGAGAAAAAGGATGCTCTCTCTTTCCATTAGACGTGGCAATGTGAGTTTGTATGATTAGACTTGCTGCAGTAAGGCAGAGTCTCTTCAAGAAGGGAACCAACTCAGAAGAAATGCAACTGAGAGTGAGAAACTAGGCTTTGGTGTCACCACTTGAAACTTTGCCTTAACCTACACCAAAAGCCAGTCTTCCTCTCAATTTATTCCTCTATGTGAGCCATAAAACTAATTTTCTTTAAGCTAGTTTGGGCTGGGTCTTTTGTCATTTAAAACTAAAAATGTGGTAATGGGTATATATATATAGTTTAAATAATCTTGAAATTAATGTGAACACTAAATTCAATAATATAACATTAGATATTATAATACTGTTCTCCTAAATAGTAGGCAACACATCTTCTCTCCTCATGAATGGAGATTTGTATGTTTACATATATAAAATCAAATTAGCAAGCTCTATCCAAACACAGAGAGACATAGTTGCTTAGAGACCTGTGAAACATACTTAGGGTGGAGTGCTGAGACCTGAGCGGACACAGAGGTGGATGGGATTGATACGGGCTTCAGGGCACGGACCCTTCAGGGGAACCATGAATGCCAAAGCCAAGTAGACAGTTCAACGGAAGCCTCAAGTCACAGAGGTGAGTTACTAAGTCAGAATACAAGCAAGAAGCAAAAGAACACAAGGGCCCTCATGCCAGTGAAGAAGATTTAAAACTGGTATGACAAAGGTCAGAATTAAAGGGATGACTGACGACCTGGGGATTAGCTGCAGTGCTTTTCATAGGCCACCTTTGTAGTCAGCACAGGTGGAACAGGAATTACCGAAGGCACTGAATAGACACGAATACACTTGACAAAATAAAATATTCAGTTATGCATCCAGGTCAAGTAATATATTCGGAACTCAGTAGACCTTCAAATCCCCAAGGCAACATTACTTTGAAAGGAAAAATATCTTCATGTAGAAAAACACTCCCTATTGATGAAATGGTAATTCTCTATGACCTGCAACTGAATCAGTGAAGGAAAGTACAGGACACCAGTTGTATTTCTCTGCTTCTCACCCACCTACACAGTCCCCTCTAACATAGAATGTGTTTGGAATTGATGCTTCACAATAAAAAATAAAGACATAACCTACACTTAACGTAAATGTTAAATGTATTGCTACATTAAGAGAACCTGGAGAGTCCACTTGCCCCACAGCCACAGGTCAAGGCTAGACTAAGACAATAAATACTGTGACATAAAAGTTCTTACCCTAATAGTTATCAGAGCACCTCCTGGACAAGCAGCATCAGCGTCGCTTGGAAACTGCTTAGGCCGAACTACTGGATCAGAAACTCCTGGGAGTGGGCTCAGCAGGCAGTACTTTAACAAGCATCCCAGGCAATTCTGATTTACACTCAAGTTTATGACCCTCTGTCTTAGCCCAGCCTCCTCTCAGCTGGAGTCATCAAAGTGTTCCCTCTGACAAGTTGACCGTAACTATTTTCTGAGCAGCACATACTGACCACAAAAGAAAAGATGACATAAAAACCTCTGGCTATTATGGCAAATGTCCTCAAACACTTACAAATTATACACACACACACACACACACACACATATATACATATATATGTGCAGATATAAAAAAGACAAAAAGAAGAGGATGGATGGGTCTTATTAAGAGAAGAAAAATATTAAGTTTTATTCTGTTTTTTTTATGAAAAAGAATTACCGATAGCCAATCACAAAAACTTTTAGCAATGTAGTCGTTATATTGCATCTGCCTACATTGTGTAAAGATACAAATATGCATTTGTTAACACTTTTCTTTTTAATTATTGGCAAAAATACGTTGAAATCATACATTGGTGACTGAACTAGAGGGCAAAGACTACCTACCCTGAAACATACCATACTGGTCATACGCTCTACATATCAGGGGGATCACTAATGGTCATGAATTCTAGTCTCTTAGCCAATGCAGAAACCTTGTCTCCAGCAGCCATTGTAAGTAATCCTCAAGCCTCTAGTTGAATACTTATAGGGACAAGAGATAGTTTGACTGAGACTAATAATCAGAAAAATATTTGTAATTTTTTAACTTTAGCTTATAAAGCTGCCTTGATATATCATTTTGTCAGCAGGAAGCTCCATTTTCTGTACCTCTCAAAGCCAGGTCACAAGTGAAATTTCCTATAAGGTGGTATTTAAACAAGGTACTGTTTGCATACCCCACATTGCTATGATACAGTTAACTTTCATGTAATTTATCCACAAATGCTCATAACTTTTGAGTGGATGTGTGGCTGCTTGAGGATAGCTGGTATTTTGGAAGGTCTAATAAATCTCATGCCACTACAATTCCCTTTCTTGAAACCATATTTTAGTGCAACAGTCATCTGCTTCATTAAATATGGGACATTAGTCATGTATCAAATTTCTAGATAAATAAAAAAATTCCCATTATTAACCCTAAAAAAGGTGCATTGCAAACTTTTACATCCTGAAATGAGCAGGCCTCTTTGAAAAAGCTATTGGTGTGCAGAGCTGATCTTTGTGGAAGAGATAGATTAATTTGCTTATAGCATCTTCAAAGATAAAAGTCCAAGACTTCAGTCACTCTTCATAAGAATCAACATCAGCAAGAGCTAACCAAGTGAATTCATTCATGCATTCATTATTCCTTCTACCATCTATTAAGGACCAAGCACATATCTAGGTGCTAGGGGCACAGGAGCAAACAATGTTCCTCAGCTCCAGGCCATGTCTGCTGGCAGAGGACTCCAAGAAAGTACTTGCAGGACAGCACGTCTGATCTCCAAGGGCTAAAGTGCACAGGAGGACAGATGATATTAGCACACCAGTCTCCCTGGCATAGAGGCTATGTTTTATGGAGCAATGACAAAGCATGGGAGTAGGAGTAAAAAGAGTTTTAATTTGGGTATTCATTGTGGAACATCACTAAGGTGCTGTTATGGCCCTGGTCCAGCAGAAATATTTCTGCTGCAATGGACAAACACTATCCCACATATTTTGTCATCCATCGCTTCCATGCTGTTGGAGAAGGAATGGATGGCAATAATGAATCGATTAGTTGTTTTCTGCTTAGTGGCTGAATAGTATTAACTTTTTTTTAATGGAATAAACCAAATTTTTTGAACAATTGGAGTTGGCAGGCAGATATTTTGAGAGACAGATAATGAGTTTACTGCTAATGAATAAACAAATGATTGCACGGCTAGTTGAAAAAAATTTAAGTGGTTGTATACTTATAAAAGCAGGAGAATTGGTAAGGTTGAATGTGGAGGTTATTACTAAACAATAATGCCAGGGATATACATCATTGTACTACAAACTATATACAAGGTCTTTCAAGAAAAAGTTCAACCATTTTGAATATAACAAGAAAGGTTTGCATGACATTTATGTAACCTGGCAGCCAAGGAGAGTGGACGGGAATGCACATGCATGAATAACTACTTCACTGAACTAGTCAGTGGAGGTGGAGGTGAACCATTGAGTGAGCATGTGCACTGTGTGGTCATCACATTCTAAATGACTGAGTGAATAGAGCAATAATTCTGCATCAAATTTTAAATTAAACTTAAACATTCCTCCATGGAAACTATTGCATGATTCAGAAGCCCACAGCTATGGGCAACTGGTGATTGGCAGTTTCATCACAACAATGCACCCACTTAGGCATTACGTCTCGTGAAGAGATTTTTGGTGAAACATCAAATCACCCAGCTGACCTAGCCACTCCTACATCCTAAATTTGGTGTCCTGTGACTCCTGATTATTCTCAAAATTGAAATCACCATTGAAAGGGAAAAGATTTGAGATTGTTGATGAGATTCAGGAAAATATAATGGGGCAGCTGATGGTGATTGGGAGAACTGTGTGAGGTCCAAGGTATCTACTTTGAAGGGGACTGAGGCATCATCGTCCTACGCACAATGTTTCTTGGATCTTGTATCTTCTTCAGTAAATGTATATACTATGAATATTTCATAGTATATGGCTGATGATACTTTCTGGACAAACCTCATATATAGCTAACCCTCCCAGCAATTCTGCATGAGAGATGACCCTTTATTTAATAACTTCCACAACATCACACAGCTGTCTCATAGAAACCAAATAATATTATAAAACCACTGTTTGTATATCTGAAAAGTTCAGAGCTTTTTCTTATTAAACAAAGTGGTTTTTAATGCACACAGTGTAGCCATATTAAATAGGAATTACCCAAAAGAAATGAAAGCCTTTTTTTATAATGTGAGTCCTCATTGGGAAAACAATTATTATAGAAGCACACTACTACCATATGGAGTTCATACACTCAAAGAGATTTGAAATTGTCTACGTTGATGAGAAGACAATTTAACCCTCTGCTCCCCATAAAGTTTCCTCTATTTCTGTGTCCTAACTAGGCATCTACAGGAAGCTGAATGGACCAGGGTGACCAACCATTTGCATAATGACCTTTTTTGGTTCGACCACATTCTGCATTTCTTTTTATTTACAATGTTTACTGCTCTTTGAGGAAGGAATCTAGTTTTGTTGTTGCTATTTCTTTTATGGTTGTTGTTGTTGTTGTTTTACAGGATCCCACAGAGCCACCACCACCCCTTTCCCTCCTTTTTACTCCCTGAAAGGAGACTAAGCAACAAGGCTCTGCCATGCACCACCTTGTCCTAGTACTGGGCTTACTGAGGTGAATGAAACACAGCTCCTGCCTTTTGCATGGAAAATAAGCCAATAAAACCAATAAAGCCAATTCCAATCCCATATGACAAAGGAATGTATTAGCTTACTGGGACTGCCATAACAAATTACCACAGGCTTGGCTTAAAACAACAGAAATTTATTCTCTCACAGTTCTGGAAGCTAGAAGCCTAAAACCAAGGTTTCATCAGGACTGTGTTCTCTCTGAAGGTTCTTGAAGAGGATCCTTCCTTGCTTTTCCAATTCCTGGTGTTGCTGGCAATCCTTGGCATTCCTTAGTTTGTAGATGCCGCACTCCAGTCTCTGCCTCTGTCATCACCTGGACTTCTCTCTGCAAGGGTGTGTGTCTACCCTCTGTTTCTTATCGAGATTTATTGGATTTAGAGTTCACTCTACTCCAGATGACTTCATTTAGCTTGATTACATCCACAAAGACCCTATTTCCAACTAAGACCATAGTCACAGGTACCAAAGTTTAGGACTTGGATATATATTTTCTTAGAGGGTGGGGAGGGAACAAACTGGAAGTTTGAAGATGAGTAAGTTCTCCAGACCTGATGCACAGCTTGGTGATTATGTACCACAGTACTATATAATATGCTTCAATGTTGCTAAGAGATGACATCTTAAATACTCTTAAAAAAAAGAATTCTATGATATGATGGAAGTGTTATCTAATGCTATGGTAGTAATCATATTGAAATATATAAGTGTATCAAATCAGTACACTGAAAAACCTTAGACTAATACAATGTAATATGTCAATTACATCTCAATAAAAGGATGAAAGACTGCCCATAGAACAATGCCATTCAATTCAATTCAATTCACCACAGTATAAGTAAAGAAGTGCTTCATGTTCTGTATAGTTCACAGATTTCACCCTTTCCCCTAGTATTTTGGATGAATGTCTTCTGAACTTTGAGGGAACACACATGAAATTAAAATATGAAATAGGGGAAGTCTGGAATATTAGGCTACCTTCAAAATCCACTTGACTCCCTTGGTATGCTGTAGTCCTGAAAGGTTAAATAGGAGGCGGAGCCCCCAATGACAACAGGAGAAGCTTCTCCTATGGCTTTTGGTCCCGGAAATATATTTTGGGACATGATTATTTGCAGTAATGGTAAATAACACAGAAAATTGTTTTATATAGGAAGGGGACGTGTGTAAAATTATTTGTGAAAGATTATGTACTTGAATTCATCTGGAAACAGAGTAAAGCCTGTTCTTATGGTACAGCTGGCCATCATTACAATAACAAGTTCAAGGCTTAGGGCTTGAATATACCTTTTTTGGGGGGTGGGGGGCACAGTTCAATCTACCACAGTATGAGTAAAGGACTGCTTCCTATTCTGGCTCATAGAAGGCTTCACATAAATTTTACTGAAATTTTATTTAACAAGTATAATTTTAAAATAGAATATTTATGTGCAATGGCACTATAATGTATGGATGGGACCAATATTTAGTTCCTTCTATAAGTACTTATTGAAAACCGAGTATATAGTAGACATCATTTGTTGTTCTGAGGATACAGAATGAATAAGAAAGACAGAGTTTTAGATCTCAAGAAATTTACATTCTTGTGGGGGAAAATCTTTAAAAAACAATTAGTTTAAAAATTTTAGATTATGATAAGGTATATAAAGGAACTAATAATGGATAACAGTGCAGACAGGGACTAAACCTGTAGTTAGGAGCCTGTGGGAACAAAGTTGTCAGGGAAAGCCTCTCTAGGAAGTGTACCTTAGTTCAGCTCTGATTAAATGTTAAACTTTAAACATTAAAGTAGCATTCGGTGTGAAGAAAAAACATTTTGGTAAAGGAAAGTTCTAGAAAAAAAGTACACAAAGGAAAGCGGTAAAATTCAAAGGAAATAAAGGTAATTTAAAAGACACATTTATGTTGCATAATAGTAAAAATTCAGGATTCGTTTTTTACAGCAGACTTCACTGTATCGATATGTGCCCAGTGGATGTGATTGAAAGCTCTAGTGAGTTATTAAAGGAAGATATGCTTTATGCATATTTAAATGATGGAAGGGAGATGAAAAGAAGAGGTCTTATTAAAAACCACCTACCTATATTTTTGCCCAGGATGGCACACATTTCCTCTTCCGATCACCTCCACGCAGGAGAACAGGGTTCGTCATGCTGGATTAGAGCGCTGGTCTACTCCGTGTGCAGTGCCGACGCCAGCAACAGCCAAACAGTTCTTGTATCAAAAGAGCAAAAACTTCCAAAACAGGCTGTCATACTTGCTGTGCTTTCAACAGCAGCCAAATTTCATCTGGAGCTATACTTCACTGGATTCCAATTTTAGATAGAAGTCATTTTATGCAAAAACTTTAATAACACTGAGTTATATATTTGTAAGTTGCTAAGAAGGCAGGCCTTAAAGGTTCTCATCTTGAGAAAAAATGTAATTATGTGTGTACGATGACAGATGTAAACTGGATTCATTGTGTTAATCATTTCACAATGTATACAAATATCAAATCATTATGTTATATACCGGAAACTAATATAATGTTAAATGTCAATTATATCTCAATAAAAAACAAATTAACAAAACAATTTTAAGACACTTTCTTTTGTTTTATGAACGTCTCTATAAATGTTATATTCCAGTTTCCCCTTTCCTCCTGTAGGTAACTTCTCTTTACCCAACAGCTATACTCAAGTTGGGTTTTACGGAAGGTTGGGAGATATAAAGGTAAAAAGCTGGAATTCCACGAGGTGTGATTGAGGCAACAGCCATACTTATCTTTTAGTCTGCCTTTAGAGTGTTTTTTTTTTCATTCAAACAAACTTCTTGATGTTTACTCTATTTTATATCAATGATTTTTGGAAAAGGGACACATAGTGTGATTTACTGTGGTCCATGAACTCCTAGGAATGGCACCATTATCATTATTTAGAATCTATTCTGGCTGAAATGCCATAAAGGTCGTGGTGGACCCTTCTCCTATAAAGAGATGGTTAATTAAGCTTAAAATATTTATGTGGTTGTATACTTATAAAAGCAGGAGAATTGGTAAGGTTGATATGGAGGCTATTACTACAACAATAATGCCTGGGGTACATATCATTATATTATGAGCTACATATTACATTATATCTAACCCTTCCAGCAATTCTGCATGATAGATGACCCTTAATAAAGGGACATCACACAGCTGTCTCATAAAAACCAAATAATATTATAAACCACTGTTTGTATATCTTAAGAGTTCAGGGCTTTCTCTTACTAAGCAAAGCAGTTTATAATGCACATAGTGTAGCCATATTCAATGAAAGCCTTTTTTAACAACTAGAGTCTTCATTGTGAAAACAATATTATAGAAGCATAATATCACCATGTGGAGCCCATACACTCAAAGAGATTTGAAATTGTTTATACTGATGAGAAGAAAATTTAACCCTTTGCTCCTCATAAAGTTTCCTCTATTTCTGTGTCCTAACTAGGAATCTACAGGAATCTGTGTAGACCATGATGATCCACCATTTGCATAATGACCTTTTTTGGTTCCACCACATTCTGCATTTCTTCTTATCCACAATGTTTACTGCTCTTTGGGGAAGGAATCTAGGTTTTTTTATGTTTTTTTTTACAGGATCCCACAGAGCCACCATTACCCCTTCCCCTCCTTTTTACTCCTTGAATGGAGACTAAGTAACAAGGCTCTGCCATGCACCACCTTGTCCTAGTACTGGGCTTACTGAGATGAATGAAACACAGCTCCTGCCTTTTGCACAGGAAAAAGACCAATAAATAGATAATTTCAATCCTGTATGATGGGGTTATGTATTAGCTTACTGTGACTGCCTAAAGCAGGGATTATATCTTATGCCTATCTACAACTCAATATACTTGCTTTACCTTCTATATTCTCTTGCACATTGTATGTACTGTATTCAATACATTTTTTATATCAGCCTGGCAAATTTAATTTTTCAATTGAAGAATTTTTAGGCAATTTACATTTGTTAAGATTGCCAACACTTTTAGTTTTGTCATACTATTTCATCTCGCACTTTCTATTTTTTTCTTACTGTTATTTTTCATGCTCTTTGTCTTTTTCTTCTTTTACAGTTTTGTAAGTCATAGAATATATTAGACTATATTTTAGGGTTAATTTGAGAATTTTAATATGTATATTAAACTTAATGTTTGCAGTCAGTACTTTTTATCTACAATCTAACAGTACATGGACATTAGAGTGCTTTGACTTCAATCACACATTTTTTGTTATATTCTGATAAATATTATTTTAGGTTTATCTTCTTTAGCCTTAACTACCTAAAATAGACAGTTATTAATTTATACAGTCAATTTTGTTTATATTTACGCACATAGACACCAGGTTTTGCTCACTATTTGTGCTTCCATTATAGGCCTTCCTTCTGTGATCCTTCATACTTTCCCTTTGCATTTCTTTAGTGATAATATGTGGATAACAAACTCATCTTTGTTTGTCTGAACGTATTTATTTTACCCCATTTAAAAATATTTAGCTGGTTATAGGACTCTAGATTTCTTGGTTATAGGGAGTTTTCTCATACTCTTGACATTATTGTCCTATATTTTTGGCTTCTATTATTTTTTTAAAAATACCCTCATCACTCTAATTGCCTCGTTTTTGTAGGTACTCTGTCTTTTCTCTTTGGCAATCTTTAAGTTTTTCTCTTTGTGTGTAATATCCTGCTGGCTCACTCAGAGGTATCTACATTTAGATTTCTTTATATGCATCCTGTTTGTAATTCCTTGGACTACCTGAATCTGTGGTTAGGTCTACTCAACTTAAATGACATAGACAAATCCTTTGAAAAATGCAGATTTCTCAAAGTGACACTGAAAGAAATAGAACATCAGGATAACCCCATGTCATTGAAGGAATTGGATTGTAATTGAAATTTCCTTCAAAGAGAAAACTGCAAGTCTAGATGGCCTCCCTTGCTATTAATTCTATTAAAAGTCTAAGAAAGTTGTAACAATCCAAAAACCTCTGAAAATAGAAAATGAAGAAATACTTGCCAATTTATTTGATGAGTCCACTCATTACCCTAATATCAAAACCAGGCAGAGATTTTACAAGACAAAATAATCACACCCCAATATAGCTCATAAGTGGCTGAGGTGGGGCTAGAACTCAGGCTGTCCATACTTATAAAATGCTTCCATCTACAAGGAGTTGCCTACATTTTCTAACAGAAGGTGTGATTTCTAGTCCCTATGAGATTTCAAAACTAATGTCCTGTGAGAGTTCTACTTCTACAAATATCTGGTGCCCTGATAAACTTTGCTGGATAATTATTTGTTATAGGGGTATCTCCAGATACCCTGGATGACCAGAAAGACAAACGACTGAATTAAGCCTGAAACATCACTGGAGGCAAAAATGACTAAACTGAAACTGTCCTTCTTTGGGCACATCATGAGAAGGCATGGTTCTTTGGAAAAGACAATAATGCTGAGAAAAATAGAAGGCAGTGGGAAAAGAGGAAGACCAAGTATGAGGTGGGTTGCTTCCACAAAAGAACCATAGGTATAAATCTACAGGAGCTGAGCAGGCCTGTTGAGGACAAGACACTGTGGACATCACTCATTCATAGGGTTGCCAGGAGTAGAAGCTGGCACAACAGCACTTAACACACACATACAGGAATTCCTACGTTTCCCCTCGAAAAAGTCTTACAGTAAATATATATATAATCGCATCTATAAATTTAGCATCTCTTACTTTGTTTAGCAGTTTTTAAAGGAATTGAAAGATCACAAAGCTTTGCATGAAAAAACATGCAAGTATTTTATCAATACTTGACAAAAATAATGGAAACTAGAGTTGGGGAAAAATAGAGAGCAATTAATTATTTTATCCACTCTACTCAACAATACCTTCAGCAGTTCTGCTATAATATTTACAGTAGGTACTTTTGTTTCATCATTGTTGATTGTGAAATTTTAATAAGAAATCCCAGTTTTAGCCCTACCTGGTGTGGCTCAGTGGATTGAGTGCTGGCCTGCAAATCAAAGGATCACTGGTTAGATTCCCAGTTTAGGGCACTGGCCTAGGTTGCAAGGCAGGTTCCCACTAGGGGGCGCTCAAGAGGCAACCACACATTGATGCTTCTCTCCCTCTCTTCCTTCCCCTCTCTCTAAAAAATAAATAAAAATAAATCTTTAAAAAAAGAAAAGAAATCCCAGTTGTAATACAAAAGTGAAGTTTGCCTGAACTGCTAGAGTTATCCCATGTCAAAATGTGTCTTACAACCTAATTTACACACATGAAAAATGAAAAGGAGAAAATATTATATCTGTAAAACAAATACAATTTAGAACATTTCCCATACCTATTTTGTCATTTAAGATTCAGCTCTGTGAATTTTCCAGAATGGTCACATTTTCTCTGTTTTACGGAAAAATAAAAGGAGACCCCGCAACATTAAATAGCTTGCTATCCAGGATCACATAACTAAGAAGGAGTAAAAAATATGGCAGAAGTCAGACATTTTAATATTAAATTTTTGATTCTTCAGTATATGCTTATCATCTCTGCAGTTGATGTAAACATTTCTCATTTTTCTTTTCAAATAATATTATTCAATCTGAGCATATTTGCAGAGGGCTTATCATTTACATTTTAAATTCTGAATATGAAGTAAGGCATCAATAGAAGACCATCATGTAACTGGAACTTTTTCCTCAGAATCCATGACAGAGTTATAGCTGTGGCAAATATTTAAGCATCCTGGTCACTGCTCTTATATTTAGAAAAAGTCTGATATAAGATAATGCCTGCCACAGTGCTGGACTTCTGAATTTTAAGTCTATGTGTTATGAGGCAAATTTTGAGTTTGAGTTGTGAGCACTAGTTTATGCTCTTTCTAACTGCCATGACACTAAAGGAACAGATGCATAATTCTGCTGTGTTTGTAGAGACATCAACATACACTAAGAGCACACACGGTAAAAAAGAAGTAAACATTTCACTATGGACAAAGGGCTATGAAATGGAAATATCTCTGCTATATCTACATACACTGGGAAAATATTATTAATATATTCTAGTTTATTTTTTATAGTTTAATGTATTTTAATAGCAAACTTACAGGAACAGCACAGAAGACGGAAGTTAAAAACATTCTTGCATGTAGGACAACTCAGTCAGAAAAATACAGTAAATGGATGGAATCTACTGTATAGTAAAAATGCCACAAACATGATTTAGTTGCCACCAGTAAGAATTCTACTTGTTTAAAAAAAATCCAAATGCTGGCATTGTCCAGATGCCAATTTAACAGGTTTATTTATATTGTTATGAAGGTGAACTGCTAAAACATGTTCACGGAAACATCTTGACTTGCATTGATGCTTTATGTCCCCGCATTTATATTTAAAAAATTCACACACAAATGAAATGGAAAAACGGCCAATACCTGGTTTCTGTCCCCTGTTTTCCACTTGCATTCATATACTTAGCTACCTTTTGACCCCATGGGGGAAAAACATACCTAATGTTTAGAACTACTAATAACAAGAAGAGATTTTTTTTAAAGAATGTTTCTCATCCTAGTAGATTCTTAAGCACATTCTCCACGTATGCGGCGTGCTAACTGGATGTATTTTGGTATAATTGTTACACGTTTGCCATGGATGGAACACAGGTCGGTGTCTTCAAAAAATTCAACCAGATAGGTTTCACTTGCCTCCTGTGAAGCACCAATAGCTGCACTCTGGAAGCACAGATCTGTTTTGAAGTCCTGAGCAATTTCTCGCACCAGACACTGGAAGGGAAGTTTGCAAATTAGAAGTTCAGTGGACTTCTGTTAATGTCTAATTTAATGAAGTGCCACAATACCAGGCCTGTAACAATGTGGTACCTTCAACTCCCCAGTAGAGGACGCACTCTTGCCAGGGGCTTTGGTAGCCAGTTGCTTGCTTAGTGCTATACCACCAGTCAATTTGCGGGCAGCCAACATGAGCCATGTACACAGCTCTTTACTTACCCCTCTTCTCCTTCATCTGGAGCTGGGCAAGTTGGAGGAGGCGCTGGCATTAGAAAGCCACAGCCTAATATATTCTATTTTAAAATAATAACTTCTACAGAACGTCCTGAATAGATTATGGCACAATCTTTTAAAAAATAATTTAACAAAAGCTGGCTAGCTGAATTCAATTATGTTGATAGCCATTCCAGTGATTTTTCTTTCTATTCTTGGAAGCAATCAGGGAGAACCTATCCGGTTGCCACTGAATTTGTGAACATACTGTCTCAGAAATAACCGGGCAGACAAGAGAGTCTTTCTTCGCGAATTCAACCTAATCAGGACACATGAAACATGGGCCATTGTTGTAGGTTTCAAACTAGTAGTTTAAAAACTATAAAAGTTAACTGAATAACTTGTTTTAACTATTCATTATTTCATTATTAAAAGAATAATCATCTATTCATTTGTATATTAATTTTTTAGGACAATTATCAGAAGGCACTATAAAAGAATCAAAGATGTATAGGACATTTATCCTGGCCTCAAAAGATTTTACAAAAAAAAAGAAATTTGTTAATATACATCAGTTACCACAACATAAGCTGAAACCTTTAGAGGCAATGTGTGACAGAGGGAGGAGTGAGTAGGAAGGACTTGCTGTGGAAGTGACATTCATACTGGGTCTTACAGAATAAGGAGGTTCTCTACAAAATTTAGAAGGGAATCCAAGAAAAGGCATTTTTAAAAAATGGCCTAAAGAAGATGGGACAGCATAAGGCATTATTGAAGAATAGTCAGCATAACATTATCAGAACCATTCTTCATGAAGTAATAAATATACTCTATTATATAATAACACTATGCAATAATTTATTAAATATATTATTTACCTTAAAAGATAATGATTTTTTGGTAGGTTTTACTAACTTAAACTGATATCTTGACCCAACATTTTTATGAACAGGGCAATTACATCTGTACCTGAAAAATATAATTATAATTTTAATTAAAAATTATACTAAACTATTATGTGGGTAACTATTGACTCTGTGTGTATAAGCAATCAATTCATCAAATCACTGTCTTTCTACTACTTCTGCATTCCTGACAAAGTATTTTCAAACATTGAAAGCTTCCAATTTTCTTATAAATGTGCTCAAATTAGAGTATTTCAAAGAAAGCAGCAATTGTGTCAAGGATAAGTGAATATGAACCAAGATGCCCTCTATCTTCAATATCCACAAAATAAATATTTATCTTAATTACAAAGGATCAACCTGTGCAACCATTTTTATGGTGAAAATAAATACTCATATTACACCTTGATGTCACAGAAAAAGAAAAAACCACCAAGGACCTTTTTTAGGCATACAAGTGAACATAAGCTAGTTTAGATCTGAAACCTTGTGCAATCCCTTTGGTACCTCCTGACCCTGAAGGGTGTGGTGGGAGCCGGCGCTGAATCCCATCCAGGCCTTCCCTGGCTCTGGGCCCCTCATTTACCTCAAGTTCATGAAGTTGGACTCCCTCCCTCAAGCCTCAACATCCCCCCACTCCACCCCCTCCCTTCCTCTATGAGAAGAGATGGAAATGAGGACTATCATATAGCCTTCAGTCTCCTGAATTACTCAGTCTAAATAAAAATGCCTTAGACCTCAAGTTCAACTTCTTGTGCAATATATCCTTCAGACATTCTGATAAAGTCCATGAACTCCTTCCCAGAAAAATATTTTTATGTGCACAAAATACACTTCAGGGTATTATAAGGAAGCCAGTTATACTGAAATTCTTTTATTAAACTAAAAATGTGGTATAACAATATTTCCTTATTAACCTATTAAATAGCAAAATCTAGTAAGATGTCTTAATAACACCATATTTGCAAAGTAAGGATGAGTATAAATGATATTCTTCAATACTGCAATAACTTTAATATGCTATTAAAATATACACATGTCTTCTGGTGATAAAAATCACAGGTATTGCTCATTTGACTGTGGTTTGTTGCCTATATTCAAAATTAATGAAACTACTACATTTGAGTCACATGTTACTGAAAGTTAAGATGTAGTATTTTTTTCTTCACCTAAGTTTCTGAATTCTCAATCCTCTCTATGCACCCTAGGTTAACCCCTGCTTTAAAGATGGAAGAATAGGAATTAATGTACTATGACAGCTGAGAAGCAGCAGCATATCTTATGAACGACGTGAGTTTTATAATTAGTGAGACCCAAATTTCAGCCCATGTTATGCCACTTTCCTAGTCCCAAACTCTGAACAAGTTACTTAAATTTCCAGCCCTGTTTCCTGTGCAGTGCAAGCAACAATAATCCCCTTGCAGTGCTATCGAGTAAAAGGCTTGTCACCTAGTGGTTGTCCCCTAACCCTTTCTGGTAAAGCCAATTCCTGCACATAGACAAGGTGTCTACCTGGATTTCTCGAACCTCATTACATAGACTGATGTAGGCCACAACACAACAAATTTTAGACCTATCCCAGAGAAGTCAAAAAAACTTTACTTTCTCCTTTGTTCCTTAATATAGCACCGTCTTTACATTTCTTCTCTGACACTTGCCATCTATGACTTGTGTATGTATTCAGAGGTCAATCTGCTCTTTAAAATGTTAATAAAGCTGGTGTGTTTATCATCCCACATTCAATGTGTGAGCTAATACCCACATAAAAACTTCTGTGTATTTTCTTAGGACATGTTCTCTCAGTCAATTTCTGCCCAGTCTCTGTTTTTGGTGAACTTAGTCACATGGGCATCTCATCCTCTTTCCCATTTTTCAATGCTAACTCTAATGGAGAATGTCACCTTTCCATGCATGATCCCCCCTTTTTTCCTACTCTCATATATTTATAATAAAATGCACCCAGGACATTTTATAAGCGGGCTTGACCAATGCTTTAGGGCAGTGGAGGACTCCATACCTGCATGCTGCTTAGCTCCCCCTCCTCCTCTCCTCACAGCTGTTTCCTCAGACCTCAGCACCCTTCGGCTCTGCTACAAAACTCATTCCCTTTCTGTTGTTGGGCCGAGTAATTTAGCTCTTCACTACTTAATGTGTGCAGAGCTTACTTTGGTAGATCCAAAGACATTAATGTCTCCTCTAGCAAAGGGGCCATCTCTTCCTTTAGCAACAAAGACTTGACAGAGCCGCCTCTGGTCTCCTTCTTCCACCAGTCTCTGAATATGAAAGACAGCAACAGCAGAATTTATTTTCCCTCTGATGCAAATTTTCCCACTCATCTGAGAAGTCAGAAAGATGTAGAGTAAGTTCTAGTTTTAAATAACAGATTCCTCTATTGCAATAGTGGGTATGCCCTCTGCTTTTCTCACTGCAGTCCCTTGAGGACTCCTTGAGGAGAAAGTTAGGGGCTTTGCAATACACAAGTTCCTCACTGCATAGCAAGGTGCTTGTCCCACAGTATCTCTTAAGGTGGAAATGAATGAATGCATGAATGGAGAGAGGATTTTGCAGCATTGAATATTCTCGGTATGCACTTAAGTGTTTGATTAATGGTCTGTGGAAGCAGCAGATTGCCATGTGAGTGGGGTATGAGTGATTCCTATGCCAGCAATATGGCTTGTATGAGCTCCTCAGTGACACTACCTCTTAAATTAATATATTTAAATGGTAAATATTTATACAGAGCTCTTAGGAGAAATAATGATGTGAAATCATACTGAACCCTCATAGTACAAAGGATCTAAATAGAGTCGCCCACTTTCTGATGTAACATAGCAAAGTGATTAAGTAAATGGGATCTAGCATAAAGCAAAGCCAGGTGCAAGTCCTGGCCTGTCACATCCCACCCATGTCATGTTGAGAAATTCCTTATCCTCATTTCTCTTACCAGTAAAATAGTTATTAAAGAATTATTGTGAGAATTAAAAGAAAGATACTGTATACACAGCTCCTGGCCTACTTAACATAATGTTTGCCTCATAATCAAGAAATATGAAAAGCTACCTACAATAATGTCGTGTCTGTTATTAAAAAGGAGCAACAATAACTAAGCCACTTGATGTTGAAGCATGTGCTGGGAGCAAATCTAAGATTTTTTCTTCAGATTCAACTTGCAGAATTTGTTAATTCTTCTGGTAATCTCTGAAGTCAAATGAAATTTTGTAATTGCCCCCCATTCCAATTATTTTTAGCTGTGTTCAAGAGGTGCAAGTTAAGCTACATGAAACATCTATAGTTCAATGGGATTTTTTTAAAAAAAGCATTCTAGTATGTCGTTAGCAAAAAAGTTGTCAGAACAGTCCTAATGTAACCCAATCCATGGCACAACTTTACATATTTTATTCTAAATTGTGAGGGAGAGCTGGTTGTACATACAATTCATGATAGCTTTTATTGCCTACCATCAAGAAAATGTAGTAGAGATGAGTTATTTCAATGGTTCATTTAACTACCTTAAAATTGTAGCCAAAAAATGTGAACACTCTTAAAGCTATTTTATTAAATGCATTGAATTCAGTGAGTGGGCGATGCTTTGATAATGTGCTGTCCAAAAACTATCCCTGGCTTTCAGCCTTGTGTGTCAGTTTAAGTGGGAACAGCCATATTTTCTATTTCAGTGTTTGTGATTGCCAAAGCCATGGTGATTAGTATTTATGGGCCTGATTGTGGTTTCTCTGGCCTACGGGTTGCCAACTGCCTCCACTTTTTCCCTTTGTACTGAAGTCCTTATCAACAGCTGTGTGGACCTTTTGGCTCCACATAAACACTCAGTCCTTCGAGAAATAGAACTTAATCAAAGGGCAAACAGGATGCCACGCTGGGCTCTCTCCTCACATTTATGGGTAATCAATGTCCATTTAGTTGTGTTCTCAAATGCATGGTGTCTGCCCTATTACATAAAATAAAGAATATTTTGTATGCATGTTAATAGCATTTCTAAAAAATATATTTTACTGATTATGCTATTACGGCTGTCCTATTCCCCTCCTTTATTCCCTTCTGCCCTGCATCCCCCATTCTCAACCACATCCCCCACCCCCTTAGTTCATGTTCATGGGTTATACACATAAGTTCTTTGGCTTCTCCATTTCCTATACTATTCTTAACCTTCTCCTGTCTACTTTGTACCTACCAATTACACTTCTTATTCCTTGTATTTTTCCCCTATTCTCCCCACTCCCCTTCCCAGCTGATAACCCTCCATGTGACCTTCATTTCTGTGATTCTGATCCTGTTCTAGTTGTTTGCTTAGTTTTTGTTTTGATTCAGTTGTTGATAGTTGTGAGTTTGTTGTCATTTCACTATTCATATTTTTGATCATCTTCTTTTTCTTAGATAAGTCTCTTTAACATTTCATATAGTAAGGGCTTGGTGATGATGAACTCCTTTAACCTGACCTTATCTGGGAAGCACTTTATCTGGCCTTCCATTCTAAATGATAGCTTTGCTGGATAGAATAATCTTTGATATAGATCCTTGCCTTTCATGACTTTGAATACTTCTTTCCAGCCTCTTCTTGCCTGCAAGATTTCTTTTGAGAAATCATCTGTTAATAGCATTTATTGAGCTGTTTCTGGTGTCTAAAAGCTGGAAAGACCATGTTTTTTTAAAAAAAGGAACTCTTGTGATTGGCTTATTGCAGGAGGTGATGAGCCAAAATGGCCTAATGCATGTGGTGTTTCTCCTTAGCCACCGAAGACATGCCTGCTCTTGTGGTCCTTCCTCCCTCATGGGGGCACCTACATGTCTCTGCCCAGTTGGGGCATCCTGCTGCACAGCCCCATGTCAAGCCCTCTTTCCTTCACCTAGGCACCACCCCTGAGTAGAAATGACAAGAGAAGACATATCTAATTGCTAGTATTATACATATAATCTCTTCATGTCAGGAACTTATAAAAAGCCTATATTCCTAAATAAATGCAGTCTTAAGGGCATCGGGTCTCTAGGAAATTTCTGTTTTAGAGTCAAGGTACAGAGGAGATAAAAGATAGGAAAGGCTCTCCATTTGGAAGGGAGATGAAAACTCCTCTGGGTGGTCAGCTGTTCCTTATTAACAGTATATATGTGGGGAGGGACTTCTGTGTTTTCTTTTTCCTTATAGGAACCACATTGAATTTGAGTCTTTTCTAGCCCAATAGATGTCCCCTCATTTAATTCAAGAGCAGAGAGATCCAGAACAGGACTCGAGGAATAGACTATATTCCTCGAGAATGTGGAAAGAAATTGGATCAACAACTGAAAGTGAAAGAAATTGAGTTTCTGTTGTGGCAGGTAGAGATGAGAAAAAAAGAGGGCAAAAAGTAATGTGAGTTCACATATCCCTGCGCATGCTCCTCTATTAAGTATCCATGTTTTCATATAAACAAACAAGAGATGGTAAGGGGAAAATAGGTAAAGCTTGTATGACCACACATTAAAATAGGTTATAGTTATCTAAGTTATATATGTATGTATATATGTGTGTGTATATATATATATCTATATACACACACATATATATATATATATATATATATACCTCCCTCTCACTCAACTCCCTTTTCTTCACTTTTAGTCCTTCCTTCCTCTCCTTTCTTTTTGCTGGTATTTTTCTTTTTTGTTCCTATCTCTAATCATTTACTTCTTTCTTTTTTTTCTGTTTTTCATTAGAGTTGTTCTTTTGTTACAAGACCTAAGAAATCTGAGTTTTAAATTTACTACTAAAAATGTTTTTCATTAAAAACTTTTAAATTTTTATTTATGTAGGGGAATTTTCTCTTTTGTCTTAAAATATTAGGAAATATAGAGATATAAGTACTTCACATTTTTTGTCTCTATCCCCACTTTCCCTGATCCAGTCCATACTCCCAAGATGTACTCATAATGAAGTCTAACTGAAGTTATTTTAATTTGTTTTTAAATGTAACCAATTTTCATCCATGTGGAAAGAGCCACAGGAAAAAAATAGATTTATTCTTCTTGGTGTGCAACAATGCTTATTGTTGGGATCTACGTATGCTCTCAATTAATCTGGGGGGTTCTCACTCTTTATAGATTAATTATATCTCTAAACAGAAAAATTAATAGGAACCAAGTATAATCCTGAATATTTTTATCTTTATGGAAGAAGAATAAGTCATCTAATGGAAGATTATTGATAGCAGTTTTTATTTTAACTTCAGACTTCAAAACTGAAATCAAATAGGATTATGTAAAGAACTTTTTGTTTTTGTTTTTCTTCATAGGCTAATCAATTTTGCCTCTAATCAGTTTTGCCATTGAAATACATTGCAAAATAATTCTTTTTAATATTTGACAGAGATCATGTTCTCTTGCCTTCATAAAAATTGTTCACATTTCAAAACACAATATAGGGTAGTTTCTTGAAGTTTGCTATTCATTATAATATAACAACTCATTTTCTTGTTTGCTTGTTTTTCTTTCAGAAAAAGATTTGTTTTATGGGGGATGTATTGTTCAAATAAAATGATAATTTATGTTACTTTCTGTTACCACGTACTTTTTAAAAAAATGTATTGGGGTGACATTTGTTAATAAAATTAGGTAGGTTTCAGGTGTACAGTGTTATGATACATCATCTGTATATTGTGTTGTGTGTTCACCACTCCAATTCAAGTCTCCTTTCATCACCATTTATTCCCCCTTTACCCTCTTCTACCTCCCCCCCATATCCCCTTTCCCTCTGGTAATCACCATACTTTTTTTCTGAGTCTATGAGGTTTTTGGTTTGTTTGTTTGTTTGCTTGTTTTGCTTAATCCCTTCACCTTTTTCATTTGGGCCTCCACAACCTCTCCCCTCTGAGAGCTGTCAATCTGTTCTTTGTATGTGAGTCTGTTTCTATTTCATCTATTTATATTATTCATTAGATTCCACATATAAGGGAAATAATACAGCATCTACCTTTCTCTGACTGGCCTATTTTACTTAGCATAATATTCTCTAGGTCTATTCATGGTGTTGTGAAAGGTAAGATTTCTTTCTTTTTTATAACAGAGTAGTATTCCATAGTGTAAATGTACTACATCTTTTTATCCACTCATCTACTGATGGACACTTGGGCTGCTTCCCAATCTTGATGATTGTAAATAACACTGCAATGGACATAGGGGTTCATATATTCTTTTGAATTAATGTTTTGGGTTTCTTCAGATATATTCCCAAAAGTGAAATCTCTGGGTAATAAGGCAGTTCCATTTTTAAGTTTTTGAGGTAACTGCATACTGCTTTCCACAGTGACTACACCAGTCTGCATTCCCACCAACAGTACAAAAGTGTTTCCCTCTCTCCACATCCATGCCAATACTTGTTATTTGTTGATTTATTGATGATAGACATATGCTTTGAAACCCACTTCTCATAAAAATGTTTCAATGTGGTAGAAAAAAATGGGTTATTTTCCTTATTTTATAGAAGAGCCCACTAAATTTAAGGGAGGTTTTGTGACTATACCAAGGATGTAACAGGGAATAGGATATAGAAATTCATATTTTCTGAACAAGCATTTTGTAAAATATCACTTCCTTCATTCTTAAAGGCAATATTAAACTTATAGCATTATAATTCTGTTTATTCTGCTCCCAGCATAGTTCTTCTTAATCTATACTTATAATAAACATCAAACAATATCATTTTATATTAGCCCAATAGAAAAAGGCAAAAGATATATACATTATACATCTCCTTACTAGACAGAAGGTAAGTTCCTTGTATTAGAATGCATTGCAAAACATGTGAATCACCTCGACATTCCTGTTGATGTTCAGCTTGTAAAACCAATACAATGAATTGAAACATGCATTTTTTAGAGTACTGGAAAAAGTAAAAATAAGTTGTTGTACTACAATATAGTTAAAAATACGACAATCTTTCAGAAAGTTTTACTTCTTTGTATTGTTCAAGGTTCTTAATTTCTGTCAACAGAACACATCTTAGCTCATTTAAACAGAAAGGAATTTATGGAGACTAATTGGAAGCTCAAAGAATTATTAGACTTTGAATTCAATTGTCAGGAACAACTCCTACAACAGAACTAGCCTGAGAAGTTTGCTTCAGACACTAATGACACCTGAACAATTTTGCCCCTGCCGCAAGTGAGTTTCTTAATTTGAGATGCTATCATATATCCACTGCCAGCCCCAGAAACACCATGGTAAACTGGCTTGATTAGGAGTTTGTCACTACTGTTAACCTCAGAATCAAGAGCCTCTAAGTCTACCTAAGCCAACAAGGTATATTTTCCATATTGGGTCTGTTTCTTCATCTAGCTCAATTACAAATGAAAGTTCTGAAAGGTTTTGTCTCACTGAAGAAACCTAGATCATCTATTTGACCCTAATTGAATGGGAAGCTGAACAATACAATTTTATGCATTCTATTTTAGGAAGGCAACATTCAACAAAAATATTAAAATGTGGAAGAAATGTTCAAAAAATTTTGGACATCTCTGAATGGCACAGGGTCATTTACACCTTTGCAAAAATAATGCTTATTTGCAGGTATATATAGAACAAGAAGAAAAAATACCTACTGTCCACTGTTATTCTTTTCATGCAGATTACCATTGCTCATTGGTTTTCAGGTATTTTTCCTTGGGTAGAGGTTCTGAAGAAAGCTTAATGTTAAAATTGTAGAGTTAAAGGTGTTCATTTATTTTAGTGTGGTTGCTTGGAAAAGTAATCAAAATAAACTTCTAAAATTATGTTCTTAAAGATGAAATAAAGAGCATCTCAGATTTTTAAATAAAAGCCAAAGGAATACATCTCCACCAAGCCAACATTGCAAAAGGTGCTAAAGGGACTGCTTTAAGAAGAAGAAATGGAGAGGAACATAGGTACAAAGGGAAAAAATGACAATGAACAGATACCTACCAATAATAACCTTTAATGTAAATGGATTAAATGGTCCAATCAAAAGACATAAGGTAGCTGACTAAATAAGAAAACATAACCCACATATATGCTGCCTACAAGAGATCCACCTCAGAACAAAAGATTTACACAAGCTGAAAGTGAAGGGATGGAAAAAATATTCCATAAAAAATGGACATTTTTAAAAAAGCTGGGGTAGCAATACTTCTATCAGACAAAATAGACTTCAAAACAAAAGCCATAACAAGAGACAAAGAAGGTCACTATATAATACTGAACCAACAGTAAGATATAATTCTAGTAAACATATATATACCCAGTAGAGGAGCACCTAAATATATAAAGAAAATCTTGGAGTACTTTAAGAAGAAGACTAACAATACAGCCATTGTAGGGGATTTTACCACCCCACTGTCAACAATCAATAGATCTTCCAGCCAAAAAATCAACAAGTATATAGCACCATTAAACAACACTCTAGATCAAATGGACTTAACTGATATTTTCAGAACATTTCACCCCAAAGAAACAAAATGTACCTTCTTCTCAAATGTACATGGATCATTTTCAAAGATAGACCACAAGGTAGGACACAAAACAAGCCATAAAAAATTTTAAAAATTTGAAATTATGTCAAACATCTTCTCAGATCATAATGGCTTAAAAATAGAAACCAACCTCAAGGAAAAAACTCAAAAATATTCAAATACTTGGAGACTGAATAATATATTATTAAATAATGAGAGGGTTAACAATGAGATCAAGGAAGAAATCAAAAAGTATCTGGAAACAAATGAAAATGAACACACAACAACCCCAAACCAATGGGACACAGTGAAAGCAGTTCTGAGGGAAGTTCATAGCAATACAGGCCTACCTAAAATAGAGAAAAATCTCAAACAACCTAACCTTACATCTAAAAGAACTAGAGGAACAACAACAAACAAAGTCCAGAGTGAGCAGAAGGAAAGATAATCAAGATGAGAGCAGAATTAAATGACATAGAGACTAAAAAACAATTCAAAGGATCAATGAATCCAGGAACTGGTTCTTTGTAAATATAAACAAAATTAACAAATCTTTAACCAGACTCAAGAAGAAAAGGGAGAGGGTCCAGAAATAAGTTAGAAATGAAAGAGGAGAAGTAACAACTGATACCACAGAAATACAAAGGATTGTAAGAAATTACTATAAAAAGAAGATAAAAACATGTACAGTAAAATGACAGCAAACTGGCAATTATTAACAACCACACCTAAAACAAAAACAAAAATAAACTAAGCAAACAAGTAGAACAGGAACAGAACCACAGAAATGGAGATCACATGGAGGGTTAGCAACAGGGGAGTGGGAGGAGGAGAGAGGGGGGAAAGGTACAGAAAATAAGTAGCAAAGATGGTAGGTAGAAAATAGACAGGGGGAGGGTAAGAATAGTGTGGGAAAAGTAGAAGCCAAAGAACTTATATGTATGACATATGGACATGAACTAAAGGGGGGGAATGTGGGTGGGAGAGGGTGTGCAGGGTGGAGGGGATTGAAGGGGGGGAAATGGGACAACTGTAATAGCATAATCAGTAAAATATATTTTTAAAAAAGAAATTGCTATAAACAACTATATGCCAAGAAATTGGACAACCCTGAGTGAAATGGAAAAATTTCTAAAAACATACAATCTTTCAAAACTGAATCAAGAAGAAGCAGAAAACCTGAATAGACCAATAACAACTAGTGAAACTGAAGCAGTAATCAAAAAATTCCCAGCACACAAAAACCCTGCACCAGATGTCTTCAGAGGTGAATTTTAACAAACATTCAAAGAAGAACTAACTCCTATCCTTCTCAAACTACTTCAAAAATTCAAGAAGGGGGAAGACTCCCAAACTCTTTTTACAAGGCCAGAATTATCCTAATCCCAAAACCAGGTAAAGACACAACAAAGAAAGAAAACCAGGCCAATATCTCTGATAAACATAGATGCTGAAATCCTCAACAAATTCTAGCAAACCAGATCTAGCAATACATTGAAAAATATCATATACCATGATGAAGAGGGATTTATTCCAGGAATGCAAGGATGGTACAACATTCACAAATCAATAAATATGATACAGCATATAAATAAAATGATACAAAAATCACATCATATAATAGATGCAGAAAAAGCATTTGATAAAATCCAGGGCTCATTTATGATAAAAATACTCAGCAAAGCTGAAACAGAGGGAGCACACGTCAACATTGTAAAGGCCATATATGAAAAACCTACTGCCAACATCATACTCAATGAGCAAAACTAAAAGTAGTTCCTTTAAGATGAGGAACAAGACCAGGATGTCCAGTTATACCATTCTTATTCAACATAGTACTGGAAGTCCTAGCCACAGAGATTGGAGAAGAAGAAGAAATAAAAAGCGTCCAAATTGGAAAGGAGGAAGTAAAACTGTCATTATTCACAGATGACATGATAGTGTACGTAGAAAAACCTATGGGCTCCACCAAAAACCTACTCAACCTAATAAGTGAATTTGGCAAAGTAGTGAATACAAAGTTAATATTCAGAAATCAATGGCATTTTTGTGCATCAATGATGATCTATCAGAAAGAGAAATTAAGAACACAGTATCATTTATTGCAACAAAAAAAAGTACCTAGGAGTAAATTTAACCAAGGAAGTAAAAACTTGTACTTGGAAAACTGTACTATAGTACTTGTGCTCTATAGAACTTGTACTATAGAACACTGAACAAAGAACTTGAGGAAGATACAAATAAGTAGAAACACACAGTGTGTTAATGGATAGGGAGAATTAACATCATTTAAAAATTAATATTAAATATTAAATTTATAATAGTTGACAGATGAAGGAGAGAACACTATTATCCACAAATTGTCAACCATAGGCTCACTCTGGCAAAATCTTGTTTTGTTACTAGGTCTGCCATGTCTAGCCATTTTCTGGTTTGCACATTTCTACACTTATAGTGTGGTTTGAATTCATTATTAGGTGAATAATCTTGAACAAATCATTTAAACTTTGTATGTTGTATTTTCACACTGGTAAAAGGTAAGCCTGATAAAAATGACTCTTGCTTCCCAACAATGTTAATAAGATAGAATTAATAGCATCAGTACATGTTCTGTGTTTCTTCCAAGAAATTTATGAGAAATACTAAATTGTGGTTATCTTTGCATGAGAGAGTAAGGTTTATGCTTCTGTATTTCTGCCTACCCTGTATCCTTTCCCCCTTTATTAGGTAACCCTCTCATTCTTTTGGGGAATATCCTCCTCCCTTCCTTCACTTACATGATTCTGGAGGAGCTGCCAAAACACAGAATCTCATTCCCTGGGCCAGGGAAATGAACACATATTTCACACCAAGCTCATCATATTTTTCTACTTCTCTGCCTCTAGAGATAAATATAGGGTCAACAGCAATGAAAACATTAGATAGAGAGAGGATGGTGTGGACATAATTTAGGCTCTGGATCCAGTTGATCCTATACCTGTCTTTATCTCTAATTTCCCAGTAATGTTGATCAATAAATGTCTGATTCAGCTTATTCTAGTTTGAGATGATTTTCCATTTTCCAAAAGCAAAAAAAAAAATTGTGTCCATTGAATTTCCAAAAATAGGGAAGCTTTAATCATGTCATTTAGATAGCTAAGCCTTATTTAAGAAAGGTTCCTGAAAAAAGTATTGTACTGTGGCTGTTTGATTCAGTAGAAAGAAAATGTTCAGGCATCTTTATATATAACAGTATTTAGTACCACATCTTTCAAAAAAGGTTGACAACTTTTGTGCGATACATTGGAAGACGTTAGATAGTAGAGAGGATTGGTGCATTGGTAATTGGTTTCTTAATATATGGATTCACATAATTATTTTCAATTACCATTAAAGATGATATTTAATTTTAGCACAGCTTTTACTCTGCTCATCATTCTAGTTGGGTTTTGAAATAGTTTATCAACAGAATTTAAATTATATACTAGAGGGGCAACCTGATACTATACTTCCTTACAAACATATTTTCAATGGTCTAGCTTGGGGAAAACCCAAGAGGGGATAGTTTATCATTTTTAACACATTTGCACTGTTTTACTAATTCTTGAGTGACTCCAACCACAGAAATCTATTCAGAAGTTTAAGTTCATTTCCAAAAATAAAAGTAGAAGGACAAAAGAGAGTGGTGTAGGAAAGGTACAGAAGAAGGATTTTGATGATCCTGTTGGGTAATTAACACAGTAAGTAATGCCCTCTTTTCATGAGTTGTCTATTGCCCCATTGAGCCAAAATCAAAGTCCTTTCATCTTTTTATTTCTCCCTTTTCTAGGGATTTTTTTATACTTACCTAAAAAGTCCTTCATTTCTCATTAATACTTTAAGTACAAAGCAGTTCTGGTGATGATATAATTTTTCCAAGTCTAAAAATTGGGTTACATACAGAGCATTACAAAGTCAAAAGGCAGAACTTATGCCGTTGTGCTATTTTACTTAGTGTTTACATGAATAACGGAGCATGGAGTTTCAGAAATTAGTTTATTCTTTTCTTTTTAAGTCAAATTTTATAGCTGATTTAGCATTTGTTAGACCAAAAATAACAGAAGTGGTCAGTTTTGATTATTCCTGTCATTACAGTTTCTATGCTTACCCAATTTCAAAAGGGTGCATAGAGGTTCATTCAACAGAGTCTGTATACATAGCCAAGGACAAAGCATGTAAATTTGAGTAAAAGTTTTCTGTATATTTGCATCATATGTGGCTCTATCAAACTTCCTGGTGTGATTAAAACCAATTTTTATTGGTTTCTTGTTTTCTTGATATTTTGATTAATCTGAGTTATCTCATTCTATAGATATTACTGGTACTAAACTTGGCCAAACACTGAAATGCTCACCAAAACTTTAAAGCAGTTTTTATATCACCTGTGTTTTAAAATGCTGGCTATCCATTAGCAAGCATATATTAAATATTTGTTTGGAACCAGCATTACATTAAGCACAACTAAGGATACAAACATTTCCTCTCAAAAATTTTTTAATCAACTATGAAGATAATATACCCAAAACACATGCACAGATATTCTAACTGTGTATGTGTATATATATATGAATATATGTGTATATACATATATATCTCTCTCACACAAAGACACACATGTATATATACATATGGTAATTTTTTAGTATTTTTACCATAATATTTATATCTATTTTAATTGCCCATCTAATATTATGGGTTAAATAATTTAATATTAGTCAATCTTGGTAAACACATTAATTTCATTTCAAAAATAGTTAACTGGGGATTTATCTTTTCCCTGATTGCTTTCTGGGAGGTAGCTAATTCCTAAGTTACATTTAGCCTTAATTGGAGCATTGTGTGCTTGGGGAGAGCGGAGAAGTGTATTTGGACTTCATCAGCTGCACCTGTTCACATTGTTATATGCTGACATGATGCTCATCCTCCTGTCTGACCTTGGGCAAGATCATCCCTCTGTCCACTGAGATGTCCATCTCAATGTCAGTCTCCAGTTCTTTCCCATTTTGTATAATTCATTCACACTTAGGAGATATTCTTGCTATTTTGCTGCCCCTATTACTTTAGGACTGTGGAAAACTTAGGGTCATAGCAAATTAACATGTGAACCCTTGGTTTCATCTCATTATCTGCTTTTCCTCCCACATCTCAGTGAATGGCCCCACGGTCAACCCAGTTGGTCAAAGTAAAGACCTAAAAGTCTTCCCTAATTACAGAACTAAATCCTCTTTTTTCCTACTTCTCCTTATCTCCCAGTCCTCAGTTACCACCCTGGTTTGTGCCTCCATTACCTCTCACCTGAACTACTGCAATAGCTTGCTTAATGGCTCTCTTTCCTAAACTTTAGTTCTCTCCAAACCATTTTCCACATAGCATGTAAGGGATAATAGTTGCTCAGTGGTTTTCCATTGCATCAAGAATAAAATCCAAGTGTCTTACTGTGGCCTCCACATGAATCTGTCCTCCGCTACTTCCCCCCAAATACCTTAGTCCATTACCAAATCACATTCCACCACATCCCACTATGCTCTAGGAAGTTTATTCTTCTTTCAGCTACTTTTTTGAGAATATTTATTCTCCCTTTTGCATAAGATACTTCCTTTTCCTAAAATTGCCTTATGTCTTTTATTCACTTGGCTGATTTCTTAATAACTTTAATGTAACTTCCCCCCAAAATCCTACTATTTATGCCCACACTATCTGAGTGGATTCCCCCTTCCTCCATTTCCAATACTTTTTAAAATTCTAGACTGTTTTCTTTATAGCCCTAAATTGTTGAATATATTTGTTTGTCTTCTCACAAGGATGACCATAGAAACTATATCCATTTTTTCTCAATATGACTAAAAGTGTTCTAAATACTCTGCAGTACACTAGGTACTGAAGGGTATCTCTTGAATAAAATACCAAATAACCAACGCTGAAAAGTACACCGAGCAAGTTAACTTTCTCCTTCAAAGCAATATTTCAAGTACAAATTCATAATATCCTGGAGATTCACTATGAAAATTCTTGAGCTCTAAATTTTTTAGTTACTCAAACCTCTGAAGTCATTCTAGAATCCTCACTCTCCCTCACTCATGACCATTATCCCTAAATCAAATCCTAATGATCTTATAAACTAAACATTTCACAAACTTGAACATTTCTCTTCTCTACTTCTGTAGTCCAGACCACTGCCATCTCTCCCTTCAAGCTTCACAATAGAATTGCTGACAAGTATTCTTAATTCTGGCCTCACCCATCTCAAATTTATTCTCCAAATGGCAGACGGAGTGGCCTTTCTGATCCTTTAAGAGATCCCATTGCTTTGGCAAACAGTTTGCAGGCTTTTATACTCTGTTGCCTCTATTTCTAGCACCACCCTCCTTCTGTCACTCCCTCTCACTCACAGAAGGACTTCTACTCCACCCCTTTGGGATAAGGTCTCCCTTCAGGCCTGCCACCTAGGCCTTATTTTCTCTGGCCTACTCCCACTTTTCCTTCACATGTCATTCTAAACATTCCTCCTGAAAGGCCTTCACCAACACTCTTATATCAATATCAATTATATCAATTCCTCCTGCTACAACTTCTAGTCATGTAGAATTTCCCATCAATATATTCTTCCTAATTGATTGTAATTATTTGTTTGTCCATATATCATCCAGACTAAAAAGTATATGAAAGTGGAGCCTACATCTGGACTTTTGCCCAAGATACCTTCAGTAACTAGCAGAGTCTGACATAGAGCAAGAGTGCTAAATAAATTTCTATTTAAATAACTTTCAAACTGAGACATGAGACTCCCACCTCCAGTTTCAAAAAGACTGCATGTGCACCTGTGTATACATGTGTGCACAAATATGTGTGTGTGTGTGTGTGTGTTCTCACCACACAAGCCATCAGATTTTTAAAACCATTGCAGCAAATAAGTGGTGAGGCCCTGCACTCCACTGCAACAAGCTCTGAGAATCCTGAAAGATAGAGACTTCCATTTCCATCTGCTAAAATGAGATTTTAAGTAATTACTTCTAGATTTCATCTGCCAATTGGGAATCCTCCTTTTTCTCCCTCTGCCCCTTGCAATTCTTGGAGAAGAAATGGAAAACTCAAGAACTGATTTTATTTAGAGAACTTTATGCACACTGTATCCACAGGGGCTTAGATTTTCCAAAGAAGTCATGACATGAACTAGAATGTCTCACTCCCTCCTTAAGTATACTTGCAGAATTCCAGCCAGGCATCCTGAATGTTGGTTCAGAAAATAGGGATGCTGATCTGACACAGAACTGCTCTGAGAGCAAGCTGCTTATTCTGAGCCACTTGTAGACCTGGGTTATCGGGAGAGAGAACTGCTAAGGCTTGTTTCAAGATCTGTGTTCTGTTCCTTCTGCCTTCACTACACCTGGCACCATGTCATGATGGGGAGAAATGTGGTCTGTCATCCAAGTAGCTGTATTGCTACCCCCTTAAATTATACTTGTATCTTCTTCATCTGCATGAACCACTTCATGTATTGAGAGATCGTATAAATAGCACTTACTATATCACTCTATACTTAGCAAAAGCTCAATAAATGTTAGTGTGATACATATGTTAATTTAATTTAATATGAACAAATAAAACAATGGAGGTTTAGTAACTTCTCGCAGGTACTAAAGCCACTTTACCTGATAACTTAATATTCATAAGGAGGATTGAGACCTAGTTTTACTGTATTTCACAGGTTTCTTTCAACACTCTACCTATATTAAAATTGGGAAAATGAAATTCTTATTGCTTCAACTATGCCATCATCTTAATCATTCTATGATACTTTAAGGCCTGTTCATACGCATGTCAATATGTAAAATATTCTCACCTAATCAAAATGGGGCTTTTTCTACTATGGAGTAGTTTCAACTTTAAATTCATATTTATTTCTGAGGAAAGATACTCATGCTGTATTAATTCATGAATCAAAGCACAAATTAGACAGAGTTGATTAAATGCTACAGAGATGGTAAATGGCAATTACTAATGGTAATTGCAATGGTAAGAGTAAAGCTTACTGCCTTTGAACAAACATCTCTTTTCTTTCTTGGGAATGTACCTGTGGATTCACCATACCAAATACCTTAAAGAGAAATATATAGCAAACTACAAAATCTGAAACAGATTTTTAAATGGCAAAATCATTTATATCTTGGCTGAGTTTTTTTGCTATTTTATTTCCATTGTCTCTATAGAAAACTAGAGGGCTAAAAAAGGAATAATCTAGAGCTTATAGTTCTTTAAAGAGAGATTGTTATTACCTGAAATTTAAGAACCAGCACTTGACTGCCTGGTCACAGGGAGTGGCTCTCCCTGGAAATATGGCTTTCATGAGTGAATGCATCTGGGAAATAGCCTGTTATGAATTTTTTAATCTCAGATATGAATTAGAGACCTAAGTGACTATTTCCTGCAACACCAAGTACATCAGTACAGCTAGTTATCAAATTCCATAGATGGCATATTATGCTACTACATTATTTCTACTTGGTACTTGTAAACTTACTGAATAGAGATGATCTAAGAAAGTATAGTAGCCCCCTCTTCCTCAGTTTCAGTTACCCACAGTCAAGCACCATCTGAAAATAAGAAGTGGAAAATTCCTGAAATAACAATTTGTAGATTTTAGATTCTACACCATTCTGAGTAGCATGATAAATCCATGCTACCCTGCTCCACCCTGCTTACGATGTAAATCATCCCTTGGGCCAGAGCTCCACACTGCATTTGCTCCCCACCTGTTAGTCACTTAGTAGCGGTCTCAGTTATTAGATCAACTGTCTGGTATCACAGTGCTTGTGATCAAGTAACTCTTATTTTACTTAGTCATGACCCGAAGGGCAAGAGTAGTAATACCGGCATTTTGGATATTCCAAAAAGAAGTCATAAAGTACTTCCTTTAGGTGAAAAATGTATGTATGTATGTATGTATGTATGTATGTTCATACATGAAAAACCTGTTCCTATCTGTTCCCTATATCTATGAGTGTCTTTGCTTTTTTAGATTACACACGTGAGATCATACAGTATTTTTCTTTGTTTGAATTATTTCACTTGGCATAATGATCTCAAGATTCATTCATGTCATAAACAGCAGAATTTCCTTCTTTCTCATGGCTGAAATATATATATAAATATATATATATATATATCTCCACTAGAAACTTCATATCCTGCCAATTAGAGAGACTGACCTCTGTCTAAATCTAGAAACCTCCTCATGCTATTTTCAGTAGGCCAGAAAGAAATCCTTGAGATCCACTGTGGCTTTGCTACTCCCAGGGAGATGGCAGTGGCTGCGCCTGCGTTGGGAACCCAGGACCTTCCTCTTTTTCTTGGCCTGGCATTTCAAAGAGAGCTGGGGAGTGTGGGGTGGGGAAAATGGCTGAAGATGGTCAAAAGGTACAGACTTCCAGGTATAAGAAAAGTTCTGAGGGTTTAATATATAGCAAGGTGACTATAGTCATTAATACTTACTGTATTTGAAATTTGCTAGGAGAATGGATCTTAAAAGATCTCATCACAAGGAAGAAAAGTGTAACTGTGAGGTGATAAATGTTAACTAAACTTATTATGGTAATAATTTCATAATATATACATATACCAAATCAATATGCTGTATACCTCAAACTAATACAGTGTTATATGAAAATTATATATCAATAAAACTGAAAAATTAAAACAAAACACAACAGAGTATATATGAGGTTTGGTACTACTTGTGGTTTCAGGAACCCATGGAGGTCTTGAAATGTGTCCTCTGTTGTAACAGGATACAGCCAAGAGAGGGGCCCCAAATAGGGATTTGGAATGGGGTCCAGAACTCAAGGTGTCCAGGAAATATTAGATATATAAGATGTCCTCACCCCTTCCCCCAACAGGTGAGAGTTGGGGGAAGGGACACATGGACCAGGAACATGCAGAGCTGTTTTGTACAGCAACAAATTTGCAGCCAACCTCTGGCATGGTCATTTAATATATCTATAACCTTTAACTGGTTGCATAGATATGCTAAATAGCTGTGACCATGCTTTGAGCCAGGGGCATGGAAGCAACTTCCACCCAAGATGTAACTTGGGGGCAGGTCCCCGCCCCCCCACCCCCCCACCCCCGTTACAGTGCCTGCGTGAGAGCTTGGACAAGATTGTCTTTATGATATGGGGCCACACCTGCCTAGACTCACTATGGCAGCCCAGTAAAGCTGGACGGATACAGGAATGCCAGCACATGTAACCAATTGTAGGAGGAGTCGGAAATGGGGCTCCAGAAAAGATTGGTGTGGGGATTTAAACCCAGACATGGCAGCCATTGAGGAGAGGACCATGCAGTTGTGTCAGTAGAGAGAACCACGTGGTTTTAGCAGAGTGGGGATCCCCACAGCTTTGGCAAAAGTGGGGACCCTGCAGCTTTGGGGTGCTCCTTTTGGCCACATGGTTTAAGAAATAAGAGAGATTTTTGCCTGGAAGAAAAGGGGTACAAGACTTTTATTGGTGGGCCATGAGAAGGTGCCACATGACTTTGGATTAACTGGAGATCATGGTGGAGACACAGCTGATTGTGCTGGGAGCCTGAATCACAGACTTCAACTTTTCCTGAGATACGGCACTCCAGATTAGGGCAGAGGGAGAAGGAAGGACTGTGTGCATCTGCGGGTATCCTAAAAGACTTTGATATTTCAATGAAGACATTAAGCCACTACTTTAAGTCTGTATAGCTTTAAATAAACATTTCCTTTCCTTTTCACAAATCTCTAACATTGAGAGATGTCTTTCCTCTGGCAGCAGACAATGCAAACCTAGTAGGGGGTCCTTTAGGTAATAGTATGTTGTACCCCGCCTTGGCCCTGTTCTGTGATACTATGAATAAAAGTGAACCACTATGCATGAAAAAAATATATAACTAGAATTGATACAACTTTTCTCCTGTTTTAACGATTTAGAAAATGTCTTTTTTTACAATATTTAAGTAATTACAATTATTAAGAGCTAAAGGAAGCACTAATTATACTGAGAAATATCATTTAGAGAGTACCCTACATAAATGCTTAAATTAAAACAGAAGAAAAGCTCAAAATTAATAAGCTACAGGTACAATTTATGAATTTAGAAAAAGATCAAAATAAATTCAAGAAAATTAGAAAGAAGTAAGTAATTAAGATGAGAATAGTCATTAATTAAACAGAAAACACAATTATATTAGAGCATATCAATAAAACCAAAATTTGTTTCTTTAAAAAAAATGAAATAATAGGCAAATTTCTGGTGACATTTTTCAAGAAAGTAAAAAAGAGAGAGGGAGAATATATAAATTAAAGATAAATAATATTAGGAAGGAAAAGAAATAAATGCAGATCAAGAAAAATTAAACTGAACCATTATTAGTGATAATATGAATAATATAAACTAATACATTTCAATAACTTGAAAGCATATGAAAAGAGCAAATTTGTTGTATTGATAGATACACATTCTACAAATCTTTTCTCCTTGTTTTCTCTATCAATTCATTTTTCTTATTTTGTCTTCTGATGAACAATGTTCCAAATTTCATGTAGTAAAGTTTTACAAACATTTGTTTCATAGATAATGCTTTTTGTGTCTTACTTTCTGTCTCTTCTTGGAACACTTTACATTTTTATATATATAAAATTTGTATATAACTACATATATTTATACATCATATAATTTATATAATTGTACAATATCTATTATATTTTATAAATAACATTTATATATTACATATTATGACTATATTAATGTGAATATCAATGTGGAAGATATAGTATATACAATACAAAAAGATACAATAATTAAAGTGAACAAACGAGGCAAATAATTCAATAAACTGTGTATATAAGGAACTAAATTCCATTAATTTCAAAGAGCTTCTCTATGTTTAATGACTTTAACAAACCAGTTGTGGCTCACTAAGAGAAAGCTATGTATTTCCTAATGAGAAAAATCTTAATGTATTTTATAATTTTTAGAAAAGCTCCCTCAAAACTTGTCAGTGGGAATTGTGTATTGCAGACACTGTGCTTGGACGAGTCATTCCACGACCGCGTTCCCTGCCCTGCAGGAGACAACACTGTAGGGGGCACACAGGGCAGGAGGGTGGTAATGCCACTGCGGGATGATAAGTCAAAAGCAGTTTTGTTCTGAAATGATGTGTTCAATATCCATCTACTTGATAATTATTTATCAAATATTTATTGTGTATAAGCTGTGTTTGCTACTGGGGCTAGAAATACTAAGGAATAAGAAGACATAGTCTTTACCTTAGAACAGCTTACAGTTTACTACATATCATCCTGCCAAACCCTAATGATCATCAACAGGAAATATGAACTTAAAATTGTAAGATTTAACATTTGTGGTTTTGTAGGTCAATGATTTGTACAATTTTAACATCTCTGATGCTGGGATTTAAATACTACAAACTATGAGCCTGCTGTGGGAGTAACTGTCACTTATATACTTAAAGCCACCTATTGATGCCGACCTGTAAAATGGGATGAATAAGATGGGGACCTAGCTTTGTGAGGTATAATTGTCATAAAGAAAAAGTGAACAGTCTAGAAAGATGACAGTTCTTAGCTATCAGTCAAAAGTTGTCTATAACTTACACAGCCAAGGACTGGAATTATTGGTAGCTTAGACACATGATGTATCTTTCCAACATAATGATCATGAAGGCAATGATGATACTGGTGATGATAATAACTGTCATCCATTTACAGCTTACTCTTGCCAATAATCACACATTTTTTTCATAATCTCTCTCAATTACTATTCTTACTAGTAAGTTACAAGTATTTGTAACTCTAGCATACAGATTCAGAAACTGAGACTCAATGACTATAATTTGTTGACATGAAACTTCTAATAGCTATCTTCTTACCACATACAGAAAAGGTACCTGGAAAGAGGTCATATGGAGTGAAAAAGAGCTGAGACCTTGAGAAAAAGACATAGAACTGATGGGATCATTTAAACCCCTGAACCAGCCATGCCTAAAG